>CM036552.1:23753345-24353345 GCA_020745685.1 Tautogolabrus adspersus
TAACAAGAAATATGAAGCTTCACGAAGCTTTAAATGTTTTGGTGTAAAATAGTTTGAAGAGTTTTTGATTCCACTTTCTGACATTTTAAGGAGTTCAAGTTTGATTTGCTGTTGAATTCTATTCTGTATTAATGACGATACATGTTTCAACAAAGTAACTTAGTAATCAGCTGCTTATGTTAGAAAATGTTACGTTCGAGGATGGATGGGCGCCCTGTGCACGGCGTGCTCCTCATTCAGGGTGCAGCGAGAGTGGGATCAATCAGCTGTTAAGACCGCAGTAATCCAGCGCACCCCAGGACTGTTCAGATCGACTTTCAAGTTTAATTCATATAAAACTTTGGCGTGAACAGCGTTTGGCATAGTGCCTTCCTCAGGTTCGCTCTCCACTTGATCAGCGTCAGGTTTGAGTTTACGAGACGTTTCTGTGTTAACTTTGGACGGACCAACGGTTTCCCTTTTCTTCCAGTCTTTGTGCAAAGCTAAGCTAACGGACAGCTGGCTCCAGGTCAATATTAACCATGCAGACATGAGAGTCTCATACATTTTCACTTTTGGCGAGAAAGCAAATAAGCACACTTTAATCTGATAATAAACTGCGAGCGTGTAAATGTACCCAGAGAGAGTGTTATTCTGCTAAGCGTGTGTTAGTTCAGTGCCAGCAGCCTCACACGTCTGTCCTCAGAGGAAGGTTTGTTTTTTCGGTGAGATAGTTTTCGTTATTTTTTGGCACAGAGCGAAAGGCAGTACAAGAGTCCTACCTTTTGGTAAACCTGAATGACATGTTTCTACAACAGAATCAGACAAAGAAACAGTGAAAATGGTGAAGGAGGAGTGAGAGGAGGAGGAGGGGGGCAGGAGGGACGGAGAGAGGCAGGGAGGAAAGGAGGAAAGAAGGAAAGGAGAGGAGGAGAGGGTATGAGGAGTCTGAATGAGTGAACAAAAATGGGGTGATTGGAATCATCAACAGTGACGGGGAAGATTCTTTTTTTTATTGATTATTAAATGATTTCAATTCCTCATTTAAGCTCAGTCATTACAGGAGGGATGTCGCTGGCCTGGCTGCCGCTCTGAGAGAACAGGTGACGTCATGTTGGGGGATCTTACAGTCTCTGTTTGCAGATTTACTTTGTGATTCGTAGAGGCATCGTTTGGGATTTAAATACGACAGATCAACCTCAAAATATTTACAAATAAATGGAAACATATTACGTAAGTGGAGTGCAAACTTAAGGCTCAAATATACTTGCTTTTAAACCACTCGTACGCGTAGACAACGTGCTGCGTCGTGAGCGTAAATGTTCACATACTTGCTGTTGTACAACACGTGTTACTGGAGGATTCCTCTAGAGGGAGCACCACATACATCAGGCCATGTGAAACACTGAAGTAGAGATGATCTGTTTTAGCTATTCTAGCATGCGTGTTTGTTGCTATGCAACGGCAATGACACGTCATAGTGCAGGTAGTTGGGGACTTGATCTATTACCTTCTTAACTTTCTGCCATTGTTGTAGCGGCTCTCCTGTGTCTCCCATGTAGTCATTTCTGATCTCATTACCATACAGCTCTACACAGCGTAGCGTTCATTTCTGAGGACGTGCACAACCAACGCTCCAAACTAACGCAGGAAACGCAGCGCTGATGTCATGCGTACGTGTAGTTAAAAGCAAGTATACTTAGAGGAGTGGGAGTATAAAGAAGTAGAAAAGGTAACACTTGTTCCATTTTAAAGGTACTTTTAATCCAAATAAAAGACAGAAATTGAGTCTTCAGCACAAAGTTAAGTATTCATCGATTTATTTAGATCACTATAAGATAAGGACAAGCAGCCACCGCTCTGATATGAGTAACTGGTTTATCCGTCTTGTGTTTTGTAAAGCAGTTCTTTCTAAAAGTCTGCTCGTGAAAGCGTTAACCTTAACGGCTCTCAAAATGTTTCCAGGTGTGGGCCAAATAATCTAACGGATGGTGTGATGTGACTTTTCATCTATAAACATTTAAAGGATGTTCACAGCATCAGAGGATCTCTTCTTGGCTATTTAAAAATGATCAGCAAACATCTCTAATGAAACAGAGGACTAAAACACGACGTCATGACTGTCATGAAAGTCAAATTTGTGGCTCGTTCAGATTGGTTTCAGTTCTCTCGGTTCGGCATCCAGGCAGCGACTCATAAACAATTTAGACTCAAGAATAAATCACATCGTACAGGACAGTGAAGTGTTCCCCCAGCATGTAATTTATCATCCTAACTCTACAAGGCACTGTGCTGATTGGCTTCTAATTAGACCAGACAGAGTCACAGGAGATGATCGTGTACAGAGCAGGGCTGGAGTCTCTCCTCTCTCCATTTCAGTCTCAATATTTACAGAAGACGGAGGAAAAGCTGCACAAAAATGACCTTCTTTAAGCTTTAAATTATCCGGAAACTAGGAGAGGTGAACCCCAACCCTACAGTGTGCTGTGAGGTGTGTCCTCTCCTACCTGCGGGTGAGTTTGGAGGTGAGTTTGGAGAAGAGGTTGCTGGTTCCACGACTGCGGGTCTGGGAGAGAGGGGTGGCATCGTGGGAGAGTGTGGGTGAGGCCGGCGGGCCGTTGTACGTGGCCGTGCGGCGGTCCCTCAGCTGGCCGCCGTGGAAGGTGCTGCGGCTGGCGGTGCCTCGCGGGAAGCGGAGCCGGTCGGGTGTAGTGGCGTTGGCGATGCTGTGGATCGACGACACCGGGTTCCTTTGGGTGCCGGGCGACACGGCGACGCTGCTGAGGTGGAGGTGGACGGAAACATTTTAGATCAAAGACAAAAAACAAAGGCTGAGAGTTTTTCCAAAGCAGAACTCCTCTTTTAAAACCCATTTTGGAAGGTGAAATATTTTCTGTTATTTAAAATATTACCTATGAGGTCAGCGAGGGTACGACTGCAATGGAAAAACTCTCCACACTTAAATCACTGCTCTCCTTATCTGGCAGAGAGTTTGTTATTCCTACACGGAGTTCTAATATTGCCATGAAGTTTGAAATAAATGACACCTACAGTTAGATGTGAACAGGGTAGGAAATTAAAAAAGTGTAAATCATCCAATCCCAAACATTTCCTGTGTCAGGCTTCTTTAAACTCCTGTGAGGAACCTTTGGTAAGTGTCGCCCCCTGTGGACAAAGTGGTGTGACGCATCTCTGCTGTTTCTGTCCTGTGCATGTGCAAGTAGTGATTTAAAAAAAATAAAAAAGTCTCATTCTTGGGATGCCGATAGCCTGGCGGTAATGGTGCGTGACTTGTGTATTGAGGCTGTGGACCTCGTCGCAGCGGCCAGTCACAGGAGCTCTAACAGTTTTTTTTGAGTAGAGTAAAAGATTAATCTGGAAAAGTTCAGCTGGTTGATCGATAAACTTTCCTTGTCCTTGCTCTCTCTCTTAAGTTCTTTCTACCCTGATAGGGGAGTCACACTTTAAGTAACTTTGTGTTTAACGTCTATAAATGTTAGAGTTATGTCCAGAATTCATCCTGTTATCGACCCTGGTTGAATGAAGCTGTGGAAGTTTTGAGTCCTTTGCGTGGACGATTATTGACGTTTTGCCTGTTTACATTTTTCTGTGCCATGAGAGAAACATTCTTGGTGCTCTGACAGGAGGGGCGACCGTAAACTCTGGCACCATGAAACAAGGGAAAAGTTTCGCTTTAGGAGTCGAGATAGTTGCTAAAATGGTTCCTGGACTGCTAGAAAAAAAATCTTTCAGAGGTAGAAGCAAGTTGTTGCACAGAAAACGGACCAAATATCAATAAAGAAAATGTTGTCAAATCTATATTTACCGGTTAATTTCCCACCCTGAACATCAAGCCTCCTATCGTGAACTAAAAGAGTAGTAAGTCGTATCCCTGATCAGTTAGAGTCTAAACAGAAACAGCGATGGTCTAAGTGCAGGAGCAGCAGGGGAGCTCTGCCATCGTGTCGGACACCAACATGTGAGGGGGGGGATCCAGACGGAGGAGATCAGGGCTCACGGCAGAGGATGGAGGAGAGATCAGGAGCAGAGCTGTGACAGATTTGTTATTGCAAATGTCTGCAGTGGAGAGAAGCGTTCCCCCGCTCTACGGTTGTGCAGCAGGATGATGCAAACGTGGAAAAATATGATCACATACAATTTCAAGCCTCGTTCAGAACGAGGCGGCTTGACTTCAGAGTGAGGATTCATATTTTTGCCTCCTTTTATTAATCAATGTCTGAAACTGACTAAGCATCTTCCACGAGCAGGTTCAATTTATTTCTGGCTGGGAGTAACTTTTTTTGTTGACTTGAGAGGGACCAGGCTCAACACAGCTGTTATCCCAGAGTTAGATATTTATCTGTGGTTCTTATTAGTGACAGATATTTCATTAAGTCTATGTTTACTTTCTTCTAAAATCTCTTAGAAATGTTGTCACGTCACCCTAAGCAGGTTTTCAGACGAGAAACATGGCTGTGTCGACACACTAGTTGAAATTCTAAAGATTTCTCAACTCTGGAAAGTTTACCAGCAGCTTTTGTTGCGACAATTTTTAGATCTATTAAAGAAAAAAAAAAAAAATTCTGTAAATTATAGTCCACCAGGAATGTTAAGCGTTCTGATGTGTTGAGCTGCAGCAGAAGTTGAACCTTGTATGCATGAAACATGTCACGTTTTTTGGGTTCTTTTTTTACATTACGAGTTTCATGATTTGCTCGTTTGTAAAATAACTTGTCAAACTTTTATTTTGAAAGGGCTGATATGAATAACATTTATTTTTCTTCTCAAACAAGCCATGCAAATGTCCCGTGGCCTGTTTTTCCTTCAACTCTGTCGTACGTTCTGCATTCAACACTTCATCATTCATGTACGACAACAAAGAGGTCGGCAAAAGTTTGAGGAAGATTTCTGCTCGTCTTGCTCGTAGTTGGTGAGAATTAATTTCAGACAATGATAACAAAAATCAAATTGGATGCACGCTGTCCTTGCTTTTCTCTGCAGGAAATGGTGTCCATGGTTTAGTCGTGGGGTTACAGAGTGTGAAGCTGGCTGGATGTGTGAGTTAGCAAGGGGGCCAAACAGGGGCTGAGACATGAGAGGAGACAGACGGGGTGGTGGGGGGGTTTGGAGGCCCTGCCGTCTTACTTGGGCGAGCAGTAGTCCAGAGCGTAGTAGGAGTGGGGCAGCGTGGCCCAGCCTGCCTGGCAAACGTACAAAGGGCCGACGGTTTGATACCTCTGCTGCACTGAACTGGACGAGGCACCGAACGCAGCGGCCGCAAAGGCGGAGGAGGGGCTAGTGGCACAAGCCATCTCAGTCATGCTGGTCATGCCACGATGAAAAAAATAAAAAAAGACCCCGAAAACCACAAACACACAGGCAGAAATGAAAATAAGACAACGAGAAAAAGTAAATACAAGACTGAAAGAAGGAATAGAGAGAAAGAAACTGAGGGACTGAAACAAAGAAAAGGATCCTGTCTGGGTTCTTGTTCAACAACAAGGGAGAAAGTTTCACCTTAAATGTTGAAACGCTGCTATTACGGCTCAACCAGTATGAGACTGGAAGGCTTACGTTATTATTTTTGTTTTGAGCCGTCCAATATCCATATTTATAAGTCATGCGTTTGACCACAGGTTTGCTCATAATGAGGATTTCTGCATTCTTGTTGCTGCTAAAGCAGCATTACAACCACAAAACTGGCAAAAGAAGTAAAAAACATATAACATGTTCCACGAGAATATGCACGCTTAATAATCGTTATAAAAACCAAGAAGGAAAAATGCACCCTGATTCAAATGTCTGTGTACTGATGTGTGCTCTCCGTGCTCATGCAGGTTTCAGGTTCTCACGATGAAAGCGGGTTTAAAGTCGGTACACCTCCTCTCTCACCTGTTCTCCTTCCCGTTGGGAATGACGGAGAGGCGGTCTGTGTTGTTTCTGTCGCTGCAGACGTACGTGTTCCTCCTGGTCATTCCTGCCGACGCGGTGTTATTCTGCAGAGAGGGGAAGTTACATCAGTACAGATCGTTTTAGATTCAGATAACTTTCATTAATCCCAGAAGGGCAGTTCAGTTTCAAAGTCTACCGAGTCTTATTAAAGGAAATCGAGACAAAGTAAAGGAAACAAACACGGTCACAGCAGCATTCGAACATTTAGATTCACATGACAGTGACAACAGATCAGCAGACGAACGGGTCGCCAGATGTACTGTAAGTCTACAGGAACAGACCATACATTAGTTACAGCTGTTCAGCTTTTAAAAGCCTGAGAGCTGAAGGAGTAAAATAGTTGGAGTATCTGTTTGCTCTCATTGGAGGTGCAAGATAGCGCCATTCAGAGGACATTAATCAAAAGACAGGTGTGTCCACGTTGATTTATGATCCCCTTTGGCTTTCTGGATCACACGGGAGTCTGTCAAACTTTTTAAAAAATGAGAATCTACATGAACTCATTTGTCTCCAGATATCAGAAGGATAAAATGTAGAGAACAGAAATACTATGGATGACATATAACAATCAAAAGCAGAACAGAGTTCATACAGATATAAAAATGTAAACCTGATTATAGCTTTTTCAGCAGAATTGAATCAGAACTTTCCACACTGTTGAAGCCTCATATCTTAATTCTGTACTGTGAATAATCCATGTAAATCTAGATTCTGGCCTAGATTTGTCGCTGTGCAGGTAACTCACGCTGGGACCGGTGGTGGCGCCTTTCCTGCGGTCAGGGATGTCGGCCTTGTTGGGGTTGTTGGCGTTGCCCAGCAGAGGGCTGGAGGGTGGAGCTCCGCGGCTCCCCGGGGTGCTGGGTTTACGGAGCTGGACGCCGCTCTCTTCCTTTGCATTGTTCTCTGCTGTGGTGGTCTGACTCCTCTTTGGATGAGCCATCCCTGGAGGGACGTTCTGACCGACTGCAGGGAGGAAAAACAGACACAGATGTCAAAGATGCTCTTTGTACCTCTGGCAACAAAAAGGTTTTTATATTAAAATCTGGTTTCTTTATCTGTCATGACTTAACCTTCGAGACACTGAGGAGGCATATTTATCTATTTTCTGACCCTCCAGCTTCTTTCAGATCCTTACAATTTCAAAGTTAAAGCCCATCCTCTCATTCAGTGACTTGGAGACAGTAATTCATGCGTTCATCTCCTCCCCGCTTGACGATTGCAATTCTTTATATACTGGCCTACCTGTACATTAACGACCTCCTTAGCCCGCCCACACACACACACACACACACACACACATCTAGGCCCCTAAGATCCCTCACGGCTCAGGCTTAAAGGTGATTGTGCTTTTGCAGTCAGAGCCCCTAAAACAGCCTCCCTTATTCCATCAGGTCTGCCCCCTCTGTTGACTCTTTTACGTCCCGCCTTAAAACGTATTTTTAAATGTAAGCGTTCGAGTCCTCTGGTCCTGAGAGGCCGTTTCTCTCAGGTTTTCTTTGTTGCTTTCTTTATTCCTGTGGATGTTGTGAACTCCTGTATAGTGTCTATTTAATGCATTGTGGTCAGCTGCTGCTGTTTTTAAACGTGTTATAAATAATCGTGTCTCTAAGACCAAACATCCTTCAAATCTTCACATTCACCAGTCGGTCAGCTCAAAATAAAGGGAAGAATTATTTATTATTATGTACTAAAGAGTAGTTGAACATGTAAACATTTTGTGTTAGATAAACAAAGCAAACCTGAAACCTAAAAAAAGGCATGCCATCCTTTAAAAGCCTGGTGAACAATGCGTGCGTGTGTCTGTCAGAGCTGAAGCTTAAAAGGTTCTCAGTGTAGCTATTTCAGCTGCAGATCCAACAGAGAGGAATGAGTACAAACTGACGTTATTGACAAAGCATTATATCACAGAGGACAGCACTGAGCTGTGCAAATAAGCTAAAGGTTAAAGTGCCTCCGCCATGTGACTGGTTTGATTTAACTGCTTTTATCCGCCTGACAACAAGCTACCGACAGAGAGCAACCTTTATTAGGGGAGAAGGGCACGACGCAGTTTGAGCTCACTCCACTCGGCTGGTCGTTACGGGGAAACAGGAAAAGGGAAGTGAAAAATAACTCCAGACTTCTTGAGTTCAGTCTGAACAAATAAGAAATGTTTTGTTCTCAGTGTGATTACACTCTCCCCTCACCTTGTTCGCTGTAGCGCCTCTGTTTGTGGGTGGAGGAGACGCTCCTCTGGACTTTGAGGTGGGAGGGCGACTGGCCGTTGAGCTCGCTGTTGGGTCTGGGTTTGGCCAGCGACAGGTTGCTGCTCGAGGCCGACTCTGTGGGCTCCAGCTGAGGGGAAACACAAAAACTGAGTCCTGCATTCAAGTCTTACATTTCTACTTTTGACATGCTGACAATTTCGATTCAGAGGCAGTAAATGTTACAAAGTACATCTGAGTAGTCTTGGATTACTTTGGTGAAAGTAACAGGAACGTCTACTTTACTTGGGTGTTTCTTTGTACCCAGTGAGTTTAATCGAACCTGCAAAGTTCAGGTTAAAGTATCTCTGACATGCACTTCAGTTTTTCTTGTGTCCTCCAGTCAACACTTTGCTCCTCTTTGCTGCCGTCAGCTCTAATGAAAGAGAAAAGCTTGTATGTGTACCTCGGAGGCCTTCCTGCCCAGCAGCAGGTAGGTGGCTGTGATCTCGTCATACTTCATCTTAGCCAGAGACTCCTGGATCTCCTCCAGGTTGTAGCCCATCCCCACCATCACATCTGCACGGGAGAAACACAAACATGGTTCATTTAAAAAATAAAATAAAATAAATCTATATATAAAGTATCGTGTTTTCAGTGAGGAGTCGAAAGAAGAGGACAGATACGTCTCTTTAAAATACCGTCATGGCAAATCATCCCTTAAAGCTCAAATCTCAAAACGATCAAGATAAGTTTAAAACATGGATAATAAGGAGCTCAGGTTGTGTAATGCAGTTAAATGAACCGGTCATCTTCTTGTGACGTCATGTGTTTGGTCTCTCAGTGAGTCTTCTTGATTTAACAAACAAATATAAGTTAAAACATTTTTTACAAACTGAGATGTGTCATCGTTGCAGAGCCGCCAAAGTCGACTGAACTCACATCTTTTGGTTCAGCTCAGAGAGTTTTGCAATATCAGTATTTGGGTTTTTCAAAGAGGCTTTTGACTCTTGAAGATCTACAACCTCGCCCTACTCATGTTTGGGGTGCAAGGGAAATGTTTATGCTTCTGCAACCCTGATAGCTCGACTCTAGGGAGGAGGGGGCGGGGGGAGACAGCTCTCGCCATTGTTTTGAATTTGGACTGCAGTTCCACTTTTAAACACTAGGTGTCAGAGTTACATAGTGCTCCTTTAAAGAACTTTTTTTTTTTTACATTTCTCTACACTTTGTTCAAGATCAGGTATAAATAACTATAAAAAACAGTTTCTTCATTTCTATCTCAACAATTGTTTACTGTTGGAGTATTTTGCCAATTAAGATAAGTGAGAAGCAATAGGAAGACACAGCTAAGTAGAGGAAAAGAACAATAACAGCATATGGCAGGTGATTAATTTTGCATGAAAAATTCTCACTCTGCCATTTTGCAGATCAGTGATTGCACTACACGCGTGTTTGTTCGAGGCTTTGATTCAAGCGAGCTGCAAAGATCAGGTAGTCACCCCTCCTGCTCTCCAATCAGCATCTCTCTGCTTCTGATTGATCGAGGCAGAACGGAGAGGGTGTGTGAGTGAGCGGACATTTACGCACACTCGCACAGGGCTATGACGTGTGGCCTCCCCCGTCCTCCAGCTCACGTTTGCAGCAGCATGCCGGGGGAAGTAGGGAGGTGTATCCTGCTGCAGCCTGATGTGCTTTAAACATTTATCTTTGTGTGTGTGTGTGAGTTTTATCTCTACAGTATGCATTATAGGAAGGCTTTCATCCTTTCATCTCAACACTACGCAGCATATTAATCTTTAATAGACTCTCCTCTGTCTGAGAAATGTTGGAGAACATTACCAATGAAAGCAGACGACATCTTGGGTCAACCCAACCTGGGTCTTATTTTTGACCTGTTTGTGAGCCTGAAAGTGTTATAGCATGTATTTATAGTGAAGGACTTGATCCCTGCAAAGCTGGTTATTAATTCAAAATACCTAAAACCCTCAGAATTTTCTTGTGTGAGAAAGATTCTTTGATTTCAGGGTTACAGCGCCTTGCAGACAGCCTTCGGATCCTAACTTCACACTGAAGCTCTCCGATGAAAGCCGTGCTAATGCCGTTATTTCTGCTGGGTTGACAGCTCTCCTTCGCAGGTGTGTTTCCTGACTGATATCTTCAGATTTGGTCGAATCAAATCAAAATGAGAAATCTACGCAGGCAGCTGTGACCAATTCACATCACAACACACCTGCGTCATGACTTAATGAAACAAAACATCTGTCCTCCCTTTCCGTTGTTCACCATGGAGGTGAACATCCACGTTTAAGAAGAGAGGCCGCGGGCGAGAAACCAGCTGAGCCTCTGTTACCAGGCAGACTCTGTGATAACCATCTCTCTCACTTTCACCCTCCTGCTCGCCCTCTCAACACACTGCTGCTCTTGTTTCCACTTTAAAATCTGCTTTAGTGTTAAGAATATATACGGATATATTTATGCTCTTATTTTGAAAGTTTTAGTAACAATAATGCAACAGGGATCAAAATAGTTTGTATGTTTCACGCCCTCGTCAGACTCTTTTTTTATTCTTTGTTCAACTAAAAGGCTTTTTGAAGACGTACATGTATGTTCTGTAAATGTTCTCTGCAGCTTTTTTTAGAAATGACAGAAATAGGTTCAGTGGCCTGACCATATCTGACAGCTCATTCTTCTTCTGCTCGAGAGGAGCAGCGATTTAAAGAACACGCAATCAAAGAAGTTCAGTTCTTTCTAAGCTCTCCAGCTGCATCAGGGATGAATTTATAAAACTTATTTCATTGAATTATGTAGAAACTCTGTTATTTCTGTAGTGAAGGCTCTGAATTATTTCTCATCTGTGTCTAAAGCCAGAAAAACGATAAGGACAGCACTCTGAATGGAAATAGCCTGTTACACGCTGAAGAAGAGCGTCTGCTCGAAACGTCCGTGTGCAGTCCTGATCCTGTTTCTGGTTTTGGACATGTATTCAGGATTCAGCACCCTGTTGTTAAACGCTGTTAAGGAGTTAAACATGTTTTTTCATCTCTATCATTTGTCAAGTCTCCCTGATAAAAAATACATTTTGACTTTATTGCAGTGAATTAGGTTTATGACCTTTAGAGGACTTCAACAACCAGGAACAGTTTGACGTGTTCTTGTTGTAAATGGCGTTTTTGTAGAACTTAAAAATAGGAACAGTGGAAGATAATTAAAGATAGATGCATTTAATGTCTCTCTAAATACAGTTACAGTTTCAGCTCTGATGTTTTTATGCAGATTTTATTTCCCTGATTAATTACATGACATCATCTTTGTGTAGAGATGGGACAGATCCGATCTTACATCGATATCGGGTCTGATACTGACGTATTTTACGTATCGGATGTTGGACAGACAGCGCCGTTCCTCGACACTTTTCCAGTAAAAGTCTTTGTGCATAAAACGATAAGGCAGATTGCGTTACAGAAACGCTACAAAGCCAGACTTTGTAAGATTGCAGGACTTTCACCTACCTCATTCTTTTAATCCTGACTTTAAATCTACATAAAGAACCGAGGGCTGCATCAGTTTTTGCAGGTGTTGTTTTCTTCTCTCCTGCAGTCCTGACAGTTTAAAGCTTCCTGACATGCAAACACAATCTCTCCTAAAACACTTTAGCATTTTATTTGGGGAAGGCTTCAGTCAAACTTTTATATGCATTATTTAAGAATGGGGGATTCCTCTCTGAGCTTAAGAACATCCCTACTCCCTTCGCTGTCTTTTTCTCTGCTCTGACTGGGTGACTGGGAGTTCGCACCGGCACATGTGCCAACCTCAGCTGCTGTTATGTAAGAGCCCCCCCCCCTCCCCTCTGTTCAAAGCTTTCATCCAGGGCACGACGGGGGAGGCTTCTCCTCGCTCTCTCGGTCTTTACTCTCTCTTATTCTCTCTCTCCATGCACCAGCTCTGCTCTTGTTTACTTATTCATCATCACATTTCATCTTTCTTCTCTTTTAAAGCTGTGCAGCAGAAATAATGAGACCTTCTCTGTGGCGTGCAGCTAGAACCCCTCTAACATTTAATCTCCCCGAAATCAGACAAACATTAACAGTAAATTTGAGTTTTCCCAGTGAGAAACACCAGTGCACTTTTTTGTTTTGGATTACACAACAGGCTCTCACAAGCCTGCTGGTCACAAAACCCCAGATAGAAATGTAACCGATCAACAAACTTTGCTCTGCAGAAAGACGCCACATCAGCATCAGTGGGAGTTTTTTTTGTTATGGACTTGCCTATTCTCTTCTGGTCCGTGATGTCCAGCTCAGGTTCAGTGTAAGGCTTGAGCTCGTCCTCCTCAAATCCTGCATTGATCCATCGATCCTTCATGATTTGCTGCCAAAGTAAAGAGAGGCGTTCAGAGACTCACTGACACCTGATTTAGAAACCTTTTGATATGTCAATAATTAAGGATGAGAAAACACAAAATAAAGGGTGAAAAAATGTAAAAGATGTAACTTTCTTTGTAAACAGAGGCATAAGAGAGACACGAAATTTAAGGAGGAGAGAGTGGGGGATTACATGCAGGTCAGACTACAGTATGTGTGTCTGTATGTGTGTGTGTGTGTCTGTCTGTGTGTCTGTCTCGGTCTTTCTGTGTGTCTCAGTCTTTCTGTCTCGCAGTAGGGACCAGGTTTCAACCATTGAGATTGATTCCCGCGGCTCACTGAGCATTATTCCCTCTCATCAGCTCGGCTTACTGATCTTTCTGTGAATCTGAAAAATCTGCAGCTACACAACTAAGTTTAATATATACACATTTTACTATATAAAATATACCAATCAATGTTTGATGGTGGACATAGCCATGTGGAAAAAAAGAGAGAAGTCCTCACACAGCTTCAGGCCTGAGGAAGCTGTGATGTGTCTGATCGAAGCGTTGCCCGTTTGAAATAAAGTTGCTCATTGGGAGCTGAACAGTGTGCGGACCTTTCTCTTATTTCTGCTGTCCTGTAGGACTGTCTGCATTTAGCTTGGACGTGTGCACGCTAGTTTTCTCGTCCTGTTGTTGCATCCAGGTCATTTTTGGCCGTTTTCAGTGTTTGTTTTTCTTTAACTCTTTCTCCTGCTTCCCTCCACTCAGTCACGAGCAGAACTAAACACAAAGCCAAAGTCGCTGTGGCTTTAATGAGAAATTGAATTTATGAAGCTAAGAGGCTTTGTGCCTAAGCTCTAAACGGTATGTCGTAAAACCACAATGTACAACTATAAATCAAATGCTTCACTGACATTTACAGGACAAGCTTAAACCCTTTTTTTCCTTTTTGAGCCGAAGATTACACAAGAAGTTCTATTTTTAGTATTTTCTGTGTTCTCAGGGATCAGTGAAGTTTCTCTTTTTTTCAAGTTTTTAGTTTTTTTTGTAAACTTGCAAAAAAAAAGCCTGCACATATATTGAGTGTGCTTCCACCAAGTAGGCCTCCATTGTCTTTCTGCCCTGACGTTACAGCACTGTGCAGCATCACATTCGTTCAGACCTTTATTATCAATTTGCTGCTGATCAATTTCACTCTGGGCTTTAAAGAAAGTCTGAGCCAAACTAATTATCCCTGATCATGCTCTGATGTAACTGCAGCTCAAATCTAGGGCAATCATGAGGCTTCCAGGGCCCAACATATGTGACCCGACAGCTTTTAGTTACGTATATTCACTCACATTCAGCTCAGCTATGAAACCGTCTCCTGCTGTTAAAACTCAAATCCAAGACACACAATGTCTCTTTGATTAAAACACCCGTTTAAAAATTCACAAGTCTGCCTTTCATCCTGATCAAGTTTAGAGCTCACGAGCCAAAAATACTCACAAAGAGAAATCATCTTTTTTTGTGTTATTGATGTACTGCAGGGAGGCAGGTAGGGCTGCACGATTACAGCTGGAAGATGATCATTTACACATTTTTCTGACAACGTGATCATCGCTCCGATTGATCTGTGGAACACGTCTCTCTGTCCTCTGCCTGTCGCATCTAACGTGACTATTTTTAATCTCAGCAGATGCTCTGAGGGGAATGAAACGTCCAAAAAATCTCTACAGTTATCAGATTGTGACTTGAGGAAAAATTAAATCTGCATTTCAAACAGTTAACAGATAGAAAATTACATCCGTCGGGACATTTGGAAACAACTTATAGACCAGAACACGAGCAACATTTGTAGTTAAAATGTTGTGGAGGGGGGTGCCTGATAGTCTAGTGGTAATGTTGCGCGTGTGCAGAGGCTACAGTCCTCGCTGCAGCGCCCTTTGCTGCATGTCATGCTCCACTCTGTCCTCTCAACATTTCCTGACTCTCTTCAGCTGTCCCATCATGAAAAAGGGAAAAAATGGCCCCAAAAATATCTTTAAAAAAACGATATTCTCCACATTGATTTCACAACGACACTCACTGCTGATGTTTCATGTTTTGTATACAAACATCTCAGCTTTTGAATGCTGATTTATTTCTTTATAGTCAAATTACAAGCAATAAAATTCAGTTTGATTCACAGCGACTAACCCTAACCCGCCACAACCACACTGAGTCGCTTTGTAACTTTGTGTCCCGACTGAAACTCGAGCAAACACAGCGACTTGGTTTCTGGCTCAAACATATTGTACAAAAATGTCTGGGAACCTTTCCTAAAATATATTCATAGCACCCTTACTTAAAAATGTATGTCCTCTCTTTTGATCTTTTGTCTCTTTGTAAATCTCGAGCAGTATTCAGACTGCTGTTTTAAGCAGCGATATTTACGCCCCTGTGACGTTTCGTCTTCAATCTGAATGTCACGTAGGTGTAATGGGGGGACACAGTGGTCCCACCTCTGAGCCGCCTTTGGAGGTAGTAACAGAGGCGTTACAGAGGCAAGACTGTTTAAGCAGAGCCTGTGTGTGAGCGCATGTCGAAACCTAACTTGAATTCACAGACTGGGACACGGATATAAAGCCGTTGTGGAATCAATATGAATGCACAAAGACGTGATGACAGCTGAGCTTAGTTACGGCACTTTTGCGGGGAAAGAAGCAGTCTGAAAGGGCTGCTGCCAGTAATAACATCTACGTACATTTATCTTACTGACCTTATTTCAATGTAAATATAAACACTGGACCCAGAGCACCTTTCTCTGCTACTTCACAGCACAAGCAGTCGATGTATACAGTCCTGGCTTGTAGAGGGAGATACCTTAATCCTAATTATGATTTTGAATTTTGTCGTGAAAATGAAATCTTGTCGTTGTATGTTTTGATTCTATTTTGATTATGCAGGAAGTTCAACAGACTATGAATAAACCTCCACTAAATCGGAATAATCACACTGGCTTTTCATGCTACCCTGAGCACTTTGATGTTCCCCCCGCTCATATATATGAAGGAAGATGTGAACAGAGACAGTTTTGGTACAAACAGAAGAATGACGATGCATTATTCATGGTTACGACATCAGAAAGGAGGAGGTGTGTGGGCCGGCACACACAGAAAAGAGGACACCGTGGGTGTCGGAGAAGATGATGCAGGAGGGGAGATGCAGGAGCCGAGGGGAGGTGAAGGGGGTTTTGTTGGAGAAGTGGAGGAGAGATGACATTCTCCGACGTGCTGTGGAAAGTGTGTTAAGAATTGAGAGGTATATTTACATTTTCTGCGTCCTCCCTCACCTCGAGAGTACCCCGCTTGGCCGGGTTGAGCACCAGGAAGCGTTTGAGGAGGTTCTCGCAGTCTGTGGACATGTAGAAAGGGATGCGGTACTTTCCTCTGAGCACGCGCTCGCGCAGCTCCTGCAGAGAGAAGAACAGCAAACAAGAAGTTAACAAAACTCTTAAACACATAATGAGTGATGGCTCACTTTTGTCTGAATGGAGAGGTCAAATGTAAGACAGGTACACTCCATAGACTTTGACTGCCTCAGGCTGAGCGTCTGACTTAAAGGTCACATATTCTCCTCCTCTTCAGTTTAAATAAGTCTCAGAGCTCCCCAAAACATGTCTGTGAAGTGTCTTGTTCTAAATCCACTCCTGATCCTGTATTTGATCATGCCTATAAACCCCTCTACAGGCTGTTCCTGTGTCTGTAGCTTTAAATGTAAATGAGCTGAGTCTGACCACGCCCCTCTGGACACAAAAAGCACGAACACCAGGTGAAATTGTTCAGAAACACAAACAGCTGAACTGATTCTAGTTTTGCTTTGGATGCGGAGGTTTGTTCCTTAATTTTAATGTCGCTTTGGTAAGAAAACAAATACAAAAAGAGCGGCAGGTTGAAAAGTGAGGCTGAAGTAACAGCATCAACGGTATCTTAAATAACATCAGGTTATAAAAAAGGTAAACGATGATCGTAGCATCAAGGATCCAGTGCATTCTCCTACCTTGAGGTTCTGTCCATCAAAGGGCAGCGAGCCGCTGACCAGCGTGTACAGAATGACCCCCAGACTCCAGACGTCCACCTCGGGCCCGTCGTACTTCTTCCCCTGGAAAAGCTCCGGCGCTGCGTACGGAGGAGAGCCGCAGAACGTGTCCAGCTTGTTGCCCATAGTGAACTCGTTACTGAAGCCGAAGTCTGCAATCTTGATGTTCATGTCTGCGTCAAGGAGCAGGTTCTCAGCCTGAGGACAGACGGATAAAGGACAAAAGGTTATCGCCCTTTTAAAACACAGAACAGCTGATTTCAGGATTTACCCATATAAGGTCGGATCGGTCCCATCTATTCTTTGAAATGCATTTTTTCCCACTAAACCAACAGAGTAAACCTAAAGAATCAAATTTAACAAACAAATAAAACACAAAAAGCAGAAACTCTTTGATCTTTGCAGGACAGCTTTCCTCAACACTGCCACAATTTTAAATGCATGACTAATGCATTTATCATTTCTGCTCTAATTTACAATGTTTCCATATCCACAGTGCGATCTCGTTTGATAGAGTGTGATGTAACACGACATCTCTTCTGTGAATGAAAATGTTTCGAACGTAGGCGAACGTCTAAAAAACTCAAACATCTGCTCGGTGCTCACATGCAGCTGAAGGCGAAACACTAATTAGGAAGCTGAAGGAAAGAGAGCCGAGAAATCTGCTGTCGAGCAGAAGGACTAAAACGTCATCCTGAGAGGCTTTTAGCTGTGCAAGGACCTGATTGGGGCTACCCATTACTTCAGCAGAATTTACACGCACACACACACACACACACACACACAAAAAGATATGTTATTTCAGGGAGAATCATTGGGGAAGACCTGAGAGTCAAGCATGTCTCACAAGAACGAAGTGGAACAAACCGAAGGCACATGTGGTAAAAATGTTACCCGTTCTGCATGCACATCTCCACCATCACACCTGTAACATGTAGGACACCTGCCCTCTTTACACACAGACACAAACACACACATGTACACGTGCAGGAAGCGGCACAAACTGCTCTAACGTCTCCCTCCTCGTGCATCATTCATGACGCTCTTACACTGGAAACAGTTTAGACATGCAGAGCAGATACACGTCTTCTCTTAGACTCCAGAGGCATCAATATTTATACTCAGAGAATTAGGAAGCGTCACAGCTGCAAAATGGAGGAGGTCCCTTTGCCGGACAGGTGATGTGGTGGAGAACATGTGAGCAGTTTAGAGAGCCTCCCCCTCCACACAGCGTGACGTATCTGTGCGCTAAGAGGCCAGGCAGCGCCTCCTCGTTAGCAGCATATGCCAATCACACATGCTGTATTAGCATCGTCAGAGGGAATACGGGAGTTAGAATGAGAGTCATACATCCACACACTGACATAGCTCCATACTGTGTGACCTTTCTGTTCAGTATGAGTCAGTCAGGCTTAATCAGCCTTAAAGGTGAAGACACTAATGGTAACTCTTCATAGTATTACTAATTAACATGAATGCTTTAAAAAAATGTTTGCATAAATAAGGGCTAAAAAGAAACGGAGGAGTCACACCAAACCTCATCTTAATCTGTGACTACTGATCGCTTTCTTATTTTTTGTATTGTCTTGAATTCAATTTAAATGTTTGTTTATATACTTATATGAAATGGAATTAATTTTAGTGTTTTAACGTGTGTCAGTTTAATAACCAGATATGGACACCAGCACATTTCGTACGTGCTCTAAGCTTTACTTTTGGTATAAATGCGACGCAAGCTATCCCTCTAGCTTGTGGTGATACCTGAAAGGCAGACAAAAACAGGTGATCTGCTATGCTACGCATTTATGCTGTTTGACTTCCAGGTCAATACCTGGCCGGCTGGCACAGGAACTTGGAGCATGCTCAGAACGCCTGGTACAGTTTGATTGAGGTGTATACATGCAAGAGTGAACGAGTCTCTAACCTCATTATGTAGGTTTTAGTCCGAATCTAGAAAAACGACTTTGATTTCAGTTTAGCTAAAATGTTGACAAAAATTTCAAAAGTCAATTTTTAGTTGGAGCAAAAAAGACAACAACTAATAGACGTACTGAGTGGACAGAGAGGTGTCGCTTTTGAACAGGAATTCTTCTTCATTGATAAGAAGTCAGCTTCTGCTGGTGCACTGACAGTCTTTTTATTTTTTGGCTACCAGCAGGGCTTCTCTGAACTCACCTTGAGGTCTCTGTGAACAATGTGCTTCTGGTGGCAGTACTGCACCGCCGATACAATCTGTACAAGAAAAGAAAAACACAAGCAGAGTGTTAGTTAAATGTCTTGTGTTCTGTTTTCAGAGCGTGATAAAGGATGTGGTAGAGGAGGAGGAGGAGGAGATGTGGTCGGCAGGGACAGGAAAGATAAAACATGAACGCAGATGAGGCTGACAACAGAAGGAGGTTGAGACAGAACAGGTTTCCTCTGTGCAGGGCCATTTGTCTGTCTCACAGTCCAGGTAACAGTCTGTGCTGATGGTGCAGGAAGGCTGTGACGGATTACCAATACACATCTACACTCTATGGACATTAGTTTGATTTCTCACTGTTTGCATCATCAGCTCCAGATTAAAAAGTGACTCTGAGCTCTCTGTGGAAACCCCTTTGCTAGCATGGACACATTTCAGAGTGCCTGTTAATGCTGCAGAATCATCCACGTTAGTTTGGTTGCTATTTTCATTTCTGCTGAAGGCAATGCTTCCACATGTAGAGCTGCTAAATGCTGCTGTATCCATGCCCACAGAGATGGAGACTGGCAAAAACCTGAGTGCTATATGGAACCAGCTATGTACATAAAATACATCTCATAAAATGGTAAAAACTTGATTCATAATGAGTTCATAGTGGCTTTGGAGAGGCATGGAGGATTACAGGAAGAATATTCATTCAGGTAGGTGGAAACACCTGCACTATGATGAAGCATCTATGCAGCATGGGCTTAAAACCCTGAGATTCCATCTATTTGACACAATAAGAGTTTAACTGCCTCCCAACAAAGCAGCATGTCAATTAAAGGAGGCTAATATCCCGTGTGATGGTTACATAAACAACCCAGACAAATCTTGTTTTATCGGTTTATCAGCACTCGTCTGCTGCTATCTTTGCCTTACAGAACCCTTCAAATGAAACAGGATGAGAGGGGCAGGGGAAGTTTGGAGACATGAGGTGAGAGGGGGGGGAGCTGAGGGGTGAAGGAGGTGTATCTGAAGAGAGCATTATTTGTTTTGGTCTGAAATTCTGCTCTGGAAGTTGCAGAGTAGGCCTTTAAAATCTTTAGATTTAAGTAATGACAATTTAAAATCAAACTGGAGCCAAATTCAGTGAGACGACTTCATCAAAACTTTAAAAAGGCACCTGAAGAAAATGTAATAGACTCTTTTAAATTGTTTATCTGTGATTGAAATCAGTGCTTTAAGCCACACTGACGTACATGGCGTACAGAAAGTCTTTAGAAAATGTCTTGATTTACGGTTATTATAAAACACATGACTTAGTTTAGGGTTTGGCTAGCTTCTTACAGACCAACAACACTCGATGACTTTGCACTGAGAGTCACTGAGTGGTGAGTGATGGAGACAGGAGGAGATTTGGACATTTGTCATCAATCTTTAGACCACAGAGGTTGCTGTTCCAGAAGCAGGACAGAGGACAGCGGCCTGTCTGAGGCAGAGCCGGGAGCAGAGGTGTGAAACCGGAACACTGCAGGGGGAGAAAGCTGGTTACCTGTCTAAATTTAGCCCTGGCCTCTTTTTCCTTCATTCTTCCGTGCGCAACCAGGTAGTCAAAGACCTCTCCTGCAAAAGAAACACAAAGAGAGAGAGAGAGAGAGGGGGAGTTAGAGAAAGATAAAGAGAACATGAGACAGAAAAAGCAGTGAATGAAGAGAGCAATCCAAAGAAGGGGGAGAGAGACACAAGTGAGTCATAACTTGAGCAGATAAAAATAACTTCAGGATGAACTTTTCTACACAGCTGGCCCCTCACCCTCACCCATGTGCATGGTTCGAGGGTGTTTCTTGACCATATTGAGGCGAGCGCGGTGCTGCTTCCTCCACACTGAGCCTTCTCCTGCAGGCACAAAGCTGCTGCCTATCTCTGCTCCAGCAGCAGATCCTTCCCTCGGCCCACGATTCTGCACACTTCCAGCCAAAACGTGACATCGCTCGCTCGTGTGCTAATTGAACTCGAGTGGCTGCCTTACGTGTTCATGTCCATGCCCAGGCTGAGAGAGGATCTAAGCACAATAAAAAGCAACAACACCGCCTCCCCTGCTTTTCCTGAATCCTCGAAACCCTCCCACTCTCTCAGTGTTGACCTGCAGAGGCGGTCAGAGTGTTTGTTTCCGTACTTCAGAGCGCCAGAAAAGCAACAATTCATCACAACTCTGTGAGTCAACTGCTAAAGACAGTGAGCCAGCTAACAACCTTGCATGTCAGAGCTGAAGGTCACAGTGTGTGCTGCACATGGGGATGAAATCAGGGAACAAAAGGAAAAGTAGCATGAAGTTTGTGTTAGAAATGAGAGGAACACGTGCCACTAAAAGGAAAACAAGTATTTGATTCCATATATGTGGATCAGGAAGTTTAAAACATCCCTGTAAGGATAAAGTCACTTAAGATTTAAAGTTGAGGCCACTTCTAGAGCTAACATCCTTGCAGAGATTTCCTCTGTTTGATTACAATTCTATAATTCACTTAGCAGACTCTTTTATCCAAAGCGACGTCCAACAGAGAGTGAATACAATTCCCCTATTACAATTTCCCTTACACTTTGAACTTGCCAAAACAAATCACAGTCTTTTGGATGGTAGACACTTATCGGACTCTAATCTGGGAAAAACAACAAGAGGAGGCTGTAAGGTATCATGACTAATAGTCTACAGCCATGCCAGCAGCTCCACAGGAGTGTACTTCAGACACAGCTGAGCTTTGAGCTAAATGCTAACATCTGCATTCTACAGTGCTAAGTGTAAGCAGGTATAATGGCTGCCTTCCAATGCCCATACTTCCATACTACTTAGTTAACAGGGAAAATATGGAGTCCGTCCACAGGCGTCCAGCAGAAGTGCAGTATGCAAAAGACACCAGGATGTAAGACTCCTCCTATATTCAGTCAGATTTTCCATATGCAAGCTTGCATGCTTTTTTGGTTACTGCGATCCACAACTCTGTGTGCAGAAAGGTTTTCAACATTTTCGATGCTTGGATAAAACTACAGATCTACTGTCATGTTTTCATCCTACAGCAGCCGTGAGCAGAAGAGCGACATCAAGTGAAAGTGAAGAGAGTGAGTGCTGTTGAAGATGTGAATCAGATAGATAAAATCTCTTTTCTGATTGTAAATAACTTAGAAACAAATTCACACCTCGCACAAACCTGCAGGAAGGAGGTGAATGCAGCCGAAGCCGTGCTTCATCCTGCAAGCTTTGAGTCTCTGCTCTGCCCTCTGTCAGACCTGCAGCTCTCACAGAGCCGACACACAGGCTGTTCAGATTCACGGGTTGGCAACATTTGACGATTTGTAAAGTCCTTTAAGCAGCTCATAAGATAGATGCACAAATAATGTCAGTGTCTTTGGCAGACAGACAGAGAGAGCAGAGGAGAGAGACAGCTATGTCACCTCGTCCCTATACGGTTTCTGTTAGTGCTGTGAGCTTCACACCACTGCACAACAACTGTCTGATCCCCCTTAAATGTCGAACATAGTGAGTAAGCTCCAGCATGAAGACTGAGGGCACACTCTCTGTGTATCAGACACCATACCAGGTTTTTTTCTGGACTAAGGAAATCCTTTTTACCATGCTTTCTATACCTTCTAACTGTATGTCAATTTGGTATGTGTTTCGAGAATTATTCTGCACCATCACTCTGAGCAGGTTGAAAATCAAATAAAAGAAAATGACCTAATTTTGGGTGCCCAGGAGTTTATTTTGTGTTGCCATGGTACTG
This sequence comes from Tautogolabrus adspersus, assembly GCA_020745685.1. Lineage (NCBI taxonomy): Eukaryota > Metazoa > Chordata > Actinopteri > Labriformes > Labridae > Tautogolabrus > Tautogolabrus adspersus. Next base: position 23,775,810 of record CM036552.1, read on the forward strand.
AAACAGGAGCTGATATTGTTTGATTTTTACTAGTTTAAAAGAGAGAGAACCATATCAACGTTTACAACCCTAGTGCGTAGTTTAACTTATTTGTCATTTCACTGAGCTGCAGAGAGAGCACTGGTAGATGATAGTTCAATGACAAGATGCACGAAAGACTTTGAAGGGTTTAAGAGCAAAGGTGATGAATTTTCCAGAAGCATTGTTCTGACAAAACTTTATGTATGAATCAAACGCAAACTGCATGCACAATGTGGTCTAGAAAAAAGGTGATGTGTAAGATTCAGAAAGCAAAGAAGGGTGGCCATGTTCATCTGCTTTTGTTAGCATGTTAGCATAGAAAGAGCATTCGTTTTGCAGGTATTAACTTGTGACGGTGCCTAATGAGAGGTGATGAGATTGAAGATTGAGGTTGTTATGACTTTTCTTTTCATTATCGATCCTCTGGGAACCAGGAGTGTCTGCACCTGACTTCACATCAGGGCTAGCCTGCATTCTGTCATGCTGGATATGAGGGGCTGTAGGGTCGCCTCCAGATTCTGAGAGTCCACAAAAAATCGATGTCACATTGGAAGAAATATTAGATTTACTTTATTAAGATGTAATGCAATTGGCGTGCGTGATCAGACCTTCCATCTCTGTGGAAATGTGATTTTCCCCTCATAGAGCAAGTCTCCACAATTTGCCGTGTGCGCCGCTTTGCTCAGCATTACGAGCATGACCTTTACAAGAAATCAATAACAGCCTCTGCCTTTTGGGTGTGTGTGTGTGTGTGTGTGTGTGTGTGTGTGTGTGTGTGTGTGTGTGTGTGTGTGTGTGTGTGTGTGTGAGGGGGGTGATGTGTAACGCTGCACGAAATGACAAATTACAGAAAGCTTTCCCCAAATGAAATCTTAAAGAGTAAAGTCATAAGTTTCTGGAGATCCCACGAAGGGAGAGAAACTCAAACATTTCTTCCCTTTAAGTTTGTTTTAATGAAATCTTTTTTGGGCTGTAAAGCGATAAACATTCTGTCACTTTCAACAAACTACAAATGAGATGATAAATGCCACGTCCCGTCAGTCACTGAGAATAGTCTCAATCCATCACTGGAAGCTTTTCGTACCATTATTTCTCTTTCATGTGTTTTGGTGAACGAGCCTCTTCATTGTCTGTAACACAAGGTAACCGGTGATGACGCTAATTAACCTTCACAGACTCGCCACTAAAACTCAGATTTGCTCACGATCAGGCTTTTACGGCTGCAGATGAGGAATAACTACAATGATCATGTTAATGTAAGTGGATGAAAAGTGTTTACACCTCGGTTATATTTAACACAGTAGGTGACGATACAGACAATGTCGTCACATCTTTTTGTTTTGGTTCCACTCATGCAGGAAACTATGGAGCTGGTAGGAGTCGACAAACACGTTTTTCTTGCTCTGGCTTTCCTTTCCGCGTTTCAACAGGCTGATTTGTATCTTTACGCTGACATACCTTTGTGTGCTTGAACCTCCAGTATCAAAACTAATCTTTATCTTACGGGCCATTACTTCCTCATGAATTGGTTATTTACTATTCCTGGGGAGTGTTATAATTATAGGTCCTAGCAGGACTTCAGGACGTCATTGTAAAATATAATCACAATTTCCAGATAAGCCGCACTCTTGGATTTTCCCATCCACTCATTATAATTGAATATTAAGAGATAGGGACGTCGAGATTAACGGCTCTAATTCTTCAGCCATATGTGTTCAAAGCGATGCAGCAGAAGGTGTCACAACAGGATGACACGTTTACACGAGCGCCAGTCGAACCAGTGTAAACCACGAGGAAACACACGAGGGATAAAGGCATTCATGTTTGTGTTGAGCATTCATGTAAAGGAGGATTAAAATGACTCCATCATGAGGATCTTAAGTTTCATCTCTTCAGAGACATTTAGTCACATACGTCATGTGTGGAATTATTTAGTTTTCATTTATCACCTCGTCACATGTGAACGTTTCTAGTTTGTTTAGTCTCTTTCATCCATTTGGTCTTTTTTGTTTTATCTCTCATACTTACTGTGCATAATTCATAATGCACATACAAAGAGAGGACAGGGGGCACCGGTGTCCGAGTGGTTAGTCCGCGTGCCCCATATACAGAGTCTTTAGTCCTGGAAGCGGGCTGCCGGGTTTCGAAACTGTCCTGTGGCTCCTTTCCTGCAGGTCATTCCCCACTCTCTCTCTCGCCCCAATTTCCAACTCCACTGTCCTGTCTCTCCAATAAAGGCACACAACGCCCAAAAATAAAATGTGAATAATAAAAGGATTTGACACAAAAGGCATCGAGTATTAAGCTGCTACACCTGCAGGTAATAATTTACAATTTATTGCTAAATGTGGACCAAATAAAATGTAAACTATCAGGTTAAAAAAGTAAGACAGGACATAATGAACCACTAATGTTGATGTGAGGATGCTGATATCGTGCCCCACTTCTTGTCCATATTTTCTGTGCAGCAAACATCAACAGCATGAGGCTTCTCTCTCAGTTTGCTGTAAACATCACAAGAATTACATTCAAAGTTTGATCCAAAGGAAACTGGACTTGGTTGAAGATCTTGAAGACGTTTCACCTCTCCTCTGAAAGGCTTCTTCAGTTCTAAACTATCTGGTGGACGGAGTTAGAAATGTATTCCTCTGTGGACGCTAATGATCATTTCCAATGTCTAGCTCCGTCCACCAGAAAGTTTAGAACTGAAGAAGCTTTTCGGAGGAGAGGTGAAACATCTTCAAGATCTTCAACCAGTCCAGTTGCCTTTGGATCAAACTTTGAATTTACCGTGACCTGGATGACTGAGAACCTACACAGACATCACAAGAATTAATTCATTTCCTGTCCTCCTGTTTTTGTCTTCTCAGGTAGAAGTAAAGTCTGCAGACTGTATGCTGCTCCCAGTGTGCATAAATTATTTAAACGCACACATTTATCACATTTGGTGTTAATAAATCATACTCAGGACCTCGGGAGCTGCACACAGCCTGCAGATTTCTACCGGCTATATCTGCTCTTCTGTGCAGCAGCTGTTGAGGTGTGGCTGTAAAAGTTTCAGTTGTGTTTTATTGTTTTACAGCTGGGTTTACAGTCCTGCCTGCCTTTGTCAAACACGTTTATGTCTTCCGAGTTTGCACTTCTGCGTAAAAATGCCAGGTTCCTTTTTCTGTGGTGGGGAAATTATCAAATGTCTCAGGCTCATGAATTCACATACAGAATGGTGCATGTGCATGGCATGGTTTTAAGCTGACAGCAACAACATGTTGACAACTTTATTTCAGTCTCACCTCCACTGGCGTACTCCATGACCAGGTAGAGCGTCCTCTCCGTCTCAATCACCTCAAAAAGCTTGACTGAAAGGAGAGAGAGACAGAGAGGGGGGTTAAAGACGGGGGAGAATCAGACAGACGCAATAATACATTCATGGACACAAAATGATTTCAAACAGACACCTGGAGGAAGAGGAGAGTGGCAGAGGGAAGTCACGTGGATCTGTGCGTGCGTGTGTGTTTGTGTGTGTCGTGACCATGTAAGCAGGGCAGCACTCAGTATATTTACTGAACGGTTTTTAAGACTTTTCTCTTTTTTACTGCAGTGTGTTGAGCCCTGAGATATAAAAGACTGTGCGAAGAGCGGCTGAGGGCTGCACTGCTAAATATAGACGAGGTGGGATGGAAGACAATGAGAGAGAGGAGAGATGGAGATGGCGAGCGTGCGGGCTGGTGAGCGCTTACTATCACTCTGGTAATTATAATCACATTTCTGCACGGCAAATCACGAAGCGCCAGGGAATGAAATTAAAAGTAATTAAAGGGAAATCCCATCTCCAAAACCAAACACACCACGGCAGGCTTGTCATATCAATGTTTGTGTGCTGTATGTGTGTTTTATGACACGAGCATGCGTGTTTTCATCAGTGTGTGTGTGTGTGTGTGTGTGTGTGTGTGTATGTGTGTGTGTGTGTGTGTGTGTGGATAAATGATATTTTGGGCCTTGGTGGGATTTATTCAAAGGTATTTTGTTCCTTTTTAACGCTACTCAATCTTAAAACAGAGCTTGACCCTTCAGTTTCAGTGTCAATCAATCAGGTGTCCAACGTAAACCTGGAAGTTAGTGAGACAAATAAAACTTCCCCGTTGATTAGTCAAACATACTTTTGATTTTCCATCCGTGTCATAAAGTTTCAGGAACAATTTTAGCCCGAGCTGGAGTGTTTGACCTTCCTCATACTCGAGACTGACTCGTCATTTTTAGAGATATTTACATTAGCCAGGACTGTTTGATTTTAAAGAACACCGTGTAATCTTCTGTGAACTCTGATTAAGAGTTTTAGTGCATGAAGTACAGGCTGAAGGTGTGCTCCTTATTTATGTGACTGTCCAGGAGCAGAAAGGCCAGAAAACCCTGCATGTTGTCCTGATTTACACACGTGGACAGTTAGAAGCACAACTGATGCATCGTGTGCTTACACATATTATGTTAATGTGTAAGATCCACTCACCTATATTGGGATGATTCAAGATCTTCATTATTCTAACTTCTCTGAAGAGCTGAAATCAAAGAGACAAAACATACGATTATTGTTCAGTCTAAGGAAGTTAATTTAGTACTTTGACATTTCAACATAGAAGGATTTCTGAGCTCATACGAAACAGAAACATATTCAAACCACATTTATTAAAACCACAACATAAAAAAAAAGGGGGAAATAAGCATGATCGAAAGAAGCTGTGACAGCAATACTGCAAAAGTTTGTTGACCTCTACTGAAAGGATCTTCAGCCCATCTCATTTTACATGTTTCATTTTCATTTACGAGACATTTAAATCCACCGTCACGGACATCTTAGAGCAAGTACAACACGAGCAAGGATCAAGAGGAGAAAACAACGTTTCAACATCATCCACGTTATTAATATCATCAGTTATAGAGCGTAGGTGTTCATGAAAGAGCTCTGTCTTTAGCTTCTTCTTATCGGTGGTTGCGAGGGGACTTTGTAGATTAGATCGACTTTGGTGTTTCGCTCCACCACCAGGGGGCGACAGAGGAGATTAAGAACTGTATGACTTTTGTCTGAGCGCTAAGGCCGGAGCTAGATTGATTTAATTACACAAAAAGAGGACTAAGTTGCTGTTAAACACAAAAGTAACAGCTTTAACGTTACTGTTGACGCACATGGCAGCCATGTTGGATTTTAAGGCTACTGAAGGCTCTCCGAGTTTCCAAGTTAGAATTCTGACTTCAGGGGTGCGTTTCTGATGACGTACAGACCGGCAACTCGGAATTTCCGACTTCCGAGGCCAAATTGAACGCACCATTAGTGTGTCGCCTTTCTTCGTGACTACATTACACGACACCACGGACAGAGAGGCCAACGCAGCACGACACAAAGACTTCTTTAAAGGAATCTCCGTTACTTTAAGAACACAGAAAAGATTATCCGACATTAGTCTCACAATCACACAAATAACAAAAGACATAAAATGTTAATGTGGTGAAGAAGCGTGAGAACGTGGGAGTAGTTGTCTTCACTATTTAGCAACAATGGTCGCCGTTACTCAAGCAGAAGTAATGATGATGAATGGGGGAATATTTTAAAGTTTTATTCACATTAGATTTGGTCCCATTAATTCACATCGAGTCCTTTACATTTGAATAAAATAGCCACAAGTACCGGTAGTTAAATGAACAGCACGCTGAAGTGTTCCCCTTAAAGACAGGCTACCAAATGAAACAGATTTCTTTCAACTTAATTATGGATTTTTGCAGAATTGTAAATTTAATCCAAAGCAGTATGTGTATAAGATTTCTTATCTTACTCAAGGTAATAACTTATTAAGTGGCATTTCTAGGTCACAGAGCAATAACTCATCTATAATTTAATTGTAAATGGGCTTTCAGACTTCAACACACAGATTACATTCATTTCAAACAGCGGTTCAAAAGTTCTCCTGCCTCACGTCTGATATATTCGTGTCCTGATCACATTCTTTATGCGGTGGAAAGATGTAATCAGGCTCCTCCATGATTCAGCGGTTCAAAAACAGGAGATCATGGGTTCAGGAACCCAAACACAGGCCCTTGTGTTGTGCCAACATCAACACACTTGTCAAGGAAATGTGATTATTCTGTCACCGCCGTCACGTCATCTCCCCAAACAGGATCTCCTGCAGCATGGCGTCGGTTTAAACCGGCCGGAGAGAGATGCCTCCCGCCCTCCGGCAGGGCCGAGGAGAGGATCTGAATTAAGTTAAACATGCACCATCACATCTGCCCCCACCACCCCCTCTGCACTAATAACAAGACACTGTGTCAACACACGCTCGCCTCCACATCAGCATTCAGAGCGACCAGACAAGCAGATTTGTAACGGGCCAGAAGTGCTTTTTAGTCTTCCGCTGAACGAGGCACAAAGAGGAACTGAGTGCTATTTATTATTGATCTGATGTTAACTACACCTCGCCCCTCTTCCCTTCCATAAAAATATAAAAAGGCATCAATCTTTCATGAGGCCTGAGTTACCACGGTGACGTAGCTGCTACATCTGTGCAGAAAGAACAGACGGGCCTTCTCCCATCCAATGAGCAAACAGCTGAAAATGTGCGTACCAAGCGTCTCGTTATTGAAGCTGTGTTAACGGTTATATCTGACATGAACAATTGGGAAACTACTAAACGCTTATTTTTTATTTAAATTGTTTGTTTTATGTTTCATATTGGACATTGTGTTTGAGTAAAACGACATAAAAACACAGTCAACATGTATTCTACTGCTATGGAGCTTTTCTCATTCAATCATATTAATCAATTAAGATTAATATTATGGAAAGAAAAAGGAGTCTATTAGATGTCAAAGGTCATGTCCAGTTTTATCAGAGCTCCACGTCCTGTATTTTAAGTGTTCATTTTGTTTAAAAACAATAAAGATTTGCTAACAATTCGTTAAATAATCATTGGAAACAATAAAGTGTAAGTGTGGGGCTGCGGTAGCGTAGTGGTTAGTGCACATGCCCCATGTACGGAGGCTATGGTCCTCCAAGCGGGCAGCCCAGGTTTGAACCCAACCTGTGGCTTCTTTCCTGCATGTCATTCCCCACTCTCTCTCCCTGACTTCTGACTCCATCCACTGTCCTATCTCCAAAATAAAAGGCCTAAAGACTAAAGAGCCCAAAATAAACCTAAAAAAATTCAATTTCACAAATAATCTACGGACGTGACCTTTAATCTTTTCTCTCATTGAGTGAAATAAATAACAGCAGTAACATGAGAGGGGAGTCTGAGCGACAGACAACAAAAGGTTCACATGAAAGATTCAAACACATGACGCATCAAACCCGCAGATCCACAGGGACGCCCTGATGAAGCCTGCCTAGAACCTGGACTGATGCTGTCTGCCTGAGAGGCAAACAGATGGTGACAGGCAGCGGGTGCCGTTTTCACAGTCAGTGAGAGGCTGCACACACGCACACGCACACGCACACGCACACGCACAGGCCGTTAGAGGAAACAATCTTCAGCCCTTTTCAGAAAGCTTTTTTTCCCCGCAAAAGTGTTGTAACTCAGCTCAGCAGTCATCACGTCTTTGTACATTCATATCGATTCTGCAACGGCGTGATATTGGTGTCCCAGTCTGTGAATTCACATTGTGTTTCGGCGTTGCGGAAGCACGGCACAGCAGGAGCTCCACATAGACACACAGTCAGACATTCACACACACACACATCTCTGCACTCCCCCGCTGGCTCCGCTGATCCCGTCTCGCCACTGTTACACCTCTGTTACTACCTCTGCAGACGGTACAGAGGGGGGATCACTTTGTCCCCCCATTACGCCTCTGCGACATTCAGATTGAAGGCGAAACGTCACAGAGGCGTAAATATTACGTTTATATCCTGTTTTAAACTGACCCCTCTGCACTCTGAATCACATCTGGGCAGCACCTGTAGTGCAGATGTTTTCATTAAGGTAGACAGGCACACACGTTTTAAGTTGACTTGGTTGTCTCAGCTATGGCAACAAATCTCTTCAACAACAATCAACAATCCTGGTGGCCCGTGGTAGTTAGGACACAAGACATGATCTGACGACAGAATCATCCATCACAAACATTCACACAGAAAACAGTCCTGCTTCTTGTGCTGTAAGATACATAAGATTGTTTTCATTACTTAACATGAGTTTTAAGATTCATGGATCAGTCTATTAATGTAAAAAAAAAGTTAAATATGCTCATCAGAAACTCCAACAGACATCTTCCTGCTCCGTCTTTCGACTAACCGACTGCAAAATCTAAATATTCTTTGTATACTAAAGAAAATAATAAAATGATAAAAAGGCTGAAATTGGAATATATAACAATTTTAAAATTAGCTGAGACTGTTCTGTACATTTGAAAAGATAAACACAGAAAGGTGGAAGAGCATGGCTGCGGTTTAAAGGTTAGTGTATTCACTTAACGCCACACAGTGCATCGTAAACAGCTCAGTGATGAAATATGACCAACATCAAACATGTGCCGGTACATTCAGTTTTGGTTGTTTAAGGTTTTTAATGTGTTTGAAGTTTTGAAAGCAGCTAATACAACCTGCTGTCACACTGATCCTGATCTCTGATACCTGTATGATGAGGCTGATTAAATGAGTTTAAATAGAGAAAAACGTTTTGACTTACAGTGATGACTAAGATCTAAGGACTTCTTTTTCAAACTGGACTAAAATGTTTTACATTTTAAAGCTGCCAAATTAACACTGCTGCTCAAGCACACCCGACTGGTTCACATCTTTGTCTCGTAAGAAGCTTGAATACAAGAATAAAATAGTTGTAAAGATAATAAGCATCACTGAAGTCATGCGACTTCAAACCAGTAATTTAGACACCAACATCCTGCAGCGCACGTCAGCCGTGGGGAGGTACTGAGACAATAAATCTCATTTCTGAGACAACTGAAGGGTTAATTATGAGCTCCAGTCAGCGAGGCTTTCAGCACAGCGTCGACCGGTTTGAAGCAATGTGAACAAACTGAGCCAGGAGGAGGAGAAGATGAAGATGAAGAGGAAGAAGAGGAGCTCTGGAGTGCGCCTGAGGTCTCCTCACTGTCATTACACTCTGCCTGTGATCTCGCTCTGCCCATCGTTAAACTGAAAATACTCTCCTGAGCGCTCACTCGGTATAAAGAGGAATACATCGGAGCTAGTTTGTTCTGAGCGACAGAGATAACAGTTACACGAGGAAGCTTTACATGTAATGATTACTGGAGACGAGGAGCTGTGACTCTGAACTAATATGTACAAACTGTACAACCTGATTAAGTCTTTGAAAACATCTGGACTGTCCTACTAATCAGAAACAAGCCCTTTTACACCTGGGTACTTGAAAAACAACACAAGTGTGGGAATACTTTGTCAGGTATGTTTGTTATGCAGTAAACTGAATTAGTGGAAAAAAACAGCAGAGAGGCAGAGATGATTCACCACATAATCCAAGCATTAGGTCGAAGACTTAAACCTGCTGGTGATCCAGTCATACCACCGCGATGATGCACAGCTGTCCCCATTACACAATCTGCAATCTCGTGATCAATACAACGCACCTTTGGGCTGAGTGACACACGGCTTGAGGGTGATATCACACACACAGTCGGGCTTTGTTAAACAGGAACATGCAGAAAGTTTCCACTCAGACTTAAGTTCCATCAATTAGGACTGATCCAGGGCTTGTGAATGAAATCCCCTGGGCTCCACATTAGATCATTTATTGTGTGTTTCTGGTTAACTTTCATCCCACCAGGTCAGAAAACTTTGGAGGTGAGTCACAACAAATCACATTACATCCTCGGCAGCATCGGCCCACAGCGATGGATGTCAGCGCACTTTTTCTGTAATTGACCCCTGGTGTTTGGTTGAAACTGACATCAGTTTACCCTGGGAGCATTTTGTTGAGCTCAGCTCTTTACTGAGAGTGAGGCAGCTTCTCAGTGCAGTTATTCGGTCCCTCTGAACCTCTAATGTTACCGTTTCCATCTGGACAAACACATCAACCTGAGGGAACAAACACTGGCTCAAATAAATGCTTCCCATCATCAAAATTTAAGGATGTTTAAAAGAAAACCAGCTTCTCTCTTCTAAAGTTCTGAGGACCCGAATTACAAGATGCCTTCCTTGTGAGTCGCCTGCAGATTTAAAAACAGAACGATGAACTCTTTTTGGGCTTTTTGTGGACCCTTAAGGCCCTGACACAGCCCTCGTTTTTGCAGTGTGTCCAGCTCCGTCGCTACCTGTCGACCCCCCGTCTGATAGGAATCTGTCTGATTGGCTGTTACGAGGTTTTATTTACTTCAGGCTCTCGACACAGGTTCGGAAAAGCCCCTTGAGCATGCCACTGTAGTATCCATGCTTTCACCAATTAGTGTGGTTTCTCTTTATTTGTGGCCTCTGCCTCTTCTTTTTCCACTAAAAGACCAGGAGCTGACAACACCAGGGCCATTTTCAACTTTTTATAAGACATTATTCTCGATTAGAAGCACCTATAATACGAGTGGTGACCGACAGCGGTGTGAAAACTTCTTCTCATATCATAACAACGGACTACCGCCACCTGCTGGCATGGAGAGTTATTTCCTCTCACGCATGCGAAGAACGTACGTGGTGGTTGGCCGTCGGCTGTAGTCTTTGCGATGTGTTCAAGTGCAACTTTTTGGTTAGGACAAAAGGCGACGAGAGGCAACGCCACAGGCGGCCTTTGTCGCCACTAGTTCTTTGCCGTCTGCCTGGTGTGTCAGGGCCTTTATTATGAGGCTGAGTTAGTTAGAGACCAGATGCAGTTCAATCAGAAGGGACTTAGAGGTCTAACATTGCAGCACTTTATAGTATTTTACAAAAACTACGGCAAAAATTATAGATAAATCCACTCTGAATCTAAAATCTGACATTTTGCAACAGATTAATTCCCAGTAGGGTTGTAATGACACCACATTTTTAAACTTATATGAGTATGTTGATACTCAGAAATGACATTCCTCTGCACTCAGTATTGGGTAATTCTTGTTTTTACTGACCAGAAACATTCTGGCAAACTTCTGCACGCCGTCTAAATTGCACAAATACGTCACCAACATATTTCTTCAAATCAGACCGTACTCTCGCTCTTTCATCACGGCGGCTTTACAAAATAAAGCCTCCGTCTGGTTCGATGACTTATTTTCATGATGCAGCTCAGATCCAGGTAGAAATATAGTTTCAAAAATGACATGTAAGGTTTATGAAATGCTCTAGCATTCAAAGAAAGAAAAACGTCGGCACAGCGATCAGAGGTGGTCCAAGACTCCAGCCATTATAGACGGACATTGTTTACATTTAATCAAAACGTCTTAATCCGTCACACTCCCTCCCTGACCTTCGACCTAGATGACAACAACACCGTCAGCAGGTTGAATCGGTAAGGAGGGAGAGAAGAACAGAGCAGGAGCCGGTGACAGATGTGAACGTCGACTCACCTCCTCCAAACTATTAAGAACAGAGGCTGAAAATAAACATTCAGGCTTCAGAGACGATATCCCCCGCTATCAGCCTCTCGCCAATTCTTGCAGTTACATAAGAGGTCAGGACACAGCCGTGTCGGCTCTGATGCAGGTTGGCTGTTACAGCAGCAGCGGCTCAGGAAAGAGGAGAGGAAAATAAACATGAGATCCAAACCCTTCAACATTCATCTGAAGCTGAACATTTGATGCACAAACCTGCACAGCCTGATGACGTTCAGTCAGCTTTTAAACCAACAGAAGTGGAGATGGTTCGAAGGATTAGGCTGAATTTTTTTGATTATATTTTTAAGTAAACAAAGTCCTTCTGTCACTAACTCCCTTTTCCCCCTGGCCTGTCTGTGGCTCTCAGCTGCAAGCCCGTCTATTCCTACTGAAGAGGTAAATCTTTAAAAACAGGTAATAAATCTACAGTCACGGGTTCAAGCCTCTGTAATCTGAAGCACTGCTGTTTTTTTAAAGTTATTACTTCAGGTATCGTAGCTGTTAGAATCCCTGATTTCAAGTTGACCTTTTTGAATACGGGCCACAACAGGAATATTTAGTCTGTGTGTGGAAACGAGAAAATGTTGCAACACCGGTGACTTCAGGTAAGCAGGAGGATTTTCAAATACTGAAGAACTTGTTTCAGAAAAGTCTTTGTCATCTCAGTGACTCTCCAAGTCAGGCAGTAACTTTAGTATCCTCCTGAAGTGCAGCTGCAGGCAACAACATTAGTGTCTGTAGGGTTGCTTTCTTTCTTTCCGTTGTGTGCAATGATGTCAGTCCTGGGGCGCCGGTTGGCCTAGTGGTTAGGTCGCCCGCCCCATGTACAGAGGCTAGTCCTGAGAGCAGGCGTCTCAGGTTGGACCCTCGGCTCCTTTCCCACATGTCATTCCCCACTCTCGTTCCCTTTTATTCCTATCCTATAAACTGTCCCGTCTCTCAAATAAAGGCATAATATATTATATTTGAAAAATGAAGGAGAATAGAAGATTGACACCACTAACGTACCTATGAGTTCAATATGAAGCAGCCCATCAGAGAGAGGCAGAGAGAGAGGCAGAGAGAGACAGAGAGAGAGACACAGAGAGGCAGAGAGAGAAAGAGAGAGAGACACAGAGAGGCAGAGAGAGAGAGAGAGACAGACAGACAGAGAGAGAGGCAGAGAGACCCTGTACCCCTGAATGATCGTTCTAAGCTGCATGCCCGCCAAAAAGTGACAACGTCTTTATCACAGGCCTACAGTTAGCTACTGCAGATTTTCTCCATTTGGCTTCAGAGCTCTGGACCTCTGCAACATCAAAGCTGGTCACAGCCTCCTCACGAAGTCACACGGAAACTAATCGCTAATTGATCACGCTGTATTAACATAAAGTCGTTTGCTGGGCATTGCACTGTGAAGTGCAGCCAGCACATGAACACTAACAGCTAACATGGGCTGTCACTTTTCAAACAAGTTTAGTGCAAGCCCAACACAAACATTGGCCTGGGTACCGTGCACTCCCCCCGTTTGAATTTTTTTTTATTACGTATATAATTCACGTGGTGACCTCTTCACATCGGAAAATCCACAACAACATCCCTGAAATACAAACGGTCTTTTAATGGACTCAATCTGCTGCACAATTTCATGTCCAATGGCTTCCAACAGTCCTGTCACAGCGGGGGCTTTGCTTGGCAACCAGTTGACAGAGCCAGACTCGTTTCCCCCCTGTTGCTAACCTTTATGCTAAGCTAATCGTCATTTGGAGTGAGCTCCATGGTAACCAAACAAATGTGAGGTTGGTATTCGTCTTTTCTCATCTAACTTAAAAACTCTTCCTGAACGCGTTTCTGTAACATGAAGAACAAAATGACCCTTGTGTATATGAAACCAACATGACCTACATACTCCTAAAGTAAGCCACGGATCTAATCCGTGTCAGGGTTTCCTTCAACGCTGAATATCCAACTTATGAAACTAAAAGAAAATGAAAAAGGAATGACAGCTAGCCTAAAAATAGAAGCGTGTGACAGGAATGGGAGCGTTTACTGTGTCGATCATGAAGAAGTCCTAGAAAGTATTGAGTTGTAGTTTCTTTTTGTACAGTGCTCCACTTCCTTAAAATAAACATTAAAGAAATCTAAATCCCAGATGAACAGAAGGAAAAACAACCTGACAAATTCCTAAATGAGTTTTTCCCCCTTAGACTGTGACAAAGCAGTAACCTAAAACAACACGGACCGCCGACAAAAGCTTCACGCTTTGTGTTTCCGTGAACAGCAGCGCTGTCATGACTCAGTGTTTTTCTGTCAGCGTAGTGTCACAGCCAGCGCCAAAGGGCCCGGGCCTCTGAGATACAAAGGCCAGAATCAATGGAGCTTTGGAAAAACTGATGGAAAACCACTAGCCGATCGCTGAGAGAGATGAGGGAGAGACGAGACGAGAGACGGGGGCCGGCTGAACATCAACACATCATCACCGTCGTCATCACCAACAGCAGCGGCAGCAGCGGCAGCCCCCTTGCTCTGCCCCGTCCCCTCTCTTTCTGTTTGATGAGCTGAAAAAGCCTCCGGAGCTGCAGCAGCCCAGTCGATATCACTTCCAGGCCGACAGAAAGAAACCCAGAACGTACAGCAACACAGATCAAAACAACCACGCACACACACACACATCTCCCTCACTAATGAGTGACCACACCAAAAAAAAGAAAAGAGAGACACAGAGTTACAGGCAGCTCATTCAAAATGTAAAGTGAAACTGCTTTTCATTGGGTAGCAAAGGGAGCATTCACCCTCAGCCTCAGTCTCTGACATTTGCATTTTAAAAGCAAAGCCGCTTCCTGATGCGGTTGATTAAACAAGAAAAACAAAACTGTCACTCCCCGTCTCGAGACAACCAAGCAGCTTGAAGGTGGAAGAAAAAAAAATCACTTTTAGCTTCTCTGGGAGGCTCAAAGACTTCAGAAAAACACCCACGTTTCTCAAATGGTTCCTAAATTAGACAAATCTAATTGTCAAAAGCAGGCGAAACATTCAAAATAAGCTATTTTTCTCTGAATTTTCTGAATAGAGATGATTTTAATCAACCCAACACAGATCAAATCCTCTTTTTAACAAGCTCTCCAGCTATAAACTTTCATTAAAACCTAAGTGGAACAGTCGAGCTGAATCATCGTCCTCGCTGCAAAAAGCATCCCACTGCAATCATAAAAAGCTCTTAACTCTATATGGAGAACACATGCTCAGTCCCAGCATGCCCTGCTTCCCATTTACACAATTAATACTCAATCTGTTGTGCTTCATGAATTTATAAACGAACTGTGCCTCAGCTTGAGAGTACAGCAGAGCAGAGAGAGAGAGAGAGAGAGAGAGAGGGAAGGGGGGTAAATTACCTTCTGAAGGCTGTTTGGGTTCAGCTGCGTCTTGTCTATTATCTTAATTGCCACCTGTGAAGAGAGAGGGAGAAAAAAAACAGCATAGAAAGTGAGCTCAACGGGACATAACAGCAGAGGAGAAGTGTGAAAAAGAGGAAGTGGGAGATGACACTGAAGTCAAAACACAGAAAAGGAAGAAAGAATGTGTCCTTTAAAAACAGACTCTACAGCCAATCTGACGCGGCTTTCACACAAATTCCTCAAATATGGCAAAGAGTGTGTGTAACCTTGGAATTAGGGAAACAAAGTTGGTTAATTACAATGCACCTGAAGTAACCACGAGAAGTTTGTAACCTTTAGGAAGGAACGGTTACAATTTAAGTTTCTGCTGAGATTTCACACTTGCACAAAACTCCTGAAAAGTTCGTGAAATGTTCAGGTTGAGCTGAATGTGTGAACGCTAACAGATGAATTTTTCATTAAGTTTTCTGAGTGAAGTCGGGGTGAACTGATGCGGGAACGCAGAAGGAAATACTCTGAAAAAATCACTATGAGGGAATGGGAAGGGGGTGATGATGTTTATATCATGTAACTGGAGCACGACCATAGACTGCACGCACGACCGGTGGGATCTCTGCACGTACTGAAACGGCTTCATTATGTCCAACAGGAACGCCTCTAACTGTGGGGTGCATGTGTGAATAAGCAAATCGGGTACATTTCAGGGTCGATCTGTTTAAAATTCTCTCGACATTTTCAGGAGTGCATATGTGAAAACGGCTTGAGAGGGGAATATGACGGATTCAACTTCACTCTTGAGAGGAAAATCTGGTAACTTAAGACTGACTAACAATTAATGAAAAACGTCAGGTGGAAATGTGTAATGGCTTTGTTAAGTGTGGTGCTCCGTGTTAAGAAGAAGCCTGCTCTTTCTGTTCATCAATTATGAATGAATCAAATGCTCAGCAGTGACGGCTCGTCCTAAAAACATCCACTTCTGTGTCATAGCTTAAGAGCGATAAATCCTTTGGTATATGGAGCTGGAAGGGAGGACACAAAACCAATTCTACGACTTAAACTATGCTCCTCCTGTATTTTAATTACAGATATTCACTAGATTTTTATTCCATTTCATTTCAATAACTTGAGAAGAGAAGTTCTTAACGCAGCTGAAACACACACTCTCTCTTCCAAAGTTTTAAAGTCTGAAATTGGCAAAGTTCTGATTTAGATTAGGAACTGATTTATCAAAGAATGAACAAACAAGACTGACTGGAAGTCAATGCCAGCTTCTGGTACGTCACAGGTTTCTCACCTCACATTTTTCGTGGGTACAAAAGAAGTATTGAGATGTGGCTTGTAATGAAGCACTGAACGTCAGCCCAGGAGTGTCATTCCCTGCCAGGGTCACAGAGACCAGCTTAGAGGGAGGGATGTGTAAAAACCAGCACTGGAACCCACTTTATCCTGTTTTAAAGGTGCAGCAGCAAAAGGCTTTTTTTCTGTAACTGACTTAAAGAGTGATTTAAGTATTTATAAACTCCGGCACAACCAGGGTATTTCTAAGTTGTGTACCGACTTGTGACGAGTAGACACTGAATGTTTTTGAGTCCGTGCAGTAGATCCCGTCAGCCTGCAGCCAGGAAACAGGCGGAAATGTTGGGAACATTTTCCCTGAGGTCAACTACTGCATGTCCAATCATAGTACATCCACCAGAAATGTTTGTATTTGCCACTGAAAAGAAATGTACTACACTTTCTGTGCTCCAACACAACAAACTTCTCACTCAAAATTGGATCAATTTTCCAAAACTTGCTTCTCTACAACTGACCTCTCCCTGCAAGAAATCAGAGTGGGACTTTGCTTTTGGGTAAAACGAACATCTTAACAAAAAGGTCAGTTCCTGTAACAATCCTTTTCCTCATGTTGTGAGACCCTTACAATAAAAATCTGTGCTTGTGACATTTAAAGGGAAGGAATTATTATCAGAAGCAGTTTACCAAAAGGATTAGTTGCAGCTCATTCTGTTGTGAATTCTGAGATTCATTTAGCAGACGCTCTTATCCAAAGCGATGAACATCAGAGAGCAAGTACAACTCAAGCAAGGATCTCGAGAGGAGGAAACGACGTCAGGAAGTGCAAACGAACAGCTTGAAGTCCGATAAGACACACAGGTGCAGAGCACAGGGGCGGAGCACTTTAATAATCTATTGTCATCAACAACAATTTGGACAGCTGTCCTTGAAAGTTCTAATGAGCATCAAAACAAACCTTAAACAATCATTATCAATATTAAACCTGCCGTCTGTTTCACGTAAGTGGCAAACACCTGATTTCAAACTTTATTTAGTGATTAGTTATTTGAACTCAGAAATAAACAAGGCCAGGTTTAATAAACATTCACATTGGGTGAACTTTAAAGCACAGTCATGTTCACTTTTATGGTAATAGTGGTGAAAGTGATGAGTATATCTAATTATTTGTGCTGACATTCAGACACACAACATAGAGAGAGTTTTTAATAAGCTACACATACTCCAAGTATTATCTCATACGCTGTTTTCACATATGAACACCTGAAGAATACTAGACATTTTTAGGCAGACTGCCCCTGAAATCTACCCGACTTGCTTGTTCACACACGCACCTCACAGCTGGAGGCTATCCCTGTCAGACAGGAAGGGGTGGGGGGGGGTCTCAGGAGCCCAGACATGATGTAATAAGAACGATGTGGAAGTGGTGGACAAAGCAACAGTCTGACACCATAATGACAATTTTCTGCCTTCGCTATGTGTAGTAAAACATAATAACTCCTATAGTTTCAGTAGGATCCTCGATCAGAGGTCGGTGCTCAGGCACTAATGAAGCACTTTCATTATGTGCATGTGGATCACACGAGTTGCGTGCATTCAGTGTATAGTTGTGCGCTGTTTGCAGGATATAAAGGTCATCACCCTCTCCCACTCACTAACGGTGAATTTTCCTGATTATTTCCTGCTGTGTTCTCACATCAGCTCATCTAAACTTCACGTGACGAATTCACCAAGGGGCTGGCAGGGAAAATTCTGGGTAAAGTCTGAGTGAAAAATGTGGCTGTCTGCGTTCACACATGCAGCTAACGTACGAAAATCCCAGGAAGTTTTCAAGAGGTTTGTGCACGTGTGATAGCACCAATTTGTTAAACTTATCTACGACATGTTTGAGTTCTGGACCTCAGTTTTTATTTGCATGGTCACAGAAGAAATCCAAGACTAAGCTATAAATCTCAGCAGAAACGTAAATCATGCTCGTAAATTGTGACTTTTTCCTCCTAATCTAAAATAACAGATGACAAACTTCTAATATTTACTTTAAGCACATTGTAATTAACCAACTTTGTTTCTATAATCCCAAGGTTACACGCATTGTGCTGATCAATTCTTTGGGTTTATCGTACAGAAAGATATTTTTTAACCCGGTATTGAGCTACTCAGAGATATTAAACTTGAACACATGAAACTTGACTTCACTTTGTACAAAGAGAATCAGTGTGTGTGTCCAGCTCACCTCTCTGCCGGTGAGGATGTGTCGGGCCAGTTTGACCTTGGCGAAGTTGCCCTTGCCGATGGTTTTGAGCAGCCGGTAGTTGCCGACGTGTGGCTGCTGCGGCTCCTCGGAGCTACGGGATCGAACGCCGGTCCGAGCGGAGCGTGTGCTGATCTCCTGACGGCCATTAGTGTGAGACGTGTGCTGTTGAGAAAGAACACAGTTTAGATAAGTAATCACACATTCATCTTCAGGTATCAGCTGTGACTCATGATGACCCGCTGTGATGAATCCACTTCGGCTCTGCAGGAAAAAACACTTTATTTATAGTTCTGCATCAAGACGAGGAGAGAAAGAAGTTTCCACCAGTCACAGATGGCTGATAGAAACTAGAGCTTCCACTCAGTTTCCCTGATTCTTCGTCCAAATATCAGAGTGTCAAACTACATGACGATGTTAAGTTATATATAGACCCATCAATACAGAACCGAAGCACTGGAACAAACTTTAAAGGGGAAAGAAGACTTGCACCAAGCTGCAACCTCTGGTGTTATAACATGAAGCCAGTGCAGAAGTGCAAAAAAAACTATAATCCCCCCGAGGGTGGCTCTGGAAAAAAAAAAACTAGGAATTCCCTTTAGCTCCCATATTCAAATTTTTCTTTTTTTCTGCAGAAGTAATCGTGTTTATGGCCCGGAACAAAAGACACTTTTCATCTAAATTGCTCATTTGTGAATCGGTAAAAACTGTACAGGGAGTGATTTTTTTTTACAACTACTAAACATCATCGAGGGCACCAGTAGCCTAGTGGTTAGTGCACACGCCCTATGTGCGGAGGATGTAGTACTCCAAGCAGGCTGGGTTCAAATCCAACCTGTGGCTCCTTTCCTGCATGTCATTCCACACTCTCTCTCTCTCTCCCTGATTTCTGACTCTGTCCTGTCTCTAAAATAAAGACCCAAAAAACACAAAAATAAACCTTAAAAAAAAACTGATCATCAATCTTCATTATTAGAGGCGTGGTTAAACTGACAGGCGGACACGTTGCAGCTTGAGGTCTGCCTCAGCTTCACCTCTTTACTAGATTAATCAACAGTTAGCATTTCTAACATGGCGACCGGCATCTTTGAGCTTCAGAACTTCTCTTCAGAAATCAACGTGTGACGTCTCTGGGCATTTTTTTTTCCTTCAAATTTTCAACTCTGCCCTGAATTTGACAATCATCATGATCATTGTTGACATTTTCATTTCCTTTAAAATGGGGATCCTGACATTTAAAGTTCCCGTGCTTGTAATGTTTTTAGAGTTTGTTGGAAATGAAATACACAAACAAAAACGTGTCTCCCTGAAAAGCTGATTAAGTCTTTCATCATTATGTTTATGAAATGTTGAAAATCAGTGAAGGGTGAACAAATTCCTCGATGTCTTCAAATTACTGTTTGTCACAACGACAGATCTTCATTCAAAGACAGTTCAGCATGTTTAAAAAAACACAGGAAACCATTCACAGGCCTGTAACCAGCTACAGCTCGCCCTTGAATTAATCGATTTCACGCAGAATTGAACAACAATATATTACGAGGGGACATAGACTTGTTGTTGTTGTTGTTTTTGATTCAAATAAACTTCACTTTCTCCCCTCGGATGCACTGAAGAGACCCTCCCACTCCCAGTCACTAGATTCCTCGTAGTAATGAAGGTCACGTTCACTCACAAGCAGCTGATCATTTTAAAAATGTGACTTGGTCTAAGAGCAAAGCTCTGTGCTACACGTGAGGACAATGTTTCTGCTTGTTTAAAAGTCTGCCCGATCTCTTCCTCATTTTCTTGTTCTGTCTTGAACAGTAGCCGTTTAGCTTTTAACCACAAACAACCGAGGGGAAACAGAAGCTGCAGGTCTTTTCTTTACTCTGACTTAAGTGCATTGTTTTGATTGTATGAGTTTGAAACATGACAAACTAAATTGCCAACAAACTGCAAAACTACAATGTGTCATGGCAGTGTCTTTGAGTGTTACATCCTGTGGTGGGCATGCACACTTTCTGAAAACAGGAAGTGGCAGAGGATTAAGAAAATAAGGTTTCAAAAAGGTTACTTAGAGTTAAAAGGGTCAATCTATGACAGACATCTAACTCTGTTTCTGTTCTGACTGCTTAGCTGACTTTGTAAAACCACCCTTCTCATCCTGGGTCACAGAAATAAGCATGTGCCTGCTAGAACAACATTTACAGTCCTTAGATAAGTGGCATTTGTTGAGTAAATGGCAAGATGGCCGACCTCTGTTCTAAAAAACACACTGAGAATCTGTATACTGACTTTTTTTTCACCTTAAGAAGTCTGATTGGAAGCTAACGGCTTCACTGAGAGTTTAGCATCTCTGTAACGTTTTGTTTTAAAAACCCGACCACAAAGGGAATATATTCAGGGTTGTATAACAGAAATTGACAAACTCAGATTGCACTCTAGTCTGCATCTTTAAATGTGGACGAAGGTTAACTGCCCGTTGCAGCAGGACGAACAACAATGGTGTCGTGATTATGTGTGGTGCATATCTCACCAACTGAGGGATTGATTTTTTCGGGTGTTGCATTCAAAAGCCCCCCCTCTGTGTCACAACAACTAATAAAGAAACTCAAATCTAATAGATACTCGGTGCGGCCTCGGTATCGACTGTCAGGCTGATGCCTCGTTAGCTGTGGCAGTGCCCTCCGCCCCGCCCGTCCAGTCCCGACTGACCCACCCCCTCCCATCCCCAACATAACTGACCCCATTCACCCGGGAAATCATGAAAGGGAGGGCGATGAAAGTGTGAAAACTAACACAAAACAGTAGACTTTCAGGCAAAGCTGCAACTTTAAATAAAGCCAGAACAGAGGTCGACCTAAGTGATGATAATAAGGATGTCAACATTTGCGATACTGCGATTTCATGTGTTTTAAAAACAATAAAATCTTTCTTATTTGAATCGAAAAGTACAGAAGCTCTGAAAAACCTCCTGGTCTTCAGTCACATTTTTGGTCATTCAAATAACGAAATTAACCAATTTTGGTCGCCTTAAACTTCCATTTTTGTTGCCATGGTATCGAAACAGATCAAATAGAATCACATCAACTTTAAAACTCTGGTATTGTGACAACTTTAAAACATCATCTTTACTTTCTGCCTCCACTGCATGGTGCACTAAACCAATGAAAAAGATCAATATTTTAATTCTATGATTTTATGCAGACGCTACAGCTGAAATCAAAGTCGACATTAAAGTAACAAAAAGGTACAGTAGGAAGCAGCGACGACACCACACAATTTAGAAATCTCTATAATTTTAAGAGGTTTAAAAGCAAAAAAACACAGTTCAAAGTCTTCTTCAGCAGCACACACACTAAGCCACAAAAGGATTATTTTAGGACTTCTACAGTGATAGCAGAGGAGATAAAAATACCATCAACAAGGATAAGGTCACAGCAGAATATACTTGACACAACGCCATAAAAGACTAAACTCCCATGGGGAAATGTAACTTTTTTCCTAACACCATATTATCCGCCAACACGGAAAAGGCACAGACTGTATTTTCTACAAACCACAATTTCCATTTCCCCCCAGCTAACAACTTTCTGTAACACAGACGAGGAAAATTATCCCCTCTGTATAATCTGATCCTTTCCTTTTCAGCGGTTACTCACGAGGCTGCGGTGTCTCCTGGCTCCCTGAGCGCCCGTCATGTTCAAACAGAATAACACTGTCTGCCCCGCCGATGATGCCCATAGAGAATCCCACCACAACACCAGATTTTCCCCAACTCTGAGCCCCGGATAACCACAGAGAGAGAGAGAGAGAGAGAGAGCTGATCCTAGTCAAGCCAGCAACAGACCAACACACTGGAGACCAGATGTTATCCTTTCAGAATAAAAGCAGTCAGTCAGGGGCTGTCACAGGCATGGAGAGATACAGTACAGGGAACTTGTTGAATGAGTTTTTTTTGTTTTCATACAGTCGAACTCTTAAAGTGCCAGCGATGTGTCAACACACACCTTTTACACCTTATCTTACACTTTGTTTACTTAAGTTTATATTTGCTTAATTCTGCTGAATATCTGGATTACAGCTGCGATGATTCATTGAATTATTTTCAACAAAAAAATGTAATAGAAAATCTCAGTTTCCTGATTCAAGCTTCTTAAATATGAACTGATTTTTAAATTCCTCTCTTGCAGCAGACTTTATATATTTGGATCATGGACAAGACGACGCATCAGCAAAAGACAACCAAAAGGAGGAATTAATCATGCGAGAGACCCTAAAGCAATACATTTAGATTCTTTATTTTTTACAGAATTAACATGATCCAATAAGCTTTAACAGTAGCACTTCATATCCCTCAAACCACTCGCGCTCATGGAAGAGAATACCTTAAAAAGGTGGAAGAAAACTTAAAACCTAAAGACCTTGGTCTACTCTAAATGATCCCAGTTCAGGCACACGCAGATCAGCTACTCATTTATACCAATGTTTTTATGGTTTTATGTTTTCCTCCACCTTTTTTAAGCTTCTTTAACCATCAGTGCATTCATTGGTTTAAAGCATAAACTTTATAAAACCATGGACGTAGTCTCAGTGACGTCGCCCATCAGTTTCTGAAGATGTGTTACAAAGCCAAGATTTGAAATGCTACCACCACCTAACTTTCAATCGATCTAGAAAAGGTGACCTTAAAACCTTAAAAGCTTCTAGCAAACATCAACAGAGCTCTAAAAAATGCAGCATCCGTAGAGTGTGTAACAATACACTATTACAGAAATTAGCTATAGATGGACAGATTTTATTAAAGGTTATTTTATGCATTTCTGCCTGTATTGGATACGACAGCTGAAGAGAGACAGGAAGTGTTTGGAGGAGAGAGCGGGGGACGACATGCAGCAAAGGGCCAAGGTTGGATTCGAACCCACAGCCACTGCGATGAGGACTGTAGTACATGGGGCCCCGACGTATTTATTTCCGATGTAAAAATTGACATTACAACATGGAACCTTATTGTGATTCCTTGGCTTTTGCAGCCAGCCCTGAGTGGACACTCTCTGAACTGCACTTTCTTGGCTTCATTTTTCAACACCAGAGATTGACACTTGGTTTGAAGCAGTCTTTGTCTGGCTTCTGAAGTCTCCTTACTTTACCTACAGGGATGAATAAAGCTTCTCTGCATCTTATCACCGTCCGCATTGTGTTTGTGCAGGATTGGTCTTATCTCCAGCTGACTCTCTCTGCCGCTACCGTGCTGAGTCACAAGATTCTGATTGTGAAGATAGCACATAAAGGCATTTAGTGTCTGTGCAGTTACATAGATGGGATACAACGGCTACAAGGTTATGTATGGTCATGATAAAAAGGAATGCAAATAGGTCAAGTATAAAGTTATACAATTCACTAAATTCAACATGAACACCTGCCCGATGGAAACCCAAAAAGGGCTCCAAGAAATGAAGTTTGGGTTAAAGTATTTTTAGAGTGAAATGGCATATAAAGTTGAAGGTAAAGTAGCTGTTCCTGCTGCAGCTTAAGGGTTGATTATGGTAATAACATGTGTTTATAAAGGGGTTCACATTGCTTCATTTCCTGTAAACAGAGTTGTTGTTCTGTTGCCACATAATTTGAAGTTGGTAACTTTTACGTCTAGCAACAATAAATGAAATGCCAAAAACTTGGCTTGTAAGAAAGCGCTTAGATCTTTTATTTGACCTATATACCAAACATTCGCTGGTTTCATCATCATCACCTTGGTAAGTGGGAACTATAAGGCCGCATTTAACCACCATTTTACAGATAATGATAGTCCATTCATAGGTTATCAGAAAATTGTAAAACTTATACTTAATCAATGTAGTAAATTCTCAACATGGTAGATAAGGCCATGTAACCAAATTAATCTCACTGCGGAAAAAGAGAATATTTAAAGTCCACCACAAAGCAAGAATTCAAATATAATTTCCACACTTACAGCTACACAATTATCAGGATTTCCTGGTTTTCCATTATGTTATATTGTTATTATTTAGATATCTTTACATTTGGATTAACATCTTTAGGTACTGGAAAATGTTCACTGATATTGGGTTTTTTTTTATTCATGAATTAATTTAATATTTTAAATTACAAATGTTCAACGATGCTTTGATTCCTAAATCAAAAGAAAAGATTAGTTTAATTTTGAAAATCTTGAACGGAAGCCCCATTACCGCTGCCTTGACAACCTCCTTTCAGAGCGTTTCAGACAGGATATTCTGCTTGTCACGAGGAGGCGGGACTTATAACGGTCCATATTTGGAAGCTGAACGGTTGAAACCTCCGAGTGACAGCTGGGCGAGCCAATAGCGAGCGTTACACGAATCTACTGTTGCCTGCCAGAAGAACCAGCAGCAGGCAAAGTACTGTAGTTTTGTTCGTGGCTGCTGGGCCTAAAATGTCCCGACTACATCCTAATTAACCATCAGTGACATCGAAACGTACCTTCCGAGTGTACATAATCCCCTTAGTAGATACTGCAAAAAAAATTAAAGGGTGTGTTTGACGTACAGGATGTGCTTGTTTACGATTTACCAACAAAGTGTGAACAGATTAAATGCATCAAAACGCCATTAATCAGCCACAACCTCAATTCAAAGCGTATCCATGGTTACAGCAACGTTCCATGTAACGAAATAACCCGACAAACAAACCCCTTTATACTCACACTTTCCGACACCTTCTCGTTCACCGTCGGCAAAGGAGTTTTTGTTGACATCTTTTATCCGTCCTTCTTCCACCAGTCGCCGTCTAAATGTCCCCCCCAAAAAAATCCACTGAAACCTCCTTCAGTCCGACAGCCAAAAAGTGGAAATTATTGCGATGCTTTGCAGCTCTCTCAGGGGGGAACAGTCTCAAACCAGACCGGACGTGTTAAAGCCGAGCTCCTAACTGTTACGGACCAGAAAAAAAAAAGAAAATCCTCTTTTATAGTCTTGAATTCAGTATTTACATGGCGCGTACACACAGTTCACGGCCTGAGTGTCAACCCGATAGCAAAACGAAAAATCAGTGTCCGTCTGTCCGTTTTGGGTTTGAGTCCATGAAGCTAACTAAACTAACGTTAAGGCGCTGTCGGTGTCGGTCGCCGCTTCCTAAAATCGCCCCCGGGTTTTTCTCCTCCACAAATACAAAACTGTGACTACAGACAAGTCATGGCGTCCAGTGCCAGCAGTAGGTAGTTTATACGGGGGATTTAAAAGGTTTGGGCGGCTGAAATACTCGCCGTCGACTCGGTTTCTTCCATCTCCGACGGCCCAAAGTGAAGCTGGTCTGTCTGATTTAGGTGGGACCAAAATGGCTACTCAGCGGCTGGGCTGGATTAGGCTGCGTTTACGGACTCCTCACAGGCTCCGACACCAGAGCTTTATCAAGATTAGTCGAACACAAAAAATAATTTCTTTATCGATTAATAGTTTATTAAATTACCCAAATAGATGTGCGAAAAATGATTTCTCATATCTACGGAAGAGGGTTAGGGCCAGGCATGAGGAATAAATGATGAGAGGAGGAAGATTTTTATGTCATTATTTATTTCAAGAATAAAGTCGAAATTTGAGTAAAAGTCGAAATGTCGAGCAAAATTGGAATTTCGGGAATTAAGTCAAAATTTCACAGAATTGTATTTCAATTTATTTCTCAACATTTCAACTTTTTTTCACAACATTTTTACTTTGTTCTGAAAATGGTTCAATTCAACTTTCTCTTCGACATTTCTACATAAAAAAAAAATATATTTTGACTTTTTTTCTGTACATTTCTACTTTTTTCTGGAAAGAATCTTCCTCCTTTCATTATTTATTTCTCATGTCTGGCCCTCATTTTCTTCTGTTCAGATCCCCTAGAAGCACTTATGGAAATATAATCTTTTAATTAATATGCCTATATTAATTGAAAAGTCCAACACATTTTTAAAAGTACATGGTGATTATTAGCATTGTCAGTCTGGAGACAATTTGAAATCATTTTATAACAACTGTGCAGACTAGAAGTATGAGCATGACCTATTCTTTTCTCTTTTCAGGTTACTATAAAGGTAGCAGAGTAAAAAGTGCTATTACAACCTCTCAAATGTAGTTCAGTAGAAATAGGACATTTCATTATATGAAAATCATTAAGCAGAAGTCATTCAAGTAGTTAATGGTTGTTCATAAGGTTCAAAATAGAATCCAGTTTTATCAGCCACCGTTTTAAAACACACAAGAAATTGGACTGCAGTCTATAACTTCTTTTTTTTTAAATCAGAGAAAGAGAGTGGGGAATGACACTCAGGAAAGGAGCACCAGGTTGGACATGAACCCGGGTCGCCCTATTGGAGGACTATAGTCTCCGTACATGAGACGCGGCCTAACCTCTAGGATATCAGCGCCCCTAGACTTCAGTCTTAAATTGCTCTTTTCCACCCAGAACCATTTACAGGTAGATAAAACAGACATACAGCAAAAAAAACAAAGGATAACAAAGCTGAACTGGGGTTAGGTTTATATAAAAATAAACACGTTAATATAATCCTTTTATCTGTATGTTTTAAGTGGATTCACCTGTAGTTATATGTACATAGCCTTAACAAACAACATCACACAATGTCTACATACAAACTGAATACAATACAATAGAAAAAAACTGCAATAACACAGAATCCAAAAAGTGCTTTAACAAAGATTGAGTGATGAATGTAAAAGGTTCCTTTATAAATGTGAACAAGTTTGTCATCTACAGTATCAGTATGTCTGCACGTATTATTTACAGTGATAAGATTTAAACCTGACACCACACGTGTTAAAACGTAATGATTTTAAGCTTTTAATGTTATTTTAAAGACTGAATTACATATTTAAACCATATCAAATGGATACAGTATCCAATAGAGTGAAATATGTTCAATAAGACCTTGGTTTTAGATTATTAAATGTGAAAAACAAATACTAAAAAGTCAAATAAAATATTAAATTTGGATTTTGGGGGAGTTTTATAGAGATTAAAATGTATGAAATTCTTGAATTTTAGAGTTTTTCTTTGTAGGGTTTGCATTTTCTCCTCGAGGTGATTGCACACATTCAGTATGATTAACTAAATAAATATACTGTCTATGTATTATCTAGTATATTTGAAAAGAAACCATGTTAATGTTCGTTTTGTCACACACTAGGATTACACGGAAACTAGTGTGCTCAATCTCGGTGTTTATATTTCCGACGGCGCCTGAACGCAGCGTCAGTGTGTCCAGCTGAAACGGGTGGAGGAAGTGAGGAAACCGGCTGACCTCAATCCCATTGGACCAAAAGTACAGAGAGGGCTGTCATCACTCGGGAGGAAACGTCTCTGTGGGAATTTATTCGGCTTCAAAGGAAAAAAAAAAGTTTGTTCTCGTTCGTTCATTCACAAACACAGATTTTAAAAACGAGGAAACAGAACAACAACACAAAAACCCCTCCACTCCTTCAGGGAAAATGCAATGACAGATATTTTTCATTGCTTACTGAAATCACAACGCTGAGAAGAAACTAACTTCACTAAATCAAGTACTGTAATTGGCATTTATGAAATGATTGAATAGGTTCTAGCTTCTCAAAAGTCAAGATTTTCCTGGTCTTTACCTTTTCCTTAAAGGTGCAAAGGGACTCTGCTGATCAATGGAGTTTGATGGTTCGTTCCACCACCGGGGGGCGACAGAGGAGAAGAGTCAATCTGCTTTTAAGATCATTCAGAGAGACCAGCTCCCCCAGACTCAAATCCTCCTGCAGCAGAGTCCAAGCAGCAGGACCTGAAACTCCTTTACCCCGTTTAAAGACGCTCTTTGGGGACATATAACAATATTAAGTTTAGTGTCTGGGTCGGAGAGAAGACTGTCATCTTTCTTTTGGATCAAGTGTTTTAATATATTCAGTAGTTCAATGTCTGATTTCTTGTACTGCTCTAAATGTTTCTAATGTTCTGTTTAAAGGACTTTGAACTGCTCGATGTATGAACCGTGCTTTATGGATAAGCTTGCTTTGCCCCCCCCCTAAAAAAGAAATACCTCATGTGCTTTTCCGGTCATCCTGACTCTGATAAAGTTGTTTCTCCTCCTCTAGTATGAAATGTAAGAACTTATATTCAAATCGTGTCACTTAGCGGTTATGAGGACATCAAGGCTGAGGACCAAAGGTGACTGGGCCTTCTCCATCAGGGCCCCCACCCTCTGGAACAAACTCCCTCACATTTTTAGGGTGAGTTTTTTATCTTATTAACAAACTTATAGATGTGTTAACCAAAGCTCCCGATGCCTTACTGGTTTTAACTTCTTTTATTTCTGTTATTTGTGGGACTCTCTCTTTTGTTTTTAATCTTTAATCTTGTCGTCCTCACATTTCTCTGTTTTGTCATTTTGTAAAGCACTTTGAAATCCTTTTTTAAAGAGTGCTATATAAATAAGTTTTTGTTTTTTTAAAGAATATATGTGTTGAGTGTTCACACTTAAAAATGTAGTTTGTAGGTTCCTGGTGGCGCAGCGGTTAGTCCACAGAAAATAAGACACGAGGCAAGACTGTAAAAAACACAAAACATGGCGTTAAAAGATGATGGTTTTCAGGGGAGCCGGGAGCCTAAAGTTAGTGCGCTCACCCCATGTACGGAGGCGAATGTCTTCCAGCGAGCGGCCCGGGTTCAAATCCGACCTGTGGCTTCTTTCCTGCATGTCATTCCCCGCTCTCTCGCTCTGATATCCTGTCTCTAAAATAAAGGCGTAAAGAGCCCAAAAATGAATCTTGAAAAACAGAAAGTAGTTTGAACTCCGTACAAAATATGGATGACTGATATTTATTTTACTACATTATTTAATAATCTCACCTTGAACATTAAATATTAAAGACGTTAAACAGAAATAGAACTTAAACATTCATAATCATAGAAACGTGTCAGTAAACACTACACATGTACCATCACTAGATTATAATTAGTGTTTTTATTTCCTGCAGTAGTGGCACGCTGAGACCGTTAGTATAAGGTGCCATATTTTAAAATTATCGGTCTATTACCTAATTATTTAGGTCTGATGTGAACGCTTAGACTCGACTTCTCAAATAAACTGAAAGTGTTCCGAGCAGGTCTGATGTGCAAATCTAGAGATTATAAGCCGCTCGTATCTGCAGAAACACAAATGAGGAAAGTCAAAACAGTGTCACAGAAAACGTTGGACTGTGGTGGATAGCAAAACATTCATTCTTTATTGACTGGAAAAATACAGGAACCAAAAAAAAAACAAAAGAAGAAGAAGAAAGAAATGTGCAGTCAAAATGTTCCCCAAACACCCATGATTAAAATCCCCAAAGCGACGTCATTTCATCAACTGAATACAACTCAAAATCACAGAGTTAATGTGCAGCAAGTAAAGCGCTATGTTAAGTCATGCCACGAAGCAGGGGGAGGGGCGTGGGAGGAGGGGGGGGCGGTGAGTAAAGGAGGGAAAGGCAAGCCGTTTAGGTCGTACAGGGCACCGTGAGCCAAAGCCACAACACAAGAAAAGCTTCATCATCATCCGAGTCTTTTAGATGGCATCGATGTCAATGTCGTCCTCCTCTTTTTCAGGCGTGTCTGGTTTCACCGTCTCCACTTTCAGCTCGCGGGCGGAGGACGAGTACACCACCTGAGGAGGCCAAACACAAAACACAGCCCAGTTAAAAAAAAAGAGTCTGAGACTACAGCTTAACGCTTTGAACATTTTAATATGAATAATAATACGAAGCTTTAAAGACTGAGCTACAACACAACAATATAACGGAGTAACGATGGCGCTCTCTGAGGTAATTACAAATAATTTAAAGGCTCAAAAACAATAAAATAATGAAAACAGATCGATGAGCCCACTAAATGAAGATAGACATTGATAAAAGTTGCCACATATCATCAACACTTTGAAACTGTCTGTTACCTCGACGTTCTCATCGTCCTCCTCCTTTTCTTCCTCGCTGCCCTCGCTCTCCTCCTCGGCCTCCTTCAGCCACTTGACAAAGGGAGCAGCCTTGGCGTGGATCTCTTTGGCGAGCTCCTTGGAGACGTACTTCTTAGAAACCTGGTGGAGATAAACCGTCAGGTCAGAGTTTGTGACAAAGCTCAGACAAAAGAAAACTACTAAATGATGTGTTGTACAGATTTGATACAACACCTCATCAGCAACTCTTGAGACATTTTGTTTCTGATCTCTTCTCTTCATCCATTGGTTGATAAATATGTTTACATTTTAGTATGAAATGAGTTGAAACAACAGACACGTCCATGTTCACTCTTTATAAGAGCACATTTGAAATGTTGAGGTAGTTAAAAAGGTTTGATTCCTCTTAAATCTGCAGTGTGTCTGAAACATTAGCGATACAAACACTGCTGTTTGGAGTGATTTCAGACAGAGCTCATGAGCAGAGCGAGGCACACGTCTGTTTATTCATTATAAACGCTTATTTACGTATTCATCTTTAATGTGGACATTTATTTGAAAAACTAAATCTTTCACAGACGTTTAATTCAGTTTCTGGTAACGTCCAAACAGCGCTGTAACGTGGTAAGATGATGTGCAGATAACCTGAGCGAGAGCAAAGCGCCTCCTCTAGTTTAGAGCTCAATGAATAAAGAGCCAACATGCCCGTCTCTGCACCGGGCGCTTTTATTGTGAAATTCTGCATAAACTATGTACAAGGTACCTCGGGAGCACTGCCGGAGACACGGCTGTCATTTTGCGTCACTCTTAAGAACTCAGACTTAAATGTTTGATGAACTTTGTCCACATCTGCTCATAACCGTCACACGTCTTAAGGCTCAGCTAGAGAAGGCTCTTTGTATGATCGCTGCTCCACATACCACTTCAGTTTGACTTGAATTACACATTAGAGAGCTTTAGGCTCTTATAATAAAATGTAATAGTTATGATATCTGCACTGGCTCAGTCGCACCTTCTCTGCCCAGGCGAATATGACGTCTTCCTCCAGCAGGTCTGCATCGAACAGGTCTTTGAGGATGAGCGGAACCCGAGCCAACAGCTGGACCTGATGCAGCTTCACGACGCACTCGAAACCCCCCAACAGGTACTTCTGAGCCTTCTTGTTGTTGTGGCAGAACTGAGGAAACAGGTCATGAGACAATCAATCATCACTAACTAATGTCACAAAGAGGAACACTGTGATACATCTCAGACGTGCTAAAAGGTGCAGGAGACTAAGTTTTAGTTTCCATCATCCAGTGTTTCAAGCTTACTCGCAGGAAGTGGCGTTTGTACTTCTTGATTTGGTCTCGGATGTTCACGTCAAAGAGCAGCTCGCTGAGGATCAGGGGGCCCATGGCCTTCACATCCAGACGCTCCGCCTCCGCCAAGATCTCCTTATCAGCTGCGTCGATGGTTCCACTCTCCTTCTTGTGCTGGAAACAGAAAACAGCAGAGTTAAAAAGTGGCCCCATGTTCAAAATGTAAGAATCAACATTATGATCCCAAATCGTTTGTGAATAACAGATGACACAAATCAATCCTTTCTAAACGTGGAGATGTCTTCAATCAATGTGTTTGTTTTCCCTCACAGATGGTTCCTTGTCGTCAGACTGACTCATGAAAAAGTTCAATACTGCAGTGTGAGTGATCGTCTCCTATCCGGTAACCCTTGGTTACGGCTTCACTGACGTCAGATTTTTCATTAGAGACAGAAAATGTGAATTTTTAGGATCTTCTGTCGACGTCACACCGACCCTTTGACTCCAGTGTCTCCTTTAATTAAGACAGTTCTCTTTATGCATCACTTCACAAACTGGGGGAAGTTTTTAATTACAACGATGACTAACTAAGAAAAAGATTATGACATCAATTCATCTCAAACTCATCTTCAATGACCCGAGATTCACCAAACTGCATGCCTTTATCTCCATGGCTACGACAGCATTTAAATGTAAGACTTTAAGAGCCACACAAAGAAAAATTAAAATCTCTTTGCCCCAGATTCCCTGTGGGACTCAACGGCTTTGATTCCCGTTATATTTTTTTATACTTTTTTTTTTTTTAACACATCTTGCAAGTGGCCTCATAATCATCGTTCCCTCTGCCAACCATTCCCTGTTTTGTTTTTCTTAAAGCCAGATTTCCTGAATCTTGCATCTCTCCATCGTTCTTCTCTCTTCTGAGGAGTTTGTGGATGTGTAACCAATGTGCTGCTGAGAACCATGAAGTGTCATGTGAACAAGCAAACTCTCAAAAAGAATGATTGTGATCACAAAACACTAACTGGACCGTGTAGATTTGGAAAATGACCTGTTTTTTTGTTCATGACCTTCACGTTTAAAAATCTAATGTAAGTCTTTTTAAGGTCCCTGAAACACGGAGAGGAATACATGACTGATGTTGTGAATGAAGTCTAATGTAAAATAATCTGCAGTCAGGGAGGTCTTACTTTGACAAAATTGTAGAAGAGGTTGACCCTCTCCTCCAGAGGTTTCTCCAGGTCCTCGCTGAGCGTCAGGTTCTTGGCGTGGTCGCTGATCTCCTCCATTCGACGCCTCTGCGCCTCCTCTGTAGTCTCCTCCGCCCAGTCCTCATCATCGTCGTCTCCATCCTGACAACCAATCAGAGTAAAGGAAGATCAGAAAACAAAAAAAAGAGATCTTTCTGCTGGTTTGTCGACACACTGATTAACAGAAAAGACAGTGATGACTTAAAAGTTAAAGATATTTAACTGATTGAATTTACAGACATCTGACTGAATGAACAGAGTCCTAAACAGCTTAATCACAAAGGTTACTGGAGAAGCAGACTATCCAACTTAATCTGTGAAAGGTCAGAATGATATATCTAAAGCCAATTTCAGATATGCACTCCAGAAAATAACTAGATCATTTCAGGAGGACTGCTCAGGATATTCTCCTGACCTGGCTGTTCATGACTTTAACTCTGATCCTCCTCTCTTCTTGTCGTACGCTTCATGTAGGTCTCGTATATTTGATGCTCTTTTTCTTTAAAGTCTTTTTGGACTGTAAAATTGAAGAAACCTGGCACAAGAATTTCCCTCAGGATAAATAAAGTTCAATCTGATCTTAACCGAGCAAAACAGATCGCTGAGCCAAGAAACAAGGATGGAGCAGACTAAGATATTGTTACTACACACTCCTCCTCTGTGTTTATTATTGCTAAAGATGAACACAAAATAGTTGCTTTGTCAGAAAACTGAGAAATAACTGATAGACTGTGTAATATCGATGTGGATAAATCGTAGATCATGACTTAGAACAAACTACCACGCCGAAGTACTGCTACAGTGAACAGAGAGAAACGCTGGCACCAAAGGACCTCCTCGTTTGTTTGAACTGATGGAACCTGCTGTTCAAACAACAAACTCACAGTGACCTCTGGACCACGTCTGCTGACTCTCAGTGAAACAGCAAAAAATGAGTAGGGGTCTGTGTTCAAGAGTCAGAAGAAGCTTCAGCAGAAAATCCATTCAGACTAAAGTTTCTGCAGCGTGCTGATAAAACCTCTCACTGTCTTGTGGTTATTCAAAGTTCCAACAGTATGCAAATAAGGTGTAACATGTCCAGGAATGATCTCCAGGCTGTGTGAGCGTGCTGGTGAGAAACTCTCACATGTGCTCATACTGCTGTCGGACTCTTGTGCCCAGCACGGGCTAGCACCAGCTATGAGTCCAAACGCAGCCTGTTTGAACATGATTTCTAATTTAAGGCAAAGTTTACGCAACACTAACATTAAATGTGTTCCAGCTGAGATAGTTCCACCTAGCTCTTTGTGGGTGTTCAGTCCTCTGTAAAATACGAATGTCATGGTGTATGGTTTTGAAAGGTGGGATAACTTAGAGGATCAGCAGTGCGTTCTCTGTGACCGATTACGTCACTTAGAAATGTGACGACTTTTGTTTTCTGTAAGTGGACTCGAAGATCATTTCACCCGCCCAATAATAGAGAACAAAATGAATACCTTTTGTAGTAACCACTCAATGTCACTGTTGGTATTTCACACTAGCTGTGGATTAGTGTAGACTTTAGCGATCATCTTAGCAGAGAGAGAGAGGGAGAGAGAGAGGGGGGGACCATGCAGGAAAGGAGCCACAGCTTGGATTCGTACCCGGGTCGCCCGCACTTCAGGGCTTAAACCTCTGTATGTAGGACAAACGAACTAACCGCTAGGATACCAGCGCACCGCTTATTCAAATATTTGTTTATCTCTGTGGATTAATAGCAGACAACAGAAGTTATATTTCTTTCCGAGAAAATTAGACACGAGGCAGCACTCTAACGAATATAGCATTAAAAAACAGCTTTTCACTGATGGTCACATGAAGTTTAAACGTCATTTCTGAAACTACATTTTGGTTCGTTTGGACGTTACGCTTCACTAGTTCAGATGAATTTAACGCCCCCATAGTGCAACCAAACAATGACACACTTAGGTTACAAACCTACTGGTTTCAGTGGAGGGATGAGTGTGGCGTTAGCACCCAAACTTAAGACTGAACTTCTACATAAACTGGTGCACCAGACCACCGATCCTGAACTAGTCTCTGATTGGTTTAAAAAGCCCAACAGGGCATCCTGTGAGGGGGAAGGAAACCCACCACAGCCTGAGGAGCATCGATGTTGTCTGGGTTTCCAGCCTCTCCGCTTCCAGAGCCGTTCTCCTTGTCCTTCTTGCGGTTCTTCTTCTCCTTCTCTTTCTTTGCTGACGCGGATCCACTGTCAGTGCTCTCTGTTATTTCAAGAAGCAAAGTAGCTGTTATCATTTCTGCATGAGTTCAAGTTCCTGCTGTGTTTAAGCCAAGAGGATGCAGGGACATCCACTCTGTTTGAGTTGGGCAACAGTTGATGAATAATTAAACATGAACTTTATGGATATAGCACGTTAAGAAACAAGAGTTAAAAACAGGATGGTCAAATTAAGAAAGGAAAGATGAAGGTTAAGATGAACGGGGAAGACAAACGAGAAGCTAATGACACTAAAACTAAAGACAGAAAGATGACGAAGGATCAGGACTGTAGAAGAAGAAACAAACACACTTTTAAAAACAAATACATACTGGAAAAAAAAGGGATACAAGCAATGAAAACAGAAGTAAGTGAGTTCCATCTCACCTGGTGGGTTTTTGAGGATGAACGTGCAGAGTTTGTGTCTGGTGTCGAGCATGCCGCGGTATCCACAGGCCTTACAGGAATTGCCAATGGTTTGTTTCTTGGGATTGATATGCTTCAAGAAAAACAAATAAATCTTATTTAGAACAAACCCTATTAGAAAAAAAAACTTTAATAATACCTGATCTCGCTTTGAGCTAATCTGAACCTTAAGAAACCTCTGCGTTATCCTCCTAATCCCCCCCCCCCCCCGATGCTGTGAAATACTAACCAGATCAGTTTCAGGGTTGTCACACTCGGGACACAGCACAAATTTTCTGATGAACCCATCAAGCATGTCCTGCAACTTGTTCGCCTCGTGGGATCCGTTGACGATGTAACGGTCGTTTTTGGTATCAAACTGGGTCTGCGCACCGAGTTCACAACCAAAAAACTTGGTCGGGTCTGCGAAGAAGATCAGAAAACACAATGATGAGAAGAGAAGTGAGGAAAATGAGAGCGGAGCCTGTTGTCAAACATAACTATAGGTGGGTGAACTCGTAGAAAAGTGGACATATCTACAAAGCTTTGCTTCCATTTGGACCAGGACAAAGCAGAAGAAGAGTTACTTACATGTTGGAGGCCTGTTCAGTGCCTTTGCAACATCAACCATGTTGACAATGACCGTCTTGATTCCATTGCCCTTGCCTTCAACCTATACGAAGAGAAACAAAAAAAAATATGTAGACCATCAACACCCAAACGCAAGAGGTTAGAGAAAATGACTGAGTTATCCAAACAGAACGAAGTTGTGTTCTGTCCTTTTCTGTGATAGCTTTTTAAATATCTGAAATAATTTTAACAAATGCAAAAATAATCTGCATCAGTGGGTTACCTTGGCAATCAGACGGGGCATCTTGTAGCGATAGAACTGGTCTGACACGCTGCGGTTGACGTTGACAGACATTTTGGCTGGATGTTAGCACTATCAGTAAGATAAAAGGATCTTGGTTGGGGATTTTTCGGGATCTTCTGTCTGGAAAAGAGGGGATGACATAAACGACTGCAAGCGCGCTCGGTCTCTGACATGAAAAACGCTGTGCCGCTGTGGCCGCAAGCTCCTTGCTTGAAGGCTAGATTTCCACCACACAGGTTCCAACGGCTGCGCAACAGCTCTGAAAGAGGAGAGGGACGAAAATCCATTAATATTCAAAAAGCATACAAGCCGAGCCTACTTGAATAAATAGACACTATGATTAAAAGTGTGTAACTGTTTTTATACAAAATATTGTTTTTCCAGGACAACATCTGAAGAAACAAAGCGGTTTGACACTTGTTAAGTTTTCTCCAATATTCAGAGGGAACCTCGAGATCTTTACTAAACAATATGTACTTGTTGATACTTGTTACGGTCTCTGATCTGATTTCCAACATTCCTGTGGACAGGCCATCTAAGCAAACTGAAAAGATTCAGCTTTTGACAGTTGGTCAGGCTATATCAATAACTTGAAGATGTAATTCAGGCTCTGGAAGACGATCTATAAAACTTTTTTATTGCCGTGACAGTTTATTCAATAACCCACAACATAAGAAGAGAGGTCATACTTATTGGCATTTACAGCCCTGATTATCTCATTTATTTTGTAATTAGTCTAGTTCAATAAAAAGCCACACGAACATCGTTAATAGATTCCTTTGGTGAATGAGGATTCTTGAGTGACTGACACCAGTCTGGACTGAGTTATGACATAGGTTTGTCAATCCAGAGACTCTCAGACAGCTGAGGGATATTTCAGACTTCTAAGACATAAGTGTCTCAATTTAAACTAGTTTGGGCAGATATATTACTGCATTGTCAGATAGATTACAGGTTTTAAAAGACTGGGCAAAGCCTTCTGAGCTCAGAAATACTGCTGACGGAATCAAATCCTGCAAATATCCATGTGATCCAACGGTGAACAAACACGACAGATTAGCCGAAAGAATAAAAATAAACCCCTGCCAGTAAACTGGCAGCTTTTGTGGGTATATACGTGCAAAAATTGTTTTGTGAAAGCCCTTTGTCTTACATGAGGGCCCCTGGCTTTAGTCGCATAAGGCCTTCTCTTGTTATTAGGTCAAAAACAGGAGGCCTAGCAGCTGCCAAACAACTATCCCCCTGCTGACGGCTTTAATACCAAATAGTTTGTCTGTACATGTTATTTTCTCAGCCATGTCAGTGTGATTCGACATGAAATTAATCACAACTGGTGTGACAGTGTCCAGGGCTGAGCTGCTTCAGAAGGGCAGAGGTCGAGCCTATTTCAGTAGGAGGCTAGCTAGCTTAGCTGGCTTCTTGGTGCAGAGTGCGTCATACAGTCACTGCACACGAGTGAGGGGACTGGGAGACGCCATTTTGATACAGTGGCACAGAAAACATGCCATATTGCACAATAACGCTGACGATAGACAAATTAAATAAATCTACATTTCAAGTATTTTGTCTTACACTTAAATATGTCATAAAATATTTCCAAAACTTACCGTTTTCGCAAAACAAAGACATAAACACAACGCTGATCGTCCAAGAGCCGCAGTGAACGGTGGTCGATAGCTGGTGCTGGTGTTGAATTGATTACAGCAGGGCTTCTTGATGGATATTTGGCTCTCAAAGATGCACAGTCAAACACCCTAAAGCGTCCAAACAGTGCAGGTGCCAGGCTCAGAGACAAATGGGAGGTGATCTGGAACGTCCTCGGGGTTTGGGGACCTTTGAATAGAAGAGGCGTATTGTTATCTAAAAGGACAAACTGCGGTCCAAAACGCTAACGTTAGCATCATCAGGTGTGACTGTCCATGTGGGTTTTTTTTTTACTGGGTGGTTGTTCTGGGCTCAAACGTCACTTAGAATGTGGATTGTCGCTGTTGTCATGACAACTCTCAAACGTTCTGTTATAACGATATGCAACTAATTCACGACTGCGAGCTAAAAGACCAGAGTTTCCATTACACGTGTTACATCGCCAAATTCCCTTAAAAAACACTAATATTGGTTTAATAGACGTTCGTGATCCTCAAAGTGATACGAGTAAACTCCACGACTAAATATAGAGTCACTGTTTGGTCTTGTCCGTTACATAAACAGCCACTCGTAACGTTTGAGCTCCAGGAAATAGCCGGAGTCCCCGACGTCCCGCAGCTAACGCGCTAGCCAACCTAGCCAAACGCTGACGACGCTGTTAGGAATAGATAACGGGATTGAGTAAGTATCTTTAACATCAGTTAGCTAGCGAAATTTTCAATCTAAAATAATCACCATCGATGTGAAATCCATGTCAGGCTGTGTTGAGGGATATGTGATGAAATTATTGCGCATCTTACCTCTCGAATGTTCTCCAACTGCTGCTACTCACGTCGCTTTAACTGACAAACGTCAAGCTCGCGGTTACGTATAATTCATTAACATCCGGTGATGGCCTCGTTTCCAAAATAAGGGGAAAGGATTTTAAAAGAAAATTATTTTTTATTAGCTCGAAATTTCGAGAGAAGGTTGAAATGAAATTTCGAGAATACACGAAATGTCAGCTTATTCTCGACATTTCAACTTTTTTCTTAACTTTTCAACTTTTTGCCGCAAAATTTTGACTTTATTCTCGAAATTTTGACTTTTTTCCTTGATATCTCTACTTGTCTACATTTCGACTTATTCTGGAATTTTTATTTCACCCTATTCTCGACATTTCGATTTTTTTTCTCAACATTTCAACTTTTTGCCTCAAAATGTTGACTTTATTCTCAAAATGTAGACTTTTCCCCTCGATATTTCTACTTACATAATGGAAAAAAAACATTCCTCCTATATTTATTTATTTCTCATGTGTGGCCCTAATAATCTAAATCATGTATAAATTCTCTTTGTACAGTAAGTTAAATGTCTCCCTGGACGTACTTGTTTGTGTGTTGTATAAAATGAACTGTCAATGTGTTATTATGTTAATAAAGTGTATTATAAAGAAAAAGGCAAGAGGAATCTGAACATTTATTTGGTACGTAAGACTTACACAAGACAATAGTGACATCACATTAAATTTAATATAACATAAATCCATCAATCAAAGAAAAAAACAGGAAAGTAACATATCAATAAAATCATTGGGCAATTACGTCAACTTTAAAAAAAATATTGGATGTTTTTCGAGCTTCCTTAATTTAATACTTTACAACGTCTTATTATTGACAGTTTAGCACATTTTATTTTGAAAGAAATAGAGGAAGTATCAATCCTAGCTTGACGCCTACGCTAATGTTCTCTTCTCTCATTGGCTGACGGCTTGACGCTGTACGTGCGTAGGCGCTTCCTCAAGTTGACTAGCAGAAACAGCAAAATAGAAGATGGTGAGTATGAAACGGGCCAAAATGCTTCAATTTCGGACATTTACTGACCGCCTGTCGAGTGCTCTGCTTGTATGATGTCGTCCTAGACTAGTTTTCGACTTAAGAAGAGCGACATCGAGGTTTCACGGCCACAAATTTAAAGGTTTTTACTGAAGCTTCACACCGAGATGGATCAACGGTCACATGACAGCTGACCAGTTTAGTTTCCAAAAATTCAATTCAAAAAACCAAAATCAACCTCAAAAATCCTCTCGTTTCATTTGCACCGATGTCTTTTGATTTGCCATGTTTATTCATTTTGTGATCTTGTCGTGTGTTTAATTAATATCACGATATTTTCTACTTTTCTTCCTGTTTGCCAACCAGTTAGCTAGACATGCTAATATGCTAACAGGGACTTTATCTTATTAGTTACTTCTTCAGTGCAGCATTGATGGTGTTACAGCACAATTATTTACCCCAACTTTTACTGCCAATGATTCCCGAGCTAAGCAACTAGATTAATTTCAGCATTACCATTAAAAACTACGTGTTATCTATGAACTCATGCATTCAGTTTTTCACCCTCCTCACCTTCAACACATTTTCATTGGTGCTACACAGTGGTGGACAATGTACACGACTTCCTCACTTGAGTCAAAGTGTAGATACTCCTGGTCAAAGAACTCCCCATACAAGTTAAAGTTGCTCAGTGTAACTAGAGTTAAAGTTGCTGGAAAACATGCTTTTAAAAATACTAAAGTATTCAAATTACTTTTTAATTTTAAAACAT
This sequence comes from Tautogolabrus adspersus, assembly GCA_020745685.1. Lineage (NCBI taxonomy): Eukaryota > Metazoa > Chordata > Actinopteri > Labriformes > Labridae > Tautogolabrus > Tautogolabrus adspersus. Next base: position 23,816,494 of record CM036552.1, read on the forward strand.
AGTTGTATTTTCACAGTGCACGAGTGCAGTAAAAAAAAAACATTAACATATTTTCAAACTCACATGCTACAGATTTCCAGATTTGCAGCTCTAAAATAATAGGAAGAACCAAAAAATAAACTGCCAGGTGAGAAAACGTTCACATTTCAAACACATGAGTTCGCAGGTGGAGAATCGTCATCCTTCTCTGCCATCATTACCACCATTAAATCAACTGCCCGCGCTGAGTGATATTTGCTCTGCGTTTGCTCTACGTTCAACCCTAGAAATGCACGATGTCCGGGCACGGCAACACCACCCAGACAAGCAACAAGCAGAACAACACTGACACAGTTTTTTGTCGAGAACATAGAAATGTAGTAGAGTCATAAGTACGACAGTTCTCTTTTAAATGTAGAGGAGTAAACGTAATAAGTAAATGAACTTTGTTTCTGTCCAGCACTACTACTGGTGCTCCGGTAGTTTGAAACACAAAGTTAGTATAAGCCACACGTAGAGGTGCAGTTTTAAGCTTCATCACTGGTTGATTTGATCTTCATTACAGTCTTTTGTTTGCTTGCATGTGCTCACTATGTCAGTGCAAAGTTATACACCTGCTTTATCATTTGTCACTAACCATCAACAATAACAATCGATTCAACCACGTTGTTATTTCACTTTTCTGATTTGTTTTTGAACCATTAAAATCTGTCCACGTAATCCATTCACTTTTTAATTTCTAATTTCAGTTTTCCCCTCTTGTCCCAACCCCTTTTCTTTTTTGTATTTTTTCCCCAATCTTTGATCATGCCTCATGTCGTTCTCAACACGCACACCCTGCCTTCCTCTCTCTCACCCTCTCTCCTCCTCCCGCTCCTTTTTGCCTGTCTTCAATCAACCAGTCTGGTCACCGGGTAAGTTCCCTCGCTATGTGTCGGATCCCTGTTTTTCTGCTCACTTTTCTACCTGGCTCACTAACATGGGATTGGGATTGCGTAGCTGTTATAGAGGTCTGCTGTGTCTGGGTTCCAAAGCACTTAGCAGCAACTATTTAAGCAAATTCAAGCAACTGCAATGCTTTGATTTGGTGCCCAGCACGCAACTATGCTGTAATGACAACTTCTCATGACCGCTGTTTTTAACAAAAAGCAATATTTTAAGGTTTTCCACGTTTTTGATCCTTTTCAATACCACAGGTTAGAATGATGCAATGTCCCAGATTTAAAGGATTGTGTTCAAAAAGCACCAAAGATTTAAAAACCTGCAGCTCTTCTGTCATGTTTTTAACCCAAAGCTGCTGCAATGTTTGTGGTACTGAAATATTGTCAATGTATTTGTGCAATTTAGACATTGTGCAGGAGTCTTCATGCATGTCTTGGTAATTTAAAACAGTCTACCTAATATCAGGTGCCTAGGGACTTGTATTTCTGTTGCTGTGGTATCGAAACAGGTATCGATTTTGATCAATTTTTACCAGAATTATATCCAAGTTTAAATATCTGGTATCGTGATAACCCTATTTTACTTATCTACCCACAAAAATCCAGAAATAAGTACGAGCGGAATCCTAAAACTCCCATGAAATATTTCAAGAACCTGTATAGAAACTTTGTGAATGGATTCTTTCCTATTCAGAAATCCTAAGCTGTCCTTGTGACGAGTCATTGTAACAAATCTTTGATGATACACAAACTGTATTTGTCATTATAACTCTTTCAACAGGTATCATTGTTTATAACTGATGCTTTAAATTGATGTAGGCTGTAGGAAAGAACCTTGAAATGGATGTTTCTCTCCAGAGTAGTTCATTGCTACCCAGATTAACATTAAAAAGTATCTCTGCTTCTCAGTGGAGTTACAGGGTTGATTCTGATGACTTGTGTTGTGTGAAAATAATCTGCTCTCACGTCCTACATGTGTAATTGAGTGTCTGGAATCAAGCTGTGCTGAGACTTTCCAATTACGGCCTGTTCTTTTAGATGAGGTTTAGGGTAAAAAAAAAAATATCCAGTTTGAATTCAGACACTGAATATACTCGGCTTCTTACAAACATTGCTTATTTCCAAATAGAGCTTTATGAATTAAGCGTGTTTATTCATATCATGGAATTGCTCTGGAGTAAATTGTTTGGGTGCATAACATAAATCTTGAAACTATTTTGCTGATCTTGAACTATATTTTTTTGAAATGTTAACCAACTAAGTTCAGTACTGTGGTTATGGCGTGTGCATCCTCACCAGTGGCATCCCACAGGGCTCCGTCCTAACCTTTTCAAAGATCAGCATCCAGCAGCTTGAATTCTCCTAACCTGTCTGTGTGTGTATGTGTGCGATGCTATCAGTTGGTCCTGGTGTTAGGTGACCTGCACATCCCCCACCGGTGCAACACCCTCCCAGCCAAGTTCAAAAAGCTGTTAGTCCCCGGGAAGATCCAGCACATTCTCTGCACAGGCAACCTCTGCACCAAGGAGAGCTATGACTACCTGAAGACTCTTGCTGGAGACGTCCACATAGTCCGAGGAGACTTTGACGAGGTGTGTATTTATAGACAACTATAATATGGGCAAGAGCCTCATTAGTAGCCCCCATAACCCTGCCATATTCATTCCACCCCACAACACAAATTAGAAATAGGGGGTGCTGGTTTTGCTCAGTTGGTAGAGCAGGTGCAGAAGCTACAGTCTATGTCGCACTGGCTGCAGGTTTGGTGCATGTTATCCTCCACTCTCTCCCCCACATTTCCTGTTGCTCTATAGCTTTCCTTTCCCATACAGGCAATACACATTTTTTTAGCAAGAGACTTGGTTTCTTTAACGCTAGAGATGAATTAATTCTTAGAAATTAAACTGTCTCTTAATGTAGGTTGGAGAATAAGATTTCAGGTGCTTCTTTCCAGCAAAGATTTTACAAATTTCTAATAAGAGGTTTAAAAATTAAATTACACGGAGGGAAAGGACATGATTTATGTAACGGCAGAGAGCGAGGAAATGGATCTCTTCTTGGAACTAAAACCTAATTACAGTGTAATGAAACTGTAATAGCTCCTGTCTTGCAGTTTCAGTTTAACCTGCCTACTGTAGTTCACATTTATTAGTAACAGCAACATTGAAGAACTGATATCGGTTAAAACAGTTGATTTGACTGTTTCCTCTGACTAGCTATGTTTTCCCCTCAGAACTTGAACTACCCGGAGCAGAAGGTGGTGACAGTGGGCCAGTTTAAGATCGGTCTCATCCACGGCCACCAGGTGATTCCTTGGGGTGACATGGCCAGTCTGGCGCTGCTCCAGAGACAGCTGGATGTGGACATCCTCATCTCCGGGCACACTCACAAATTTGAGGCATTCGAGAATGAAAACAAGTTCTACATCAACCCAGGTTCTGCTACAGGAGCCTACAGCGCACTGGAAAGGTAAAGGGTTCACTTACACTAATTAAGGCTAACCACTTCTCTCACATGCATGTTGCCAAAGAAGCAAAATGTACCTTTGACAGACTTTTCTATTTTGCTCTAACTTTAAAACAAGATTTCTCCTCATACTAACAAGGTAAACTTATTCATCTTAATAGTGGTATCTCAACATGAACTTCCAGTTCTCTTTCAAACATTAGCTCGGTATCTCACTAAATTGGGTACGCTCTATTTTGAGATACCTCACTCGTGTAATCTGAGAACCAGGTGTGAGTAAGGCGTAATGACGACAGAACTTTGTTACAGCGCAGTTGAGGAGTCGCAGTGTGTAAATTCATTTAATAGTACCCAGCCATAGGAGTAGCTTTGGGTCTTTGTGCTGAAATGGATTCAAGTTGGATCCTTCTGGACCCGAACTCCATCTGTTACCTCAATGCAATGGAGAAACAATGAAACAGAACAGCTTACAGAGAGGGCAGACCTCCTATAAGGCCATTAGTCTTTTCTTCTGTGTTAGCAACCTCTGATTACATTGTTTATGTAAGATATAGATCGGACACATGTTCATCAGGACTGTTTCTTTCTATAATCCTACCGCATTGGAAACATTTCCTCCTTGAAGGAGGTTGTGACACTGAACCAATAAAGCCCAAGTTTTTTATCAAATACATTTTAATTTTTTTCATCTTTAAAAAGGCACTTCGATGTTTTTCAGCAGCTGATGATCTCCTACAGTGTGACGTACAGTGAAGCTGCTGTAGCCAGACTGACTGTAATCAACAGTGGTCAGAAGTGCAGGAAAAGCCCTGACCTAAAACACATCTGTCTTCTCTCCTTACAGCAACATCATCCCCTCTTTTGTACTAATGGACATCCAGGCGTCTACAGTGGTGACGTACGTTTATCAGCTGATCGGTGATGACGTCAAGGTGGAGAGAATCGAGTACAAGAAATCCTAAAGGAAGGTGTGAGGAGGAGGGGGAGGGGGAGAGTTGGGTTAGCGTGGCTCAGTGTATCATTTCATTCCTTACCACCAGGGGGCAGCAGCTGCCCTGAAGTCACCAACAAATGTTAATGCTGTAACAAACTGTTCAGTAACTTAACGCTAAAAGACCTGTGTATTATATTGTTTATATGTCATCAGCAGTTGCTTGAATCCAAGCTGTCACTTGGTAACTGTAGAGAATGCAATAATGTCACATGTATGTGTTATCAAAAAAAGATATTTGGTGCCATTTTCTTTCTTTTCTGTCCTTTCTTTTGTTATGCCCTCGTCATGTCATGTACATGTAACAACCAGGCCTTTAGCTTCATGTAGTCGGCCTTTTTTCATTCTTTTTGCCCCACAATAAAAATCAAATTTCACTCCAGAAGTTCGACTGTCTGAATTCATTCTGAAATAGACGATGAGCTTAAAAGAAGGCGAGCTAACACAACATGGATGACTGATACTTATATTTAGTACAGAGAAATGTATTTGAATGATCATTGTTCTTAGTGGTGAAATATCACAGATACAGCCCCTTCTTCCACACTGACATTAATGTGTTCATCAATAAAAGACAAAACAAGTCTGAAGAAATAAACTTTATTACTGTTCTAAAGAAATACTTTTGGTTGAAAGTCATAAAAGAAATGAGGCATTTTATCAGTTCATTCAAATGGTAAAATGTGCAGTGAGAACACGTTTATAGAACGAGGTATTTTTAGAGCATTGATGGGAACAGGAAGGTTTATATCATGGAGGAAAAAGACTTGGTAAATGCTTTGTTTCTGTTTTCTATCTCTTCTACAAATCTGATGAAGCATGTGTGGAGAATTTACAGATTGGATTGTTGGAGCTCTGTCTCCCACCTGGATTGTCTGCTCGGGGTATTTGGAAGAGAGGATTTTCCAGGATTCTTTGAACCTGTTTTTATCTTCTGTTTGTGTTTTACTGATGAAAACACTCCTGATGGATGTTTGCTACTCCCATCAGTCCCATGTAAGTTTGCAGAAGACGGCACAACAAGGTCGTCTCTCTCAGGGTTGTGGCCTGCAAACAAAGACAAAGAAAGAAAACCATGTTAACGAAATGTTCAAAGTTTTGTTCTGTTCAGCTCTAACCTCTCAAATATAATTTCCCAAGTCTTTGACAAACCTTTATGCTCACCTGTGGGGATACACCTGTGCAGCACGTTCATGTAATGCTGGTTAATGAGGTTACGCACATGTGCTGTGCTGTAGGAAGCTGCGACGGTGTACAGGTACTCCTTCTGAGCTGGTGTTAGCGCTGTGTGCTGAGGGACAGACAGAGGTCAGAGGTCACTGCTGAGATCCACACACAGACAAACCTAAACCCTTAGGCTGACTCAAGCTTACAGAAAAACGTACGGTATAAATGAGCATATGTTAATCAGAGGTGTTGTGGAGTAGTGCAGTTTTACCTTCAGAAAAGGGGCTGCAGTCATTGTTTGGGGGATTTGTACAGTTTTAAGATCATGGAGCTGTGGTTCACATCTTTTGGCTGGTGGTCGATGAATTTTCAAACTAGCAGCTAAAAATGATGACCAGAGGGAGAAAAACAGACAGACAGTTTAGAAAAACATGTGCGTCATTAATCATTGTTTGATGAGAGCTTGGATATTGGGACTGATGATCTCAGTGCCTCTAATACTTTAGACTTAAACTTAGAAAACTTTATTCATTCCAAAGGGCAATCGAGTCAAATAGTCCTCCCTGGCCTACTGCAACTCCCTCTATATGGGAGTCAGTCAGTCCTCCCTCTCACGTCTGCAGTATGTGCAAAAAGCTGCTGCAAGATTTTGAACAGTTACAAATAAACGGGAGCACATCGACCCCTGTACTCGCCTCCCTTCACTGGCTCTCTCCATTAATACATGTGCGCAGGTCCTGTTTGTGCATGTGTGTGTATTTCAGGCCTACATGTGTGAGAAGCATGTCTCTCAATAACAGAGTGTCAACCAGAATTTCTCTCAGGGATTAATAAAATAGGTAAAATTAAAAGTCAAGTTAAGTTTGAATTAAGGCTGCTAAGAAGTCAAGCTAAAAAGGTTATTTTCCATTTTAAGAGGCTGGACCTGCGGCTGAAGATGTCAGTGTTGAGAGTAATTTGGTACACGTGTGTTGAAAAAAGAGAAGCTTGTAAGTGGTCTCCGTTAAAGTGTCGAACCAAAGAGCTTCTTATCAGTGAACAGCACGAGAGAGCTCTCTTCCTGTAACTCATCAGGCGTGACGCGGGTCACGTTCAGGTTTAGGATTTCCTTCTTGTTTTCCACTGATCTCAAACTGCTGTGTCCTCGATAGAAAGCCTGACTCAGGTTTCAGAGCACACGTGTAAGCAGACTTGTTTTGTTTATTTAACAATGAGATAGAGCATGCACATTAAAACTCTGACTTAGAGAAATAAAGTGAAACAGACAGAAGACTCTGAATTAAAATCAACACAGTCCTATATCTATGTGTGTTCTCCTTGTTTTGCTTGTACTTTTCTTTCCTACCGAGTTATATTTAATAAAAACTGTGTAAACTTACCCATCTTTGACTCATTCATCCCCAAACTCCTGCACCAGAAAAAGATAAACACATAATCTCAGAGATATTTACAAAATGGTTTATGTACGAATGTATATTTAGAGGACGGTTTTTATTGCGATTGTGGTCCAGAAATAAAAATAAAACTCTACCTTGGAAAAGCCTCTTCCTGATGCAGCCTGTAGACCGTCTGACCTTCTGCAAATGTCACTTGTTTTTTCATTTTAGGAGGATGAAGACGCAGCCAGGTTTCCTTTACAAGCAGCAGCAGCAGCAGCCAGTTCAACTCCAGCTCGAGGCATATCCATCCACTCGGAGGTCGGTCCAGATAATTAGTAAACTAAGACGTCTGATGGCCAGTGGGTGTGACCTTTCCCACAGCTCAAGCTGATTTTCTGATTCAGAAAACAAACTTTTAAACACTAACAGTGAGCTGTGCACTTTAACATCCTAGATTCACTTCTCAGATATATTTTACACAGATATGCAGAGTTTGACTGGTTTCATTTTTAAGTTATTTGTTCCCTCCCTCTGGACACATGCAAGTCAAGTGAGTATGTGACTTTTCTCGTCCTTCATTGTTTGCTGAAAAGAAGTATGTTTGTATATAAAAATTAAAGGAGCAATATGTAACTCTGACACCTAGTGTTTAAAATGGGTACTGTAGTCCTAATTTAAAACATTGAAGAGGGATGTATACCCCCTCCTCCCTAGAGTCGATTCTCACGCAGGATGACACGACGCGGACACTGAAGCTTCAGTGTTTAGCCAGCTCTGCATCTGTTTTGAAACCTTTTTGATCTGTTTGATTATTGCATGCTACTAAAAATAACTAATTTAAATGTTCATTTGAATCAATGCATGTCTGCTCTGTGTCTGTGAGAGCCTTCTTTATATTAAGCTTTTTAATTTAACCGGTACTAGCCCATCTAAATCGACTCTGTGAGGAGAATATTTCAAATTTCAAACTAGCATCATTTTGCTTCTGTTTTCTTTTGTTCTTCTGTTTTACTGGAATATTTAATTTGCGTACAGCCACTTTAAACTGTAAACTATTTTAAAAAAGTGGCCACATCAAGATCAGTGATTCTCAACTGGTCAAGCCTCGGCACCCACCACCGACTCGCGACCCAAATTTCTGATACTTCTCAACCAATCAGATCGAAAGTTGTGCAGTTTGGACCTCAGGCGGTTCAAAGGGTTAGAAAGAAAGAACAAAGAAAAAGGTGCTTCAAAGACTATTTGACAAAGAGTTCGTGACCCACTGAAAAATGTCTCCCTGTATTCAAAGTCGCTATTTAAAATACTAACCAAATGAAATGGGCTACTTTTAAATGCAAAGGTAGCTAACAGCAGCCTGTTGTAACACAGCCAAAATAGTTGATTTGAACAAAAGTCCCTCACCTGACAAGGCAACCAGCCAATCTTAGTTCAGGATTTTGCTGTTGCAACTGGGGTGGCCAATGAGATGTCTAGGATTGCCCTGGCCACCTCCTGACTCCGCCCTGATTATCTTGTATTGGCTTTCACTCAAGTACTTTCAGTCGTCTTGTTTTGGCATTCTTGTCTATTTGGTACTTTTCCTGGTTCTAACAGCTCTGGTTGACTCCCCTCCTAATAAGAGAAACACTTCAGTAGAAATGGTCACTGGTCTTCATCTAAAGCCTGGTCAAAACACCAGAAAGAAACCGCAACTCGAAACTAATAACAGCCACTGATTAACCCAACACAATTTGAGTGCATTTTTCTTGAAATGTGAACTCCAACGCTGGGAAATATTGATTTATTGTGTCTGTTTGTTGGGATTAAAGGGGAAATCCAGCAGCTCAGAGCCAACAGTTGGATGATGGATATCTAATGCGCTGTGTGGAGGAGAGAGCGGGGAATCACCCTGATAAAGTCCTAACAGCTTTGTCTCTCTGACAAAGGCTTAGGTTTCCATTTGGAACTCAGCTTGCCAGTCATGACTCAGCATAAAGGCACGTTGGTTCCTGTGCTCAGGTAAACAATGACTCCTGTGCGTTTGCCTTCTCTGTCCTCCTTTCAAACACAAACAAATAGATGGATGGGCCTAAAAATGCAGGCTCACACAGGCCAGAGTACGATAAAAAAAGGCATAGTTTATTTTCACAGTCCAGGTCGGTACACAGGTAATCAATCAGCAGAGCAAACAAATCCAGGAGCAGGCTAAAAAATTACAAGTCAATACAGTCAGACTAAGGCCGTACACTGGAGAAATCACAGAAAAGAAAAGCTGGAATGAGGCGACACGAGAGAACACACAACAAACTGACAACATGAAACAGGGCACACGGATTAAATACACAGACAATCAGGGGATAACACAGGTAGGTACATCAGGGCGGGACAAAACAACAACATGACCTTAGACAACCTGACGGCCGATTCACTTTCATGTTACCAGCAAAAGAAGAACACGTAATTCAGCTGTAACGCTAAAGCTGATAGAGATATATTATAATAGTGCTTTGTTTTGGTGTGAGCTGTTTTCTTCCTTCAAGTATAGTGAGGTTTTTATTTAAAAATGAAAGCGAGTGGGGCCCTGATGGCCTGGAGGTGAGGTCGTGCCCCATGTGACGAGGCTGTGGTCCTCTGGGTTTGTGGCCCTGGTTTGGGTCCAACTTTTGTGTCGTTTCCTTCATGTCACTCCCCACTCCCTCTCCCTGATTTACTCCATCCACTGTCCTGTTAAATAAAGGCAAAAAGCCCCAAAATAAATCTTTGAGGGAAAATGAAAGTGAGTAAAAGAGATTAAAATAATAAGTATGCAAGTAAACAAAAAAAAGGGGGGGGGGGGGGGGGCACATGAAAGTAAGAGGAAACACTTTGAAGTAATCAGGATGTCTGCTATCTAACCAGACATCTCCATACTTCATTTTGTTCACCGTAAGTCACACCTTGAGGGCAAAGTCTGTCGGGTGCCAAGGTGGGGTGTATTTACTCTCTGATAAGATGCATGCCTCTCAAGTTAGACATTGAAAAAGGTACTTTTACCTTCATTCATTTAAATCAGGGGCAACAACGAGCTGTAAACACAGAACTGTAAAGAATTCTGTAGTTGCTAAAGGGTTGTTTGTTTACACATTGGGTTGGGGTTAGGGTTAAGGAGCAACATGACGTCTCACTTGGAGTCATGTTGGTCCGACACTCAGTCTCCTTATTACTTTGTTTTTGGTCCCCACCAACCTCTGAACTATCTGTTATTTTTAGCTGCTAATGTTACAAAATGTTAACCAGCTAATCTCTGACCACAACGATCTTCTTCAAGGTACGCAGCGAATAGCCTCCGCAGTACGTTTATGAGAGCTAGAAAGCCAATGAAAGCTGCAGACACTGATGTAAGTGCAGGAGTGAAACAAAAAATTAAAGCAGTGGTCGTAAAAACCAAAACAATAAGCTGAAAGATGCTAAAATGTTTTGGAACTGCAAATTGGGCTAAAATTCTTGGTGGGTCGGTCACTTTAAGGGGAACTTTTCTGTGCTACTCATGTCTCATATTCATTGATTAGAAAGTATATAGACTAGAGCTTGCTAGCTGTTTCTAAAGCTTTCATTTACTGTACTCTCAATGTTTGAGTAGTTTCTATTTAGATAAGTGCAAAGAAAGTGAAGAAAGTGAGCAATACCATTTTTCTTCAGGCTGTAGGGGTTGGGCAATAGATTCATGTTGTTCTAATATTTTGAATTTGATGGCGTGTAAACATCAGTGATATTTGTAGCTGTCATTGGAAGATGCTTCTTTGTTTACATGTGGATTGTTTGGGTTGTTGATTGTTGTGAGTCATTGTTTTTATCTAAACTGTGGAGTCAGCTAAATGTGTAAAGCACTACAGTCCAAGACGTGTTTCTTTTTGGGGACAATAAAGTGTCTATTGTACCCAGGCTCAAAATTAACCCAACCCCTTTCCAAATGCAGGTAAAAATCTTTTTAGTTTGCGTGGCCTTGCGGTTATGTTGCGCACCCATTTTGCGGAAGCTGTAGTCCTCGGCAGTGGGTTTGATTCCAACCTCAGGTCTTTGCTGCATGTCACCCCCCACTCTCTCCCCAACATTTCATGTCTCTCTTTAGCTGTCCTATCTAATAAAGGCAAAAATAGCCCCAAAAAAATAGGCTATATATAAATATAAAAAAAGAAATCTAATTTGGGGAATTAAATAAATGAGTTTGTGCACCACTAGCAGTTTCCTCATCAGTACAAATCGTTGATGACCACATCTTGTCTTTAAACATTCTGCACATTGTCGTCATGTAACCATCAATAACTGTATTGTACGACTTTGATTGACACTTGCGGACCCCCGTCAGCTTGTTCTCACCTGCAGTACATAAGCAGCAGAGTTGTAAAAGCAGCTGTATGATGCAACCACTCTCCCTTTGCCGCTAAGCCTACACTAAAAGGAAACTGAAAGTGTTGATGAAGTCATGGAAACACCCTTCATCTGTCTACATAAGGAATCAGTGTTGCTCTCAGACACACACACACGGCTCTGAGCGGGAAGGTGCTTTACCTCAAAGAGACAAACAATCAAACCATAAAAATGGCGATGAGAAAAATATCAGGACTAAAAGCTAAACTTCTGTGGAGCGGCAGGAGTCCTTTAATAGACAAGAACTACAGTGTTCTGCGAGAAGGTAAGTCTGTTGTTATTGTGGACGTGCTTTTATTTTCTAAGTTTGCATTCTCAACTGAGACTGTTATTGTTGTCCTCTTAATCTACAACTGTCGCTTTTGTTATTGTCGGAGACATTTTTTCTTCAATCCAAATTGCGTACATGTAAGTGTGTGACATTTACCATATAAAGCCCGGTGGTGTAGTTGTGCCTGAAGAAGTGGGTATGCTCTTAACTTTGTAAATGGTCCGTCCTGCAGAGGATTAACAGCCTCTGGTATAAACAGTGACATGTTAGACTACTCTCCAATTCGAGACAGAGTAGGGAGAGTCATCCCTTCACCATCCTATAGGAAAAAAATCATTCACAGAATACTTCTGAATATTGTCAATCAATCCCTGGTGTGAATCAGAGGAGGCTTAGAAGTGGGTACACCCTATGGAGACTGAAAAGTAAGTGTACCTGTGTATACTTTGCACTTCACCGCTGATAAAGTCCTTTCAAAATAAAGTGTGAAAATAAAAATGCAACGGCAGACAGATGGATAGATCAATGTTGATGCAGAAAAACAATTTCCAAAAGTACAAATGCAAAAATTAAAAGTTTATTATGCTTTGAATTCTTTTCTGTTTAACCATAATAAATGAGTGTGTTTCAAGATAGAAAGATAGATATTTAAAGAGAGGTATAACACGTAAAAAATAAGAATATGTGTACAGATTGGTGAGGAAAATATCAAGGTATTGGAGTTATAGTAGGAAAACTTTGTGCCTGTGAAACCAGACCAGACCAGATCAAACTGGTAAGGCATGGTGTTAATATCAGGCATGGGGGATTCCCAAATAGCTACTGGAACAGATTCCCTGTATATGGGGCGTTGCCTAGAGGACTGTGCATCACACAGGTAAGGGAAAGTGTACCTGTAGGCGTTCCCAAAGCTATATGTGTAAAGTTGTCATTGGCTCTGATTTCACTCTCCCTTGGACAACAAACCCGTTATTCTGCTTTGATGTGATTCAATGTTAAACTATGCAAGGCAGCTTGATAACTATTCACTGCAAGTTCACCAGGGAAATGTATGTCTTAGGTAAAGAGAAAGCATGTGTTTGTTTATTTTATATCCTTAGCACACAGTGGCGATACTAGTCGAGTCTGTTGGGGCCCTGTAGGTAAAAATTAATTAGGGGCCCCTCAAACCACCTTTATGTCTGCCAGTGTTTCGACGCTCTTCCTCTTTCTTTTTTCACACCCAGACAGATACTTCCTCTTCATTTTCCTTCAGTGGTTTAATTTGAATGAAGGAATAATACATGAGCAGGGCAACAGGAGTGAGTGATAACAAATGGGGCCCTATTAGGGAGGTTTCCTACTGTTATTGCAAAATTTGCACATTTTGAGCTACTGCTGCAGTTTTGTCAGTGTTGGGGGACCCTTACTGGCCTGGGGCCCCAAGCAGTTGCCTGCCTTGCCTGTTAACAGAAGATTTAAGAGTGTGCTTGTGCTATCAGCTCTTTGACGCTATACTTCTTATGGTGCGTTCCATTTACCTGAACTCGGAGCTGGGAATGACGTCACACCAGAGATAAATGCATTCCAGTTGCGAGTTGGCAACAAGTCAAACAAGCAACGCCACCCATACACAAAAGCTTTGGCAATTTATCATCTAGGGAAAATTATATCGGCATTTCTCTATTAACCTTTTGTCTTAATTTTGACTCTTTCATAGACTACAACCAGTCATATGACGTGCATACTGATCTGTCGGCTCCGAACACCTTCAACAACAACAACAACAGCGTGGATCAACTCTCACAAAGTTTGAAAAAGATCTCACCTCAGGAGCTAGCTGAAATTCTACGAGTTGATGCAGACACCTCTGTGGATGGATCTTGTAACTCAATGCAACCTGAGCCAAATTCAGGATGGCAGCAATTTCTCATACAAAGGTCGGTGTCCCAACACTTCCCCAAGCCACCAGAAGATCTGAACAAAAACCTCCAGCAGCACCTGGGAAAGGTGAAGGAAACTGTGAGCAATGAGATTGTGAGGCTTCACCCCCTGTTGGAACATATGGAGTTGACGGGATGTCTGATTGATTGCTACCATCGTCAGACATTTGATCACCTCCATCATCTACTCCAGAATATCAGCTCCACCAGAAGTTCCTTTGTGCTGCATGACTGGGTTTTACATCAATATCTGAGGTAACTTTCTCTGCATTCTTGCCTTTTTATTTTTATTTTTTATTGTTGGAAATGTTGGCATCTCTCTCTTTGTTGCAGAGTTAGATTAAATTATCACTCCCTTATCTAATATAATTAGGCTAATGCCCACAAATAATTAGTCTAGCACAAATACACCACTTCTCAACCTAATTCTTCCACCTCAAAACCTCACAAATGAGTATATTTTATCTACTGAAGAAACAACAACCTGCAGTTTGTTGAATGGTCCCAGACATGGACCAGTACCTTTGGCACGGTGCGGTTGCTCATGCACTTACACAAGCATGTACGTAACGTGGACATGACGTATAATAGATCACGCCTTGCATGATCAACAAGTCTAAGGCCACCCATTTGAACCTTGAAAAGTATCTGCATCCATACTTTTAATATCAGATAATGAAATTCAACAAATACCGTTCTGATTTTTGTATTTATGGTCATTTTCCAGTCAGAATTTCTTCGACCTCCCAGACCTTCCAGGACTGGAACCACTAAAAAACGTTGACCTTTTGCTGTTCTCAGATTGGGTTGTCCAAGCAAAAGACAAGGTGGTTGAAATAGTGCAGGTAAGAAGACTGGATCTTACATTTTTAGAGCTCCTTATACAAAGATGTGCTTGTTATTGAGTCTGCCCTCATTGCTACATACACTGTATGGGGTTGACTGCATCACAGAGACAACTTTCATTATACAATACAGTTCACTAGCAAGGACCACGCCACAACCATAGACGATTTAGATACAGTATTTAATGATAGATCATATGAATGATGAGACAGATGAATATATGCTAAGGTAATGATTATGATGGAGGAGGATGTTGTTGGTTGACTGGTCTGGAAGGATGAACTGACTGCAGGGCAGAGGGAGACTCTGAGTGGGGGAACCGTCTCAAGCGTAGTTCTGCCCGAGCTGATTATGGCCCCAGACTGTACCTAGAATTTAGACAAACGAGATGGAGGTATGAGGAAGGAGGTTGAGTGCATGAGAGGAAGGGAAGGGAGGGTGGGTCGTCGAAGAACTGAGACAAACGGTGTGGAGTGGGATGGCTCAGTATAAGTAGGCTTGTAAGGTGAAGTTTGGGCGTGGTCCTGCTCCCGAACCTAAGTTAATACATTAACTCCCTTTCAGTAATAATACCAACTGCGGCCTCCAAAATGCAGACATTTTGCAGTTTAAATAGACTGCTAATTAAAAGGAGGTGTTGTCAGGTGATTGTTAAGAACAAGGCCTGAACTTGTTGCTTGAACGAGCTCGCAGACGTTGCTTCATTTTTTTGGTTTCCTTGCAGATAGATGTCAAAAGGTCCCTGGAGAAAATCCTGGAAAATGAGAGAAACCAAGCAGGCATCGATAAACATGAAGCTTATGTGAGCCTTTATATGGACACGATTGGGGTACGTAGTAAACCAGAGTTATTTTTTGTTCACAGTTGATGTATTTTTTACTTTAAGAAGAATTCAAAGTTTGTTTCCTTTACTCAAGTTTTTGGACGTTTTTTTGTGTCTTATAATAAAACGGTTCCTTGCTTTTCTGTTTCACTTGCAGTGTATTGATCCTATCCCTAAAGAAGCACAAAAAATCAGTCAACAGCTGTCTAATCACGTGGAGGAGGTTTGTTTCAAAGAGCTGCTGAGCTTCCTGGAGAGGTGAGATAAATCATCTACTACACAGATGTCACAACACTTACATTAGGCCGTGAAGATTTTCATTTTTTCATTCATGAAGTCAAACACTTCATGCGTCATTGCTTTAACTTAACATAACAGTATTTTCTCTGGTTGTAGGTACACTGCTGAGCAGGCTGAGACTCTTAGCAAAGAAGCAAAAAAGGACAAGCCAATAATGTGGCACTTCTTGAAGACTTTAAACTCCTGCAAACAGCTCAAGTAAGTTTCGAGCACCTCAGTCTCAATTCCTAATATTGAGTTCAGTTTGCACTTGTTATAGTTCCTTTTGTATTGCAAAAGATAAACGCACAATTAGTACATCCAATAACCTGCATGACTCAAGATCATTTATAGCAATGTCAACAGTCTTTTGATATGATTTCATGATGTTTCTTCAGGCAGTATGTCCAGAACAAAGATACGACCATCAAAGAATCAATTCTCCAGGAAACTGTGGCAACACTTGAAAAGATGGAGCACTTCACTTTCCAACTTTGGCTGCAAGTTGTGTCTGACCTCGCAGAGGTAACAGTCCTGCTGAAGTTTTCTTTTTGCAGTTTATGAACATCTATTTTTAAGAGTCTGCAAGTTGTATCTCGTCCTTTGAAGAAGCTGTTTCACAAATAAATAATAAACAAATGTTACGTTTTGTTAAATCTCAATTTCTGTCCAACAGAGACACCTTAAGAATTACTTCAAAACTGACAACAAGCGCTTCCTCCTGAACCGTGCACTAAAGGAACTTTTCCCCAAGACAAAGTGCTCTGAGGAGATACTGAAGACAGAGAGCTTTCAGGACATACTGAAGGTAAGTGAACATTTAGATTAAAAGTATGATGCTGCTTTGTGTTTATGTCTTTTAGTACCATTTATCATCTTTTTGTTGTTCAGCCCCCTTTTCTCTCAAAGTATACTAGATTACCATTAACACAATTTTCTCAACAGCTTCCCGACTTTATTCCTGTACAGTTAAAGCTACTGTAAGCCGAACGTACTCTGTACGATTTCAGGCCGATTTAGAGACATACGACCAACTTTGAAGTCAGGCCAAATTTCAGCCTGATTTTCGCATTCAGGTCGTATACTGGGGCATGACAGCCAATTACGGCTCGATCCTGACTGTTCGGATGAATTTATGGCAGGTTTCGATCGTAGGACAACAGACACTTGCACAGTGAGAGCAGAGCCACGAGCCAGTTCCCAAACTCCAGGGCTTTTTTCCTGATTGTGCCTGCACAAACAGACATACAGCGTCTGAATTACAGCAGACATGTCTGCAGGAAATATCTGTAGACCTCCAGCTCACACGGAATATTTGTTATGATTTAGCTTCAAAATGTGTGTTTCTTTGTGATGAGTGTGTGTGTGTGAGAGAGAGAGAGAGAGAGAGAGAGAGAGAGAGAGAGAGAGAAAGAGCATTTTTGCTGTTGTGTATGTTCATCCGTGCATAAGAGACAACACACACAATACACATACATCTGACAACAACCTCAATTGAAAACGTCAATGCTGTGTCCCCCTGTAACTCGTACACTGTGAGCTCTCAGGTTGTGCCTGACAGTCGGGTCGTACAGTGTGAGCACGTATATCTTGAGCTGTTGTTGTGTTTCGTAAATGATACAGTCGTACAGTGTGAGCTGACATTCCACCACGGCTCGTTAGGTTAACTGGTGACTCTAAAATGCCCGTAGGTGTGAATGTGAATGTGGCTTGTTGTCTGTCTCTATATATCAGCCCTGTGATTGACTGGCGACCAGTCCGGGGTTTTCCCCCGTCTCTCACCCAATGACAGCTGGGATCGACACCGGCCACCCGTGACCTCGGACAGGAAAAGTGGTATAGATAATGGATGGATGGATTCAGCCTTTTACCCGGATGTGTTTCGCCTAAATAATGTTGTCTACTGCTGTTTCTTTGGTTCCCTTCCTGACGAAAATCAAACAGTGTTTCTTTCTGTCTTGTGTCTTGCAGATAGTGATGGATGACGCCTATGAGCTCATCGTTCACATTTACCTCAAACATCTTCTCCGGAGAAGCAAGAGCAAGCTGCAGAGGTCCTGGAGTCCTCAAGTTGGACAAACAGTCACTGACGATGCTGAGCTACTTCACAACACCATCGCAGAGCTGGTGTGACCAATGTTTCAGACTTATTAGTGGAAAAAGTAGAAGCTGGATACAATGTTCACTGGTTTCATCATGAATTCAAACTCTGTATTTGTTGTATATCATCAGGCCCCTGGTGTCCAGCAGGGGAAACTCATGCTCCTTAAAGTTGGAGAACTGTTGGGATGCTCTGACATCGAGGCGATGAAGCTCGTTGCAGCCAAGAAATGTCCACCATGGAGGTAAATCTTTCATGCCATTTTATGCCGTTGTTTTCACTGATATGTACATTGTTCATCCAGTCACATTTGGATGTGAAATCCTGTCTGGATCCTTGTCAACAACGACTAAACATTTAACGTTGTTTGCAACCCGCCGCAAAAGCGCGTCAGCCAGGTCACTCCAGGTTCAGGCATGTCAGTAGCTCAATAGACTGACCTCCTTTAACATGGACTGTGTCACTATCAAGAGCCACTTTGAGCAAGTATTCTCACTAACCTGACCGCGTACTATCATATTTAGCAGGTTAGCCAGGGTTACATTTGTTTCAGTACTTGTAAAAGCAGCTGTCAGGACTAAACACATCTGGGTGTTTTGTTCTTGTCTGCAGCGAGGAGGACCCGGATCTTCTGCCCAAACTGCTACAATGGAAGGGGCTTTATAGATGGCAGGTTAAGGAGGTGCTGGATGCCATTCCAGGGCAACAACCCAGATCTGTGTCCTGCTTCTCCGGTCTGAAGTGCTGGTGAAGGCTGACGACGATCAACTGCAACAAGCAAAGAGGGCTGAGCTGATAGTCCACTCCGTTAAAGATGTCACCTCTGATTTATATCAACCTTTTTAAACCTCCGCTAAAGCTGTATATAAACAAGCAGAGAATTTACTTAACATTCGATAAGGTCTTTCTGCCTAAGTTACACTAAACGTATATGATTTCCGTACATATTGTTGTCATCTCAGGATAGTTTTAATTGATTTCTTTTTTAAGTCTTGTTTTCAAGACTTCTTCTTCTGTTTATTCCAATCATGTAGAGAGACTTAAAAACTGTATTTTAGTGCTAGCTTCGTTGCAGTTTTATCTTCTTTTATCCTCAAAGTGCTATGAAACTAAGCTAAGACATACATTGGTACGTGGTGAGTTCCTTATTCTATTTTTCACACGTTAGCTTACGTTAGCTTACGTTTGCTAGCCACAAAAACAAAATACTAAAACTATTTTGGTTGTTCGAGTTGTTTACATGTTTTTTTTTTAGTTCAGCTGGATTATGGTTGAAGAAAATGATTGAGCGCCATTGACAGAAATACTAAACTGTCTGCACTCTGTTCT
Organism: Tautogolabrus adspersus; assembly: GCA_020745685.1. Classification (NCBI taxonomy): domain Eukaryota; kingdom Metazoa; phylum Chordata; class Actinopteri; order Labriformes; family Labridae; genus Tautogolabrus; species Tautogolabrus adspersus. The sequence goes on from CM036552.1 coordinate 23,835,377, forward strand.
TTATTATTGGCTGAACTACATTTTGTTAAGCTGTGGTCATCAGAAGGCGTTACATTGAAGGGGAACGTTATATTACTTTGCTTGCTCTTGTTCAAACCCCAAAGCTTGTCTTTGTCTTTAGCTGCGTCAGCTACGTCATAGCGTGATTATGTAGCCGCCTAATACATGGCAACCCCCCCCCCCCCCCCCCCCCAAAAAAAACGGCCTTAAAATCCATGGGCTCGCTTTGTGTTTGTACTTTATGACCGCTGTTGCACAGGAAGTGATGATTCTTTTGACCAATCAACGGACTGCAGTGTGTCTAGCTTCACCCTTAAGGGTCTGATCGGTACGCTTGGCACCCCAACAGAGGGGAAGCAAAAAAGTAGGACGGCACAGATCGTTTATATTGGTACTATTCCCAACTTTTGTCAGTGGAAACGTCAATAGATGCGTGCCGTATACCGTACTGTACCGAACTGAACCAAACTGCTTGGTGGAAACGGGGCTTTTGTGTCCTTTTAGATTACATACTCATATTTGTTTATGCACTTCAGACACTGAGCTGACAAAGAGGCACGGTCTCTAAGTTTCTTTGTTCATATTTGAATTTTATTTATCACTTTATTTATTTAACTTATGAATATCTAGAATTTTTAGAAAAGCGTTCCCGTACAGTTAACACATCACTTGATTGTACTGTTGAAGTTATTTATCATACACTCCTGAGTTACACTTGAACTTCAGATTCTGTATGAACCGTTTTGATACGAGATGTGTTTTGAATTTTATGTGAAATGTTTTGTGTTTTCTTTTAAATGGACTTGAGCTTGTAAAGCTCTTTTCTAGTCTTTTACTCCACAGGCCACACCTACACATTCACACACTGATGGTAGAGGCTGCTATGTCAAGTGTCCATCAGTATTTGCAAATTCATACACATTTATTTGCTGCCGCCGAAGATGCCGGAGCAACTCAGGGTTAAGTGTCTTGCCCAAGGACATAAATATGGCTGCAGGAGCTGAAGATCGGACCCCGACCATGGTTGAGAGGCAACAGACTCTACCAACTGAGCCACAGCCGCCCCAAATAATCCTGAAATAATGAAATGTAAAACGTTCAGTTGATACATTCTGCTGGGAAAAAAGAGGCTTTTGAACGTTTGTTTACTGGTTTTAATTCCCTCTTACAAAGTTGTATTTTCAGCCGTTTCTGTCAAATGTTTTACTGAACTGTTCGTTTTGTTTTAAAGATAATGGATCAGGTAACAGGGGTATAAGATGCACTACTTCTTCTGTAATAAAATGTAATAAACCCTTTCTGATTCAATAAAAAAAGCTGTTTTTGTTTTCATTGCATTACCACAAGATGGCGACATCATCTTGCCAAAATGGGAAAAACAAGGCTGAGACCAGAATATTTTAATTTGTCTCCACTCATGTTGTTTTATGGAGTACATCTCTTCAAACCTAAAAATCTGAGCTGCTCACGACTCATGTCCGTACTAAGCTCACCTTTAAGGACGACCACACAAGTCTTTAGTTACTGTGGCCCCTCTCTCTGGAGCAAACTACCTGCTGACCTGAGGTCCATCACACCTGTCTCTACTTTAAACTCAAACCCTATCTATTCTCCAAAGCATACAAATACTTTGATTTTTTTAGGAAGTGGCCTGGCACCTCTCCAGCTACCAGACCAACTTCCATGTTTTGGTACACACTTGGACTTGAATCCAAGTCCCTGCAGACTGCCCTGTGTGTATATAAAACAGTGCATATTTGACCCTGTTACACTCCACACCTTGGCTGGTGGTTTTTGTGCCTAACTTCATGAAAGCAGTCATTTGATCAGCCGCTCACAGCCGGAAAGCACTGAGGAGTTTCAGCAACAAGATTCCAGTTATCGTCAGACTGATTTTCCCAGTACAGTTCACTGCCAACTACTTTAATGAGTTTGTCTTCCTTCCTTTCTGTCTGCTCTCCAAGGGGAACTTGTATGTGTAACCATTCTCTTCCTAAACATATCCTTTTCTCTTAAAACCATTATATAAAAACACACACAGACTTTCAGGGAAAGACTACAACTCCTCTGACAGTAATTTGAAGGGACCCCCTTGGAAGACTCACATCTTTGTCTGTTGATATAGCTCTATAAATGATCATAATCTGGAAACAACTTGGCTCTCTTTATGTGCCTTTTATTCCCGCACAAGAGGCGCAATCATTTCCCTGAACTGTTCGGATGTGTTTTGAATACTTGTGATGGTGTTTTAGTGCTCTCCTGGTGAGATGTCCTCACACTATAACTGCATGTGGAAAAATCCATGTTTTTAAATTTTAAAGGACCAATCTGTAAGATATGTCATTAATTTCCTACAACTTAAAGACTCAAGTTTCCCTCACATGAGACTCAAATCTGATTCTGCTGCTGATGTTAATGTCAAAGTGAGGTCAAAATGTACTGCTCCACTTTAGGAAATCACTTCAAATCACAGAGCGTTCATCACATTTATTTACAATCTTGATTTACACGTGACACTTTCAAAATATTCTGTACATCCAATGACTCGACGTAAAAAAATAAAACTTTATACAGCTGGAGAATTCTCATTATTGCACATCAATGTATATAAAAAAACAAACAATAACACTGTCTTCATATTAAAGTAAAGACTAACACTGATCTCTGAGGCACAGCAAAGACTCTCCGCGACATGTCTTTTTTTTAGCAGTAAGAAGCACAGTACTGAGCAGCAACAACGTGAGCTGTAGCTTATACAATCATACAGTAACTAAGAATTAATTTGATCTACTCAGACTCCAAACATCGGTGTCCAGTTCGTCAAAACTGAGCAAATACAACTTTTTAAAAGTCTCTAATACATGATACTGTGCAGGCTCCCTCTCAGCCGCCATCTTTAAAAAGGCTGAAATGATGAGATCTGAACGTAACACAGGAGGGAGTGTAATGGCTCTTATTTCACCTGGACTTTGGAGAAAAATGGTCGACTAGCGACATTGTCGATTTCTTTCAGATAATCAGACAGAGTTTCTTTGACCGTTTTCCTGTCTGCTCTGGAAACGTTGGTCTTGAGCTTGAGGAGAGCTGAAACATGTTTCTCACTGCGAGGGAAAGAAGACAGGAAACAGTTGGTCATCTTCATTTAGATGATGAGTAACATGATCAGTTACACAACATGTTGTTTAAGTTTGGTGTCAAATCCACCACGAATAAAGTCTTATTGAAGAACAACAACTGAACGACTGACACAAACAGACGACATACGCAACACGGCCAGAAGTACGAGGACAGCTTTGCACACGCTGGTCACACAATATAAATTACTGTCTGTATAACAGGGCTAATGTTTTAAGACCCTTTAAGACCCCCAAAAGAAGAGCTCTCACAAGTACAATATGCATATACAACAGGATTGCTCTCGAGGTACATGGGGCACCCGCACTAACCACTAGACTACCGGCGCCCCGCACAACAAGACTTTGAAAGACCTTTTAAGATTTCCCTTATCTTGTTTTATAGCTTCTACCTACTCTATATTGTTTCTATCGCTTTTTATTGCTCATTTCTCTTCTTACAGCCTCGGCCCTCTGAATTATTATGCCTCATTAAGTTGCCTGAATTCTGATGATGTTGAGGTTCGGATGTTGGTCCGGTTTCTGTCTGGGTTCTTTTACTGTTGGGGTTTTGTTGTTGTTGTTGTTGTTGTTGGTTGCGTGTCTCTTCCATGGCTTGCCTTGTTGTCGTGGTTTTCAGTTGCTTTGTTGTTATGTTTGCTTCTGCACATGTTAAAGCACCTTGTTTTTAAAAGTGCCATACACATACATCTATTTTAATATTATTATTTTATGACCTTAAATGAGGCTTTCAAGACTTTTTGAGGATTTGCAGGAGCCCTCTAAAAACACAAATAGTCACTTCTAAATATCTGTTTGTGTTCAATACATTGAATGTAACTTGTTAGTTTTTATTCCCGTTAAAAAGAACTGTTCATTCAATGTTAACTTTGGGTGGAGCACTTCCTTTTCTTTTATACTATAGTTTTTTTTACTACAATTTGCAACTTGTGTTTCAGTTTCAGTGTCACCTCAGCTCTCTGGGTTAACCGAGTAGTAGCATGTCTGTTTTTAGCTCCTCATATCATGCTGCCGCCAGGAAACATCTGAGCATATTTTCATTTCCTGTTGTCCCTCGACTCTCTCTGGAAAGTGGGTTTGTTTATACCCAGCCAAATGTAATGTATACCACTCGCATCATGATGCTTTCCTGCCTTATTAGGTCTGTTAGACCCGCGTAGACAGACCTAAATAACACCACTACATGTCCGTGTTAAATACGATGTATTCATTTGTTAAAAATGTAAATACTTTAGGTGCAAAGTTCACCTGAGGTCGGGGAAAGCAGTCCCGAGTGACACGACTTCCATCTGTATTGCCGGGAGGTCCTGGAGTTTCAGCAGTTCTGCAATCTTGGTCAGTATGTCATTCAGCCAATCCTCCTTTGACCCCTGAGAGAAAGAGTCGTTTTACACTCAAACCTCATTTCCCTTCTCCGGTCAGTTCAGGGTTCAACATCCAGAAATACGTTTTTCAACAAAAAAAACCAAAACTCTGTCTCACCATTTTTCCGAATAAATCTTGCAAACTCTCTGCGTTGTTTTTGATCTTCTGGTAGGCCTTATGTTGCTGCTCCTTGTCCTTCAGTTTGACTTTTCCTTTCAGAAGCCTCCTCACATATTCTGCTGTCACTTCCTGATGCAGCTGACCAATCAGCTCCTGAAATCAATCCAATCATTACATCAGAAACGTAATGTAAGAATTACACAATTAAATTAAAATGTTCCACGTAAAAGAGTTTATAGAACAAGTGGTTTTACATTTTCTAGTTAGTTCACCACAAATTATTAACTCCCCATAGTCGTGCAAGTATTTCACAAAGTTAACTTTATCAGAGTTTTCAAGCCTTTTTACTCAAGATCCAGGTGGCTTCCAATATTTCTGTACAGCTGATCAATCAGTTTTAGGACTGTAGACACACGCTTGAGTTGATAAAACTCTCATAGCAACAAACATCTTTTTTGTCTCCTGCTAATTAATCTGTAAACTGTATGTAAATATATGGAAACCAGTAGCTTCCTGACTGGAAATTCCTTCAAGAAATGCAACTAAAGCAGGAAATGTTTGAAACAGCAGAATTCATCTTTGAATTTAATTATAGGCTGGGTTTCATGCTGTCTTGAGTCTACCTGGTGACAGGATTGAATGGAGCCCTGAAGATCCTGAATCTCCTTTTCCGTGCTGTCCAGCAGCTTCTCAAACACCACAGGCGAATTCAGCCAGTCACTGGTTCCCAGCAGGGAGTACTTTGGCTGTGTGAGGAAAAAACATGAGCAATATGAGGCCAGACACGAAAATAAAGCTTAACTCGTTCATTCACACACAATTCTTCACTTTAGTACTTTAGTAGGATCCATTCATTTTTGACTCTTTTGAATACTTTTTTGTTGTTTTAAATGAACTTACCTTGAGCACGTCATGCACTGGTTTCAGTAAATAAGTGTGGGCAGACTGTTTCATGTCAGTCAGAATCTGCAAACACTTTGTCTGCACATCGTCCTGGAACAGATGACGCTTCTTATTGAGGAGCTCCCTGCAGGCGGACAGGAAGAAAGAGGTCACACAAGCTTACAGCGATGTTGTCTATCAAATGCGGTCTCTTGCCACGAAAACACGTAAACAGAAGAAACCTACATGAACTGTTGGATGCAGCCGAGGTTTGCCTTGATGAACGGCTGGCTGTTTGGTTTGTTCTGCTTAATGACGTTGTTGTGGAAGGTCTGGAAACTGAAGATATTTGTATTTGATTAAAAACTGCTGATTTGGAAGTACACAGTTGTTGTGGTCACACTGACATCAAGTAGAATGAACACTGTTCTGTTACCTCTGCATCAAAGCTTTCAGTTGGCTCGTTATTATCTGGGCCTTGTGTTTATCTCCCACAATCGTTGCAGCTGAAGACACCATGCCGTGGATAAGCTGAAGACAGAGAATACAAATTAATGACAGTTTATTAAACAATATTGTAATACAATGAAAGACAGGGTGTTTTCTTGTTGCTAACACTTTGCTGTTTTAACTGGCTGTTCGTCCAACTGGACTTATCCTGCTGCAGGAACATGACAGGATTTGACACTGTGACTTTGAACTGAGTGTGAATGACTTTCTATTAACAATTCAAAGTCCTTCTTCCTTGTTGGTTAATCTTTAATCAGAGTTAAAAAAAGCTTGTTTTTTTTCCATTCTGTCTGTAGGTTACAATGTGAAGCAGCCTCACAGAAACACTGTGTGGGAATATACCCTCAGGTCTCAACTAGACTGATATTTCCTGGTCTGAAGGGTTGAGGAGAACGCGTCTGTAAAACATGATCTCTTACTTTTGGTTACTTAATGCTCACAGGAGGCTTGTTGATAAGCATGAAAGTACATTTAATGATATAGAGATTTCATCATCAATATTCTGAGCACAGCATCCAGTAAACAAGCTTTTCTGACTAAAGAAAACACGTCATGAAAGCATGTAGTCCTAATTTCGTCTTTTATGTTTTTGCTTCTTCAAGGCATTAAAAAGAAGTTGAACATATTTGTTATCATCAGCTTCTGAGTTAAGATTGCAAACTTTGCAGTGACTAGTTTTAGCAGTCAGAGCGTAACTTATTGTGTTTTTATTAAGTCTGTTTTATTTTTATTTTACTGTGACGTTGTCCTTGTACATATGTTGTCTTCTGTGTGCTCCTGATGTAAAACACATTTCACCTGGTGGGACAATAAAGAACTGATCTGGATTTTCTAAGAGTCAAGTTTGCTGATGAATGTAGCTTCAGTATGAACTCTCCTTTTTGCTCTGAGTTTGGTCTCTACTCAGGAACATATCTGACTCTTTAGCTGCTAAAAGCTCCGCTATGTTCACCTTCTAATCGCTAATGGTGCATGTGTGAGAAAGGCTTACCTGTGTCTCTCTACTGTTTGCTGCTGAGCAGGTTCGTGTACAGGTGTTTTTTCAAACTTTTAGGCATTGTCACGTCATTTTTAAACTGTTATACTAACTTAAATGTTAGTTATAAGCTGCCGTAATATCATGTTTTCCTATCAGTAACTACCTGAATGATGTCGTAGCCCACATGACTGACGAAGCAGCCGTCCTCTCTTGTCGGCTCCTCCTCGTTTTTCCACTTTTGCTCCGCTTCCTCCAGGACACGGACGATGTAAGTCTGCAGCTCTTCCTGAATACACAACAACAACTCTGCTGTCACTCATAACAACGAGCCTTTAAAAAGAACACTTGTTTTTATTGCCTACTAAACCTCCCTGTTGACTACGGACTAAAAAAGGTAAATGGACTTGAGCTTGTATAGTTCTTGTCTAGTCTTCTGAATACTCAAAGCGCTTTTACACCACAGGTCACACAGACACATTCACACACTGATGGTAGAGGTGAAGTGACTCGAAGTAACTTATCCCATTCATACACGTTCATGCCGCCACCAAAGCAGCGGGAGCAATTTTGGGGTAAGTGTCTTGCCCAAGGACACATCGGACATGTGACAGCAGGAGTGGGGATCGAACCCCCGACCTTCCAGTTGAGGGATGACCGACTTTACCTACTGAGTCACACCGGCCCCACAAGTATGATAGACTGACAAACATCAGGATTAAACTAAACTTGACCTGAAACGTATTAGCAGTAAGGTAGAAGTCTGAGGAAAATTAATAAACTAAATAAAAGTCAAACAAAAAGCAGCTAAAAACATCCGTCAAATCTAATACATTGCACAAAGCTAAACTCAAGCCGGTATCGACAGTTACCTGTTGTTTGCTCAGGAATTGGTCCTCCAGAGGTTTCAGTAACTTTGTAGGCAGCAGCTTTCCCAACACTTCAGCATCGATTTCACAGGACAGCTCCGGCTTTTGAAGGATTCTGACAGAGAGAGCAGATATGATCAATTTACATTAACGCCTCAAAACAATTACAGTGTCAAAATTATCAGAGCAAGGACAGGCAGCCGCTTTGGTTTTTAACTACAAGACTGTGCGTTTAGCTGCTTGACACTCTGTTTGTGAACACCAGTGGGTAACGTACTTAAAACAATCGAAGCTAACTGCTTAAAAAAAAGAGAGAAACAGTGTTCCTCCTTGGCTTGTCTATTTGTCAATGTCAACCCTTTTTCAACTGGAAAAAAATCCTGTTTTTTTTGGTTACGTTGAATAATTTTTTTCCTAAAAACTATAAATGATCAAATGGTTCACAAGAATTTCAATATTACAGAACATCGTTTCTTTGTGCCCCAGAAAACTGAAATGTTCTTTTCACTGTGTGCTGAAAGTGACACGCAGAACAGACTTGAGCCAGAAATTTAAGGTGCAAATGATTCAAAACACATTTAATTAATAACTTACTGTGGATAATACTCGTTCACCCAGCGCAGGAGGAAAGTGCAGTCTTTGTCCTCCAATCCAAAGTCTGCAATCTTACTGAGTCTGGAACTGAAGGTTTGGTGGTATAACCCGGCGTAGAAGTTACAGATGTCCTGCTCGGGCGGGTAGCATCTCTTCACCACTTTCACCACCAGCAGCAGGTCCTCCTTCAGCTGCCTGCCCATGCTGTTTACATCCACTTGAAGGGGGGATACAGGTTTGTCCATACGATCCTCCACCAGGCTGAGAAGCGTCGACTCGTGGAGCTCCTTCAAGTCGTCATGTCTCCAGGCAGGTATTGGTCGATTCCCCGTTTTCCACTGCTGGTCCTGGTCGACTTCCTGGTTTAAGGCCTTCACAGCAGACGTCAGGGCCTCCACAATGACTTCTCCTGGACTGAGCGATAGTCTCAGTGTCGTGAAAATAAGGGATTTCAGGTTCTTGTAGTCTACTGCAAGCTTGTCTACTTCCTCTGCATGATGTGTGAGGGAATCTGTCTCCATTGTCTCCCCAAACAGACGCTCCTCTCTCTCTATCAGCTGCCGGCTGGCCTCACACAAGTGTTGAACAGCTTTTGTCTGAAGAATTTCTTCCGATGTGAGGAACACTGTGGAAGAAAAGTTGCTGATGTTATTTATAACAAGACAAAACATTTTAACCAAGAACAGGTTTATGAAAAGAAAAGGCCCTTGGAATTGAGTCAAATCCAGATTGTATTGCCTTAGACTTTGTTACAAGGGAAAATACTGTACAATTGTTCAATAATATAAGCATAGAATTTATTCACTTCTCCAACTTTCAAATCTCAATACCAAATCTACATAGTGCACCTTTAAATATAGGCCTAATGCTATTTTGTTATTTCGTTTGGGTGTTTTGAAAGGAACAAAATGATTTTTCTGGATAATTGTCAGCTGCTTTATGAAACATTTTCTTTGACTATGACTTTAAAAATTACTTTAGTACAACAATTAACTCTATTTAGTGTAAAATTCAACTATTTTTCGGTTTCTAATGTAATTACTGTCGTGCTGCGTCCTTACAATCGTTGCCGTGGTAACGTTCGTTCCGTTGCCTTGGTAACGTTCGTTAAGCAAAGGATGATTATCTTAGCTAGCTAGCTAAAAGCTGGAAGTTTCTGATTTGACTGACCGGTTGTCGGCTCCTTGTCCCTCGGTGAGTGATGTCTACCATTCGGGGGAGTGGTGTGCCCAACAACAGCCTGGCTCTGAGGTTTCTGACCTCCCCATAACTTTAGTATAAACCGTCGTCCTCCGGCGGGTTTTCCACTTTGATCCGGGAGGTGGTTCACCTCGACAGTTTCCGCTGATTCTGACCGGGTCCGCATCCTTGTCCGGGAGATGAAACGGGACCAACGTTTAGAGCAACCCTCTGACAAAGCTATGGAGACATAAAGACGCCAAAAAGTTTGTTATGGAGAGAAAAGAAGGTGAAAAGCTCATGTTTAATGCTGACAACAACAAACTAATTCATCTGTTAGCTAGCTTCATTAGCTAGCTGAACATTTATAGAGTTAGAATTTTATTTGCTCACTACTCTTTCTTTCATACTTTTTAACTTTTTTAAAGTGAGTTAGCTCTATCTCAGTTTTGTCTTTGCATTTTAATGCATGTCATGATTTTTTTCCTCGATTTTAAAATACATACAAGTTTTAAAAGTTAGCCAATCATTTCACTAGCTGCTCCTAACATGTCTTGCTTCCTGTGATATTTTTAGCATAAGAGCCCACTGAACACATTTTAGTCTTTTGGGTAAAGTATCATATTACAGTGATAGTAGGCCTATTATACACAAACACTCTCTGTGCCTCTTTCACAGGACATTCATTAACAAAGCACATCATTAAAAGTGTTTTCAAAGGTGCACTATGTAGATTTGGTAGTGAAATGTGAAAGTTGGAGAAGTGAAACAATGCTATGCTATATTTTCTGAACTGAATACACAAACTTTATTCAAAGGAAAATGGGTCCCTGAACACTGTTTGGAGCTAAAAACCAGGAGAGTTACGGTTCCACTGTTGTGGACCCTCCACCATAACATCTCGCATAGCAGTTTATCCTCAAACAGTGTTACAGGGAGCACATTTTCCTCTGAGGACAGTTTGTGCATAGAGTTAAAAACATACACCACAGAATCTGTACACTTCAAAACTCCATAGCGCACCTTTAAATAAAATAGCTTCAGGCCAACATAGCCACTCACATCCCACTATTAGTTCCTGAGTTAAATTAGTTTTATACCATTCAAAAAAGATCACAAAATGATTTATGTGTCACAACAACACAAAGGGAACAAAAACTTATTTAACTCATCTCATCATACTTCCTCAATACATGTAAAAACATCAAACTTAAAGCATAGAAATACCACAAATAGCAGCACACAATGAACATAAAGAATTTAAATAAAAACTGTAAAACATCACCCTCAGATGACACCGTATAAAATGTCATAGGCATCACATTTGACTTCTATTCTATGTGAAATAATAGACTCTGAAACTTTTAGTAAACACACAGTTTAAACTTGCAGATAGAAATCAGTTGGGAATTATTTGTAAAGCTATATCCCCCAGCAGCTTTTACTCACCCTAATCTCACAGTCCCAGCTCTGTTAAAAACACTAGCGCTACAGCTGCTGTGAGCTTGAGGGTCTTTTTAAGAGAGAGACAGTAGGCTCCTCCCATGCTCCTCCTCTATGAGGAGTTCTCATGATTGTGGGAAATGCCACACAAACGCACACAAGCAGGTTTGTATTTAGACACAGCATTGCTGAAGCAGTGGGCCTCTCGTGGGGTTAAGAAGGAAATTCGTAACAATCATTTATTCAGTTATAACATTTTGCACAGACAGTTGTAGATTTTGTGATCCAGTTACTTTTTTCTCTAGCCTCACCAACAGGTCAAAAATCGATGTTTTATCCAGAAAATAAAACCCCTTTAACCTCTGATAGATCTGAATACTTCTTTCATCACAGACTGTTTTCATAAATGATTGTCTTGTCACTTGATCGATTGATTATTAGGTCATTAAAAAACACCAATGTCCTGTCCTCGCAGATATTCAATATACTATAACTGAACAGCAATAAATGCAGCAAATTATCAAATTTGACAAGCGGTAACCATAAAATGCTAAATGTTTCTGCTTCCTGGATGCCTGTCGATCTAATAAATGCCATCCAGTGATTTCTTATACCGCTACACCTATATGTCAGTCTTATCTCAATGTAGAGTGATGATTGTTGATTTATTTTCCTGTTTTGTTTGCATAACGTTTAATTTGTCCCCTTTTGTGTAAATAATTGTTTATGAATTCATTTGAGTTAACTTCATGCTTCTTTCAATTGTTATATAAAAATAGGATGACCATTTATTATTTTACAATATATTTCATTTATTTCCCCCTCAATTCATTTTTCACGTATTGTTTGTTACATTTTTTTTTGCAATAAAAACTTTTTGAAGATGTATTTGACGCTAAAATATCTCATTCACAGACTCTGTAAGTACTTAGAAACCTTGTGCTATTTTTTGTTTAAGTATTTTTCTCTTCATAAGTCCCGGAGTAGTCTCATTTAGGTCTTCGACATATTCCAGTTTGGGGGCGCCGATAGCGTAGTGGTTAGTGTGCGAGCCCCGTGTACAGAGGCTTAAGTCCTCTAGAGCGGGCAGCCTGGGCACAAATCCGACATGGAGCTCCCCTCCCGCATGTCATCCCCCACTCTCTCTTTTTCTCTCTCCCTGATTTCTGACTCTATCTGCTGTCCTGTCTCTAAAATAAAGGCATAAAACCCTCCAAAAATCGAATTGACATGACAACAATCTCTATAAACCCTGTTGATAATGTTTATAACCAGCAGTGTTTCCTTACCTTCTGATCTGCAGGGCAAACAGCTGCTAAGAGTCAAACACATCTTTCCTGAAGGCAGCGAGACTCACAGGTGTGTGGGGTTGATCCGTGTGTGCAGCAGGTTAGTGAAACACTGAACCGAGGTGGTGATACAAATACTATTTGATGTCAGGATGTTGGTTATGTAATGATGTGAGAAAACCTTTGCTGCTTTCAGTTACGCACCTGTGCATTGCACCTCTGCACATTTCCTCTGCGAATGTATGCTTCTGATGCAAGACTAAAAGCACAGATGGTTTCAGAAGTACATACAGTTTATGGTTTTAAGATATCACCTACAGTAAGTCAGGTGCGTAATCTTTATGACAATGATACAAAAAACCCCACAGACTCTTTAAAAAAAAACAACTTCCACTTTTCTCATTCAAAAACTTCATTCTAAAACGCAGAGGGACTTTTATCAATAACGTTTTCTACAATAAAGTTTAACCTTTCACAGCATCCAACAAAGCGGAATATAATTCACATCACAGATTGCCTTCAAATTGTAAAAATAAATCTGAGCAAACTATTGTCACTTCCCTAAACACAAACGAGAAGTCTAAAGCGATTATGATCATAACATCACTCACTCAGCAGGTGCGATTAGTGAGAGGTAAACCAAACCACCAATGTATTATTTCATCTGATAGTGGTGACATTGTTAGACTTTGATATCGTTTGATATCTTTGATTGATGACATCAGAAAATAACACATATACGTTAACTCGTTATAATACAGAGCTGGAACTTTGAACAACATTAAAGTTTTGATGATGTTGAAGTTCGGGCAGTTACAGTTCGGATACTTTCACTTTTCATTTGACTCGTTGTTTGCAATGATTACCGACAGAGTCGCTGCATGTCAGATTGACCGAGGCGGTTCTTGAGTCATCGTGGAAAGAAGAACCTTTTTTTGGGAAATTTTGAGAGTTAACAAAACATATGAAAACATAAGTACTGCATCATCTTGGACACAAACTTCCTTTCTTATAAATATGTAACACCCCCCCCCCCCCATTAAAAAAATCATCAACTGAAGAAGAAGACCTGTGGTCGAAAAGTTGGGATTAAATAAAAACTTTTTGTGGCATTAGAGCAAGTGTGTGAGCACATCCTCTTCTTCAGTCTGCTGTTTTTGGAGTGCCCTGCTCCTACATGATGTGCATGTAACTCCCCCCTTTTTCCATTTTATCTCCTTCTATCAAGAATTCAAACGAGGAGTCCTTTAAGAGTGTGCAGCTCATTGAGGCTGTGTTTATAGTTTGATCCTGGATTGCATAGTTATAAGACACAAAGTTTGTGTCCAAGATGATGCAGTAGTTTGTGTTGTCATATGTTTTGTAAACTCTCCCAAAAAATGTTTTTCTTTCCACAATGACTCAAGAACCGCCTCGGTCAATTTGACATTCAACCACTGTGTTGGCATATCATAATCTTTGAAAATGACGAGCCAAATTAAAAGTGAAAGTGTCTGAACTGTTGCTGCCTGAATTTGCATCAGCATCAAAAGAAGAACAAGACAGACGCCACAGAGACCACAGGTAGAGCGAGAGGAAACATGAACAGATGGCTTTTAGAAAAGAGAGCGTTTATAAGAAACGAGATGGAAATGCTGCAGCTGTTTTAGTCATAGATGATGTTGTGAAAAGAGGAACTGTTTCTTTATCAAACAGCAGTCAGATTCATTTTCTTTAAGTATTTGAACATTGAAAATATACATGTAACATACACTCTCAGGGATAATTTCCTTTGACTATGTAATTGAGCAAAGCAGGGCCAGACTTCGTGTAATCATGGAGAAGAGCAGAGAGAGTATGCGGTAAAGAGGCCACACATGTTCTACAAAGAGAAAAGAGGAGTGAACCTGATAAGTATCCCTTCTGATCCTAGTGGGAATATCCAACATCTTACATCCTCAAGGATTTTATATCTGTAAAAAAGTTTCAAATTTTGGGTTTGCACCATTTATCATCAGAGAATGACGAAAAATATATTTTCCCATATTATGTAATGCCACTTTTTTTTAACTAAGAGCAAAGGAAGGCATTCATATTGACACATTAGTACTTCTTGTCTATTATGGAGCTGAATGAAGTGTCAGAGGGTTCAGAGTTTCTCAATGTCTCACCGATAGAGGAAGCAAGATCAGAATCAGAAATACTTTATTAATCCCAGGGGGAAATTCGGTTGTTACCGTTGCTCTAAACCACAGTACAGAAGTAGGAAGTAGAGCAACGGTAACAGGCAGCTTGCGCAGTTGACGCATGCGCACCATCTGAGTGGACTCTTCATCTGTTAAAGAATGAATGACTATTATAATCTTCAAAGCCTGAAGCACAAATCAGTTTCATTCAATTGCAACATGTGCACAGATATCTTACTTATTCAATCAGGTGAAATGGTGAATCTAAGTGTCTTTATTTGAGAGCCCTCAGAATCATTCACAGAAACAACATAATGAGAATCACTGCTGAGTGTAGAAAAGAGAAGGTGTCAGTGAGGTAATCCTTCCACCACACCTCCAATAAGACATCTACTCTGTAGATCTATCCTAACCCCAAGTGCCCCACTAGGTGCATGGACCTTAAGCTCTGCTGTTTTATATTCCAACCTTAATGATGTTTTCAAACGGTGACAAAAAGTTGGTTGATGATACCTGAGCTGGACAAATAAGCCTTTGAATCACTTGACCTGAGTAATTAAGGTTAAATTCAAATAAAAAATGCAAATCATGAACATGATTCAAGAGAAAAAAACTAAATGTTTTATTAAGCCTTTTGAGCATACAAAAGTCATTTACTCTAGAACAGTTTAAAGAGTCCACTCAGATCATGTTTCCTCCATCAGAGAGTCTTTGAGAAACTCTGAACAATCTTCAACAGTGGAGAAGAAACAAAGTCTTCCCACCAGTTTCCTGCTCTGAAGGAAACATCTGAACTCTTCATCGTGGACAGCGAGACCAAACTCTTTAGAAACACATTCCTCAAGTCAACAACTAAAGAAACGATCCCTGAAAGTATAGTCTTGGCTTGTTCTGGATGTTTCTCAGAGTCTTATGTCTGGAGACGAGAACTTTCACTGATGGTCGACTCCTGACGCTCACTAACACACTCCTCCTACAATCAGTGACAAATTCACGTTAACTTTTAAATGTAAAGTTGTTGTTCACAGTAGAAGTGTCTTTGTGGAGCTCATTATCTGTTATTGCAAAGTTTTCCTGTAAATTAAAAACCCAATACAATAATGATTTTACTTTAAAAACAGCATTTATTGCAGGATATAAAGGTAAAACTCAAAAGTTGACTGATTGCAGGAGGAGTGTGTTAGTGAGCGTCAGGAGTCGACCATCAGTAAGAGTTCTCGTCTCCAGACATAAGACTCTGAGAAACATCCAGAACAAACCAAGACTATACTTTCAGGGATCATTTCTTTAGTTGTTGACTTGAGGAATGTGTTTCTAAAGAGTTTGGTCTCGCTGTCCACGATGAAGAGTTCAGATGTTTCCTTCAGAGCAGGAAACTGGTGGGAAGACTTTGTTTCTTCTCCACTGTTGAAGATTGTTCAGAGTTTCTCAAAGACTCTCTGATGGAGGAAACATGATCTGAGTGGATTCTTTAAACTGTGTAAAATTAAACTTGAACATGAACTTCTTGATGGTTTGTTGAGCACTCCTTGTGGTTTTGAAGTTGTCTGAAAAAGATCCAATACTTTGCATTGTTGTTGCTCCTCATGAGCTTCAAATAAACAATATGATCACTTGATGACCTCTTCAGCCACATAGATTTTATTTTTAGGTCTGCAGTAGAACTTTTATGTTTAACCAAACTTCATGTTTAAGTGAGAATCATTCAAATGTAATATTTACCTGAACACTGATAGGCAACTCCTGAGCTTCACAAAGACACTCCTCCCACAATCACTGATAACTTTAAGTTCTTAGTTTGACCTCGGTACACTGACTGAAAAAAAACCGGTGTTGATTTCCTTTAAATTTGAAACCCAGTAGGATAAGACATATACATCACTAGACCTGCATTTTTTTTAAGTGTATTAAGTTTAAACTTAAACATGATTATAAATTGATTGGAGGAGGAAAATCTTAGTGAATCTCAGGAGTTGAATGAGAAGTCCCTCTTTCTTGTGCTGGTTAGTTTTGTTAAAGTCGGTCAATTTGCAAAAGAGAAACAGGTTTAACTACCACTAGTGGATGAAAAAACAGACACAAATTTTTTTTTATTTTTAACAAAATACACAGTCCACTCAGATCATGTTTCCTCCATCAGAGAGTCTTTGAGAAACTCTGAACAATCTTCAACAGTGGAGAAGAAACAAAGTCTTCCCACCAGTTTCCTGCTCTGAAGGAAACATCTGAACTCTTCATCGTGGACAGCGAGACCAAACTCTTTAGAAACACATTCCTCAAGTCAACAACTAAAGAAATGATCCCTGAAAGTATAGTCTTGGTTTGTTCTGGATGTTTCTCAGAGTCTTATGTCTGGAGACGAGAACTTTCACTGATGGTCGACTCCTGGCGCTCACTAACACACTCCTCCTGCAATCAGTGACAAATTCCCGTTAACTTTTAAATGTAAAGTTGTTGTTCACAGTAGAAGTGTCTTTGTGGAGCTCATTATCTGTTATTGCAAAGTTTTCCTGTAAATTAAAAACCCAATACAATAATGATTTTACTTTAAAAACAGCATTTATTGCAGGATATAAAGGTAAAACTAAAAAGTTATTTAGTCCCTGATTGCAGGAGGAGTGTGTTAGTGAGCGTCAGGAGTCGACCATCAGTGAAAGTTCTCGTCTCCAGACATAAGACTCTGAGAAACATCCAGAACAAACCAAGACTATACTTTCAGGGATCATTTCTTTAGTTGTTGACTTGAGAAATGTGTTTCTAAAGAGTTTGGTCTCGCTGTCCACGATGAAGAGTTCAGATGTTTCCTTCAGAGCAGGAAACTGGTGGGAAGACTTTGTTTCTTCTCCACTGTTGAAGATTGTTCAGAGTTTCTCAAAGACTCTCTGATGGAGGAAACATGATCTGAGTGGATTCTTTAAACTGTGTAAAATTAAACTTGAACATGAACTTCTTGATGGTTTGTTGAGCACTCCTTGTGGTTTTGAAGTTGTCTGAAAAAGATCCAATACTTTGCATTGTTGTTGCTCCTCATGAGCTTCAAATAAACAATATGATCACTTGATGACCTCTGCAGCCACATAGATTTTATTCTTAGGTCTGCAGTAGAACTTTTATGTTTAACCAAACTTCATGTTTTAGTGAGAATCATTTAAATGTAATATTTACCTGAACACTGATAGGCAACTCCTGAGCTTCACAAAGACACTCCTCCCACAATCACTGATAACTTTAAGTTCTTAGTTTGACCTCGGTACACTGACTGAAAAAAAAACGGTGTCGATTTCCTGTAAATTTGAAACCCTGTAGGATAAGACATATACATCACTAGACCTGCATTTTTTTTAAGTGTATTAAGTTTAAACTTAAACATGATTATAAATTGATTGTAGGAGGAAAATCTTAGTGAATCTCAGGAGTTGATTAACAAGTCCCTCTTTCTTGTGCTGGTTAGTTTTGTTAAAGTCGGTCAATTTGCAAAAGAGAAACAGGTTTAACTACCACTAGTGGATGAAAAAACAGACACAATTTTTTTTTTATTTTTAACAAAATACACAGTCCACTCAGATCATGTTTCCTCCATCAGAGAGTCTTTGAGAAACTCTGAACAATCTTCAACAGTGGAGAAGAAACAAAGTCTTCCCACCAGTTTCCTGCTCTGAAGGAAACATCTGAACTCTTCATCGTGGACAGCGAGACCAAACTCTTTAGAAACACATTTCTCAAGTCAACAACTAAAGAAATGATCCCTGAAAGTATAGTCTTGGTTTGTTCTGGATGTTTCTCAGAGTCTTATGTCTGGAGACGAGAACTTTCACTGATGGTCGACTCCTGACGCTCACTAACACACTCCTCCTACAATCAGTGACAAATTCACGTTAACTTTTAAATGTAAAGTTGTTGTTCACAGTAGAAGTGTCTTTGTGGAGCTCATTACCTGTTATTGCAAAGTTTTCCTGTAAATTAAAAACCCAATACAATAATGATTTTACTTTAAAAACAGCATTTATTGCAGGATATAAAGGTAAAACTAAAAAGTTGACTGATTGTAGGAGGAGTGTGTTAGTGAGCATCAGGAGTCGACCATCAGTAAGAATTCTCGTTTCCAGACATAAGACTCTGAGAAACATCCAGAACAAACCAAGACTATACTTTCAGGGATCATTTCTTTAGTTGTTGACTTGAGAAATGTGTTTCTAAAGAGTTTGGTCTCGCTGTCCACGATGAAGAGTTCAGATGTTTCCTTCAGAGCAGGAAACTGGTGGGAAGACTTTGTTTCTTCTCCACTGTTGAAGATTGTTCAGAGTTTCTCAAAGACTCTCTGATGGAGGAAACATGATCTGAGTGGACTGTGTATTTTGTTAACAATAATGAAAAACTGTCTGTTTTTTCATCCACTAGTGGTAGTTAAACCTGTTTCTCTTTTGCAAATTGACCGACTTTAACAAAACTAACCAGCACAAGAAAGAGGGACTTGTTAATCAACTCCTGATATTCACTAAGATTTTCCTCCTACAATCAAAATAATTTTTAAGTTTGATCTCACAACACTGAAGAAAAAAAAAGCCTTATTGTGTTGGGTTTCAAATTTACAGGAAATCAACACTGTTGTTTTTTTTCAGTCAGTGTACCGAGGTCAAACTAAGAACTTAAAGTTATCAGTGATTGTGGGAGGAGTGTCTTTGTGAAGCTCAGGAGTTGCCTATCAGTGTTCAGGTAAATATTACATTTAAATGATTCTCACTTAAACATGAAGTTTGGTTAAACATAAAAGTCCTACTGCAGACCTAAGAATAAAATCTATGTGGCTGCAGAGATCATCAAGTGATCATATTGTTTATTTGAAGCTCATGAGGAGCAACAACAATGCAAAGTATTGGATATTATTCAGACAACTTCAAAACCACAAGGAGTGCTCAACAAACCATCAAGAAGTTAATGTTCAAGTTTAATTTTAACATAGTTTAAAGAATCCACTCAGATCATGTTTCCTCCATCAGAGAGTCTTTGAGAAACTCTGAACAATCTTCAACAGTGGAGAAGAAACAAAGTCTTCCCACCAGTTTCCTGCTCTGAAGGAAACATCTGAATTCTTCATCGTGGACAGCGGGACCAAACTCTTTAGAAACACATTCCTCAAGTCAACAACTAAAGAAATGATCCCTGAAAGTATAGTCTTGGTTTGTTCTGGATGTTTCTCAGAGTCTTATGTCTGGAGACGAGAACTCTTACTGATGGTCGACTCCTGACGCTCACTAACACACTCCTCCTACAATCAGTGACAAATTCACGTTAACTTTTAAATGTAAAGTTGTTGGTCACAGTAGAAGTGTCTTTGTGGAGCTCATTATCTCTTATTGCAAAGTTTTCCTGTAAATTAAAAACCTAATACAATCATGATTTTACTTTAAAAACAGCATTTATTGCAGGATATAAAGGTAAAACTAAAAAGTTATTTTAGTCACTGATTGCAGGAGGAGTGTGTTAGTGAGCGTCAGGAGTCGACCATCAGTGAAAGTTCTCGTCTCCAGACATAAGACTCTGAGAAACATCCAGAACAAACCAAGACTATACTTTCAGGGATCATTTCTTTAGTTGTTGACTTGAGAAATGTGTTTCTAAAGAGTTTGGTCTCGCTGTCCACGATGAAGAGTTCAGATGTTTCCTTCAGAGCAGGAAACTGGTGGGAAGACTTTGTTTCTTCTCCACTGTTGAAGATTGTTCAGAGTTTCTCAAAGACTCTCTGATGGAGGAAACATGATCTGAGTGGATCTTTTAAATTGTTATAGATTAAAACTTTATTTACTGACATTAGTGTCTCCGAAGATCTCTGTCGTGAACCATGTGTTATTTGACTCACAGTGATCTAGTATTTCACAGTCAGGAAGTGTTTGTGTTTGATGCAGATGACATAATTAAGAAAAACTCAAATGTGCATTTAGCAGAAAAGTTGTCATTACTTCACATGAGATAGAGAGGAGGGAGTTTCATGAGATGTTTTATTAAAAAAAAAGATGAAATATGTTAAACATTATTATGTCTGCATCACCTTCAGGCTCCATTTGACACTTGAACAGTCTAATACAGAAAGGAGGATTCATGAGACTTTCAGTACCTGATGATTAAAGTGATACAGGTTGGAAAAAGTTACAAACTCCTGATTTAAACCGACCTGAGATACTCAACTCTTCACACTCCCTGTTGACAGCAATACTACTCACATAAACATTTACAAGAACAGGAACCCTTACATGAATACACACAATGTGCAAAGATAATCTCATATAGCTCGAGGTTTAGCAAAGTTTCCTGTTTTTGTGATCAGACAACGCCACATGGAATTAAATATTTAAGACAAAGACAACAGAAGCACAACATTTCACAACATAAACTCATGTTTCAGTGTGACGGCAGCTTGGTGGGCTCGCACATGATGCATTTTGCAATCTGCACGGTTCAGTTACTTAATAGACAACGAGCACATGATGACACATTCATGACTTTAGCACGCAGGGTTTCAGGGTTATTCAGTTTTAATTAGATGATCTGACGTTCAAAACTTAAACTGTTGAGAAAAACCTCCTCACAGTCATCACTTTGGCTCCACATGCAGCTTTTAAATTTGTTACATCTGCTGAAAGCTTCTACAAGTTTCACAATCTCTTCATTCCAACCAAACAATGCAATCCAGATTAGATTGTGAAAACGTTTTCTTTTCCCAGAAATCAGTCCTCACTGTGCTGGTAACAGTTTCATACCTGAAACACTTCATTAGTCACGTTTAATTTGCTGTGTGAGTGGTGACAAAAATGATCAGGGCTTTGTGTTTAAAGCTTCTTTGAGGAAGTTTTGACTGGTTACGTAACAGACTGAAATGAATAATGATGCTTCTTTATGACCTGCAGAAGCAAACAACACCACCAGGGACGAGCTTGACTATTTCTGTAGAGTTTTTTAATAATAATAACCTGTCATTGCTGCCACCGGGTAGGTGTCAGACCAGGTGAGATTTACTGTGAATGATGCGATTGATGGCGGTTAAGCCTAAACTTAAAGCCACTGAGGGGCTACATAGACACGCTTATTTATTGCCGTAAAATCTGGTGTTTAAGACGCACTTTTAATACCTATTTTGTCGTCTTAAAAGTTGGCTGCGTATTATAAACTGGTGCGACCAATATACCGGTATAAATGCTGACACGCGCCATAGCAGCCACCATCACACACTGCACGCGACCTGACGTGATTAGCTACATCCCCATTCATTGTGTATTGACAGCCGATTGCACGCTGTGCTGGGAAAGACAGCGACACAGACCAGTCTGGCAGCGCTACTTTTTCCACATATTTTCTTCCTCACAAGGTCATAATTATGCATAAAAACGGGGGTATATTTTTCTGTAAATAAACCTTGTTGAGTGCTCTTTTGATTGAAAGAGTCCTATATTAAAGTTTAAGAATGACCAGCGGAGTCGGGCAGCGCGACCCGCAAGCTAGGGGTTTGTGCTTCACAACTCTCACTGCAGGAGGAGTGCTCAACTACCGTACTGTAGCTAATAGGAGTGCAAACTCCCGAAAGTGAAAACAGACGGAGCTAAAAGAGCGACACAGCTGCACAGAAACTACACGTTGTTGACGTTACTGAACACAATAGAAATCATCACGCAGGAAGTCTGTTTAAACTTTATTTTTTCTCTGAGACCTTCAAAACAGGGTGCGACTTATATTCTGGATTTTACTGTAATTGACACGCTCGCCTTGGCTTCGCTCCTGCATGTCTTGTAAAATAAGACAGTCCAATGTCTTCTTTCTTTAGTAGATGATTTATCTCTCATCCAATAATTGTCTTTAATAGATTTCACATATAAGATTGTCTGTAAATTTCTATACAAACATTCACTCCTAAAACTCTGCGTTACCTTGCGTATCGTAGCACGGTGTAGTTGCAAAAAGCAGTTTGAGCTCATCGTCTAGTTACACCTGACACCTGAGTGAAAGATACCTATAAAGTGCATGACCTGAACCCAGAGGGGACACCTGCTGGAGCAATCTGTGTCTCACACTTTGTAGCCCCTAAATATGGCTCCCACACGTTAGACAGTTAAAAGAAAGCAAGATGACATTTTTCATCAGAAAACATTACTCACATGTACAGAACAGGACCAGCAATGACTACAATGTACCACTTTGTCCATAGGGGGCGCCAAAAACAACATAAACCGTATGTTCCTCAGAGGCGCTTTAAAGAACAGAAATAAATTCACGAATCTTGAAGGCCACAGTTTGAATTGTAATTTGTTTAAAACAAGTCAAGACCTTATTAGATTCATCTTTTCGACATATTTAAAGATTAGCTGTTTTGTTATTTATATACATATGTACTTTGGTCATTATACTCCCAGAAAAGATTCTGTATAAACACCACGTGTGCACAAGTTTTTTGCACTTCAACATTGGCTTCATTTTTCATCACAGGAGGTTGTGGCTTAGGCTAAATGTAGCAACAGTGGGACACCAGATAGCCTAGCGGTTATGTCACAAACTCCATGTACTCAGGCTATCGATCTCCAACCTTTCTTATAGATGATTCCCCACTCTCTCCGTCATCCTTGTCTCCGACTCTATCCACTGTCTTATTAATAAACGTAAAAAAATATGCACTTACAGTGTGAGAATGAAAAAAATGTAGAATGCCAAAAACAGGTTAATCTATTTACAAGCTCATCTGTTTTTGTCAACGGTTCCAACATGAGGCCCAAAAACAAACGACTTTGAATATCACCTGAAACATCTTTTACCCTAAATGACAGTTGAGCATTACAAGTTTTATAAATAATATTTGGATGGTAATCGGTTATTTTTATCGGGGAAAACACCCAAAGGTACACTGATTGTGTGCAAAAAAGCACTGCCATTATTTCGATTTTTTAAATTATTGAACTCTTTGCAGACTTTTTTTTTACTGTCACTCTAAAAAAAATCATTCTGTCTTTAAATGTTGTATAATTAATTTTTGAGAACCTTAAAGGAAATCTTCAAACTGCTTCTTTAGTCGAGTTTAAACTAAAAATGTCTTTTTGCGATCATGTAAAGCAGCAGATCCCTTATTGCAAAATATGTAACTTGTAAAATTGTATATTAAGAGACACAGAAATGACTAATTGCTTATCAAAATGATGAACATTACATTTTCTTTTATAAGCCAAGCGATTAATCGACTGATCTCTGCAGCTCGAGTGCTAACTGTAGGCTTTAAGTCAGCTGGCTGTGTTTGGGAGCGAGGAGCTCAGTTAGTGTCAGAATGTGTCAAACCACCTGAGACAGTTTGTAGCTAATAAAGTCTTGAGCTTTAAATGTTCCTCCTCTCGACTTGTTGCGCTAGTTGTCGGGAAGAAAGAAGCTGAGGCAGGAGAAGGGCAGATTGGAGAAACAGTCGGTGTTAACGGTGAACTCCATGTCACTGAATAAAGGTCGGCTCTTGTCACAGACGCCGCTGCCTGCTTTCCTCTTCAGCTCTGAGAGTCTCTGAAGGATCAGCTGGTGTTCTCGGCCTCTCACCAGGCCTCTGAAGTACAGGACAGCCACCAGGTGCTTCCTACTGCAAGTAGAGAAGGAAAAACAAACAGTAGTTGAGTGTTTAATGCTTATTTATCACTTTATTCAGTGACAAACATAGTGGAAAATCATTAATCCGTTTTTTGCACTATTCTGAGATGAAACAATGACAGGAATTTGTCACTGATTGTAGGAGGAGTGTGTTAGTGAGCGTCAGGAGTCGACCATCAGTAAGAGTTCTCGTCTCCAGACATAAGACTCTGAGAAACATCCAGAACAAACCAAGACTATACTTTCAGGGATCATTTCTTTAGTTGTTGACTTGAGAAATGTGTTTCTAAAGAGTTTGGTCTCGCTGTCCACGATGAAGAGTTCAGATGTTTCCTTCAGAGCAGGAAACTGGTGGGAAGACTTTGTTTCTTCTCCACTGTTGAAGATTGTTCAGAGTTTCTCAAAGACTCTCTGATGGAAGAAACATGATCTGAGTGGACTCTTTAAACTATGTTTAAAATAAACTTTCCTCTGACTTGATCTTCTATAAAATAATTAAAAGTACATCCCCAAGGGGATTGGAAATAAGAAAGCATTTTGTGTTATTTTGACCACACCACAGAAAACACTGGTGAAGTTCCTGTAACTAGTTGATAACATGAGATTTAAGCAGGTAAAATGATTATTTAGCTTCTAAAATCAGCCAGACTCAAAGGTTCACTTTTTTTCTTTACTTTATATTATGAGTTCTCCCACACAGCAGCTGTTTGACCTTCTGTTGCTGTTTGTTAAAATTCAAGTGAAGAGAAACGTTCCATCTTTATCCTAAACTGAGGTGTGAACAGCTGGAGAAGCTGCAAACACCTGTGAGTATTTGGTGGACCTGTAAACACCCTGCACACTCGTCCACCAACTCCACATGTGTTTGTACTTAATGTGGCCTGATTAGAGCTCCTCTCAGGGCACCTGAGCATCGTGATTGATTGATAGAGTCCCTCTTGTTCGTTTCACTTGTTACAGAAGGTAAACTCATATCATTATAATGAAGAGAAGAGACACAGATTAAAGTCTCTCCATCAGCAGATAACACAGACACAAGATCTTTTTTAACAAGTTAAAGAGTCCACTCAGATCATGTTTCCTCCATCAGAGAGTCTTTGAGAAACTCTGAACAATCTTCAACAGTGGAGAAGAAACAAAGTCTTCCCACCAGTTTCCTGCTCTGAAGGAAACATCTGAACTCTTCATCGTGGACAGCGAGACCAAACTCTTTAGAAACACATTTCTCAAGTCAACAACTAAAGAAATGATCCCTGAAAGTATAGTCTTGGTTTGTTCTGGATGTTTCTCAGAGTCTTATGTCTGGAGACGAGAACTCTTACTGATGGTCGACTCCTGACGCTCACTAACACACTCCTCCTACAATCAGTGACTAAAATAACTTTTTAGTTTTACCTTTATATCCTGCAATAAATGCTGTTTTTAAAGTAAAATCATTATTGTATTGGGTTTTTAATTTACAGGAAAACTTTGCAATAACAGGTAATGAGCTCCACAAAGACACTTCTACTGTGAACAACAACTTTACATTTAAAAGTTAACGTGAATTTGTCACTGATTGTAGGAGGAGTGTGTTAGTGAGCGTCAGGAGTCGACCATCAGTGAAAGTTCTCGTCTCCAGACATAAGACTCTGAGAAACATCCAGAACAAACCAAGACTATACTTTCAGGGATCATTTCTTTAGTTGTTGACTTGAGGAATGTGTTTCTAAAGAGTTTGGTCTCGCTGTCCACGATGAAGAGTTCAGATGTTTCCTTCAGAGCAGGAAACTGGTGGGAAGACTTTGTTTCTTCTCCACTGTTGAAGATTGTTCAGAGTTTCTCAAAGACTCTCTGATGGAGGAAACATGATCTGAGTGGACTCTTTAAACTGTGTTTAAAATAAACTTTCCTCTGACTTAATCTTCTATAAAATAATTAAAATTACATCCCCAAGGGGATTGGAAATAAGAAAACATTTTGTGTTATTTTGACCACACCACAGAAAACACTGGTGAAGTTCCTGTAACTAGTTGATAACATGAGATTTAAGCAGGTAAAATGATTATTTAGCTTCTAAAATCAGCCAGACTCAAAGGTTCACTTTTTTTCTTTACTTCATATTATGAGTTCTCCAACACAGCAGCTGTTTGACCTTTTGTTGCTGTTTGTCAAAATTCAAGTGAAGAGAAACGTTCCATCTTTATCCTAAACTGAGGTGTGAACAGCTGGAGAAGCTGCAAACACCTGTGAGTATTTGGTGGACCTGTAAACACCCTGCACACTCGTCCACCAACTCCACATGTGTTTGTACTTAATGTGGCCTGATTAGAGCTCCTCTCAGGGCACCTGAGCATCGTGATTGATTGATAGAGTCCCTCTTCTTTGTGCTTGTTTGTTTCACTTGTTACAGAAGGTAATCTCATATCATTATAATGAAGAGAAGAGACAAAGATTAAAGTCTCTCCATCAGCAGATAATACAGACACAAGATCTTTTTTAACAAGTTAAAGAGTCCACTCAGATCATGTTTCCTCCATCAGAGAGTCTTTGAGAAACTCTGAACAATCTTCAACAGTGGAGAAGAAACAAAGTCTTCCCACCAGTTTCCTGCTCTGAAGGAAACATCTGAACTCTTCATCGTGGACAGCGAGACCAAACTCTTTAGAAACACATTCCTCAAGTCAACAACTAAAGAAATGATCCCTGAAAGTATAGTCTTGGTTTGTTCTGGATGTTTCTCAGAGTCTTATGTCTGGAGACGAGAACTTTCACTGATGGTCGACTCCTGACGCTCACTAACACACTCCTCCTGCAATCAGTGACTAAAATAACTTTTTACTCTTACCTTAAATTCCTGCAATAAATGCTGTTTTTAAAGTAAAATCATTATTGTATTGGGTTTTTAATTTACAGGAAAACTTTGCAATAACAGGTAATGAGCTCCACAAAGACACTTCTACTGTGAACAACAACTTTACATTTAAAAGTTAACGTGAATTTGTCACTGATTGTAGGAGGAGTGTGTTAGTGAGCGTCAGGAGTCGACCATCAGTAAGAGTTCTCGTCTCCAGACATAAGACTCTGAGAAACATCCAGAACAAGCCAAGACTATACTTTCAGGGATCATTTCTTTAGTTGTTGACTTGAGGAATGTGTTTCTAAGAAGTTTGGTCTCGCTGTCCACGATGAAGAGCTCAGATGTTTCCTTCAGAGCAGGAAGCTGGTGGGAAGACTTTGTTTCTTCTCCACTGTTGAAGATTGTTCAGAGTTTCTCAAAGACTCTCTGATGGAGGAAACATGATCTGAGTGGACTCTTTAAACTATGTTTAAAATAAACTTTCCTCTGACTTAACCTTCTATAAAATAATTAAAAGTACATCCCCAAGGGGATTGGAAATAAGAAAACATTTTGTGTTATTTTGACCACACCACATAAAAACTGGTGAAGTTCCTGTAACTAGTTGATAACATGAGATTTAAGCAGGTAAAATGATTATTTAGCTTCTAAAATCAGCCAGACTCAAAGGTTCACTTTTTTTCTTTACTTTATATTATGAGTTCTCCCACACAGCAGCTGTTTGACCTTTTGTTGCTGTTTGTTAAAATTCAAGTGAAGAGAAACGTTCCATCTTTATCCTAAACTGAGGTGTGAACAGCTGGAGAAGCTGCAAACACCTGTGAGTATTTGGTGGACCTGTAAACACCCTGCACACTCGTCCACCAACTCCACATGTGTTTGTACTTAATGTGGCCTGATTAGAGCTCCTCTCAGGGCACCTGAGCATCGTGATTGATTGATAGAGTCCCTCTTCTTTGTGCTTGTTTGTTTCACTTGTTACAGAAGGTAAACTCATATCATTATAATGAAGAGAAGAGACACAGATTAAAGTCTCTCCATCAGCAGATAATACAGACACAAGATCTTTTTTAACAAGTTAAAGAGTCCACTCAGATCATGTTTCCTCCATCAGAGAGTCTTTGAGAAACTCTGAACAATCTTCAACAGTGGAGAAGAAACAAAGTCTTCCCACCAGCTTCCTGCTCTGAAGGAAACATCTGAACTCTTCATCGTGGACAGCGAAACCAAACTTCTTAGAAACACATTCCTCAAGTCAACAACTAAAGAAATGATCCCTGAAAGTATAGTCTTGGTTTGTTCTGGATGTTTCTCAGAGTCTTATGTCTGGAGACGAGAACTTTCACTGATGGTCGACTCCTGACGCTCACTAACACACTCCTCCTACAATCAGTGACTAAAATAACTTTTTAGTTTTACCTTTATATCCTGCAATAAATGCTGTTTTTAAAGTAAAATCATTATTGTATTGGGTTTTTAATTTACAGGAAAACTTTGCAATAACAGGTAATGAGCTCCACAAAGACACTTCTACTGTGAACAACAACTTTACATTTAAAAGTTAACGTGAATTTGTCACTGATTGTAGGAGGAGTGTGTTAGTGAGCGTCAGGAGTCGACCATCAGTGAAAGTTCTCGTCTCCAGACATAAGACTCTGAGAAACATCCAGAACAAACCAAGACTATACTTTCAGGGATCATTTCTTTAGTTGTTGACTTGAGGAATGTGTTTCTAAAGAGTTTGGTCTCGCTGTCCACGATGAAGAGTTCAGATGTTTCCTTCAGAGCAGGAAACTGGTGGGAAGACTTTGTTTCTTCTCCACTGTTGAAGATTGTTCAGAGACTCTCTGATGGAGGAAACATGATCTGAGTGGACTGTGTAACTTGTCAAAAAACTAACACCTAGTTAAATGCAGCTACGGGTTGAACTGAATTTTAAATAATGATCCATGTCCTATCTGTTTACATTGAGGAGGTGGGGTATAAGAGCTACACAGCAACTCTTCAGTATGGAGCGCTGAGATTATTTTGGCTTCACTTTCGGATCTGTCATGTGTTGTTTTCTACAGTCCAAGATACACACAACATAAAAAGTTGGCATTGTGATGTCACACTTGAGTTTGTGAACTGGTGTTTTGAAAGTCTCTAATTCAAGGCTTTCAGTTTGTTGTTTTTTCCTTGTGTCAAACCACAAATGAGCATATTTGGGGGAGACAGTTGAGCAGGGGAGGGACAAGAAGTTTTTGTAAAGCTCACCTGAAGTCTGGGTAGTGCTCCACTAAAGGCTGCAGGTGGTTCTTTATGTCTGTCTTGTTTTTCTGTATGATGATGTCACACAGTTCCTCTCCAACAGGGTGGAGCCATTCGTGAGTCGACTTCTAAAACACACAAAACATAAAAACATATTTTCAAAACATCACTGGTTAGGAGCGCTGCGTCGGTCCTCAATCAAGCCAAACAGCAAACAGGTGCTATTTGGGGAGGGAGGGGAATGAAAAGCTGAAAACAATAGACCAGATTTAAAAAGTCCTCTGCAGAATAAAGTAGGCCAACACTTGAAAGTATCCAAAGCATTTACAAGGTGTTACAAAAGTTAAAAAGCTTTTACTAATTCATGGCTTCAGGTCAAGTTACAAATGTGTGGAATATCCTGTTTTAAATGACACTCACTTGCATCTAACTTAAATAGATATAAAAGGAAAATCCTTACAACACCCATGTAGAGGGCAACAACACCGATCACAAATATAGAGGTCAGTTTTGAAGGATTGTAATTCAGCTTGAAAGCAGGTTTATAGTGCCAACTTTATTTCTAGAGGAGCTTTCTGAAGTCTGATGAAGTCTGAGTTATCTGGATTTGGACTGAGATACTTCCTGATTAAGTTGCATCATGGGAAATGCAATCAGAAGCAGTTTTATTTCTTGACCCACACTGGAGAGTAAAATATCTCTGTATCTGCTGATTGGGCATAGAATGATTTAATCACTCGTATGTGATTTCACACAGTTCAGAGGGGTCTGGTGTCCTAATGGGTCTGAAAAGTGTCACAAGATATATCTGCCTGTGAGAGGATTAAATGGAGAGGAAAACAGAAAAAAAATACTTCTATGAAACAGCCTTGTAAAGATTTCTCGGAGGAACTGACCCCTGGTTTCTTTGTGAAATATTGGCTCTTTTATTAGAAAAAAGTAAAACCATTGGGGAAGTTGAAAAGGGAAATCATTTCTCCGTCTGGGGAACTACAAGCTACTCGAAGACATCTGAAATAATGTTTTAAGAGCTCACGAGCCAAAAACACATCATTGTGTATTATATGCTTTAAATGTAAACAGAGCATCAGGTACAATATTTCCCTCTGAAATTCAGCGGAGTAAAAGCGTCACATGACGTTGAAGTAATCGAGGACAAGCGAAATTGTACTGAAGTTTAGTGAAGTTTTAAAGTAGGAAGTTTAGTAAATGTACATGATTTCTCCCACTTTTATTAAACCTGTTTAAATAACTGAAGGGTTTAGATTTTAATAGAAAGGATGCAGTAAATATTAAAGGGGGGGGGGCTTTATTACCATGTCATCAAACAGATCTCTGAGTTCCACCCACTGCTCTCGGATCTTTCTCGCTGCCTTCTCGTGTTTGCGGTTCTTGCACGAGTAATTGTTCTTCATCAGCTGGCCGACGTATTCCCTCACCACGTGGTAGTGCAATCGACTCGCGAACTCCTGTTGCCGGGAAACACAAAAACACACACACGCACACACACACAAATAGAGGGAGTGAGGTTGCTGAACAACAGGATGGGCCCAAAAAAAAGGGGAAATGTCAGGGTGTCTGTGTCTTTATTTATCCACCACACGACCAGCAGCCATCAGGTCATCTGAGCTAACACCTTCACTTCCGCCAATTCTTCTCGCCCCTGCTGCCAGGATTTATCCCCCGTCCCTTCTAATGCAATCTGCAGTCGCAGCATCCGGCCACAAACAATGGAGCCAATACTGATTCTGGAACTTCCAAGAGGGTCAATGAAAAAGAAAATACGGATTTCCTATCCTGTCCTACAAAGCAATTAGAAGTTATTGTGAAAACCTTATCACTAAAATAAATTGTAAGCCGGATACTTTGAGTATTTTCCCTCAATTAATCACTTGCTGCCTAACCTATGAGTCATTTTTTAAGCTGATCTGTTAAAAGGTTACCTTTCTTTGTACAGTAGGAAGGATTTCTGAAATCAGTAGATTATAAATGCCAGTAAATTTTTGGCCCCAGGTGGGAATTTTATCGGCTCATATCCAACTGCTTGTAATGTCATCAAGAGGTCGTGATCTTTCCTGTAAGTGAAGGGATTTGGCTGACAGTTGAAGTTCCCACTATGTATTTTTCAGCCCTCCTCCTCCTCCTCCTCCTCCTCTCCTCCTCCTCCTCCTCCTCCTTACCTGAGCGTGTGGAGGCCTCATGAGTGTGCAGTGACGAGAGAGCAGCTCCGTCTGTCTGTAAAGCTCCTTAAAGTCAACATCATTGGTGAGCCACTTCCTCGTCATCATTCTCCTCAGATAGGGCTGGGGGAAAAAATGAAGAATCCTTTTTTTAATCTTTTGTACTTTTCCTGTCTACAGAGGTTTCAGGAGGATCGTCAATCTGCTTGTTTCAGACATTTGCACTCCTGAAAATTTCTAAAGAATTTCAGGAGTACTGCCTCTGATCTGGTTGTTCACATATGCACCTCCCAGCGGAAGTATTCCTGTTGGATGGGAAAGGGGACGGGGGGATCTCCTGAGGCAAGACATTAACGTAAAAAGGCTGACGCAGAAGTGGCGGACGAAGCAACAGAGTCCGCCACAACACTTTATTGAAAATGTTTGCCTTCATATCAACGCCATGTGTAGTTTGACACGTGAACATACTGACGAACAGAAACATCATGCAACAGGTTAACTATGTGCATGGAGATCGTACACATGCATACAGCAGATGGTTGTGCATTGATTGCAGGGAATAGACGTCACCACCCCCTCCCGCTCGCCTTAGTGGACTTCTCTAGATTATATCCTGCTGGGTTCTCACATCAGCTCACTCAGACTTTCTGTGGAAAAATTCATACAGGGGCTGGTAGGAAAAGTCTGGGTTAAATCAGTTTGAAAAACTTAACTTTGTATTCACACATGCTGCTCACACTGAAACACTTGAGGAGTTGTAAGAGTTTTGTGCAAGAGTGAAACACTTTAAGATATCTTATTCCTCACTCAGACTAAAGTGACTCGTAGAGTAAGTGCATCCAAATCCTCCAAACCTAACGTCAGAATAGGTCGTTACTAACTAGCCTGCCCTCCTACCAGTTTCTAGAAAATCCAAGGACAGTCTGCACCTGAATTATTCCAGAGGTCCTCTTTCACACGTCCCTCAAAGTGGGAGATTTTCGGATAGGAGTGGGAGTAAGGTGGTCTCAGAAGGCAGGACTTTATGTAAAAGGAACACTGTTGAACTCACATAACCAAGATGGCATGTGAAGCGACAGAGTCCAATACTATGATGACACTTTTTGGCCTTTATATGTTATTCACAGTATAAACAAAAAAGAAGAGCCTCCAAGCAGAAAAGTGAATCAAGCTGATTCCTCTGGTTTCGCAACGGTTGTATAATTAAGATGTTTTCGTCTCGCCCACTCAGTTGTTGGTTTCCATCTTGAATATCAACTGCTTCCACACATTGACTCATCCTGACTTCTTGCAGACATTTAACTGGATTTGTGTTCATACATGAAGCTCACTAGAGCAATTTCAGGAAATGTTCAGAAGTGCAGTGCATGCTTGAAAGTTGGTTATGATCACCACTTTTTTCTTTTTTGCTCACTTGTGATGCGAAACTGTAAATTTGCTGGAAAGCCTTGTGTGTGTGTGTGTGTGTGATGAGAGTTAGCATCCTCTTTTCAATTCCTCTTTCTAGAAACCACAAAAGAAAACTGCCCCTCTCTCCGTGCGAGGATATAAATCTATGAAAACAGGATTTTTGCTTTCACCTAAAATAACCTTGATTTGATTTACTGTGCTTTTTGTACCTTGACATCCTCTTTGAACTGGTCCTCCAGGTCCCCTGTGAGCCGGACAAACAGCCACTTCACTTCTTTTCTGAATCCTTCCACCTCCTGCGGACAGGCGGCCTGGTACCCCTCCATGTGTTGCCTGCAGGAGGAAAAACAGGTGGAAGTGGAAAAACATCACCGACTGACTGAGGTTAAAAGGTGAAATTTCACTTTGATAAAGAAATAACAACTCTGCCAGCAGATCCCTCAATCTAACACACTGGACCTGTAAGCACACCTTGTGTATGTTTATTTAGCAAACAGTCCTCTGACTTTTTTCTTACTTTCTAGAAGCTATGCATCGCTTTTCCAGAAACCTTTAATAAAACTCTCTCGTTAAAAATAAAAGATGAAATAAAAAACAGATTTTTGGTTGAGTGTCTGAGACTAGAACGTCCACTCTTTTCCAGAGAGGCTTTAAATTACGGACAAGTAAAAAAAAAAAGCAGGAATGTCATAGCGTTGGTGGACCATACTGTATCATTTGGTCTCCGATTTTTAGAAATGAAAGTAAAATCAGATTTTTCCAGCAGAGTTCTCTCCAACAAAAAGGAGCCGGACTGATTTTCCCCATTTGAAGCCAAGTTTCCTCTTACAGTACTTTTTTAAGCCCATGAACTCCGGCTTCATTTTCTGAACAAACTCAGGCCATTCAGGGGCTTTCAAACATGAACCTCACAACTGGAGATGGTTCTTGTGAGATGCATTCTCACAGCATGTTTAGTTCCTGGGGAGGGGCAGTTTGGTAGAGCATGTCGGAAGAAGAGAAGGACTCTTCAGTAATGGTGAATGTTTTTTGTGTAATTTCATAGGATCATATCTCAATACAAACATGGGTGACGAAAACATAATACAGACAGCTGAGATGAGCAGTAAAGAGTGTAAGAAGCAAAACTCTGCTCTGCTCTGGGCTGGCAGGAAAAAGTCTGCTGAAAGTCTGAGTGAACAGATTCTTCCCTTTACGTTCAAGCGTGCAGCCCCAACCAGTCAACGTCGGAATATTTCCTGAAGTGCAGTGTATGAGCTTTTCCTCCCTTAACTTCACTAAACTGTGACAGTGAGGCTGCGTTCACCTTGCATTAACACCTGTCCTGGGTTGGTAACAAGTAGTACGCCATAACGCTAGGTGTAAACGCTGTGGACAGATTGAGACCTGACAGCTTAGACCACATCCAGAGGTGGTCTGGCACTTTGGTTTCTCAGTGTAAATTGTCATGCTTTCTAGGCAGGATTAAGGACCGCCCCCTCATCTGAATGATGATGCATTCAGTCTATTCAAACAGGATTTCAAGGACTCAGTTGAGAGCCATTGTTAATGCAAAGTGTAAACGGTGCTGTCCAGTTCTCATCGAGTTAATGCAAGGTGTAGCCTCAGTTATGAAAAGTTGCTAACTTTTGCACGTGTTTGTCCGGT
Source organism: Tautogolabrus adspersus (assembly GCA_020745685.1). NCBI lineage: Eukaryota > Metazoa > Chordata > Actinopteri > Labriformes > Labridae > Tautogolabrus > Tautogolabrus adspersus. The sequence continues at coordinate 23,869,832 of CM036552.1, forward strand.
ACGCCTGTTGCTGATACTCTCCAAAGGACTTTTGCATTAAGTAAAATTATTTTTATTTTGCAGAATTTGGATTTTTTTGTATTAAAATTAATTTGTGCAACCTTTTCTTCTTTGCACAAAACCCCCTGCAATCAAACCCCCTCAGGATGTAGTTCTATCTTATCTTTATCGAATAAAGGCAGACGAGAGGGATGACAGGAAAAAGTGGAAGGAAGTGGAACAAAGCCCCTAAAACAGATCTAAATCTTAATTGCTGCAGTGCATCATTTACATTTCAAACCTAAGCAAGGCAAATGAAATACAACAGAATTTGAACCACAAACCCATGAAGCAACATTTCTTACATTTCATGCATCTTTGTGGTTTTTACTTAGTTTCACACACAAAGCCCTGAAACAATCTGTTTTTGTTTGTATTTTGGACTAAAGACAAAAGAGTGAGAGGTGTGATGCAAGTGCATCTAAAGTGCTCCTAAAACTTCCACGCAGAAGAGAATCGACAGCAGACGTCAACTCTGCAGCCAGAAACACTCACACAGTGCACAACTCATATAAATGTCCTTGAACAACCCCGTCCCAACCCACAGCTGGGTTTTTTCGATGTGACAGACAGACAGAGTTGGGGGGGGGTTTGGAGGTTCAGCCGACCTACTTTCTCTTTCCCCTTTCGTATAACTCGACAGGGTTTCTCACTCGCAGGCCCAGTTCACTGAAATCACGTGATCTCTCTGAGGCTGGCACAGTTATAATGTCTCTCACAGTGGAATGACCGCACATAAAGTGGGTCTGTTATCCGCCGCTGCTGTGCTGTGCATATTAAAGAAAACAGTCTCCTAAACTACTCCCGGCGTGTGAGAGGGAATGTAGCTCTGCAGCTCGAAGGCTGGCATGAGTACTGGAAAATCCCCCAGTGAAGTCCAAAATAGCTTCAAGGTGAATCACCCAAACAAAAGTTCTGCATGATTTTCTAATTATCTCAACATCCGTTCACAAATCTCTCTTTTCCACTTCAACCATAAAGAGTTTTTGTCAAGACACAAAGACAAGGATTCAGTTTTAAATGGTTTCTTTGAAGCGATCTGTTGGTTAGGAAACAGACTATTGATGCATCTAGTTGACCCACAAAAGCAAAACAGATCATCAGCATGAAGACTGACTATTTGTATGAAGTTACTTCTCAATGCCTGAAATCTCTGCCACGAGGTAGGAGTCAGATGATGAACAAAAACAGCAAAGAGATTGTTTTTATCTTAATTTTGCAATTTGCAGTTTTCTTCTTGAAACCAGGGAAGTATTTTGTTTCTATATTTCTGGTTAGCTTAGCATTATAAAAAGCTTTTTAGATGGAGCTCTTCAATCAAATCCTGAATTTAGATTGAAGGTTTGTGCTATGTGTTTAAATCTAAAAACAGACGCCCACTGAGTGAATCTGGTGACCGTTTTTCTCCCTCAAGAGGCAGGCAGGCGTTGGGTGATTTTGGCAGGTCACGTTTGTTTACTGCAAGTATTTCCAGGAAGTCAAGTGACTTACTGTAAAGCTGTGAAGCTGTTGATGTATGTTATATGATACTCGGCCCAAAGAGGCTGTGGTCTGAGAGCGTCACAGTGCCGTCTGAACTCTGTCTCGAATCTGCAGAGGAGAGAGGAGACGAGTGTTAGAGGAGGAGAGACGACCTGCAGACGACTAAAAGAACGTGACACTCTAAACCATAAATGACATTCCCCAGACATGTTGAGTGAATCTGATCCGTTAAACACTTTCAGAAACTTTACAGGCCTTTATGGGTTCAGAAAATACAAACATGTTGTGTAGATTGTATTAAAGTGAGAGCAGAGGAAAGATTTATCTTGAACATCTGTTAATAAATGCATAACTGTCATTCATCAATACACATTTTTTTCCACATGATCATTGCTCTCCTGAAACCTTGAACCTTGAGTTTTTTAGTGTTTTTTATTTTCTTTATCTTCTCAGCAATGCTGCATTTGCTTCTGCAGAGAAGTGAAGTAATTGTATGACATTAAAAACATTTGAAGAAGAAGAAGGAGAAGAAGAGGTGGAGGATGCACACATGATCCTCAGATGGTGTTAGTCATACATCAGGCAAAGGAAATATTCTCATATTACCCAAGAGGAGAATCATGCAACTCTGTGCTCGTGGCACGGAGTGCAGGATCCTGTTTTTTGGTTTGTTTTGGTGTGTCTTTTTAGGGTTCCCCCTCACACCTCCGCCCTTCCCCTTTTTACTTCTACACGGATGCTTTAAAAGAAATCGCTTTTTTTGCATGACTTTACAGAATTCTTTACTTATTCCTCTGCCCCGGTGAAGCCTTTGACCAAATGACCTTCTCACTAAAAACAGAACCAGCAGAAGATAAACCATCACAGCTACCTACCTGTTATGTCCCTAACATTAATAAAACAACATACGATTAATCCGTCAATAAGAACACAGAGCTTTCTAGAGAAACCTTGGATAGGTTCTTACTAATCCAGTGTTTTTATTTGGTGAATAAAATGATTGACGACTGTGCTGTAGAACCAAAAACAAAAGGCTTAAAGAGGCTAAAATGCACTGCAGAGTGTACGATAGAGCAGAGGTTCCCAAAGTGGGGGTTGGAACCCCCTGGGGGGTCGCTAGACACTGAGAAGGGGGTCGCGAGATGCCTTCCATAACCAAATAAAACATTTGAATGAATTAAATTGCAAATGTGTGTTCTAGCCTTCCTTACAATAAATGACTAAAATAGGGACAGTGGGGGGTCCCCGGTCTCTAGCTCAGTTATTTTGGGGGGTCCCGAGCTGAGATGTTGGATTGAGGAATGAAGGTTCATCACTTTGTCTCTTATAGATGGGTCAGGATTTTCAAATACTCAAGAAGTCATTTATTTATAAAAAAATCTTAAGTTACCTCGACTATTCTCTCATCTTAAAAATATTTGTATCCATTGTTTTACTGGCGCCGGGTTGTCATGCGGCACTACATCCAGCTGTTTGCTAACCGCCATTAAATAACAAAAGAAGAAGAAGGCACTCGGTGCAAAATGGCTGTGGCGCTGTATGAGTCAGAACCAGAGATTTCTGCAGTTCTAAGTGTAACTCCCAACAAAAAAATTAATTCATGAAATGAGGTCAAGCTCCAGTCTGAAACCCCTTCATCAGCTGCTAACCCCTCATCCTGAACCCCACCACCCAGCTCCTTCACACGATGCACACACATCTACAGATACCTACCCATACACCCTCCTCATTTATACTAACCACCCTCTGGAAGGCCTTCACATTTACAAATGTCCTTCCTTTCCTTCTTTCTTTCCTTTTCCTTTTTTGTGTTTTTGTTAGTTCTTTTTGAATGTGTTTAATCCCTAACCTCTGATTACTGCCCACCTGTCTTTCCTGTCCTCCCTCTCTATGTTTTGTATGTTTTGTACTGTCTTGGAGGTTTATTTAGTGGAAAAGCGCTGGTTCCAACATAAATGGAAATGTTGCAAATCTTGCTCTCAATAAAAATCAGAAAGGTAAGCTTTGCTCTCATAAGTCTGGTTACTGCAGACTGTTAAACACTTTAGTCCTGAGGGGTATAGTGATCATAATACCTTTGATTCCTGATACCTTGCTCTTGACTTTGCCTGATGAGTATATTTCAGATATAGAGAAGTGAAAGAAACACATTTATTTGTTGTGCCTTTGAGTTCACAAACCTTTTAGGAAAATGTTTTAACTCTTCGAGGCAGGAGGAGATCACTCTCTGTTCCAGCTGAGCATCGATCTGTCTAGAGCATTTAGCATTTCCTTTCACAGTCTGTAAGACAGAACAGAGGACAGCATGGAGTCAGTTCAGTGTGTATCAGACTCTCTGCTGCCCCCATGTGGTCAAAATGTTAAAATGCAACAAAGTCAGTGAAAAAGAAATTACAGATGAATGTATCTTTCTGTATCTTTTCTCTTATGTTGTGTTTTCTGCAGACCTTGTGTGATATAGGTCATGTGCAGTTTATTTATTGATTCTACTGATGAGGCAGCTGAACGTCTGCAGCACTTTGAGTCCAAGACAGAGTTCCTAAAGGGAAAAAAAAAGTGGATCTAACGTGTCATTTAATTTTGTATCGCATCTAGTCATGTCGTATGGCATCGTACCATATCGTATCACATCGTGTCGTATCTCACTGTATTGTATCGTGCCGTGTCTTGTCATATCTTATCGAATCTTATCATATTGTATCAAGTCGTGTCACAGTTGTACATAGCACTGCATCGTATCGTATCATGTAGAATCTTATCTTATAGTGACGTGTTCGTAAGGCATCATATCATATCGCATGGCATTATATCGGATCGTCTCGTAATATTAAAGATTTCAGTTGTATGATTTTCTGCTTCAAATATGAGTTTTGTCTTTATGATGTAAAACAGTGGTTCTCAACTGGTGGGTCGGGACCCAAAAGTGGGTCGCAGAGCTTTTTTCAGTGGGTCGCAGGTCGCGAGCATGTGCCTGGATAAAGACCTAGCGTCAAACAGTTTGTCAAGCGCTTTTTTAAACGTGTTAGTTTTGTTGAGTTTCTAGTTTCGTCAGATGTTTTGCACCGTCTGAGGTACAAAACATCTGATGGAAGCTGCAAACTGCACCATTTATCATTAAATACATTCGGTTGGTTGAAAAGTATCAGAAGTTTGGGTCCCGGTTTCTCAGGGAGGAGTTGGTGGTGGGTCCTGAGACGAGTTGAGAACCACAGTGATGTAAAACATCATTTTGGTGTCTACAGCGTTCCCATGTAGATGTTCTTACCAAGAACTTATTAATATGCTCCAGGCTCATTTAAATGATACTGACTGTTGTTTTTCATAATTAAGTTTGTTTTGTTTTCCTGTTCAAAGCTTCTTGACCACAATTTAATATAAAAGAAAAGATATTGGAAAGGATGTTTGACTTTGACCAGGCACCAGATTATCTACTCTCCATCACAGCCAAAATGAAACAGCTCATCTTTGTAGAATCACGTAACAGACAGGTTAGTGTCGTACCGTCCAGATGTCCATGTCTACGTGAGAAATGAGGACGTTCTCCTCCCTTTCTGGAGTCTTTCGTACGCTCCAAACCTCCTTGTTTTCAAGTTCAACGAGTCTGTCCAGTGATGATCTCATGTCCTCCTGAATTTAAACACACGGTTTGTGAAAACTTCAGCAAAGCTCACCACCAAAAAAAAGCATTGAATAGTCATGTTTTTGCCCTCTTGTTATTCCCATTATGGCCACTAGAGGGCAACACCAAGCTAAAACATAAATACTGTGGAAAATAAGGCCTATTTGTAGGTTTATTTAGTGGAAAAGAACTGGTCCCTAGATAAATGGAATCAGTTTTTAACAATAACGTTTTTTATAAACCCTCAAATGTTGCAAATATCTTTTAATTTTCCCGCAGAAAGAGTTCATTCGACTTCGGGGCCTCACCTTCACTCTGCGGCAGTACTTTTCCTTCAGCTGTTTCAGGAAGTCGTCCTCCAGCTGCGGATCCGCCCTCTCATCCTTCATGTCTGGCTGCAGGGAGGGACTTCCCATGATCCTCTCGCTGTCAGGGGTGAGATAAGAAACAGAATAACATTTCTGTTACGGGATCTGTTGGCATGAAAGCACGCTGACGACGAGTTGCTTCATGTCGGGGCAACAAGCTCTGCAAACAACACTGTGATATTTCATGAGAGTATTTGGGACAGTTAACAGAAAGAGAATCAAAAGATGCACCATTTTCTTTTAATGCAAAACACTAAATTCAATACTTAGTATATATTCTGATTGTCTGTTACAGTGTATGTGTTCTGTAAAGAAGTCTTTTTGGATGCTACTTCACTAATCTGTGAGAAATGCGGACACGACCTGATTTGAATTTTTCCGTTTTGGCCTCGAGAGACTATTGAGCCTCTTTTTTTTTCTCCATCTTATCAGATTAGCTGTTTATTTTTGGTCTCCATAATGTTGTTTTAGAGCACAGGTTTTGAGTTTGGTGTGGCCTGATTCAACAAATACTGTCAGAGATGCTGCTTCTCCCTCCACTCATGCTCACTGTGGTGCTGTGTGTGGACGTTTGGGATCCTTTAAACCTCTCTGTCTGAACACATTTCTACTTTATGTGGGGACGTGTTTTCCCTGCAGGTTCAGGACTGTGAACATTGTTGCAGAAATGACCATCAGTCCACTTGACCAGTATGTCCTGCTGAGGTCTCTGCATATAATCGCCCTCTTACTTCATTTCAATCATATCATATGTTTTATAATGACTGAATGGAGGCAGAAATGTATGCACACATTCTGTGAGTATTTTAAGCTTGAGCAAACTGCTGTGGGTGCTTGAATGTGATCGATTTCGCAGACAGTACACAACATCACTGTGATTACAGCCTGTATGACAATCAGGCCACTTCTACTCGGTGCACCCTAAAGATGTTTCCTTACACTAAGGTCTCATTATTTAATATAATTCATGGGTAATGGTAAGGAGGCGAAGGAGGCAACTGTTTGCAAGGTTCGCTGCATGTCAGATGGTTTTAATTGACTATGCATTTGTTTCAGGATTTCCAGCACTCAAACAAGTAGAGTCTGAACTTTAGGGCTTTCTTAGTTTGAAGGATCTGTCTCAGGAAAGGCCACACCGTCGAAAGTTTCTTTTAAGAGTGTGAAAAAAATTTTGATGCCAGTGCTCATTAGGGCTGCGCAATTAATCCCAGTTTTATCCTTATTGTGATGTGAGCATTCACAATAAACAGATCACGAAAGTAGCAATGAACTCAGCGTGTGCACAAGCATTGGTACATGTTACCAGTTGTAGGTAGACCTTTGTATAATGACCATGTTTTCACACCAGTTTGCTGTTCTTGATCATGTTAAGTTTCATTCATCTATCCACTTTATTGCTCTTTATATTACGTCGCCCCGCTTGGTTTTATATCCTCCTTTTATAACCGCTGTAGTGTCTATTGTTCCCCCCTTAATGCAAATATTGGTTGTTACACATTACTGATAGATGATTATGGTCTAGAAGGAGATAATGAAGGGTTCCAATGCTTCCAATGATGACAGACAACGACGATTAATTGAACTGATAACATCTGAGGAAAAAGAGCATTCGTCAGAAACTATTTTTCTTTAAGGTTCATTTTGAGGCTTTTTATGCTTTTATTTAGAGATATGACAGTGGACAGAGTCTGAAAACTGGTGAGAGAGAGAGAGAGAGAGAGAGAGAGAGAGAGTGGGGAATGACATGCAGGAAAAGAGCTACAGGTCAAACCTGGCCCGCCCACTTGTAGGACTATAGCCTCCCAGCATGGGGCGTGCGACCGAACTGCTAGGCTACTGGCGCCCCATCAGGAACTATTTTTAGCAGCTCATTACTCCACATTCGGTGCTCTTGTTTGTACTTCGGACTGTGTTTATGGGTTTAAGTTCAAATATGCTGAAGCGTGTGTTCTCAGTGATGAAAGAACGTGTCGCAGTGCACCAGTGTGACTCATTGATGTGTTTAACAGGTTTTTGACAGACTTTGGATAAACATAAAAATACAAGAATTGGGAAAGATGTTTCTTAATCTTGTTCTTTGTAATAACATTTGCATTGAAAAATGATCCTAACAGCCTTGTTCTCAGTAATCATGCTCATTAGATTTGACTTTACTTTTCTCTGACCTTTTGTAGCTGTTGATGATCCAGTTCAGCAGGGCGAACAGATCCTTTAGCTTCGTAACCTGTGGCTCCAGCTTCTTCAGGTGCTTCCCGACGACTCGGTGGTAACTCTTCACGTAGGTGCTGAACACCTTAAAGCTGGGCGGGTACGACCATCGCAGCTGCTTCCTCACGTTCTCCAAGTCCTCCACGATGACCTTCCCCAGCAGACCCAGGTGAACCGCCAACCAGGAGACGTTCTCCCTCGGATCCAGGTGAACACCCTCCACCTTCACCTGCACGCCCTCGCACACCGCCTCCCTCCAGTCCTCCATCCAGCTGTCAGTTAGCCCGCCAGGTTTCTCCGCTCTCCGCTCCTCCTCCTGGATGATGCGGGCCACGGGAACCAGCAGCCCCTTGTTTCTGGAGGGAAAGGAGTTGGAGTCGCGCACGATGGTGTTCACCTTGTTCCTCAACTCTCCGTAGAGAAGGTTCAGGTCTTTCTCCTTCTTGGCCAGCTCCATGGGCGAGTCCTCGCCACTGCGTTCCTGCTCCTGCTGGAACTCCTGTCGCAGAGCGAGTAGGTTCAGGTGAGCCTCCTCCAGCACCTCATTCTCGATCAGCTTATTGATCTGCATCACTGAGAGAATCAGAGAGGTTTTTAATTTGTTAAATGCTTGAATACATTTCAACACAGAGAAGAAAGGACAAATCAAGAAGCCAAGAAGGGGACATAAAATTCATAAAGAGACACAATTTAAATGAATCAGAGTGAAAAAAGGGCATAGAAAACTCTAAACAAACTTCTTAAAATTGGAAGAAATCTCTGGTGCATGTCAATAAAACACTTTAACCACAGCAGGACTGTGGCATCTGTGTCTACGGACAAACTGACCAGCTGTGTATTTACACCAGGAATACGATTCCTATCTTTGGCTGCTTCTGTTGCCAAAACAAAAGAAGATAAAGAGAACAGTTGAATGTACAGACAGAGAGAGAAAAGGGAACTTGTTTGGGAACATTGTGAGAAAAGGTTACACTCACAGCTTCACGTGTCTCCACAACTGTGGCAGAAAAGTTTTAACATAAACTGAAGAACATATTTATTACCTTATTTACTCCATTTTACAACAAATGCAAATAACCAACGAAAAACCTAATCGGGATGTTCCTAAGCGTCAGTCTGACGGAGAAATCATAAAGAAAAAAGACAAAAGCTTCAAGTTTCCATCAGTGGAAATGTGTGAAAAAGGCAAGTAATGCTGATTTAGCTTACAGTGATAAACCTGCAGAGAAATATCAGCCGAACCTGCGATTTCCTGTAGCCTCAATGAGCTTAAAAGTGAGACTGAGCTTGTTGTTTAGAACGTTCACTCTCGCTACCCGGCCTTTCGCGAGGTCTCGTGGGACTAATCGGGAGGAAGACACCACTTTATAACCCTGGTCACGTCCTGGCTCTTGCAGCCCATCGGCCTACACATTGAGTTGTGGGGGCCAAGAGGGGCCATGTGGTAGGGTAGGTAGTATCGATACCTTGAGATAAATTGCCCTCAGTAGGTGGTTGAGACCAAAGTCTGAGCTAAAAGAAGACTTAATGTTGGACTTAAATTGATGCTAATGTTGCTAAGTATCGGCTGGATGTGTCATTTATAGTTGATTGAGACTGCACCTGACAGTGGTGTGTGGGGCAGTTCTGGCAGTATGTACGTCTCCTCCATCTCCCCACACTCCTCATCCTCCTCCTCCTCCTCCTCTTTTTCCTCCTTCTTCTCCTCAACCGAGAATTCAGAGACTTGGCCGAGCAGCTCCTTTGGGCTGGTTTTATCTTTGTCCTTCTTGGTGTTGAATTTCAGACTTCTACGTAATGAAGCTCCTTTTTTCATGAGAGAGTCACCCAACCTGACCATGTTGGGATCTGAGAATGGAAAATAAACACTTTATGTTAAAGCATTTACAGATATGAGATACAATAAAGTGCTATACTGATACAGTAAAATGCTTTACCTGTTTTGGCGCGTGTCAGACCTTTGCTTTTCTGTGAAGTGGTGTCGCCCTCGTCCTCCTCTTTCTTCTGAAATAAGGCTCCGATGCTCTTTAGAGGAGAAGTCACAGGAGAGGTCACTGGAGAGCCAGCGCTCATACCTGAAGGAGACGCAGAGAGAGTGAGACGGCTGATTGCAGCACATTCTGTTTCCATGAAGTCCTTGTTTCACAATCACACCCTTCTTTGTCACACATCAATCTCACTGCCCCAACTGGTTGATAAGTTTTCAGTTTCTCAATGTTCATTGTTTACAGTTGAGTGGCTTTATGTGTGTGAGTACGACTTGGCAGCGTTTAGTCCTTTCAGTGACCTTAAACTAAAGAATGCAGTAATCAAAGCGTTGATGAAATCTGACGTGAGTTTGGCTCGGCTCCAGACTGGGGAAATGAAAGTTTAAAAGTTGTATGTCTTCATTTCAATGATTTCCATGAATCTACAGGACTTCACTTGAAATAAAATGACTTCATATTTCATTCTACAAAGGAAACAAAACTTTACGTATCCATTTTAAGAGCAAGGTAGATGATAGAAGAGTACTCAGCGTTTAAAATCCATTTAGATATTTATTGGCAACTTTAGTAGCCCTCATTTAATATTCTTTATGAAATCCAAGCATCAAAACCAAACAATACATATATGAATGCATGTAGACAGGAGGATTCTTTTTACATATACAGGTAAAACATTTATATTTAACTGGGGCTAGTAATCAACAATTAACTTATCGTCCAGTAAGACTATGTGACCCCTTGCCTCTCTGTATTCTTAGACTTTGTTCATCTAAAAGGACAATGTGGATCAACAGAAAGCATTAGTCTACACCTGTAGGACTATTGTCTTTGATTTCTTCAGAGGTAAGAAGAAAAACTCTGAAGGGAGCACAGGATTGGTTATCTTGCCGTAGTTTTTAAAATCCTTGCTTTCTTGTAAAGTATTCTTTTTTTTGCGCTTTATGACCCTTCAATCACTTAAAACATGAAACAATAGATGTAAACGTTTTCACTTCGTAATCTTGTTTTTTGCTCACCGCTTCAATTTAAGCACAACCAGCCAGAACGATTGAAAATGATCACAGTGGGATAAATCAGTCACACTGTTTATGTAAAACTCAAGCTGAGACCTCTTATGATAAATGTACGAAACACCGAAGTGCAAAAGACTGCAGTTCCTTGAGTGTCCACTTGAGGCTGGCTGCAAAAGTCCCATTAAGACCCATCTTAAGTATTTATCGTCTGGAACAGAACGCGATCTTGGTATGAATAACTCTTGTTTTTAACAGCACGCACTGTATGAGGGGGAAGTTTCCTATAACTCCTCTGTTATTATTTTGTGACAGAAAACAGTTAAGGGTAAGGGCCCACCTCAGCTCTACCTCTTTGCCTGTTTCTAGGTTGGCTGGAAGTTATTTCTTTAAAGCGACCTCCGCCGTCAGGCTTCAAAACTCCCGTTCAGTAACCAAAGGGTGACGTCACTGAGACTGTGTCCATATTTTATACAGTTTATGGTCAAATTAAGCAAATCATCTGCCAATATTTACATTTTCTAATAGTGTAATCATCCGAAAATCAAACCTTATTGTTTTTTTTGCAGATACACAAACATCATAATCCAATCTTTTGTTGAGGAAACAGAAACATTTGTGCAACCATGTCGTCAAAACACATTTAAGTAAAGTTTGATAACTGTTTGTATTTAAGCCTCGACTAGAAGAAACATCTCTTCATGAAAAATATTCCCACACTGTTGCTCTTTCTGCCTACACACACACACACACACACACACACACACACACACACACACACACACACACACACACAGACCACCCACACCTGAGTGGAACAAGTTCAAACATAGTGGGTGGTGAGGGGAATCCTGGGAAATGTAGGCCATCATTTATTTCAAAAGGTCAGGACAGTGCAGCAGATTCAAAAAGAGTCTTTAAAGAAGATTTCGTGTCTTATATTAGCTTTTATATATTTTGGATTCAGTGAGTTTGAAGTTTCACCCCCACCTGCAACACATGCTGAGAAACATCTTCACATTAAAGATACAACATGTAGATTCTGCCACCAGGGGGCTCTCAATCAATACTACAACATCAAAAGATGAGGTCGAGTCTGGCTGCTTGAGAGCCTTGAGATACCTGCCTGAAGAATTCATGTCAAAGAAGACTTCATTGAGCCATGAAAGTACTTACTGGGGGATGGAGGCGGTTGTGACCATGGCTCATTATCAGCCGCGTCTGATTTGGGCGTGGACTTTGACCCCTTGCCTCCAGACGACAGCGGGCTCTTCTCTGCCGCTCGCTGGATGCTCCGCCTGAATGTCTTTAGCACACCCATCGTCTCCTTCACGGCGCCGTCGCTGGGGGTCTTCCCGTTGCTCTTCAGGGACACTCTGTCCTCGTCTGAGTTTTCAGCAGATATATCCATCATGTGTGACATCTTATCCCGTTAAAAAAAAACTGAGGAAGGAAGGTCAGAAAAAAAGTCAAAGAAGGAAATGCCTGCCTGTCCTTTGCTCTACTACAGAGTGTGAGTGTGAAACGATGGCTCAGGTGTGTTTCTGGTTTCAATGGTGAGAGTCAGCAGGGACAGGAGGGGCAGTTTTGTTTACAGATAACACAACAGCCTGCTGTGGAGTTTCTTTACAACACAGCGAGAGAAGGGCTTGAACAATATTGGGAATATGTGCACATCTACACGCTGTACTTAAGGACTAGAGGGAGGTGTTCATTACTTTTATAGTTTAAGAGTAGGGATGTAACGATTCACTCAGCTCACGATACGATTCTGTCACGATTTATTTTACAAAATGAGACTGTAGACAAATGAAGACTGAGTAAGATTCCTTTAGGGGCTGCTAACCCGCTTGTCAGTGTGGTTTGGCCTTTTAATGTTTTTCTCTCAACAAGGGGAGGTGATTGGAGCTTCTCATTGTGCTGTCGATTAAATGCTGCATCATGTTGGTTGTGCTATTTGTGTAGTTCGCTGTCTTCTTTTAATATTTGCACACAGTTTTTGTCTCGTCTGTTATCTTCTCACCTCTTTCATTTTCTGTCTTGGGGAAGCCAAAATGCTTCCACACCTCCGATTCAAAAGGCGGTGGTGCGTCCTCAATTTCTAAATCTTGCTCTGCAGCTGCTGACGCTCACCATATTATTGCGACTCATTTTTCAGAGTACCGATGTGACACCTTGACACCTTTGAATCGATTTTTAACTGCCTCTTTACATCCCTATTTAAGAATGATTTACTTCCTAGAATCCCTCCCTCACCCCTGGACTCTTTATAATCTTGTGGGGTGGACATTCACTATCCACAGACCACAGCAAAGGGATACCCTCGGTCCCCTCTTTATTTCAGTACCAGTTATGATCCTTAAATGTGTTGCTCTTCACTGAACCCCGAGTTTTAACAGATCTGGGATGAACTGCCTTCATAAGGGACCTTGGGAATGAAATAATCTTTAAATTAGAGTCACTGATATCGCTGAGCAAATGTAATGTGTCATAAAGAATGATGCGACAGGTTGTGACATGTAGTTGTTTTTCTTGAAATGCCACAAGTCGCCTGAAGGCCTGTTTGTTTATTTGAGCTGCTGTCTTGGACCGGTTCCTCTTGTTAATGAGATGTCTTAAACTTGTTTTCTTAAACCAAAGTATGGGTCCAAATCATTTTAATTCATGTCATCTTTATATTATATGTTCTGGCTTTTCCCTTATTTTCCTATTTGTGTTTGACTTCATTCAGTCTGTCAATATTTGTCAATCTGTCTGACTGGCGACTGGACAAGTAGATAGTTTCACTTTCTGTATCAGCAGCAGAACAGTTTGTTTGAAAGAACAAGAAAACAACCGTAAACACGAGATGCACCAGTGTGATCATTAACTGATTCACTGTCCTTTACACTTAAAAACTATTTCACTACACCTGCGTTGTTCTTTTGGGTGCAATAATAGTCAATGATTCATTTGACCCTTTAAGCAAAGACAGAAGGAAGCACAGACGTGTTTTACACAGGTGTGAACTATTTGAGTTCCAGAGTATTCAGATATCAAATACATCTTCCCAAAAGGAGCAGACGTGGAAACACAGAAAGGCAAGCATTGTAAAATTATCTTTGTTTAAACAGCTACTGGGTCTTTTTCATATCTGGATAATAAAAAATGATAAACCGTGTCAGCTGCTCTTGCTTCCCTTTCAATGTATGCAACTGAATACACTCGTAATGACTGACGCAGCAAACAGACGACAGAGAGAGAAAGAGAAAGAGACGAAAGAGATAACTAACAAGCCATCGCTTTATGTGACAGAGATGAAGAGATGTACAGAGACAGATATTTTAAAGTATGTTTATTAGTCTACTCTTGTCTCCATTGTTTCATATTCTGTGTGTTATCCTCTTATTGACGACTGGTTCTCAACTGGTCTAACTTCAAGACCCACTCCCAACCCCTTCATGAAAAATAGGTAACCACATTTCCAATATTTTCAACCAATCACATTTGTTTAATATAAAATAGTGTGCAGTTTGGACCTCAGCAGGTAAAAAAGATGACTGATCAAAGGAACAAAACAAAAATGCTTCAAATTCAAATTCACAGCCTTTTTTTACTATTTCTTTTTTTCAGTACAGATTAGGTACCCACTGAACCCTCTGCACACAGACACTTCATCTCCATGTTAGCCTATAAACATGGACGTCTTTTATTTGAGACTCAGATTAGGATCAGCAGAAGGAAAAAGTCGCCAATGTGCAGATAAAGTGTTTGACTGTCAGACAAACTTTAAATAACCTGCAAACATACCAAGATTCAATCAAACTAAATCAGATCAATTCTTAAGTAAGTTAGAGAGTTACAGGCTCACTTCATACGACAGAGAGAGAGAGAGAGAAAGTGTGTGCTTACCTGCGCCGCTCAGGTAGAAAATCCCCTACCTGCCCTCCTTGTTCCCTTGTTTTATCACCTCCTCTCTACCTGCTTTTACTTTCTCTTCTAAACTAACAAAACGGAAATTCCAGTTTGAAACCAGTTGTGTGGATTAAAGAATAAGTCCTTATTGTTTAGTTTAGTAATTAAAAATCTGTGCAGTCAGAAAGCTCACCTTCCTGGCTCTTCTGAGGTGAGTGTTACCTCAGAGCAGAAAGGAAACACTCACTTAATGATTAACAGACATGAACTGAAGGAAGAGGGTCAGTCACAGCAGTCAGACTGTTCACAATGATCTTTACAAGCTGTTTCCTTCACAGGGACTCTTCATATACAGATCACACTTTTACATTCTTCTTATAAATCCTGGGTTTACAGGTAGATTATTTCCCTGACCTCGTCTGCATGACTGGAATGTAGCGTTAAAGCACGACAATGCTGCATTCACTTGCCCCTCGGAAACTCCAGTTTCAAGGTCATGAATGAAAAGGTGGAATAACAAACTCCATAAGGAGTGAAGGTTTCCCATTTATAAGTCATTTAAAATAGGTTCAAAACTTCTGACTTCTTTGCAGATAATCCGTTGTAGGCTAACCTTTTCTGCAGAACACATAACTGTGTTTTATAAGTTAGTGGTGGCATGCTGGGGAGCCGGGATGGGACATCTTCCCATCTTCTGTTCTGCTTGGCCAGGGTCTCCAGTCCCTTTTGTGTCATTTGTTTTGTTATTAACATTTGATTATTTTCAATCAAATAAAGCTCGGGGTTAAAACCATATATCTGTGTGGCGTCTTCATGGTTCTGGTCTCCTTTGTTTTTGAGCCTTGACTGATTATTCTGGTTAAGGAGGCTGTTACATATTTGGTGGACTAGTGGTTAGTGTGCACGCCCCATATATGGAGGCTGTGGTCCGCCAGGTGAGCGGCCTGGTTCGAGTCCGACCTGTGGCTCCTTTCCTGCATGTAGTTCCCCACTATCTGTCTCCCAGATTTCTGAATCTGTCCTGTCTCTAAAATAAAGGCTTTATAAAAAATCCCCAAAAACTTAATGGTTGCATGCTCCTGTAGTTTTTAAACTTATTTGTTAGGGACTCAAATGTGTTTTTGTGACACCTCAGAATTACTCCTCCCTTTCCATACTGCTTCATGAGAAGGATTTTACCCAAAGAAAAGTCTCTCATTAGAAAAGATAAGAGAGATAAAGGATGCGCATGATTTAATCTAATACTATAGAGCTGCACACAGGTCCTAAATAGGTCTGAGTTGTGAATAACTCCTCCCTGCTCTCTCCTCCTGTAAAAGGTCAAGTAAAGTGCGTCAGTGACAGTTTTTAATGTAGTTCCGTTTATGTCCAGTAGGTGGTGATATATTACACATTTGTTTCTGGTGAAGATCCAGAACTCATTCTTGAGCGCAGTGACCTCATCCATCTTTAAAACAGTACACTTGTTTTTGTAATAATGTGGGTATAAACATTAAGATCTGTATTCAGATGCTGTTTGAAATAAAAAAGAAATCAGACTCCTGCTGCACCTCTGTGGAGGAGGAAACACTTAGAGAAGATCTTCAAACATTCTCAGTCCAGGATGATTGGCATCATGACCAACTGTTCCCTCAGGATTCATTCAAGGTTCAAGCCTTTATTGTCGCTGTGCAAAACAACGAAACAGCGAATCACCTCCCTGAGCAGCGTCGTGCAGGATAAGATAAAAGCAGCAGAATTAGAAATAGGATTTTTGTTATTCTGCTGCTTGCTTTTTTTCCTTGTGTGTCCGTGTGTATGACTGTGTTTGTGTGTCCGCGTGTGTGTTAGATGGAGTTGGAGTGAGAGAGAGTTTGTGACACACAGTGAGAGGATCAGACACATGGCAATGAAATAGTTACTGTACTGAGCTCTGAGTGTCAACAGACGCTTGGCACGACCCGTCAAATCCTGTTATCCATCCATCCTCTCCATCCTGGCTTTTCTTCTTTTCTCTCCTGAAAAAAACAAACTCATCCAAATTTAAGATACACTATTATTCCACACATAAAATCCTGATATGTAATGATGGTTCACCTTTGATTCTTACCTATAGCGCTACAAATGAAGCTGATGAGATCAATGCTGAACTCTTGAAAAAGCATAAAATGTAAGAGGTTTGAAAAATGTTTGTGCAACATGTTAACATCTCGTCTGTCAAAGATTGAATTTCTCCACTCTGTTATTGAGACATGCTACACACACATGCACAAACAGGATCCTCTGGACATGCACTAAAGGAGAGATATCAGAGTGAGGGGGGCTTCCCACAGCAAGAGCTCCTGGGGGGGGTCAGTGCCTTGTTCAAGGGCACATCGACAGCGCTCAGAAAGTGAACTGGCACCTCTCCAGCTACCAGACAAACTTCCAGATTTGGTCCACACCGGGTCATGAACCAGCAACCCTCCGGTTCCAAACCCAAATCCCTACAGACTGAGCTACTGACGACTATAGTTTCAATCATAGACTAAACAAAAAAAGGACGACATGACAGCTCGCTGCAAGTGAAGCCAATGGAGGCGAGTTTTCAATGGCGTCAGGATGCATGCAGTGTGTGATGGTGGCGGCTATTATTCATTCATTTTTATTGCTCTACAGTTCTGAATGTTAAATATGAAAGTCTAAATATAATATTGTCATCTATTTCTGTCGTCTTGTGATGGTACAGTATGACCGAGTTACCGACAGTGCTGGGATTTCCAAAACGCTGCTCAACAAAGCAGCAGCAGCTCCAGCACACAATGGCTGCTTTAGAGCTCGGCTTCAGATTAGTGTTTCACAATGAAAGGAAAGCTGGGCTGTGAACGGAGTGTGTGTGTGTGTGTGCGTGCGTGCGTGCGTGCGTGCGTGCGTGCGTGCGTGCGTGCGTGCGTGCGTGCGTGCGTGCGTGCGTGCGTGCGTGCGTGTGTGTGTGTGACCCCAGTAGTCCATGAGCTTAAACCATGTTAAATGTTGAATTTCACTGCAGGGAAACAGTGAGTAAATGTTCTTTAGATGATCTGATATTGTCTGTTGTGCTCTTGTATTGTGTGTGGAGCAAAAGAAGCACATTATCCACTTTTACTCCCAGCTTCCCTCGGATATTAACTCTGGTTCTTTTCATGCAGAGAGCAGGATTAACATGTAATCATTTTGTAATCATTTAATTAATTTGCATTTGGGTTCCTCTAAAACAACTTTGAATTAAAGATAACTTTAGCCAAGTACGGCACAAAGATTTAATGCATATGTTGTGGTAAATTGCAATATATTAAATTGACATCTAAATGAAGGTGGAATCGTACACCTGCTCAAACTAGGATCAATATACGAGATGCTTTTGAAAAATGGAGAGAGGTTAGAACGCAGAAAGGTTTACAGACCGATGCAGAGCTGGCTAAACACTGAAGCTTCAGTGTCCACCACATGGTGACCTGCGTGAGCATCGACTCTAGAGAGGAGGGGGCGGGGGGAGACAGCTCTCTGCAATGTTTTGAATTTGGACTGCAGTACCCATTTTAAACACTAGGTGTCAGAGTTACATATTGCTCCTTTAAGTAACAGTGAAAGTAATGATTTGATGTGATTAGTTACTTTCCACCCCTGACAGACGTGTATGGTGCATGCATGAGTGCAAACAAATGTCCGTGCATGAACGTGCAGTGAGCTTAAGGGTCTCTTATTGGGGATTTAAAAATATAGTCAACCTAGCCTGAACCTCCAGCTTTGCTCTTCTCGCATATTTACTCCCCATTGTTGTTGTTTACTTTGTGCAGGCACGTTATTTTGCATCAAGATTGTGGACATTTCACATACTTTATTTCGTATAACCGGGCTGGATTCTAAAGTGTAAAGAAGCATTTTTTAGGTGCTTACACAAACACACACAGCAGTGACATAAAGCTCCCACATGACTGCGTTCTGTCACCTTGTAACCATGAGCAGCCCTGGAGTAAAGAGACATCTTTAAGCTGATATTTAAATGCTCTGACACTCAGTGCTAATACGGCTGCAACACTGACATAACACAGTCGTTTCATTTGGCAGAAGCATAACATTCGACTGGGAGAAAATTACATATGGAAATTAGATTCAGTCATCCGGTTTTCAGGTGACCCAGACAGCTCGGAGGTTTCTTCCCGCCAATCAAATCAGGACTCTAGATAAGAAATCATCCAGACAGAGCTGCACTCTGTTGTTTGAACTCTGCTCTTTGAAAGAAGCTGAACCAGGATAATCAAATGAACTATTCTGAACTGTGTCCATCCTTTACAATAACTCTGACTGCTTATTTCGGTTTATTGCATGCAACTTTGACATGTAATTTTAGTGTTATTTCCTCTGGATCTTTTCTCCCTCATTTGCATGCCTTCCCAATTTTCAGGACTGCAGGGAATTCAGTGTGAGTGACAGATTCTCACCTCAGTTATTCTTTTTTTAGGGGGGGGGATCCTGCGTCTAAAGAGTGTGTTTGCCAATATTCACAATGAAATCCTTTGGCTGGCGACCACCTTTGTTTTTCTGACAATACTGCTACAAAAAAAAATACCCCAAAAACCTTCCCATCGACTTGCCCCAGGTGAGTTTCATTTCCGTTCGAGCTGTCAGTCTGTCTGTCATTGTTTCAGCTGCAGAGCCTGTTCATCCTTTTATTTTCTGTCACGCTGACTGACTCTGGGTTTAATGCACCTAAGCCGTGCAAGCTCAAATGTTTTCCCAAATGAGGGGTTATTTTTGTGAAAAATATGAAAATAAAACTTCTTGACTGAATTTAATGAACTCGTGCCCACGTTGGAAACATCTTTTTTTTGCTGATCAAATGATGGCTAAAGCCTCCGACAGACTAGTGAATATAGGCTGCGAGGCAAGTTGACATGCAGCATCAAAAGCGTCATCAGTGTCCGTCAACCTGATCGAGCTGGTCAGAAAGCGAGCTCTTGCCATAGTGGCGTTTAAAAAATGAAAAAAGAGGATTAATAGAAAAAGGTGGAGACGGTTGAAGTAAGGGAAAAGAGGCCAAATTGGGATGTCAGTGTTGCAAAGAGAGCTAAGTCACCTCATTGTTAGCATACGCTTTCGAAAGCTCTGACACCTGCGTGGTGGCGTTGATTAGAGCGCTCCAGGCCTGTAGGGGGCGACGTGTGGGGCATTTTATTAATCACACGAGACACTCAGGGAGACAAGGTTTTTAAAAAAAGTCATTATCATCTTTAACAACTTGACAGTCTGGAACGTCTCTGGTCTTAACAGACAAACAAACATTTGACAATTGGCATATTTGATATCCGAGTAACATGTTACATAAGAAATGATGTTTCTTCACTCAAAGCTGACATTTAACGATTCTTCATCAAATTAAAACGTATTTGAAAAACACTGAGTCAACAGAAGAGCAAAATAAAACACAAAAAAAGGAGTGGAAGCGCCTTTATTTTTCGGTCTTCTTCTTTATCTTTGTCGTTGGATTTATGCTCCGTGACTCAGTCTGTTTTCCATTTCTCCGCTCAGGTGAGTGCTGAGCAAAGACCAAATAACAAGCGAGGGGAGTTTTTATGCGTGTGCTGTCAGAGTGGATTTTAAGAAAAAATGTATCGGGTTAAGTAGAGAAAGAAAGGAACAAAAAAAAAAAGACAGATACACAGACAATATGAGGCTCAGAGAAAAGGAGACTGACAGTGAAGGCATGAGATGAAAACAGAGTACGAAAGAAAGGCGTTTGAGAAAATACTGGCTTGGAAGTTTCTTATATATGTCACACATTGCCTGCAAACGTTGGCTTACCTCACAGCGGTAAGGTTCCTGGTTCGAATCCCCATCGGAGAGAGCCTCTCTGTCTGGAGTTTTCATGTTCTCCCTGTGCACTCCTCCAGGTACTCCGGCTTCCTCCCACAGTCCAAAGACATGCTTGTTAGGTTAACTGGTGACTCTAAATTGCCCGTAGGTGTTCAGGTGAGCGTGGCTGGTTGTCTGTCTCTATATGTCAGCCCTGTGACTGACTGGCGACCAGTCCGGGGTGTATCAAGTATTAACTTTACTCCGCACCGTGTGTAGAACTCGCCATGTCTCAAAAACAGTCCCTTTTTACCAGACACGAAATGAATAATGACTCTTCATCATTGTTTCTTGTGTACGAAGCATCATGTGTTTAAAGCTGATAGATAGATATCTTTTTAGCCCCGTTTCCAAGTTTGGTACGGTAAACCCTGATCTTGCTTTCCCCTTTTCCTTCCCTTACTTGGCAGGCTGAGTGTAAGCCAGATGGCGATAGAGGCATCAGCTACGTAATAGCGTGACATCATGGCAGCGTGAGCACAGTGTATCCCGCCAATAAATTCAGTGAAGATGAAGACCGTAACACAGTAAACAAAGGGCACCAATGAAGGACGTCCAGTAGAGGTCTGCTCCTCCGAGGTCGTCCTTGGGGCGGTGCTACACGCTGACATTAGTCGCAAAATAAGCCTTGAAAGCCTCTCTCGAAATCCACTGGATATTTAAACATGGCACGTTTTGTGTTTGTCCTTTATAACCGCTGTGGCACAGGAAGTGACGATTCATTCAACCAATCAATGGACTGCAGTGTTCTAGCTCCACCCTTTTGGGGTAGATCAGTACCCTTGGCATCCCAACAGAAGGGTATCAAAAAGGTGGGACGGTACGGATATTTTGGTACCAGTCTCAACTTTTGACAGTGGAAACACCAATAAATGAATAACGTAACTGAACTGGACTGCTTGGTGGAAAGTTGGCCACCAAAACATAGGACTCAGACGTCTCTGACATAACAGAATCCTTGTCTACCAAGTCAGGCTGGACATGGTTCATACCAGGGAACTGAGGTCTCTGGTTCAAGTCTCATTTAATGTGAACATAAGTCAGAGTAAGCCCTTGAGGTGTTTACTCCGAGTATGTTTGTTTAATGTCACTTCTGATCAGTTTAAAGCAGACATGGTAGTACAGAGAAAAAGGACAGAAAAACAGTTCCTGTGGAGCTTTGCGTGTTGTCCAAAAAACTCTTTTGAGCTGTTGTGAAGGCAACGTACACACATATACAAAAAAAACACAGCAACACACACTCACAGTAACCCCCACAGAATCCAGAGCTGTGGGCTTTCTCCACAAAGCAAGGTCACAGATGGCTACTAATGCCCTCTTCACAAAAACATCAACCTCTATCTTCTTCTTAGGCATTACATCCTGCCTCAACGCACATACAAAACACACACACACACACACACACACACACACACACATACACACACACACATCCTCCGCTCTGCCTTTTTCAGAGAATAACTGAAGCCTAACAGGAGCTTTTTCTTTGTCACGCGTTGCTCCCGTGTTGCACCATAAAATAAAAACAGATTCATCTGGAAGCACGAGGGAAAGAAGATGCATTATGTAACACATTAGCAAGTTGTCAATCACTCATGTGTTTAACAATGTTCGGTGTGTGTGTGTGTGTGTGTGTGTGTGTGTGTGTGTGTGTGTGTTTTTCACAAGACAGACAGGGGAGGCAAACACTTAGGATGAAATGTTTCTTGTTAACTCAGACTTGTTCTGATTAACAGTAATAGGTTGCATCTTTTATCATTTGTTAACATGATTTTTGTTGTCATTCTGCATGTGAATTTACGCTTACATAAAACGTCATCACACAGCTGTAAAGTCGACTAGTGGACAAGTCTGTGCAATCAATAGTTTGTAGTAAGAACATGAACCGACCTCGACGGCAGGAATCACCCACCATGAGCCATCTCTATTCATCACTGCTTAAAGTGTTTAAGACAGCAGGCACACCTGACGGATCTTTCAGTGAATGAGCCGGTCATGGTTCAGGAGAATTAACGTGCTCCTTCTTTCTTGATTGTCTTGATAAGTGCCTTCGGCGACTCCAGCAGATCAACAATATTTTTTAATTCCACCTTGATTTATCCAGGTTAATCCCATTGAGGTCAGGGATTTTTCACGGGAGACCTGGCTACACATTATTTTCGAGCTGCAGTTGCGCCTCTTTTTGAAACTGTATCGTTTGTCTACAATGATAAATGCAAACAATGTTAAAACCGATGACCAGAGCCGACACCAATCTGTGTAGTTGTTTGTCCATTTTGAAATTGAAAAAGTCTCTTTGGAGCGTTAGTCTTCGTGAACGGTAACAACCTTGTTTCTCAGTTGTTGATTGATTTGAGGAGACATTCGTGACATGTACCCCGTCAGGAACGCTCATATTTCCAACACCACCTGAATACCGGGATATACTGCAGCGCTTATTGTGGAGAAATGAAACAGGGCGAGAGGTGGAAATGAGAGTCATGTTGGAAAACGCCAGTGAAAAAAGGAAATCTGACTCAACAGGGATGCTCAGAGACCGATACATGCAGATGCAAACCCGAACTTTGGCCGGTGTTATGACAGTTTTGGTCTTTTTTGCCGAGATTTGCTGGCAAAAAAACATCGAATTCCCCCAACCTTCAATCTTTTACATTTAACGGTATGACAGCCAACATTTCCACATATTACAAACTGATGAAAGGCTAAGTTTAGGAACATCACAGGTGCCATGTTCTCGCAGAGTCTCACCCCAATTTGCTCTGCGATCTATATGTCACAGCAGTGATAATGACAATCCAACTCTTATCGGGCTTCTCTTTCAGCTTTAATAGGTGAAATCGACGAGGGACTCACCTCTACTTACCTGTTAGATCAATTGCTTGTCCAGAACAATGGATGCATTCCCAGGATGCATCGTCATATAAATAGACAGACGTCCGGTTTCTTTTACGATATGAAAGTGGCGTTTGACATCACAGGTCTGCGTTCAAAGACTTTTTTTCCCCTGTTTAGAGGTTGAACCGCGGTGCTGCTGCATACAAACATCAAACACATGTTCGGTCTCAGATGTATTTTTACCTTCTCGTACACACACACACACACACACACACACACCTCATGTGCGCTGAATAGACCCTTTTGGAACATATTGTCTGACCACCTCCTTTATTCTCCCCTCTGAAGGCTAATTGAGATTGTGCAAATGAACAGAGGGAGCCGTCAGACGGTGGGAGGCTGGGGGAGGAGGGGTGGAGGGGGGAGGGTTTGGATGGCGGCGAAAATAAGCGCTTCCTCCTCTGTGGTTCCCAAAATAACCCGCGCCCCCGTGGCTCGATCGCCCCACTCCTGAGGACCGGGTATCCCAGCTGTGAGACGGGCTGTCAGACTCGCTTTCTCTCTCTCACTCTCAGACACGCACACAAAAAAAGCACACACACACACACACACACACACACACACACACACACACACACACACACACACACACACACACACACACACACACACACACTCCTTTTCTATTGTACAGGGAAAGCCTCATAAACACCTTCACACATGCACACACTGTCTCCCTCCATGGCTTATTTATTGCTTCTATTTTTATGTTGTTAAATATTTTACTTGGGGTTCTTATTATTCCACTGATTTCTTTCTAGCTCTTTTGCATACAAACAGTACGTGGAAAGGAGAACATTACACCCTTAAGTAGCTACTGAACTTCGTCTTCATCATCGTTTTTTAGACTTTTCACGAGGAACGTGCATAATTACTCTACTAAACAATTAAATGTCGTCACCTTCACTAGTCAGCACCAGAATGACTTAAAGATTAGACTAATGATCAATGTAGGCTCACCATGTAGGTGTCTAAGCCTGGGCTGGTTAATAGGCCTGCTCTCATCGTTTTACTACCCGGATGTAAACCAGCACAATAGACTGATGGCGTCTCGTTGGAGCAGTGCAGTTTGTCAGTGTTTAGATCTACAAAATGGAGCTAAAGTGGTTTGTAGATTGTCTCTGGTTAAACACTTTACTGAATTGTGCTTGCACTCCTAATGTTAGCACCGTTTAGCTGCAGATGCTTCGAACCCGTCAGCCAGAAAAGACAACACAGCTCATCACGACAACGACTGCTCAAGAAAGAAAGGGTTTTCTTACCTTTAGACGAGTTGGATTTAAATTTCCATTTAAGCAACGGGGAAATAAGTTGCTTGGAACATCCTTACTTTCCACCAATTGTGGGACTTGCTCCCATTCAGACACATGACCTTATTGAGATCCAACATAGACGTTTGGTTGCTTATGTCTAGCTCCCAGTTTGTTTGTTTTTAAACCAGTCGTCTGTAACTCTTCCCCACTTGCCCTCATTTAGCGACTGACTGAATGTAACTGCTAGCTAACAGGACTTTGCACGGCACTAGCATCACTGACAGTAAAAGTGACATTTTTGAATGAAAAAGTTTCCTAAATTTTGCAGCAACAGCCTCAATATTTATTTTTGTATCCGATCTCTCTGCTCCCTTTCTCCCCTCTCTCGATCTCCCGGTCTGTCGTTATCCATTTCATGTTTATTTTCATCTTTACTCTGATTTCAGTTGATTAGATCAGCTTGACCTCTGACCTCATATGGACCATTCCACTTGAAGGGGCAGGGAAAGATGGCGATTAACCAAGCTGCTTCTCCTGCAGAGTTCTGATTGCAGATTCATAACGTAGGCATCTTGTAACCAGTCATTAGAGGTGCTGTCTGAACAGCAAATAGGTCTGTTTATATTGCACATTGCTGGTGATAGCAGCCAAGCATTCTGTCATTTGAAAGAATTACTAGATAGTCAGTCTGAACCTCCACAAAGGTGTTTGATGTTGTTGAGATAATTATTATGTACAAACCTTCAGGTCTTCTATTTATTTTACTGACAGACAGATGCAGGGGATGTCTTCCCCAAACTGTTGAGAAGAAGTTTGATAAAATCCATCCATAAGTTTCCTTGTTCCTTTCCTGACTTCCCCGGTCAGCATGTCAAAATGTCCCTGGGCGAGATACCAAACCTGAGGATCACCTGAAGGCATTTCACTTAGTGAGTGTGTGTGTGTCATCCTAATGAGCAGCTGCCATCAGTGTATGAATGTTTGTCTACCTTCCTATGAATCCATCCATCCATTTTTTATTTTGCAGATTTTGGATTATCAACAAGCGTCACGACTCGGCTCTTAAGGCCTGACAAAACCACGGGAAACGTACGGTTTTAACCAAATGGTGTAAGGTTTGTTACCCAAAATACCACAACAAAAAAAAACAAACACGGTTCAATTCAAGAGCTGTGGTGATGATGTGATGCCGCTGATGGAGAGTGAGAGGTTGACAACCCGATCTTAAATAGCCTACACCTGGGAGACTGGCCATGTCTGCCCAGGTGTGGTGGAACACCGCCCACCACCAACGTGCAGGGACACAAACACACAGACAGAAGGGCAAAACACAATAACAGGCCCTGCTCACACAAAGATGACAACCTACTATAGCTCTGGATATGAAACAGACAACAGAAAAGTCAGAAAAGCGAATCGTATTGTTTCGTATCGTGTCACGTTGCATTGCATGGTATTGTATCACACAGTGTTGTAGATGTATTATATCCTTTTGCATCGTATAGTATCGAATGGTATGGCATCAAATCATCGCTGAAGAGTATTGTAATTTGGTAATTGAAACCAGCACATCCCCCAGACCAGACCTATTGCAGACACCAATACCTAATTGTGAACTAATTTTGTACACTGATGGCTCAGCATCACGTCCATCAGACAACACACATCTGGCCGGCTATGCAGTGGTCAGTGATTGGGAAACTATTGAAGCAAGGGCTCTCCCTGCGGGCACCTCTGCTCAGGCTGCAGAGTTGTATGCTCTTATCAGGGCTTGTTCCCTAGCCAAGGACAAAGTGGTCACAATATTTACAGATTCACGTTATGCTTTCGGCGCCGCGCATGACTTTGCACAAATCTGGAGAATGAGAGGTTTTCTCACATCGTCGGGAAAACCAGTAAAACATCACGAATTGATCAAAGATTTGCTTGATGCTATTTTGTTACCAACAAAGCTTGCTATTGTTAAATGTGAGGCTCACACCTCAGGATCTGATTCTGTTTCACGAGGAAATGCGAGAGCTGATTTTGCAGCAAAACAAGCAGCCATTTCCTCCACTTCCATGGTACATCAATGTACCTCCCTTCAACCAGCTGTTCCCATAACGTTGCCCTCCGTTAATGATGTCGCGGATATGCAAAACCGTGCTGATACTGCGGAGAAAAATTTATGGGTGCGTAAGGGTTGTTCCCCACATCCGGAGTCTGGCTTGTGGCTCCACCCCGACGGTCGTCCTGTCTGCCCTCGTTCGCTCCTACATGTCCTGGCAATGGTAGCACATGGTCCTTCACATGTAGGGAAAGGAGGAATTAATGAGGTCATTCGATCTCAGTGGTTTGCACCAGGTATCACACAGGTATCACAAACACTGATAAACAGGTGCATGACATGTCAGCAGACAAGAAAAAAGGACAGTTCAATCAAACACGATCATTTACCACCACCGTCGGGACCTTTTGTAAATATGCAAATAGATTTTGTACATATGCCGAGTTGTCAGGGTTACAAGTACATGCTTGTAATCACTGATATGTTTTCAAAATGGACTGAAGCATTTCCGACCAGAAGGGAAGATGCTAAGACAGTTGTAAAGTGTTTGGTAAAAGAAATCGTACCGCGATTTGGGGTACCTTTGGGGATCAATAGTGACAGGGGACCAGCATTCGTAGCTAAGATAACTCAGAGTCTTGCAGCAGTGCTAGGGTTTCAGTGGCAGTTACACGTGCCATACTCCCCTCAGAGCTCTGGTCAGGTAGAACGAATGAACTCTACGATCAAAGAAAAACTGACCAAAACAATGATGACCACAGGTTTGAAATGGCCAGATGCTCTCCCACTGGTGTTATTTTCCATTCGAAGCACACCAAACACAACAATCGGGCTTAGCCCTCATGAAGTTCTAATGGGGAGGCCAATGTCTACAGGGGTCACCCCCCCTGTAACCCCCCACAAAGTAACACTGTTATGGACTGATGAATTCATGTCTGAATATGTGAAACACTTAACAGAACAACTAAGAAAGTTTTATTTGCAGGTATCTGGCAGGCTCCCACAGCCCTCAGATAAACCTATTCACCCTTTTCAGTGTGGAGATTATGTATTAATCAAGTCCTTGGACAAAGTTTCTCTTTCTCCTAGGTGGAAAGGGCCTTTCCAGGTGCTACTGGTCACTCGAACTGCTCTTAAGGTCGAGGGCAAGGCAGAATGGGTTCATGCATCCCGCTGCAGACCAGCTCCCTCTTGAAAAGGAGCTTAAGAAAAGGCGGAGGGCTAGCTAGCCTCCTCCTCCTTCTCGTCTTGGGGGTTATTCTTTGCTGGCCAGCAGAGAAAACGACCTCTGGTGATTCTGATCTGGACATCGAGAGCAGGGGCGCAGGAGTGCCTCACAATGAGTACGAGGGCTCTCGTATTCACTCAGCAGTGCGTGAAGCTGATGACAAACTGGATGTGCATCAACAGATGGCTATCTCTAAGTTCAGCAAGGACGTGAGACGTAACACTCTGATGAAAATGAAATCTAAAGAGAAAAACTCTGCGACAAGTATTTGGAGAAAAAATTATGGAAGTGAACCTGACATGACTGTTAATCTTGATTCTGTTTCACCCCTCTCCAGAGCCAAAAGAGAGGTGAATCCTGTGTATATAAGGTGTCCTCAAAATCGATGTAAAGAGGGTAACTGCCGGCTGGCCTACCCAGAGCGTGATTCAAATGGGACATGGACATGGGGGGTCGTGGATACAAAACAGCTTAAGGTAACACGGACAACCTTTAATTCTGTCACTGTAAAATACTCACCAACATGTCCTCTGGAGGAAACACCTTTCCTTTGGTGTTTCACCACACAGCAATTGAAAAGAGTTCCAGAGTGTTCACAATGGGAAGTAAATTATCAATTGTATCCTGGTACAGAACATGAATGTATTTTCCCTCATGAAGAAGGAGAACTACTAGTACCAACATTGATACAAACACATGAAGCAGCTGACATTGAGGTGGATACTGAATTACAGACACTTGAGAAAGCTGTGTCAACCGCAGAAGGTCATTTGAATTCAGATAAAGGCAACTCAGCTGTTCTTTTAATGTCAGACTATGCTATGAGATAATGATATTGAAGTCAAACCAGTTAATCAAGAACAAAGGCCTTACATTTGTGAAGAGTGGGTTCCCCCGGGTTACCCTGATATTGAAGATGATGATGCTTCACTGTATGAATAAAGATTGATATAGGTGTGGCAGTTATCAACAGGGAGGAGGGAGAGAGCCTGTTTCATGTTAAACATACAGGTACATTTAGGGTTCAAGGTTTTCATTGATTTGATTTTCTAGGTTTGTTTCTATTTTTGACAATAACATTTAATATTAACTGAATGTTATGTTTGTGTAGTTTGAATAAAATTATATATTGGTAATTAATAAAAAAAAAAAAAAGACTGGAATCGGGATCGACGTTGGAGAAAATAACTGCCTTGTGAAGTGCTAGTAACCTCTCCAAGGTAGTTTGCCCTTTTTCACTGTGCGTAAAGTACATCGGGTGAAGAAATAATTGCCATCGGGCACGTCAGGAAAATCTTGGACATTGCGTTTCCACTGGAAAAGGACATTCAGTTTCAGAATAAAAAGAAGAAAAATCTTTCTTGTAAATTAATGAAGTGTTATGATTGTTTGTTATAATTGACTTAAAACTGATTGATTGATTTTAATTGAAGTAGAACATGTCACCATATCTCCGAGTGTATTTGTGTTTAAAATCTAGGTTAATTGTATTTTGATTCAAGATGATTAAGGTGTGTTTTTTTTTTAACAAATAGTATGTTTAATTAAAGCTTAATCACCCTTTAAAATTAGGTTATGGAACATTGTGGAAATGCCTAATGTTCGTCTAGGATGGGATAGTTAGCGCAAGATTTTCTTTTTGTCCATTTCATGATTCAGAGATGGGTTTTTGGATCTCTTGTTTGTAGGTAGTATATGATCTATGACCTCTGCCCTGGAATTCCCTGAATGCACTGGGTGTTCAAGGGAGCCTATGATTTATAGTTTGTTTTAATTAACAAAACCTATGACTTGTAGTTTATGCCCGTGTTGGCCCTGAGGCAGAATTCCTGGATCTGATACTTTAGAGGTGAAGGGTGACACCTGTAAGGATAATTAATAAAGTAATTAGTCTGTGATTTGAAAAATATCTTGATTTGTTTGCTTTGACATTAAATGAAAATGTTGAATGAGTTCAATGGTGTAAGCAAGAACATATCTGCGGACCTTCCAGGCTAAATTTATAATTTGAGTTTGGGTAGTTAAGTGTTGATCTCGTGATCAAACAGGGAGGATCTGTGGTGGAATTTCTGTAATTACTACATTAAAGGGGTATAAAATCATTATGTTAATTCATTGTTCCTGATGTCAGTCAGACCTGATACAGTTCAGTGTTGTTTAGAGACCAAGGACAGCTGGAGAGTCTCAACAGGTTGTCCTGATATCTTCAAGGATGTTTGGGAGAACTTGTTGTTGTTTGCTCCAAGCTCCTGGACGTCACAGATTAGTCTAGCTGGGTCAATATGACACGACCCTGATAATGGTAATATCTTTTCCAATATATGCAAAGGCTTTGGAAGGATTCGTCAGTTATGTTTGAGCATTACACTGAACCAGAGGTGTGATGCTGATTCATGTCTCCTCGAGTATTCATCTTGTGAATAAACTTTTATCAACGTAAGCCATCTGAGTCCATGAGAGTCTGAGTGTGTGAAGTCAAGTCTTGATAATTTCCTCAACAATCAGAAAAATGAGCTCAATAGGTCAACACATGTCCAGAGTTACACTTCAGGTACTCTCTAAAATCACTTACCAGAATCGGGGGGGCACGGGTAGCTAGTGGTTAATGTGAGCGCCCCATGTTAGGCTACAGTCCTCTAAGCTTGCGGCCAGGGTTCGAATCCGACCTGTGACTCGTTTCACACATGTCATTCTCCACTCTCTCTCCCCCTGATTCCTGACTCTATCCTCTGTCCTGTCTCTAAATAAAGGCAGAAAAAGCCCAATAATAAACCTTAATAAAGACCTTCACAGGATCTTATAGCATCATATTGTATTACATCATAGTGTAGTGTTTTATCATATGGTAGTAAAAAAGGGAAAATGACTGCAGTGTGAGAAACTGGCAAAAAGGGAAGAGTTGCTGAATCAAAGGGTGAAAGCTGAAATGTAGAATCATGTTTTGTTTCACTTAAGCTGCGGTTGAGATGACTTTGAGCAGAGCGCTTTACGGAGAGTTTCCTCAGTTGAGCCGACAGTGGGGAGCTGAAATCATACTGAGCAACTTCAAGGCGTGAAAATGTGACTGAATTTGAGAAAGACAGTCAAAAGTAGAAAAAAGGATAAAGAATGTAAAATGTTCAGGGCGTCTCACAGAAAAACAGAGAATTTAAAACACACTGGGAAAAAGATCTTGTGACCAGAGCGCTCTGAATGACTGCAGGGGAAAGTCACGCTGCACCTGCTGTGTGAGCCGCTTCACGTGATACTGTGAGCTCGATAACACACCTGGACGGCTCTGCCAGCATACGGACACCCCCAGGGGAGGGAAATGTAAGCCTCCGCAGGGGGGGTTATTACAGGTTACACATAATCTATTCATTCTGTACCACTCTATGTTTACATGCTCTTAAGAATCCATGCTAATGAGTCAGATTTACATATCACTGAAGTTAAGATGAAGCAGGAGAGAATCTTCTGTTTGTGAAGCAAAGCATGATTAACAACCTGAATCCAGTTTGTAATATTACTATGATAAGATCAGGTCACGATCAGTCCTTCACTCTTTTAAATTATACTGGAAAATAATTGAACATTCACTTTTAAAACTTGAAACATCCCCCATGGAAGAAAATACTTTACTCCACTATCTGGCAAATACCTAAAGAAGGGTTTTGCATTCACAATAAAAAATAAAAAGGGGGCGTTGCTCTGTCCCGGTGGCGCTGCTCTGTCCAGGTGGTGTTGCTCTGTCCCGGTGGCTCTGCTCTGTCCCGGTGGCGCTGCTCTGTCCCGGTGTCGTTGCACTGTCCCGGTGGCGCTGCTCCGTCCCGGTGGCGTTGCTCTGTCCCGGTGGCACTGCTCTGTCCCGGAGGCGCTGCTCTGTGCCGGCGACGTTGCCCTGCCTGATGGCGCTGCCCTGCTTGCGTCCTGGACTCACGTACTGCTGCTTTATTCGAGTGGAAGCAGCCGAATGTTTGCCAGCACTTTGAGTCCAAGACAACAAAGTGTATCGCATCGTATTATTTTTCTGAATTAATGAGATAATTATGTCAGAATTATGAGCCAGAGGGAAGCCGCTGTGTAACTTGTTATTTACAGTTAAACTGTGACTCACCATAAACAGATGAACGGACATTACTCCAGGAGCTTTTATGAACTAAAGAAGGAATGAATTTCACTTTAGTTTTGATCTGAAACACGTGTTCTTTTCACATTGCTTACTGGACTGTAAACAATGCAGAGCTGGTAAAGGAAGTTTGACCTGGAGGTCGTTTAACGCAAACCGCTGGCTTCAACTGGATAACCACGGAGTTGGTTATCGTTCCCAGAGGCTTATAACGTGGTGAGATGATAGCAGATACTAGACTACTTACATTTCATACAAAAGTTTCATTATTTCACCTTCATGATGGTGCTAGATGAAATGTTCACAGATCATCATGGTCATAAGGGTTCATCCGCCAGTCCTCATTTATGTTCGTACAATTCTTTCAATCTTTCCATTTCAGATATTTAAAGAATGCAGTTTGCATTTAGTTCAATGTAAGAGGAAAAGGAGTCTGTGTTCAGGTCTCATAAGAGCCAGATTTACCCTTAAAGAGACCGTTTAGGATACACTACACCACAAGTACCGTGGGCACATTTCTGCCTTTGAGCTTTGCATGTGCTTGGCTCACTCTGTGAATGTTGAGGGGAAGTGGAGTCCCTGCTGCTCTGGATTAATATCTGTCATCCACATAGGCTTCAAGTTCTTCTCTGTTGATAAAAATCCCCGCCAGCCATCTGAAGGAAAGAGAAGGGGAGACATATTTTCCTTCCATCTGCAGCCTATAATTTCAGGTATATTAAACGCTGAGCTGATCCTCCTCTCTCGTCTGAGATGTACTTCACTGCTAAAAGCAGCCTGTAAATAACAGGTATGGGTGATGTACTCTGCACTCTGATGCATGTTGCTGCTTGGTTGAATTTTCCTTATCATGATGTTAAAAGGAGAAAACATGTTGAGATGTTTTTGTTTATATGTCAAGAGTTGAAAGCAGGGAAAATATCAGCATTAGTGGTAAATGTCAGATTTAGTTGTGAGTCCTTCAGAAATACTTTCCCTTCAGACTCATTATTTGCATCATTTGTAACAATTCTTACAGAGAAAAACAAAAGAATCCTGGACAGAGGAGGAGAAAATAGTTTCCCGTAGAGACCAAGTGATAAATGAGGAAGCTTCCAAAGCAGCAGGTCACGCTGCGATACTGTACATCATCAAACTCCCTGAGGAACGCCAGATCTCACTAACGATCCTCCTCCTGAATCCTCAGGTCACCTTGTTATCAGGATGTTCGTGGAAGAATCTGCCGAAGGCTTTGTTTCTGATCTGTTGGGTTTAACTGTAAACATCCAAAGCGTGACGTACAAAACATTTCTATCACCACTTGTTTTATAGAAATTTGCTGTGATTTATTCCAGTTTTGCACATGTCCAATGATGCCACAGCTGAAGCTGAAATCAACGCCTCTACACAGCTTTGAGATTTTGCACTCTAAACATCCAAACAGCACATTATATGGTGACACAAGAGCAACAAGGGTATCACTGAACTCAGAGGAATTTAAAGGTAACAGATTATGCAAAATAATACACTTCGCCATGTTTCTATAACACTAATATGTGTCCCTAGTCTGTCTACAAACCCCCCAATGATGAGAAAAGTCCATCCTCTCCGTCTTCTGCCTGCTCCACTTCTCAGAAAATGTGTGCTCAAACAGGCCGTTTGGAGATTTTCCCTTCATGACATCACAAAGGGCAGTAACCCCTCCCCCAGGTGGGTGACACTCCCACAGCTAGGTGTTTGTTCTGCCCTCTGAGTCTGCCTTCTCACCGTAAACAATAGGGCATGGTGCGGATCGGCTAAAATTAACCGTAAAGTAACATTTTGAATTCCAGACTTCCAGACAACAATGGAGCTATATTCATTTCTGGCTATGTGGACAAAACTGATTTGAGGGATGCATGTATTGGTTTTTCTATTTGTTGGTATCTTGGGGGAATACAAATAAAGATAAACTACAGACTTGTTGTTTTAAACATCTCTGTCCTCGTTTCAACCCTGCCTGTCAGTGTCACAGGAGGGAAGGTAACTTAAGCCCTGAAGAGGG
Source organism: Tautogolabrus adspersus (assembly GCA_020745685.1). NCBI lineage: Eukaryota > Metazoa > Chordata > Actinopteri > Labriformes > Labridae > Tautogolabrus > Tautogolabrus adspersus. The sequence goes on from CM036552.1 coordinate 23,903,844, forward strand.
GGGCTGATTGCAGATTAAAATGCTATGACACCGGGAGCTGGATAGACTTTAAATAATGCATGCTGCATCATCAGCTCTGTGCCGTGTGGATGAACCAAAGATGCAGAGTCTCTGTTCAGCCTGAGAGGTCCAGAGGATCTGTGTGTCCCGCTGGATCTCTGAGGATGCGAGCAGGTCAACGAGCAAATTCCAGAGCAATTCAATCATGTGGTATTTACTTTAGAGCAAAGTGAGACATCGGACCGAGAGAATATCTTTGTAAATGTCTCCTCACCCCTTTGGCTCTATCGTCCCTTTACTGACTGAAGAAAAACATCAGAGGAAGGATGTCGCACAAGTACAGTTTCTTCTCTCTCCATTCTTTTAAAGGAAAACTACATCAGTCACCTTTTATAGATTTTAAAAAGAGACATTCAATTGTACCTGTACTGCCCTGTACCTGTGCAAATGACAGTAAACATCTTTTCTACTCTGTCAACTGGAAGAAGGTTCTATAGTAACTATCTGAAAGAGAGCATGTTGCCCTCTCATGTTTAGCAGCTCTCCGGGTGCAGAAAGTCATTCAACCCAAGTTATGTCTCAGGCTTGCTTACAAATAAATAAATACATCTATCTTATATCAAAACGTCGCCTCTACAACGGGCTGTGGACGCTAGCAGAGTCATATTTGCGCAAAATCTGGTAATATTACTGTACCCTGTCAGTTGACTGTCTTTGGCTTCTCACAGCACCGCTCCTCTGCTTGTCGCACGTTATCCGTGAGGGGGAGGCATATCAGCTCTGTGTCGTACGACATTGGAGTTGCACTCAGAGACCATCGTGGTGCGCCAAAGTGCACCAAACAGAATCCCTACATAATGTTGCTTTAAATGTCCAAATGGAGCTGCAGCTTGACTAAACAGTGCATTAACGTTCTGATTGATGATGTGGCAGTCACATCACAAACGTAGACCAAACACTTTTACTCGGCCCAGAGGTTCACTCTGTTTTTCTCTTTACCTTCCCCCACACTTGGTCAAAATCACTATCATTTGTTTTGCATTCTTTTTCAGTCACACAGAGCTCAAAACCTCAGACTCAGAGACCAAGACAATAGAACAAGAGAACCTTTTTCACGCTGTATTCTAAGCTCGGTTATACAGAAATGGGACTGAACGTCAACAAACTATCTTTTAAAAAACAGACATGAGGGAGACATCCAGTTCAGCAGAAGTACTTATCCCCCTTCCCCCCTTTGGATCTGAAACGTACCTAATCTGATTGAGTGTGGACCCCATATAAAGTCTGTCTAAGAACTGGGACACCCTCAGCCTGCACAGGGAGAGTAGCTCCGTCTGCAGCAGTTTATTTTGTTGTGGTGAGGTTGCTGTGACTCCCAAAAGAGAAAATGACAGCCTGCTTGGTGATCGTGCTCTCCCTGCTGTCTGCGTTCTCTTGTTTGCTCTCAGGTTGGATTGCTGGGTGAGATATTGGTGTTTTTATAAGACAGAATGAGGCAGGCACCAAAAGGCTTCATGTGGAGAAATAAGGGGAGAAAACAATTTGTGATCTGAATTTTTTTTACTCCTGCTAACTTAGATTGCATACTGAGCCAGCAGGGGGAAGAAATCACACGGCAGATTTGAGTTTCAATTTATTTTCTGCAAAGTGAGCATCAGAACCACTGACAAGACCAAACCCAAAAACTCCTACATACAAAAATACCCTTTTGCTTCTCTATCTATCCATCCATCCCTCTTGGTGGGATTGGTGGATGTGCCCCCCGTGACCCCGAACGGGAAAAGCGGTATAGAAAATGAATGGATGGTTCCTGTCAGTGTTTTTAAATCATATCTCTGGATTAATATTAATGATGCATGCATGCATGTTCTCTTAAACTGAGTTCAAGGTTATACAATTTTCAAAGACTGTTTGGCAACTCTGTTTACACCAATGCATCATATTGTATAACATCATTACAGTATATGTTATAGCGGCAAAACATCTTAGATATATTCCTAGAAAGGTTTTACATTTAAATCCCTCAATTCATGGGATCAAATCTGTCAAAAAGGACACAGGAAGTCTGCAGGCTTATTCTGCCTTGTTTATTAAACACTGAGTCTAGGAGGTAATCTCTATAATTCCAGAAGAGATGCTGAGATATGATCAGAAGAGCTCCCAGGGTTGATTCATTAAAAAAAACACGGGGCCTTTGATTAAATAAACACATGGCATACCCTGATAAAATGTCTCTTACGTACCTGCGTGATGGAGAATAAGTTGCACATGCGCATTGGCTCCTCTTCAAAACAAGAACAGCAGAGGGAGACGTCCCATGAACTGAACATAAAGAGCGAGTCATGCAGTGTCACTGGATCAGAGCAGCAGACCAGACTAGCATGAGTCAGCAGATTTTTTTAAGTTTGTCCCCACAGAGTTGTGGAAACATCTGTCTGTAAGTACGAGTGAATATGGAAAAATGTGAAGTCAAATACATCTTTTCCTAAATTAAAATGATTGCTAATGATAATTCTGTTTTTGCCTATTAATGGCATTTTCCCCTATGTGTTAGCATCCAGCTTACGAGTTAAGATATATACCCCGGTGCAGTTGTGGGAAATTGTGCCCACCCTGGAGTACAATGCACCAGCCGCCACTGCTTTGAACCCGCATATAAAGCAAACGGTTGAGTTACAGGAAAATACAAAATAAGCTATTGAATTCAAAACCATTTTGTACCAGGCTGTAAACATGGTTATTTCTGCTGTAAAGTTTTACTTCAGGCCAAATGGGGATTGACTCGCTTTAGGAGCCAGCCTCATGTGGCCACTCTAGGAACTGCAGGTTTTTTGGCACTTAGCTTGACTTTTCAGCCACCGAGGTTTTCCTCTTGGTTTTTACTCCACATTTCACCAGCTTATTTACAAACGAAGAGAAAGTGGTCTATCAATGTGAAATTTCTTGCCCATTAAGCAACTGTGCGTTCATTTTTATCATCTACTTTAAGGGACTCTCAGGGCATATTTGCAATGTTCTTTTCAAACTGGAACTGCTCATTCCTTCCAGCTCTGTAAATCAGATATTCCGTCTCTTCAAATCTCAGGTTTGTTGCCTCATGAAGCTTTTATAAAACCATCCACAGTAGGCGAATGCGTGCTCTCTCTCCAGCAGCAGCAGCAGCCGCTCACATCCACCTCTCTTCCTCCTCCCAAGCAGCTCCAGGCTCCACCTGCAGAGCCGCCCCATCTAAAATTGATTACGGTGACATTTACTATTCATAGAAAAGGTTACTAGAGTAACCCTGCGCCGAGCAGCATGTTTGAGTGGAGCATTATTCCCAAACAAATGAAGAGACGCTCTTCACTGAACTGTGTACCGGAGCTGAATGACAAACTGGTTGTGTAATTATGAATAATTTGCTTATCTGCTGTGCACTTTGGATCTATCACCACTTAGTTTATATTCAGAAAGGAACGATAGAGGAAAAAGAGAAGCAGATAGTGTTTAAATGTCTGCACTAGGAACAATATTCTGGTGTTCCTAAAAAACAGAATTATTTTATTCTGGACACTCGATCTTGAGTCTGCTTTCTGAATCACTGATTTTTATATGAAGTTTCTCTGCTGGTTGAAATGCAGCAAACAGTCATTCTAAAGTTACAAAATGACTTTAATGCTTTAATATTCAAACAGGAGAATAATTAGGGGAATAATCCAACTGTCACAAACTCAACTTTTTTTTGTATTAATCCAGGAGTCTAATACTCTGTGTAACATCTCTGTGCAAAACGTGATGCTGTTGTATTTATTGCTCTGCTATTTCTCTTTATGTTTCCTATATTTCTTCACATTATATTCTGTATCAGACACATCTGCTTCTTTTTAATTCTTCCCTCAAGGATGAGTTATATCTGCTGATGCTGAATAGAATATGTGAAATGGTGTCTATGGAGTTGGTCTGTTCAAAACTGAACATTAAAGTTTCATTTTTGTAGTTTAAAATGCTTTAAAGGTGTGATATTAACAGTCCGGTTACCGTGGCAACAGTGTCCCTGTTTCCTGCTACGTTACCTGAAGTCTCAGTGGTGAGACCCACCTGACCGCAGCCTCCGTTTCTCTTCCCGTCAGAAGCAGAATAAATCGCTCTGAGGTGTCCCACTTTAGAAAAAGGGACGACCTCAGCAGAGAAAACATACTTCCTGTTCTCTAATTAACAAAGTCTGTTCCTGGTTTACATTGTTAACAGTGTCATGTTTTTCACATTGATTATTTTTTTACATTTCTTGGTTATAATCTTACTTATCTGTCTATCTTAGTTTTTTCCCATGATGATAAGTAAATACCTTTCTCCCCCTGAGGTCTGGACTTACTTTTTGAATTATCTCGGAATAACAACGCTGGTTTTCCTTGTGGTAACTAACTGGTCAATTTCTGCACATCTCCAGAGATCCTTTCGAAGCTTGATCCAAACACAACTGGACTGGTTGAAGATCTTGAAGACGTTTCACCTCTCCTCCGAAAGGCTTCTTCAGTTCTAAAGCTTCTAAGCTAGAAATCTTCAAGATCTTTAACCAGTCCAGTTGCGTTTGGATCAAGCCTCGAATTTACCGTGACCTGGCTGACTGAGACCCTACACAGACATTTCCAGACATCTTGAGTTTTAACAAAATGACGACCTACTCCTGGGCTACTCCACAAACCTTCATAGGCAGAGGTCCATTTCTATATAACTTCTAGATTTTCATGTTTAATTCTAAACCTGTGACGAACATTTGGTTTACGTCGATTTCCAGGCCCCCTGTGGACAAAAAACAAACGTTATCTCTTCACTGATCTAGCCCTTTACATGAAGTTAGTTAGTTTGAGCACGTTTCTGCTCGTGGAGCTTATTAGAAACATGCAGAGGCTTTTTAGGTCGGGTACAATCACTTCTATCTGAACCAGTTCTCTTGCCCGCTTCCATCGCTGCAACACCTGTTGGTTTGACCTGATAACTGCTCTCATATCTGGCAAACTGAGGGGCGTCCAAAACGGCCGTGTGGGGGTGCCTTAAGACCGCCTACCTTCTCTGGTCCAAACAAATCCAGACCATTCAGGACCAGAATCTAAAGTTAGAAGGAGGACATACTGGCTGCTGCATTGTTGTCAGAGAAGCCAGCACTTCGACATAGCATGTTTCCTTAATGTCTGATCATATAGTAAGGTCACTTTAACATTTCATTCAGTAGATATCTTACAGATTGCTCCTTTAAGACGCTGTAACTCATTAAAACAATTCTGCATGTTAGCTGAACTGCTGTGCAGCTTGTACGCGTCACACTCAGTACATGTGATACTCTTGAATAGTTTAACAAGCAGCAAGTTGGAGGATGAATGTTAATGTTGGTTCTCTGTTCAACTCTTCCTGTCACAGCGCTGTGTTGGCAGCCATGATGGGTCTAACATGTAGGTGTATTTTCTCCGTGTGGGCGTCCAGCTTGCAGGCTGAGAGGCCTCAGAGGAGACGGAGCTCCTGGCTGGCTGCCGTCCACACAGTAAGTGCTCTTCATACAATCAAACACACTGCATCTCCCTGCTCTTTAATTTAGTCCGTACACATTCAAGTGTTTCATCAGGTTCATGCTGAGTTTCATCAGTTCAGCCTTTCAAGAAATCTACTCTCTGCTTATGTCGTACGGCATCAATCCGACATAATGAGACAAACATTTGACCTGTTACGAAACATTTACTTGATTCAAGGAAACACTTCAAGGCTCTCAGCACCCGGCATGAGACGAGATTACTGACTTACAGACGCATCAAGCTAAACAGCCAATCACACTTACTTTATATGTGACTTTATGGCACACGTACATTAAATAAACATTATACTACCATTAAAGGAAAATCACTCTCTTATACCTGCTATGATTGATTGCCCTTTTAGTTTTCAAACCTCTTGAATCAAGTTTGCACAAAAGTTTTGCGGTGTCTTGTCCGTCTGGTGAATTAGCGATCATTGGCTGTAATTTAACCAGCTGTTGGTCATCTAAAGACGAGGCTGGCTTCACACTCGACGGGTTTTTAAAAACGTGGGAGATCATGAGGACAGTTTGACGTGTTTATCTTTGAATAAACTATCCAGTAAGTCTTTTATCATAATTTTAGTTATTTAATGCAAAGCATTTTGACAACCTCATCAGCCTCGCGTCCCCGCTGAGATCCTTAGCGCCCACAGTGGGGCCTTAAAACTCTTTATATGTGTAGCCAGCATAAGAAAGGATTTATGCATTTTATCAAATACCTGCATGAAATGGAATATAGCTTGAAGAGCTCAGGATCCAACCCAAAACCTCCCGGTTAGGAGACGACCGCCTCTACCAACTGAGCCCCTAATCTGTCCTCACACATCTTTCCTTTACACCTTTGCTCCTTAAGTTGCTTGTCTGACTTAAAACAAAAGGAAAGAAGGACAGGGAAGTTTTCATTATTTTATCGTTGGTAAGGTCGAGGCAGTAGAAATGTTTGTTGCAGCTTGAAAACAAAATAATCAAGTGTGGCCACTCCTCCTGGGCTCATCGACACAAGAAGCGAACGCCCACCGCACGTATGTTTTCTTCTTGTACCTACACTGCAAGCTACCTGAGAATATCACATTTATTGTAATGGAGAAGCCGATAATTTAGCAAGCTAGCACAAGCTAACCGCGGCTATTTGGCACCTACCTGTCCAACAGAAAGCAGGCCGAACATCGGCAGGTGAAATGCCAACCCGAGGTTCACCTTCATTTTGGAACAAGCTTTTTCCGCTTGGCGTTACGCCTTACGGTGATTATATTTTCTCTTCTTTGCCGCTACCTCCCCGTCTACAATATTCACACATTGGATTCGCGTCCAGTCGCAGAATGGTATCCACTCTTAAACTTCCCTGTAGGCTGTTAATGGCTGGAGAAAAACACACCAGCTCCCCGCCTAGAAACATCCAGAGTCAACCTAAACATGAAAATCCAGTCAGAGGACAGGATCTCTGCAGACACAGCCTCCACCACACAGGTATGGAGGCCCAGAAGTCACGATTGAGCAGCTTTACTTTTGTATTAGTCTATATTTTACTTTTTGGGAAAAAGCTACGGACTCTATGTTTAACTAACATGAAGACTTTTTAATTATGTCAACAGGAACTCTGAAGGCGTGAAAGGGATCTCGTGAAATGAGAAACTTAAGAAATATGCTGAAGAGCTCTTCAAATAAAATGTGTTTATTATTATTTTCAATGATCAAGCATTATTTTCCTCATTATATTGGACTTATTTAATTGTATTTCTACATAAAGGCTAATTGGAGTTCATCTTGTGTTGCCTGTGATATAATAATCAAACCCTTGTTTGTTCAGTCGTGGCGAGCGCTGAGAGGACGGTGTTCGGGATGCAGGCGGAGGGCGGGTGTTTGAGCCTCGACCTATCACGGACTCGCTTGAGAGAGCCGTTTGAAGCCAGCATGAGTGGGAGATGAAAGTCCTGGCACAGCACACTTTGACATCATCAAAACACAACTCCCTCACAACACTCAGCACCTCTAATGGCGGTGTTAAAAGGTACTTTTAAATACACAGATTTACAAGTGGCCGCTGGCACCGTCCGCTCCGTCTTTGTTCTGATCGGAACATGAATGAATTCAACATAATGAAACAGGAGAGCAGCTGGAGGGGACACAGCAGAGACAAATAACCTTTATTTACTGAGATCGAGATAGTTTATGTCCAGGAAAAACGTTTAATTTGATCGGAGATTAAGAGCTTTTAAATCAAAACAAACATAATACATGGAGTTTTGATTGACTATTTAATTCATCAGTTTGGGGATTAAATTGCAGTCAGATATTTAAAAAAAAGGATGAAAAGAAGGGCCAAAGAAGGAGGTAGGGAGCAGGAAACTACAGGATAGAGAAAGGAAACGAGGGAAAAGAGCAAGGAAACGTAAAAAAAGAAGACAGAAGGTTGTAGGAAGTGAAGAGGAAAGGATGAAAGGAAGGAATAAGTGAATAAGAGGAAGTTCAAATGTTAAGAGAAAAGAGATTTAAAGAAATAAAACAAATGAGGAAGGGAAAGGGAAGAAGAGAAGGAAGGACAGGAAGGGGAAGTAGGGGTGCTGGGAGCTTAGTGGTGAGTGTGTGCGACACAAGTACAGAGGCAAAAGTCTTCTAAAAGTTGGATGTCATCCCCACTCTCACTCTCTCCTTGATTTCTGACTTTCTGAAGATGATAGATTAAATGCATATAAACGTGTGAGCTAAATGAGTCATACCTGTTGGTGTGCAGGTGCAGCATCAGTGAATCAGTGTTTTCCTGATTGCAGCGCTGAAACGTTGAAAGCTTGCACCTCCGTGAGAATTATCTGTGAAATATGAGCGAGACAGTGTGTGTGAGCTTCTTAAGAGGAGAGATGAGTGTTAGTCCTCCTTCCTTTGAAAAACAGCTTGTGACATTTGAGAGATAATTGACACTGCACCCCCTCCTCGCAGCCTCGCTCCCCGCAGCCCTTCATTTTCCCAGGAGTGACCCGACGTGCTCCGATGAAGTGCTCCTCACAGGGTTGTCTTCAGAAAGGTCAGATGCAGAGAGCGAGCGAGGCATGAAAGGAATAAGATGGAGATCCTGCAATCCATCTCGCTGTCTGGATCAAGACACCGGACTGACCTTTCACAGTTTATCAGCCTCAACAAGCCGTCAGAGAGGACGTGGGAGCGCACACGTGTGTGTGTGTGTTTATACAAGATAGACACACTGAAAACCTTTCATGTTTCTAATTTCCCTGAGATTACCTGGGTCTTGTTTCTTCAAATGTTCCTCTTTTTAGTTGCACTGTATGCTTAAATATCTTTAATTTCTTTGTAGATGTCATAGATGGATTAATAAGGTAAACTTTAAGACAAATCCTCTTAACTATGAAAAGCAACAAATCCCCTTTATTATGAAGCTCGGACAAGGAAATATCCAGCATTATTCCTATTTAGAACAACTTTTAAGAACTTGTAAAATTGCTGTTGGTTGATTAATTAGCTTGACTTACCTTTCTGCGTTCTAACCTCTCTCCATTTTTCAAAAGCATCTCCAATATTGATCCTAGTTTGAGCACGTTTCTGCTCGTGGAGCTTATTAGAAACATGCAGAGGCTTTTTAGGTCGGGTACAATCACTTCTATCTGAACCAGTTCTCTTGCCCGCTTCCATCGCTGCAACACCTGTTGGTTTGACCTGATAACTGCTCTCATATCTGGCAAACCGAGGGGCGTCCAAAACGGCCGTGTGGGGGTGCCTTAAAACCGCCTACCTTCTCTGGTCCAAACAAATCCAGACCATTCAGGACCAGAATCTAAAGTCAGAAGGAGGACATACTGGCTGCTGCATTGTTGTCAGAGAAGCCAGCACTACATAACATGTTTCCTTAATGTCTGATCATATAGTAAGGTCATTTTATCATTTCACTCACTACACATCTCACTGATTGATCTTTTAAAGTACACATTTGTACAAATTAGTCTCATGTCTTCTCTTTCAGTTCACAAGTTATTTGAAAGCAGCAGTGTAGTTACCTTCGATACGATTTTTCAGAGAGTACAAGTTTAGATTAAACTTTTATAAAAGAACAGAGACATTTATTGGCAATTACTTTCTAGTGTTTAAGAGATTTTTCTTGATTTGTGCAGCATGTGAGAATCTGCTGCTTCTCCTTTTATTCAGATCATCTGATTTTATTTCATATTTGGATGTTTTGACTGTTAATTGGAAAAAACAAGAATCATGCAGGTGTTACTTTGGCTCTTAAAAATGGAGATAAGTCCTTTTACAAACCAAAGAATCAATCCATTGAAGTTGGGTCACCTGTTAAAAGACGAATCAGAGAAAGATTCATCACTCATAAAAGTGTAAATGTGTGAAAATGTCGAACAACAGCAGAGTGTTTCCAGCGAATCCTCTTTATCTCACTGCAGGAAAACACATTTTGAACGCTTGAAAAAGAAAGTTCCATGACAGATTTGTATCTTTTGATTGGATTAGGAGAGTTTGAAGCAGCTCTTTGTGTGTACGTGAAACATGTTACTCCCTTTGAGCTCTTCCTCTGCTCTGAGTTTTACAAAAGGCACAGTTAAGATCAAAGTCTTTGTATGAAAAGGCACGAAATGTAATCTTTCCTTATCTAGAGAGGAAACACAATGCACCTCCAGGTGTTGTTTTTTAAGCGTTCACACAATGATAACAGACGCTGAGATTTGAGGCTTTCAGATCACCTTCCGCTTTGTGCGTCAGTTTTTTATTTTCCAGATGAAAAAAGGCTCTGAGCTGATTAACGTTGAAACACTTTCTGTTTTCATGCCTCAGTAAGGAGAGGAACAAGAGAGTGAAAGAGGAAGCTTTCATCAACTTCCCCTTCAGAAACTTCCTCTGGAAGCTGGACACGCCGACATTTTGATCACGTTACTGGCAGCTCATACACACAGTTGGCCTTTGCTGCTTCTGTGCCCGCTAAACGCACAAATGAGTCAAAAAGACTTTTAATCCACGATAGTGTGAGGCAATGGAAAGACAGCAACTCAACAGTACATGTCAGCACACTGTGAAGTAAGCCAAGTTTTTGTGGGTAACAATAGAACTGTTATCTCCAAAAACTTTCTATACTCTACGCATGAACACCAGATTTATTTTCTGTGCACACGTTGGAAGGACTGCTAACAGACAACTAGCAGAAAGAGAGGAGATATTCGAAATTTGGCCAGAACTGTATTCGCTTAAAACTGAACCTCGTTATGTCCATTCCAGGGAATAGGGGGTAGAGTGAGCTGTTGATTAGAGCTAAGGATGCTTTTATATTAAATCTGTCCATGAATTTACATTCTTTGCTTTAGCCTTTAGTCTGTCTCTTGCGAACAAAAGTCTGCACTACGGTACTCGACTCTGAGCTAATGCTAGCTGCTGCGGCTTCATATTATTTGAATACGCCTTTGTTGCTATGACAACGCTTCAGGTGACTCACAAGATTCAGTGTGTTAAAACTCCTCCCCTCTGAATCCTTGTGGCACACGTGTTGCTAATTGCAAACGTGTTATTCTGCTCCGACACGGTGCAAATCATCCACACTGGTGACGCCACGAGAACTCTCGCTGCGGCTGCGCTCCTTGTTCTTCTTCTTCTCTCTGTTCAAAGGCAGCTTGCATACTGCCACCTAGTGTTGTAGTCAAGCCCACACTAACCAAGACCAGAGTGCTCGGAGACTGAGACAAGACCGAGACATTTAGGGATCGAGACAAGGATCATAAATATCACTGAAAAATCATCATCTTGTGTGCAGCAGGTGTTTCACTCACTTATAACACCGGGTTAGGTTGCAGCCGTAACCGGGCGATAACAATCACATTATGTATGAATTATTTGAGTTATTATATGAGTTATTCGTTGTTTTAGAAAGAGGCGTTTTCCTTCTTATCACAGTAATGACGTGGAAAAATAGCTGATCAGTGGTGGTCTTGACCGGTCTTGATTTAAAATCTGGAGTCCGCCCAGTCGGAGACCGAGACAAGACCGAGTCAAAATGCTGTCGATACGGAGACGAGACCGAGACCTTCAAAAAGTTGTCTTGAGACCAAGGCCGATTTCGAGTACTACAACACCACCGCCACCTACTGTATCGAGTTAATAAGTAAATGAACGCCATCATTACCCGTTGATTTTATTAGTTCAAATTTCATTTTTAGAATAATTAAAAATGAGAAGATAGTCCTTATGTCGGACGATAAATGGTCGTAACCCACCACCATTCATATTCACGTTGACCGTCACAGAACACAAGAAAAAAAACAAATCAAAGAACATTACAAGAATTTTGAAAAGGTTTATTACTTGTGCAATAATTTAGGCTTCCAGTATTTTAAAAAATATCATGTCTGTGACAAGCGACTCACATCTAAAATATACCGATTATTATTATTAACTTCTGTAACAAAATGGAGCGCCTTTAAAATCCTGTGAACATATTGCTTCAATATCCTAAATAAAACAGAACACGTTACATTCCCTTGAACACCGAATGTATAAAGACATTTAATTATATGATATTAAAGAACGAGTTATAATAACATCAATAAAGTGATGAAGGCTTCTTTAGTCAAATCTTCAAAAACATCGTAGCTAGTTTTACAAAGTGAACCAAGATCACCAAACGACATCAGTCACCACTGAACACACAGTGACTTTATTTACACCGAGACTTCATGTAAAAACTGTGCACAAAATACAGCAGCTACCGTTAGAAGTAGTAGTAGTAATATGGCACACACGAGCTAAATACTTAAGACAGCATTTAGAAACATCTGTCCGGATTTTAAAAAATCATATCATGGGACATCTGGACAGAAAGGCTTGGAGCCAGAGAGAAAATCCAATTTAGCAAATTCGAAAATAACAAAATCACAAAGCTGGAAATGTGACAACAGTCGTGGTAGCGTGTGTCTAATGTGTGCGTACTTTAAATTGTGACAGTAAAAACATGTCTACTGCCAGGTGTTACGTCGGCTTCTCGTGAAAAGAGAACAGCCGAAAGGCAATAGCGTTGTAATGGCAGCTTGGTCCCTTCGATCTTCGTTAGCTCACATGTCTCGGAGCAACCTCTTTCATGTAAAATGAAGAGTACATGAAATTAAAAACACCTTCTGTTAATGTATTAAAGAAGGTGCCAACACAACTCTGGCTCCAAGCCCCGTGATCTGGTGTTTGGGAATCTGTTTAGTCTACCTTTCACTCCTCTGTCTCCGCGATCTTTCTATCCTTAATGCAATTTGCTCCTCTGTCCGACTCTCTCTCATTCATCCAAGTCTGTATACACTCACAGTAACAGTGGACTACACGTGAGGACGGTTTGTTCAGTCCTGCATCTCCGCCCCTGTGGCCTCCTCGTCCACGTCGACATTCACCTGTTCATCACCTGGAAAAGACACGAACACACCGGATAACTCTCCGACTCTTTTTTTACACATGAGAGCGAGTTTGATTTCTTCTTTTGTTTTGTTTCTGTGCGTGTACCACAAAAGTGAAGGAATGAAGGCAATAAAAAAGTGAATCTGAACCTTTTCATGATATAAATACCACTGCAGGTACTCAACTGGTCTAGACTCAGGATCCACCACTGACTCCTTAATGAGAAATCTCAACCCAACTATCAGATATTTTTCAACCAGTCAGATATAGTTTAGGAAAAACAGCGCAGTTTGTACCTCAGACATTAAAAAACGTGACAGAACACAAAGAAGGAACAAGACAAACATGTTTAAAAAACAATTCACAGGGGAGCCGATGGCCTCGTGGTTAGATCACGCCTCATTCACTTCTCTCTCCCAGTTTCCTGCTCCACCCACTGTCCCATCAAATAAAGGCATACAAAGCCAAAAAATAAATCTGAAAACTAAATTAAAAAGCAAATCATAGACTTTTCACAACAAGAATTCCAAGCACATATTCCCGACTCACTGAAAACAGCTCCACTTTTGGGTCCCGATCCACCAGTTGAGAACCACTGCTCTAATAGTATCGTATTACATTCTTTTGTACATTTATCAAAACAAAGAAACAAGGAATCTACAGATTCAGTTTGTAAATTAATTGTACTTGTAAAGGGCTTTTCTAGGCTTTTGACCACTCAAAGTGCTTTTACGCTACATGTCTCACACAATGATGGCAGAGGCTTCTACTTTGGGGCGCAGAACGCCTGGCGGTTTGGTCATGCCCCATAAAGGAGGTAATAGTCTTCTAAGTGGGCTGCCCTGGGTTCAAGTCCGACCTGCGGCTCCTTTCCGGTAATGTCTTCCGCACTTTCTCTTTCCCCCTGGTTTCCTACTGTACCCACTATCCTGTCCAAAAGAGGCTGCTACTTAAAGTGTACAACTGCTGATCAGCATCAAACTAATTTCATTCATACACATTCACACGCCGCTGGCTATGCCCCTCGGGATCAAATTGGGGATCATTGTCTTGCCCAAGGACACTTCAACATGTGGCTGCAGGAACATTACCACCGAGCAATAGTTTGTATTGATGTTAGCAGCTATGATGCGTTTAGTAGCCATAGCATTACTTTAAGCTAAATGCTAACTTCCCCAAGATTAACATGCTAAGATACTGATGTTTAGTAGGTTTTAAAAAAGGGGGAGCATGTTTACCATTTTCACTATCTAAGGCATGTTAGCATGCTAACACTTGTGAGTTAGCAATCCACATACAGAACATTTTATTTTGCCTGAATAGTCCCTTTAATGTTTTAATTTTGATCTTTGAACTGTGGCTTCAGACCAAACAAAACAAACTCTCAACACTTGTCCTCACCTGCAGTTTGTCCCTCTGCACACTGTCTCCCACTTTTGGCGTCCGGAGAGCTGGGCTCGTCCGGCGGCCAGCGGAGCTCGCCGCTCTCCACCTCAGTTGCGTCGGACGGCTCCACCACGATGGAGGGAAGCCTCTTGGACAGCTTTGGATACCTTTCATGGGTATCTGGGAAGATCTGTTTGAAGCTCATGTAAAGGTTAACTCAGCCGGTGGGATAAGACATCACTGCTCACAACATGTGAAAGAACAACAATGCGGTAAAAATTGGATTAGGAAAGATCCATCAGATGACTTCACTCAGTTATTCCTCTGATCTCTAACTTCAAATGTGATGCTGGCGTTTCTATTTCCTCATTGAATTGTATGCTAAATTATCTGTAAGCAGGTTGTATAAAACTGGAACAAAGAACACAGTATTAGTGAGCCACAAAAAAAGATCTAATCGGACACAAAAAGTATGTGTTTCAGTAGATTCCCCTTTTAGTAGATATAAGACTGTAACAATGAGAAACAGAAGCAGCAGACAGAGACAACAGGATTCATCACACAGAACATCTCTCTGACAGTATATGACAGTATATCGCCTGAGTGATCACCCTTCATATGTCACCTAATGATGATACATCATGTTTGGTAAATAAGATGTACAGTCGCAGATGATAACTCACTCAGCTGGATATGACACATACCATTTACTCTCAGCAGGACTGAGTCCAACCAAACACTTTCCCCGCGTCAGCCCACATTTTACTCCTGCTCATCACTCCTGTGACTCACGGCTTCATGCTTTCTATTTAAATAAAACTTGACTGGTTTGAAATCATCTAAACACACACACTTTAAAACACACACAGCTGGAAGGATACTGCGTCCTGATCTGCGGCTGCGCCACCCCCGCTGAAGTCCTCCGTAGCCGGCTCCAGAGAGTTCATCACCTCAGTCATCCTGCAGGAGAAATA
Source organism: Tautogolabrus adspersus (assembly GCA_020745685.1). NCBI lineage: Eukaryota > Metazoa > Chordata > Actinopteri > Labriformes > Labridae > Tautogolabrus > Tautogolabrus adspersus. The sequence goes on from CM036552.1 coordinate 23,919,129, forward strand.
CACGCTGATTATCACCAATCAATAAACTGAACACTATCTCTCTTCAATGTTAAAGCGTCTTTCAGTCTTTGCAAGTCCAGTGTTGAACAAAATGCTGCACATATTAGAGAGGATGTCACCGCAAAGGTAATGAAATCAGTAACAGAAATGTACCAAAGACAGTAAATACATGACAAACCAGAAAGTGTGCATGAATACTACATCAGGTACTGAGTCTAGTTAACTTCTCCATATCAGAAATGTACTACTCTAAACATCAAACATCCCACATTGAGTTTTGTTTATATGTATCAGTGCAACTACTGCAGGTTCTCTAGATTTCCTGAAGAGTAAACAAAAGTCATGTTAACATTCTTGTTTGTTTAACATTGTTTCTCACCCACACCTGAGCTCCTGCAGAAAGTTTAAGCTAGTTTGGTAGGTAGGCAAACTTCTAACAGTGGTATCGGTTTAAAGAAAATAACGTGAAATAACTGATAATAAATCAGTACATCAAACTTCAACTGCATTTATAGGGGCCTTCAATGAACACACTGACTGCAGCAGCAGCCTGTACCAAAAGTAAGGAGGACTTCGACATCATCTTTGAGACAAAAAAAAATCAAAACACATTCTGACTTTAACACTGGCCGATAAACTTTAAAAACAGGTAAGTGATTTCTATCAGCAGCCTTCGTGTAAAGATAACTCCCACACGTTGTATGACACGATGATGTCAGCAACACCGTAAAAGCAGGAAATGCCGGGTTGCCCCTTTCTAGTAGCAGTCCTCATCGTTTGAGCTGAACAATTGATCAAATAAAGTATGGACAAAGATGATACAACCAGCCCTGCAAAACCACAAAAGTGGTTTGATATGTAACCAGATATAATAAGGGAGAAGTGGTGAGTTGAGGAAGACGTCTTCCAAACATTAGACTTTTCGGAGTGATCTGTATGTGTGAATGCAGGCAGCCACATTTTTCACTCTGACTTTATCCAGAGTCTCTCCTGCCGGCCCCCTAGTATTTTTTTCAGCAGAAAGTCAAAGTGAGCCTGAGTGAATACGCAGCAGGATATCATTAGGAGAATCCACCTCGAGTTTATTCCCTGCTGCATAACGTTTCCTGTTTGTTTCTGTTCGCCAGTTTGTTCCTCTCCGCTCTTTTGTTGATTCTGTGAAACAACGCTTACTGTAGCATTGATATAAAGGTAAATATTCTCACTATAACGTCGTATATAGGACTCTGTTGCTTCATCCGCCACTTCTGCGTCGTTCTTTTTATGTCACGTCTTGCCACAGGAGACCCTCCACCCCCCCTCCCATCTGACAGGGATAGTTTCCCACTGTGAGGTGCATGTGTGAACAGCCAGATTAGGAGGATTTCTGGGGCCACCTGAAATTACCTAGAAATTTTCCAGACTGCATACCTGGAAACGGCTTTTGTCACACCCACAAAGACATGCAGAGTTAAAGAGTTAAAAAAAAAAGGTAGAAAAAGGCCCATAGTTTCCTCCTCATTGTTTTAAACCCCGACCACCAGAGGTCAAAATGTTCCAGCAATACTTTATTAACAAATTAGACCGGCACGTCTCCAAGCCTTTCACTCTTCATGCACTTTGTTTGTTGGTTAAGTTGTGCCAGAAAATCCCGCTCTGCTTCTACAAACCCTGACTGCCAGACGTATCACTTAGGTTCTTGCAAATGAACCAAAGCTTGAACCTTGGGACACTAGACAATGGGCCTAGTGTGACCTTACTCCACTTGAGCACAGTTTCTTATGACCAGACAGCCTGTTTACATGCACAGTAAAGTCAAGCTATGGTTAGAGCGCCATTAGGCCATTTAAATGGACTACTGTCCTTGTTTACAAGCACCAGAGAAAATCGATTTATTGACAGATGTCCGATTCGGCTACGCTAGGTGGTGATACGCCCCCTTTCAGCGAGTTACTATTGGACCTTCTTTTGTTTGATCTTCTACGTTAAATACAAAACAATCGACAAAAGAGTTAGCAAGCGGCAAACTGTTTTGTTTCCATCCATGAACTTCAATATGTTTAACCCCTTCAGCTGACACAACAAGAACTGTGTCTCCAAAGCTCGGCACCGGTACTGTGGAGCAAGCTCACATGGCTAGGCCAAGTTTGGGTCCGATTGTGATGTAAACATGCAAGAGTCAATTAACTCCCAACTTTATCTGGGTGTGCTAATCTGAAGTATGAGTTCAGTCAGACTAACATGTATTTAAAAGTCTAGTTTTAGTCGGACCAACACAATAAATTGACTTTTTTAACATTGTGTAAACGTACTGACTGACCGAGCAGAGGATGTAACATCATAGCGTCCTTTACCTCCTTCATTATCTTCATATAAAAGCACACCTGATTGTGCACTATCACTTATTTTAAATTGACTCTCACTCTTATAGCATGGATATTGATAAAAATCTAAAATTGTTGCCACTTAAAATAACCCGTTCTACAACACCAGTCCTCTGCCCACCAGTAAAAAAAAAGACATTACATGTGACAAGTTATCAGAAACACCACTTTCCATACAATCACACCAGCAGTTGCTGTTGCCATGGGGACGAGCAATTGAGATTGTATGCCTCTGATTGTTGGAGTAGTGCACTTTGCCTGAGCGCAGAAGGCCGAGAGCTGATTTGGGGGTATTCATGTGTGCCGATACGCGGCAATTACCTCCGTCAGGACGGTGTCGTGTTGTTTTGAGACTTCTCTGAGAAACCATGGACTCGCTTCTGCCCTTCATTGCCGCAGCACAGAGACAATACGGCCATTATACCTCCTCATCAGACTCTTATTGTTCCTCTGGAGGGAATCTGTGCGGTCTCTGCGGCCACTCATGTTCAGCTTTAATATAGAAAAAGAGAAGTAGAAAGAGGAGAGGCCTGCACATGTTTCCAGTCAGATCTCGTTTCTGAGAAGTGCACTCACTCAGCGCTGACGTGAAGCGTAACAGACACAAGAATTTAAATACAGATGCCAGGCGTGACGCTTCTGTCATGCTTTCTTACCCGCTTCTCTGGCTGAATAATAATAACGTCTTATTTTGAGACATTAGGTCTGAACAAGGTTATCCATGTGTTAATGTGTCTGCCTCTTCACTCTGCAGGTAGCTGCTTCACTTCTGCCTCAGCAGAGACATGAAACCCTTCAGTCACTTTAAATTTAAAGCTGGCTGAGGGGTTCACATTACTTAATAGGAAACACTGTACATCCATTCATTGAGCTGAATTAGGCAGGTTGAACATCTTTGCCAAGAATAAAGCCTGGTTGTTTTTTTCTTATGTTAACTTACAGTAAGTGCCACTTAAAGTCCCTATGGGGTGTTTTTAGCTGGTTATGAAACTGAAATGAATAGTGATGCCTCTATATAACCTTTACAAGTAGGTGAGACCATCAGCAACAAGAGAGGATTCTATAATGTATTTTCAAATGCCTGTAAACACGGTCACAGGGTAGCTGTAAGACAAGATGACTGACAGCACACTGCAAAAACAAGTTTTTTCATTTTTAATAGCCAATGTTCACAGTTAATGATAAACAGTATATCGACTGTTAAAAGACAGCAGGATGAGATTTTGTTTTTTAATGACTTACTGTACATATGAACAGTACAAGATCCCCAAAGGGTTAAGATTAGGGCTGGGAATCTTTGGGTGTCTCACGATTTAAATCGATTTTGAATCTTGGGGTCACGATTCGATTCAGAATCTATTTTCAATTCAAAACAATTCTTGATCCATGAATTCAAAGTCTATTTTTGAATGAGTACATACTTCAGGATCTTCTCCAGTCATCTGTGAGACTGGCTAAATTTCTTGCTGCTGCATTTGTCATTCTACTAAGTTAAAGAGCTAGCCTTAGCACTTAGCAGGGAGTGACTGATTAGCCCAAAAAAAATATTTCTTTTGGAAGTTATGAATCTATTTAAAATCTCAGAAGATAAGAATCTTTTATGTAAAACGATTTTTTTCCCACCTCTAGTTAAGATGTACCATTTTCTCCACAGGGGGCGCCAAAACCAACAAAAAACAAAAGTTCCATCCGAGAGCTTTAATCGATGATTGTTTACGGTCCTTGACTTGTAAGACTTAAAGTGATTTGTTGCAGTGATTCAAAATTGGAAAACATGACAACTGAAGCTGATCTTTAAATGCAGAGACACGTTCCGTTAAGATCTCTGCGCACGTAATGAAATTGCTTAATTATTTTCACCAGTATTATCTTCTCCGCTCTTTTGTTGATAGTGTGAACATGTTGAACTACAGCACTGATACACTTGTCTGACCCTCTTGCTTCGTCTGCAGAGCAACATCTACGGTACAGGCTTCTTGTGACCCTCCCCTGTCCCGTCTGAAGGGGATGATCTCCCGCTGTGAGGTGCATGTGTGAACAAGCAAGTCAGGAAGATTTCATGGGCAGCCTGCCCAAAAATTTCAGGCGTCCATAAAACGGCTTTTGTGTTTCCTCAAAAAATTCCAAACCCAATTCTCATTACGTTTAAAACATTATGTTTAGCAGATGGTCGGAGGATAAACAGGAAAGGGACCCCTAAGAGAAGTGGGAACCTCCATTGTTGAACAGTGAAGCCAATGTGTATGTTTAACACTGCAGTTACACAAGCGTTCACTTGAGGCTGGCTCCAAAAACGAAGGATTCCCCATTAGGTTGATTAGCAGAAATAAACTAGTAAAAAAAAAAGTTAGCTGGAGATGGTATTTCGAATAAGGCGACCGCCATCATTTGGCTTCAAAACGCCCCTTGAGAAACCAATGTGTGACAGCACTTAGACTACATCCATGTTTTATACAGTCTATGGTCATAACACACGTCTATTAGTGGTGGACCTCCACAGGGCACCTTTAAGCATTCATTGGAGCTTCAACTAACACTCATATTTCAGGTCTTTTCGCTAGATCTGTTGTGATTTTAGTACGAAGGAAAAATAGAAAACAGTATGTTTTGCTTTAGCAGTAGGTCGTCCGCCAGAGTTTATACAATTGGACAACGTGCCTCAGCCTCCTTTTGTCTTTTTTGTCATCAAATTCATAATTATCTAAATATATTGAGGATTTTTAACTTGTCATGTTTCAGGAACATTTGTCATTATTTTCTAACTTCATTTAATTCCTGACAGAATAATTAAAAAACAATCACACAGCTCTTTAATCACCTATACAAGCCAAAAACCCACAGCAGCACCTTGATGCACTGCAGCTTCTATCTGCTGATGTTGAATTGCAGACTTAAGATTGATGCCAGATTCTTGCACCTACTAGTGTTAAAAAAACAACACACAATCTGATCTTTACTTGAAACCCATCCAAATCTCCAGAAAACAATTCTGCCTGCAGCCACGGTCTCATTCTCCATCCTCACTGTTTGCTTTTTGGAAAAGAAAGATGTGACCTCACATATTAAAATTCCTCCTCTCATGCTGTCCATCATGAGAACCATCACTGTGGAGACTGTCCACAGCGCTTTCCAAAAATTGGTTTGCCTGAGGACGACTCAAAAATCTGTTAAATTCCCGTATTTCGATTTTGGAGATGCTGCAAGAATGACCACTCTTCTCTCTCCTTCTCTCTGTCCTCTATCGCCCCAGCTGCACTTCTTTTTTTTTTTTTTTTTTTTTCACATTTCATTTCTGCTGCTAAATCAGAGCCAGCAGCAACACCACCTCCTCAAATTCAGGTTGCTCGGATAACCCAGTAAGTTTGAACAGCCCAGGGACGCGAGGGGAAAAAAATCAACCCATTGCCAAATATAGAGATATCGTTACTTAACATGCAGCCACCTGAAATGTTCATTTTTTTCAGTTACATCTGATTTCTCCTGTGTTTGTTGCCCTAATTCACATTTCCTGTTCTAGATTTGACACAAATGCTCTTAGTTGATCTTTTAATGCCACAAAATTTAGTTTAACGCCTTTAATTCATTAACAGTTAACCGTATTTATCATGATTTAGGGCACCTAGGTTTATTTGCATGGCACACAACAGGTAGCCAGTGCTGCAGGTACCTGATACTATAAATAGATTTAAATATAAAACACAGCCTCTGCTACACCTACACTTCTACTGAAACACTTCACAGGCTGATCAGTGCTTTTTGCCCACAATCTCACACACTGAACATCATCAGTGCAGACCTGCAGACAGGTTTAATTTATTTTACAGTCCTTTGAGATTTAATACAAAATATAAAACTAATAAATTATGTAAGAACTTAAAATGTTTTACTCAAATAAGCTTCTGAGTCAGTGTTGGAAAAGAAGAAACGTGTTGTCAGAGTGGTTAAAAGGTGGATAAAAAAGCTCCGTAGCCTACCTGTCAGCGGGCTGATCCAGTGTCTCAGAGCAGCAAGGTCTCCGTCCTCCGCTCCTTCATCACACTGATGCTGCTGCTGCTGATGGTGAGGATGATGATGGTGCTGATGATGATGATGATGATGCGGGCTGTTGTGGGCGACAGGCGGCGGGGCGCGCGAGGCTCCCGGTGAAGTTGCCGCTCGCATGGAAGTGTTCAGAGTCTGCGCAGAGGAGCCGGACGGATGTTACCTTCAAGGACTGTCGAAAATGTGTCAATTAAGGAAAGAAGACAACCTATACTGTTCATAAGGGCTGTTGTGGGACTACATGACTGGTGTATTTTTCGGGGTGTGTGAGGTTGTAGCTTGTGTTTTATTATATATTTCAGCAGTAGAACAACTCTAGATCTCGCACTTGGATCACAATGGTGTCTTCAGCTGAGAGGAAAGCTATTTCCAACTACAGCTGCTTATTCCCGGCGAGATAATGTTGATAGACTATTACACCATTTGTAACTGGTTGAGGGTCAGCATTTCTCCTTGCTCAAATTCGTTCTTTAATGAAACACCTCCGAAAACTTTAAGTTCTATCGGTTATCAACATATCAATCATCGGTTATCCTTGAAGCCGGGATAAACGACGAGCACTTGAAGGCACCACCTCATCAGGTGAACCGAGCGGCCGTTGATGAGTTTAAATATGCTAATATTGTTAGCAGTTAGCTGATTTTGTCAGGTAACTTTCCTAATTTTCCACCACAATGTTAAACCTTGAGCACACGAAGATGTTGTCTCTTTTTAAACGCCTTTTTTTACTTTATGGTGTCACAAGAAGTTAAAGTTAGTGGAGGTTTCTATCAAACAGCGCCAAAGCCTTTAGCAAGGAAAGTTGCTTAGCTTTGTTTGCTAGCACAGAGTGACGTCATGCATTTGATTAATTTACCTGTAATTAGCTTTTCCTCATCATTTGTTCAACCCCAGGCACTAAAAAAATGTAAATCTACTTGTTAGCTGTGTCTCCCTCTAGTGTGCAAATGTGTGCAAACTCCTACTAAGGGCCTGTTGTGTTCATAAAGTCATTTCCTTATCTTTAGACATTAGTTCATAAGTTTCTCCTATTTTTCTTTGTAAAAAAATGCTTTTCAGCGTTTAATGTTTGGAAAGTAGCTCAAAGGCTAATTTTAATATGAAGCCAGGACAGTGAACGCTACATTTTGGTATTGAAAACAAACCCTGAACCAAAAAAAATGAAACATAAGCATTCAAACACTTAAAAACACGTAAAAAGTTGTATTTGCACTGAAAAAAGTTTCACATTTTATTTTATTTTGACCTTTTTTTTTTGCATTCTGTTGTGTTTTTCAGTGAATATCTTCTGATGCATTCATGCTGAAAAGAGTGGGAACCATGAGCTCCAGGTGAACTCGTAGAAGCCATCACAGAGGAAGGTGGGTATCAGAAGATAGTCACTGACAAACAAGCCAGAATTACAATACTGTAAAAAGTGTTTCAATGCCAATGTTTCTTTTTTCGGTTCAGAATTTGTTTTCAATGCCAAATTGTAGCTGTCACTGTCCTGGCTCCATAATTTTAGTATAATAACATATTTTGGGAACGGACTGTGACTCTATATTTAGTAAAAGTTCCAGAAGATTGCTACTGCCAGAAGTAAGAGTATTCATTCGAATGTAAAAAGAATTTCCTCGTCAACTTCATAGATCACAGAAGCTGCTCCAACTCTAGCAAAACTCTCATGAATGTATTCTGACTTTGGAAATATGTCTGTGACTCTGAAATTGCTTGAAATGTTGATTGGTGTAAGTCCATCTTAAGTGGCTAAAACATTACAGACATGATATTTGCGAAGATGGATCCTTTAGTTTCTGACTGAGACGTTTTATTGAAACCAGAAACAAAGAAGAAGTTTCTGGTTTACAGCTGCTTCAATCAGGAAACAATTGTTTTGATTAAAACGAAAAAATGTAAAACACTCAATTGACTATAGGGTTGCCAAATTTTTCAGTACCAAATTAGGGACAAAATGGATCTCAGTGCAACAGCCGTGTGTGAATGATGTGTATTGAATATGTAGTTTTACTAAACGTACATATAAGCTCCAACGTACTTGTTATGTAAGTTTTTTAAAAACCTCTAAAAAAGGACTCCTAAAGTGACAGATTATACCAGAGATCTCTATCTGAGAACACTTTAAGGTATTTTTATTACACAAAATGAATGAATCATGGCAAAACGTTTCACATTCTGCCATGTAAAGATGAAATTACTATAGTGGAAATAAAATATTCCACTCTTACCTTGGGAGCCCTGTAACCACCTTGCTGATATTGCTTGCACCTTTTCCTAGCGTGGCCTTCTTGTGCATCCCTGAAGCGTGCTGTGTAAGGTCATGCTCACCTCCGTGACCTATTGAAGACTCCCGACGGCAAAAAGTGGAGAAGCCTTTTGTTTTTGTTGCAGCTGGCTTAACCCACTTCATCTTTGCTTCCCATTGCTTTTCTTTTGAGGCCAGTTGATGCATATATGTATCCATACTTGTGTTCCACAGGCCAACCAAAATACATCTATGAACAAAACTTTTTTCAGCGGGATTTAGTGCTTTTGATGCTGTAGGTGTACCTGATGCATGTGAGAGGGGCTGTGATTGGATGACAGGTGTCACATGAAAGGCGTGATCAGTGCATGAAGGGCTAATGGCTGTTTCAGATCTAATCTAGGATCCGTAAAGTGTTGTCTAGTGATTACAGAGAAGTATTGTCAATATTTGTGACAAGGTGTGTCCCACTGAAGATGAACAAATTTAGTTTGAAATATGGGATGTCCCGGATAATACGGGCTGGCAACCCTGAAGTGACATCATAACACAAACTAATTAAGTGATTGAGGTGGGGATAGAGGCCAGTGTTTATCTTGGTTCTATCTTCTATCTGCAGAGATTGATATAGATAAACACATTTATTGTGTTAATACCTCCAATGCAGTTATCAAAGACTTGTGGAAAAGATTTATAATGAAGACAAGATGGTCACTCAACTGGAAAGTAAAATGCACATGTACGTACATCACAACTTGACACTCTGGAGAGAGATTAAACTTGTTGTAATCCATATAGCGCCCTCTGCTGGTGACAGAAAACTGCTAGTGTAATACAAAGATGCACAAATGAAATGCTATTTGACTGGTATTTAAATCTTTTTTTATCGGCACATATCTGCGATAAAATTAGCCGATACCGACAGCCTTGATATACTAATATCGGCCGGTCTGAGTTGGCCGATTAATTTCTCGGGCTCCAGTAAAAATATTAAATTATTAGGCCCAAGTTTAAAAGGTAGTGAAATCAAAACTTATTACAAATAAGAGCATGAGTTTGTTTCAATTTGCCTTTTCTAAAAGATCACAAACTTTGACCTATTTCAATATACAGAATAAGCTGAAGACAAAAACCCTCTGCCTTCGACCACAAGCTCTCATTAGCTATCGGCTTCAGCCAAATGTTTGGGTAAAGGAGTATTTATTTAGTGTGTGAAACTTTGCAAATGGTTCCTGGAATTCAAAAAGGTGAAGTGATGAAATAAAACTCCAGAGATCATTAACAGCTATTTACAGACAGTTTAATATCTCCACTTTGTACAGTGATATGGGAGGAGAAACATACTGTTGACATATATATTTCTTACTGTAGCAAATTAGCTTCTAAGCAAAATATTAATACAAATATAATTGCAGCAGTACAGTGGTTGTGTTTGATTATAAGCATCTCATTTCAGCTCTGCAATACTATTTTGTCTTTACACTTAAAGCAACAGCAACAAGAACGTCTTAATTACACATACAGATTTCTTTGTCTGCCAAATACTGCACAATTGGTGATATCTTTAGGTGATATCTAGTGTCAACTTTGCATTTGAATTATTGTAAACATATTTTGGAATGTCATTAACATTGATTGTTTTTTGCAACAGTCTCGTTCAAATCAGGCGTTTTTTTTTTTTTAAATCAAATGCACGGGTGATTATCTGATAAATACGGTAAGTTGATCAGTGCTGTTCATTAAAAACGTTGTAATGACAAAGATGATACATGTTCATAAGCAAAAGGCATGGCTCACTTTCGTGCCGTATATAAGCAAGAATATTTGGGAAAGTCGTACTTTGCTGGAAGGACGCTCAGCTTATTAACAACGTCACATTGTCAGTTTGAATTAGATTACTTCAACTCTTTACAGGTTAACATGCAACCAGATTGAAGTTAACACCTGATCACTAGACACATTCTCTGCTGTAATTGGTAAATTCAACTTGCTATTAACCTTTTTCAAGTCACTAACCTGTTTTCCATGTCCCACGTCTGCCTCATGACGGACTGACAGTGAAATTGAGCCTGGACATTCAGTCATAATTTACATCAAGCTATTTCATTTTTCAGCTTCGTCAAAGAACCTCATTTTGTCTGAGTGCACAGTCTCCCTAAGTCGTTGAATGGAAGAAGCTGTCTCGCCTGAGATGTGCTCAGCAGAGTCTAACATGCGCGTGATTTGTTTAGTTATAACAATTGTTTCTTTGCTTTCACTTCTTTCACATGATGTTTCTGTAACTAAATGTCTCTCAAAGACTGTTTTCTTGCTGCTTTTTGAATCTTCAACAGTCCATGATGCAGCTTCGTCACCCTCTGATCTAAGAGGAAGGCCTCCAACTGATTGCACTTGGACAGTAGTCAGAAGCTTGGCATGCTGTGCTTCTGGGGTTGCTTCTATGTTTGATGTAATGAAATGTATTTTTCCAGATTCCAGTCTGAGCGTGTCTTCAGATGATGAAGAAACTCCAGATGATAGAATGGTAATCTTCTCAGGCAAGTTAGGCTCTACTGAGATCAGCTCAGTCCTTGTGGTGGAAGTGATGATATTACTGTGCACCTCTCCAAGTCCTGTGTTGGGATCAGAGTATTTAACAGTTACTTTGGTTGGAGAAGATAAGGACAGGCCAACATGCTCACTTGTCATTGCAGAGCTAATATCAGCAAAGGCGTCTGATGACTGGACAGAACAGGTAGGGCTTATTGTCTCATCCACTGTTTCCCCTTCAGGGCTCTTTTCCTTCTTGTCTTTTCCAGGAATCTTTGAAGGTTCTGATGGGGAGGATAGTCCAAACCTAGGAAATTTAAACCAACCTGTCCTCTCAGGACTTTTGGTGGCATCTTGTTTGGTATGTGTTTCCTTCTCCTTTTCCTCTAACTTTCCACTGAGTCCATCTGCTTTGTGGACTTCCTTTGAGTTTTCAAGATTTTCTTCCATGGTGTCTGTTTTCGCAACGTCAAATTCCACATCAAAATTCTGGAACATTTCACCAATTGATGTGAAAGTCATTTTGGGGGATTTGTTCTCTTCTTTTGGCTCGAATTTAATTTCCAGCTGTTCTTCTAGACATTCAGCTTCGACGGATAAAGATTGGTCTTCAGGTTTGGGCTTTGAGAAGCTCAGCCTTGGCATTTTAAATGATGGTAGTTTGAATTTACTTGGAGAGCCCTGACTTTCAGTTTCTGTCGTTGGTGTCTCAACATCTGTCTTGAACTCTACACTTGGACCTTTCAATTTTAATGGTGATCCTCCAATGTCTTTAGCCTTGGCTTCAGTCTCAGATGCTTTCATGTCGACACTAGATGCTGACTTAACTTCAATTTCTGGAAGTTTGACCTGAGCTTTGACTTCTGGTAGTTTAATCTCTACTTCTTTCTGTGGTGCATTGAACTCTTCTTGAGGTCCTTTTGCTTTTGGTAGTGCAATGCCAAACTTTGGCAATTTAAACTTGCTTCCTTGTCCATCATATTCAGTTTCAAGCTCGGTTATATTTTCTAGTTGTGGTTGTGTGACTATCACTTCTCCCTCTAAAAGAGAAACATCCACATGTGGGAGTTCAGTGCTGACCTCAGGTTCTTTAACACTTGACTTTGAGAAAGATAGTCTGGGTAGCGAAAATCTACTTTTTTTCAAGTTTGCATCAGTTTCTACCGCAGGGAGCTCTTCTGTTGTGATATCCCCTGAAGGTCCCTGGAATTCAACGACTCGGGGACAGGGATCTTCTTTGGCAACTTCTAATGAAACATCAACTTCTGCTGTTTCAAAATTCATATCACCATCAGGAGCTTTAGCACCTGTCCTTGAAAATGAAAACTTAGGAAATGTCCAACTTGGTCTCCTTAACTTGGCCTCAACCTCACCTGTAGGGGCATCTGGTTCTGCGGTTGCATCTTTAGGTTCCTTGAATTCAACTTCAGGCAGTTTGACTTCAGCTTTGGCCTCTGGTAGTGTGACATTCGCATCTCTGTTTGATAAACTTACATCAATTTCAGGTCCTTTAACTTTGGGCATGGAGATGCCAAATTTTGGCAGTTTAATCTTGCTTCCTTTTCCATCATATTCAGTTTCAAGCTCGGTTATATTTTCTAGTTGAGGTTGTGTGACTATCACTTCTCCCTCTGAAAGAGAAACATCCACATGTGGAAGTTCAGCACTGACCTCAGGTTCTTTAACACTTGACTTTGAGAAAGATAGTCTGGGTAGCGAAAATCTACTTTTTTTCAAGTTTGCATCAGTTTCTACCGCAGGGAGCTCTTCCATTGTGATATCCCCTGAAGGTCCCTGGACTTCAACGACTGGGGGACAGGGATCTTCTTTGGCAACTTCTAATGAAACATCAACTTCTGCTGTTTCAAAATTCATATCACCATCAGGAGCTTTAGCACCTGTCCTTGAAAATGAAAACTTAGGAAATGTCCAACTTGGTCTCCTTAACTTGGCCTCAACCTCAACTGTAGTTGCATCTGGTACTGCGGTAGCATCTTTAGGTTCCTTGAATTCAACTTCAGGCAGTTTGACTTCAGCTTTGGCCTCTGGTAGTGTGACATTCACATCACTGTTTGACAAACTTACATCAAATTCAGGTCCTTTAACTTTGGGCATGGAGATGCCAAAATTTGGCAGTTTAAACTTGCTTCCTGATCCTTCCATTTCACTTCCTTTACCTTTCAGATCCACAGATAGGCCTTCAATGTCTGTATTGGGTCCTGTGACATCCATAGTAACTCCCTCTTTAGATACTTCCAGCTTTTCCTTATCAATTTCAATGTTTTTGTCAATGGTAGGTACTTCCACACTGACCTGTGCAGCACTTGCTCCAAATTTGGGTAATTTAAACGTTGGCATTTTAAATTTCGTTGGTGATCCTTCAGTATTACTTGTCTGAAGATGAACTTGTGGAGTTATCACTTCCACTTTGGCGGAAGGTTCTTTAACTTCAACACCAGAAAGTTGAACTGTAGCTTTGGCCTCTGGTAGTTTCACATCTACATCTTTCTTTGACAAGCTTAAATCAATATCAGGTTGTTGAACCTGAGACCCTGAAAAACCTAGACTTGGCATTTTAAACTTGCTCCCTTTTCCTTCAAGTTCAATTCCTTTGGTTTTTATATCTTTTGATGGACCTTCAATGTCAATATGGGGGGCTGCAATATCAACTGTGAGAACTTCTTCAGAGATTTTTATGCCAGCCCCATCAATTTTGAGATCTTTGTCAGTTTCAGGCAGTTCTACATGGGCACTTGGAGAACCCATTCCAAATTTTGGTAGTTTAAATGTGGGCATCTTAAATTTTGATGGTGAGCCTTCTTTATCTTTTGTTTGAACTTTGATCTCAGGTGCTTTGAATTCTATTTCAGCAGAGGGTTTTTGCAGTTCAACTTCGGGTAGTTTGACTTCAGCTTTAGCTTCAGGTAGTGTCACATCTCTGTCCTTCTTTGATAGATTTATATCAAATTCAGGCCCTGTTACTTTAGGCATTGTTATGCCAAACTTTGGCATTTTAAACTTGCCTGATTTTCCTTCATGTTCTGTTCCTGTCATTTTCATATCTATTGATGAGCCCTCAATGTCAACTGTGAGAACTTCCTCAGGAATTTTAATGTCTGCTCCATCGATTTTTAGGTGTTTGTTGGTTTCAGGTACTTCTGCAACGGCACTTGGCATTCCAACTCCAAATTTTGGTAGTTTAAATGTGGGCATTTTATACTTTGATGGTGAGCCATCTTTGTCCTTTGTTTGAACTTTGATCTCAGGTGATTTAAATTCAACTTCAGCAGAGGGTTTTTGCAGTTCAACATGAGGGAGTTTGACTTCAGCCGTGGCTTCTGGTAGTTCCAAGTCTACATTTTTCGTGGATGAACTTAAATCAATTTCAGGCCCTGTTACCTTAGGCATTGTTATTCCAAACTTTGGCATTTTAAACTTGCTTCCTTTCACTTCTTGTTCTGTTCCTGTACATTTCATCTCTATTGTAGGGCCTTCAATTTCAATGTTGGGTGCTGCAACTGTGAGAACCTCTTCAGGAAATATTATTTCACCTCCATCTATTTTAAGATCTTTGTTAGTTTCAGGCAGTTCTACATGGGCACTTGGAGTACTCATTCCAAATGTTGGTAGTTTGAATGTGGGCATCTTAAATTTTGATGGTGAGCCGTCTTTGTCTTTTTTTTTAAGTGTTATCTCAGGTGATTTAAATTCTACTTCAGCAGAGGGTTTTTGCAGTTCAAGTTCAGGAAGTTTGACTTCAGCTTTAGCTTCAGGGAGTGCCACATCTACGTCTTTCTTTGATAGATTTATATCAATATCCGGCCCTTTTACTTTAGGCTTTGATATTCCTAACTTGGGCATTTTAAACTTGCTACCTTTTTCTGGATGTTCAGTCCCTGAAGTTTTCATCTCTATGGATGGGCCCTCAATGTCAATGCTCGGTGCAGCAATGTTGATTTTGAGATCTTCTTCAGGAATATTTATGTCCGCTCCATCAATTTTGAGATCTCTGTTAGTTTCAGGCACTTCCACAGTAGCACTTGGCATACTGATCCCAAATTTTGGTAGTTTGAATGTGGGCATCTTATACTTTGATGGTGATCCTTCTGTGTTCTTTGTCGCCACTTTGATTTCAGGAGCTTTTATTCCCAAATCAACTGAAGGCTCTTTCACTTTAACATCAGGGAGTTTGACTTCGGCTTTGACCTCTGGAAGTGTCCCATTCACATCTTTCCCAGACGAGCTTATATCAATATCAGGCCGTTTAACTTGAGGCACATTGAAACCAAGACTTGGCATTTTAAACTTGCTTCCTTTTCCTACATGTTCAGTTCCTGTAGTTGTCATTTCTATGGATGGGCCCTCAATGTCAATGTTGGGTGCTGCAATATTGACTTGGAGAACCTCTTCAGGTATTTTTATATCAGCCCCATCAATTTTGAGATCTTTGTCAGTTTCAGGCAGTTCTACATGGGCACTTGGAGAACCCATTCCAAATTTTGGTAGTTTAAATGTGGGCATCTTATACTTTGATGGTGAGCCTTCTTTATCTTTTGTGTGAACTTTGATCTCAGGTGCTTTGAATTCTATTTCAGCAGAGGGTTTTTGCAGTTCAACTTCGGGTAGTTTGACTTCAGCTTTAGCTTCAGGGAGTGTCACATCTCTCTCCTTCTTTGATAGATTTATATCAAATTCAGGCCCTGTTACTTTAGGCATTGTTATGCCAAACTTTGGCATTTTAAACTTGCCTGATTTTCCTTCATGTTCTGTTCCTGTCATTTTCATATCTATGGATGGGCCCTCAATGTCAATGTTGGGTGCTGCAATATTGACTTGGAGAACCTCTTCAGGTATTTTTATATCAGCCCCATCACTTTTGAGATCTTTGTCAGTTTCAGGCAGTTCTACATGGGCACTTGGAGAACCCATTCCAAACTTTGGTAGTTTAAATGTGGGCATCTTAAATTTTGATGGTGATCCTTCTTTATCTTTTGTTTGAACTTTGATCTCAGGTGATTTCAATTCAACTTCAGCAGAGGGTTTTTGCAGTTCAACATGAGGGAGTTTGACTTCAGCTGTGGCTTCTGGTAGTGCCAAGTCTACATTTTTCGTGGATGAACTTAAATCAATTTCAGGCCCTGTTACTTTAGGCATTGTTATTCCAAACTTTGGCATTTTAAACTCCCTTCCTTTCACTTCTTGTTCTGTTCCTGTAGATTTCATGTGTAATGTAGGGCCCTCAATGTCAATGTTGGGTGCTGCAACTGTGAGAATGTCTTCAGGAATTTTTATTTCACCTCCATGGATTTTTACGTCTTTGTTAGTGTCAGGCACTTCCACAGTAGCACTTGGCATACTAACTCCAAATTTTGGTAATTTGAATGTTGGCATCTTAAATTTGGTTGGTGATCCTACTGTGTTCTTCATTGCCACTTTGATTTCAGGATCTTTAATGTCCAATTCAGCAGAAGGCTCTTTCATTTCAACATCAGGGAGTTTGACTTCGGCTTTGACCTCTGGAAGTGTCACATTCACATCTTTCTTAGACAAGCTTAAATCAATATCAGGCCGTTTAACTTGAGGCACATTGAAACCAAGACTTGGCATTTTAAACTTGCTTCCTTTTCCTACATGTTCAGTACCTGTAGTTTGCATCTCTATGGATGGGCCCTCAATGTCAATGTTGGGTGCTGCAATATTGACTTGGAGAACCTCTTCAGGTATTTTTATATCAGCCCCATCAATTTTGAGATCTTTGTCAGTTTCAGGCAGTTCTACATGGGCACTTGGAGAACCCATTCCAAATTTTGGTAGTTTAAATGTGGGCATCTTATACTTTGATGGTGAGCCTTCTTTGTCTTTTGTGTGAACTTTGATCTCAGGTGCTTTGAATTCTATTTCAGCAGAGGGTTTTTGCAGTTCAACTTCGGGTAGTTTGACTTCAGCTTTAGCTTCAGGGAGTGTCACATCTCTCTCCTTCTTTGATAGATTTATATCAAATTCAGGCCCTGTTACTTTAGGCATTGTTATGCCAAACTTTGGCATTTTAAACTTGCCTGATTTTCCTTCATGTTCTGTTCCTGTCATTTTCATATCTATTGATGAGCCCTCAATGTCAACTGTGAGAACTTCCTCAGGAATGTTAATGTCTGCTCCATCGATTTTGAGGTCTTTGTTGATTTCAGGTACTTCTGCAACAACATTTGGCATTCCAACTCCAAATTTTGGTAGTTTAAATGTGGGCAACTTATACTTAGATGGTGATACTTCTGTATCCTTCTTCGCCCCCTTGATCTCAGGAGCTTTGATTTCCAATTCAGCAGAAGTTTTTTTCAGTTCCACGTCAGGGAGTTGGACTTCAGCTTTGGCTTCTGGTATTGTCACATTCCCATCTTTCTTAGATAAACTAAAATCAAATTCAGGCCCTGTTACCTCTGGCAATGTGAATCCAAACTTTGGCATTGTAAACTTGCTCTGTTCCCCGTCAACTTTTGCTTCACCCTCTGGTAAATGTATATCCATTTCCCCTCCTTTCACTTGAACCTTTCCCTCTGGACTTGCAACATTAACTCCCTGAAGACTTACGTCAACTTCTGGGGCCTTTACACTTTGTTTTGAAAAAGAAAAACTTGGTAGTGAAAACTTTGGCTTTTTCAGTTTTATATCTAGGTCAACACCTGGCTGATCGTCTTTTACAGCTCCCCATGAACTATCTTTTACTTTAACCTCTGGCAAATGGACCTCTGTTTCAACTTTTGGTACATCGATATCTGTAGATGGCACTGATACTTGTAAGTCAGCTCCTTCAATTTTGATATTTTTGTCCATATCAGGTACCTCAGTGCTGACATTTGGACTTGTTACTCCGAATTTGGGAAATTTGAATGTTGGCATTTTAAATTTGGAAGGTGATGCTTTTATGTTGCTTGATTGAGCCTCAATCTCAGGAGCTTTAATTTCCACTTCAGCAGAATGTTCTTGAAGTTTAACATCAGGGAGAATAACCTCTGCTTTGGCTTTTGGTTGTGTGGTGTCTTCATCTTTCTTCGATAAGCTGAAGTCAAATTCAGGTCCTTTTACTTTAGGCATTGATATTCCAAACTTTGGTGTCTTGAACTTGCTTTCTTGCCCAGCAAGTTCACCTTCAGACTGCAAGGTCTTTGATTCCAGCTGAGGTTTTTTAACCTCAATCTTAGCTTCTGGAATAGAAACATCCACTTTTCCAAGTTTGACATCAATTTCAGGAGCTTCTGGGAATTTGGCCTTAGCATCTGGTAATTTGACATCCACACCTTTCTTCGGAGAGCTTACATCTATTTTGGGACCCTGTACTTTTGGCAATGATATTCCAAACTTTGGTACTTTAAACTTGCCTTCTTTTCCCACACCTTCAGTTTCAGTAATTTTCACATCAAGTGAAGGAACCACAATATCAATATTTTGTGCTCCAATGACACGTGTTGTCAGATCTTGAGCCTCAATTTCTACTTCAGCAGAAGATTTTTTCAGGTCAATATCAGGGAGTTTTACTTCTGCATTGGTTTCTGATAGGGTCAGATCTTTTTTTGAGAAGTTTAAATCAATTTCAGGCCCTTTAACTTTTGGCATTGAGATACCAAAATTAGGCATTTTGAACTTGCCACCTTTCCTTTCAAGTTCAACATCAGCCTCCAAAGGTTTGAGTTCCACTTCAGGTTGTTTAACTTTCACCATAGCCTCTGGAATTGTCACTGCTGCTTTTCCAAGACTGACATCAATTTTGGGGACATCTGGAATTTTGACCTCAACTTTTGGCTGTGGTAATGTCATATCTACATCTGTCTTTGATAAACTTAAGTCAACTTCTGGTGCTTTTACTTTCGGCAAATTGATTCCAAACGTTGGTATTTTAAACTCCCTAGAAGTTCCATCTGTTTCAAACTCTGGTGGTTTCATCTCCACATTTATTTTAGTGGTTTCTGGAAGTTTGACTTCAACTTTAGCATCTGGAATTTCCATTTTCTCTGGAAATGGCACATCTGCTACTTCAAAATCAACTTCTGGAAGTTTAACATCCACCTCCGCCACTGGTAATGAGACATCAGTGTCTTTCCTTGGCAGGCTGAAATCAAGTTTCGGCCCTTTTGCTTTTGGCATGGATAAACCAAGATGAGGCATTTTAAACTTGGTTCCCTTTCCATCTAGTTTAGTTCCAGTTGATTTCATATCTATTGAAGGTCCTTCAGTGTCAATGTTGGGTGCTGCAATATTAACTGCCAACCCCTCTGCGGGAATATTAAGGTCAGGTACTTCAATTTTCATATCTTTGTCTATATCACGGTCTTCTACAGATGCATGTGTCATATCAAACCCAAATTTTGGTAGTTTGAATGTTGGCATCTTAAATCTTGATGGTGATCCTTCAAAATCCTGTTGTTGAACTTCAACCTCTGGAGCTTTGATCTCAATTTTAAGACCAGGATCTGTACGTTCAACTTCAGGAAATTTGACTTCTGCTTTAGCTTCGGGTAAACCAACCTCTCTTTGTGGAAAGCTTAAATCAATTTCGGGACCTTTAACTTTTGGCACTGAGGCTCCAAATTTGGGCATTTTGAATTTGTGTCCTTTTCCATCAAGTTCAGCTTGTGTTTTCTTCACATCAAGAGCTGGGCCCTCAATGTCAATGCTTGGTGCTGTTATGTCAACTGCACCTTCCTCAAGTGGTTTCAATTGTGTTTCAGGAATTGGAATACCTTTGTTCTTTTTAGATATTTCAACACCTGCATTTTGAGTAGCACCTCCAAATTTGGGTAGTTTGAGAGATGGCATTTTAAATTTGGATGTTGATCCTTCCATATTCTTTTCAACAGATTTGCTTTTCGAAACTTTTAAGTCCACTTTAGCAGAGGGTGCTTTTAGTTCAGCACCAGGGAGTCTGACATCTGCTTTAGCCTCTGGTATTATTACATCAGCATCTTTCTTTGAGAAGCTCAAATTAATGTCTGGTCCTTCTAATTTTGGCATTGTGATTCCAATCTTTGGCATTTTTATCTTGCCTCCGTGTCCGTCAAGTTCACCTTCAGTCTGTAGAGGTTTTATTTCCAAGTCAGGTTTTTTCTCTGGAAAAGAAATCTCTACATTAGCAAGCGTAACATCAATCTCTGGAGCTTCTAGGAGTTTGACCTCGGCATTGGCCTCTGGTAGTTTGACATCAGCACCTTTCTTTGATAGGCTTAAGTCGAATTGAGGCCCTTTCAATTTTGGCATTTTAATTCCTAACTCTGGCATCTTGATCTTGCTTCCTTGTCCATTAAGTTTAAGCTCAGTCTGCTGAGTTTTGATTTCAAGCTCAGATTTTTCAACATCCACCTTTTCCTCTGGAATAGAAACATCTATGCCCCCAAGAGTTACTTCAACCCGAGGAACTTCTTGGTGTTCAGCCTCTGCTTTAGCTCCTGTTAGTGTAACATCTACACCTTTTTCTGATAGTCCTGTATTCATTGTAAGTCCTTTCACCTTTGGCATGGAGAGGCCAAGATTTGGGATTTTGAACTTGCTCCCCTGTCCTTCTTGTTCAATCGTTGTTATCTCTGCATCAATGGTTATGTCCATTGATGTGTGTTCCTTAGCTTCAACATCTTTTACTTCACGTTTAATCTCTGGAAACGAGATGTCAGCATTTGGCTTTGAAGCATCAAGATTAACACCAAAACCTGTAAGTCCAATGCCACCATTCTTATCAGCAGGTGAACCACTTACTGAATCAATGTATTCAATCCCATCAATTTCAGGTACCTTCACATCAGATATGGCTCCTCCAATGTGCCCCATTGCTTTCTTTATTTCAGTTTTTGACGTTTGTACTTCTTGGAGGAATATAGTCCTTTCTCCTTTGAAGTTGTCATCTTTTTCCTGATTTAGATTTTGTTTTCTAAAGTCAAATCCAATGTCAGGGATTTTTATGTCTGGCATTGCAATCCCTAAGCCAGGTGTTGTTTTCTTTGCCTTCTTTGATCTCTTATCATCGCGTCCCAGAGCTACAGCTTCTTCTGCTGCACTTTCCTTTCCAGGTATTTTTAAATCTTCTCGTTTATAAACCTCAGTTTTCATTTCTTTGTCGCTCCATTTCTCTTGGGGTTTGTCTTTCTTTTCTACTTGGGTCTCAATTAGAAGTACCTCTGAGGCTAACCCATCAGGTGCGATCTTTGGTAGTTTGACTGTGGTCTTAGAGATGCTTGTAGAGGCCGTTGTGTCAAACCTAGTAAAGTGTGTCTCATGTTTCGATTTGGTGTCTACAACTTTTGTAGGTGTTTTTACTGAAATTCTTTGTGCATTGGCGTCTATCACAGTTATTTCTTCGGGAATAGGCACACCAGATGTGTCAACTTTAGGTAGCTTAAATCCTGGCAATTTCGAAACAGCCTCTTTAACACTGTCAACATCAATTGACATTGGCATTGTTTCGGATGAAATTTCATCATAATGTCCTGTATAAACCACTTTGGGTTCTTTTATTCCTCTGGCTGTGGTCTTCTTAGACAAGTCCTCCATACCAGGAATCTCAATGTCTTCACGTTTGGGAAGTTGTGTTTTGGAAAGACTGCTTTTTGACAGTCGTTCGTAAGGGTCCTCTTTAACATCACTTGTAGGAGGTGCAATTTTAGTTGTGCAGTCCTCAACATTTACATTTGTTTTTTGAAAATCCTCCTCTATGGCAATGTCACCAAAGCCTATTTTTGGCAGTTTGAATGTCTTGGTTTCTTGTTTTTGTTTATTGTCTTTGTCTTTTTTTGTTTTTGCTTCTCCTTTCTTTGGAGATTTTTTCACAGATGCAACATCAGATATTTCAAGTTCCACCTTTGGCAAGCTTGTCACTGGTATGGCTGAGATGGCGCCAGGTGCTTGTTCATCTCCCTGTAGCTCTTTGTGTGTCTCAACACTTGGGATGACATTTGACTTTTCGCTTTCAGGTTGATCTGCTATTTCAATACTTGCCCCCAGTGTTTTCAACCTCTTTGGTGAGGCTTTTGCTTTTGCTTCTTTTTTGTGTGATTTATCCTTCCCCAAAATTTTCATTTTTAATTCAGACCTTTCTTTCTTCTTTTTCTTTCCCTCGGGAGACTTTGCACCAGAAGGGCTTTCTTGATTTGCCAGAGCCACAGTTAGATCTTCTGTTTTCAAAGTGCTATCAATAGTTATGAGCTCCACCTTGTGTGTCAGATTTTGTTCATTTTGCAAGTCTTCCGAAGCGGTCACATATACGTCAGGGGTTTCTCCAGAGGAGCTTTCAGCGATCTGCCCAGTTGTTGCAGTGTCTGTGTCCAGATCTTCAGATGAACCTACACGGCCTCTCTTTTTCAGAAAAGAAAGCCTAATTTTATTCCTCTTTTTGCCTTTCACAGCATCCTGGGATTTTATAGGAGACTCTGTGTCACTTGTGGGGGGACTAAGCTCAAGCTTTCTCTGCTCGTCGGCCTCTGAGGAACTGTGAGACCTTGTAAAGTGGGACTTCCTTCCTAGGGTGTGAAACTTGGGCCATGAAATGCGTGCATCACTACGCCTTTTGGTTTTTCCTGGCTCCCTCATCTCTGGAGTATACGTGTCATCCTCCTGTTGAGAAACAGAATTATAAAAATTACATTTCAGCCTCAAGACTATTTATCACAAAGACTCTGATAAGATAGCCGGAAAATATTTACGGGGATGACATCAGATTCCATGATGGGTTCGGTCTCTGTGATGTCTGGTTTGCGTTTCAAGCAGAGCTTCACTTTGTACGCTTGAGCGTGCTCCAGAATCTGAATGGCGTCCTCATATGGAACATTGTCAAAATATACAGTGGCACTCAGAACCTGATCACCTGTGTGAACAAGAGCAAAATATTTCAGAAGCGCTTAAATGAGAAGGCGTTCAGACTCTGAAACTGATTTTTTTTAAGGGATAAAGTTGAATTATTCTCTAAACATTCTCAAAGACTGCCTTGGTCTTCGTCTTGACTGTCTCGATCCAAAATGTCTCTGTCTCGTCTCAGTCTTAGAGATCTCGGGTCTTGGGTATGTCTTTGGTCTCGGTTAGTGTGGTCTTGGCTACAACACTACTGTATATTGAGTTGAAATGTGCACTTTTGACTTTTATTACTAGTGATAAATAACAATCGCCCTTTAGGGACTTATGAAGTTGAAGTAGTTTCTCGTTTACCTTCTTTCAGTTGCAGACTTTTTGAGGCTGGTGACTCTGGTACCACTTCCTTAATGAAGAGCCCCTCTCTCCCCCCTCCACCGTAAATAAGACCCTCTGCGCCTCCATCTTGGGCTGTTTTCACGATCACCTCAGACTCAGGGCTCTGAGCTTCCTGTCCACACATCAAAGTTAGAACAGGTAAGAATCACTTCACCTCTAGCTGTGTCATTCTCCGCCACAGCACAGCATGAGGGGTTTCACAGATCTAACCACAACAGAGAGGAGAAGCTGTGAATGTCTCACCTTCAGTTTGTGTGTCTTTGATGTTGAGCGCTTTTCAAACATGGACCCAAGCCCAGACTTTTTACTTTTCTTTCCGCCCCCACCTTTGCGATGTGGGTCATGCTCCGCTTCACACTAAAAAGGAAAGTGGAAAAAAAGAGAATTCTTACAAAACATAATACTGAAAAGAGAACGCAGTTATAGTCAGAACGTCGGCCTTGCTCTAAAAGAAAAGGCAGCAGAGAAACTCCAACAGGCTTTGAAACTATTTGCTCTGAAAGGGAAGGGTACATCAAATACTGTGCAGTAATACACAGAGCAGCGGAGTCATGGTCATTCATCTTTGCCTAAAGACTTTCACAATCCACCTCGTACTTTGATTTGAGCGCACAGATATCTCTGTGTCAGACTAAATGAGCCAAACACAGGCTTCCTTCTCTGTGTCACAAGCCTGTTTTTCTAACTTCATTTGTGTGAGTCCATGAACACTTACACACGAACAGACTGTTCATGGACTCACTGTGTTTACAAGTAGCCTATTTAGATAACCAGGTTATAGTCTGGTCTCTGTAATAACCTTGTTTCTAAAATGTCTGGCTGTAAAGAAATCTACTTTCCTCAGCTGTGGGAGGGATTATGAAAAATAAAGGGATTACTGCTGAAAACACCTGATTTCTTGGCATAATTGATATGTTCACTGTGTTTTCGGGTCATTAAACATCATGAAAACAAGTTCTTTGTAATCTGGATCGGGCTTTCTTTCCTGTGTAGCATGCTGATGTGTCTGTGCTTTGTACCTCTTTGTCACTGTCTGTGTATTTGTCCATTTCAGGATACTCCTCGACGGGGGACGATCCTTGAGGACGTGGTCTCTCTCCCTCAGTGAACTGAGATGGCTCGTCACATATCTGCGTGGACATCGGGTCAGTGAGCACCAAAACAGTCACCTGGTCTATTCCCAAAACAGCTGTTGTGATTCATTTTAAAGAGACATTTGAGTCACTTTCAGTCATCTGCTTAAACATCATCTCTTCTTCATAGCCCCCTGAAAAAAACAGTTATGTTATCTAAAGTAGCTCTCCTTGAAGAATGAGCCACAAAGGTATGAAGTGTGAACACGCCTTGCTCTGCCAATGGCTATTTGGCATCTAACAATTGTCACACTGGTTGTGTGTTTCCAAGGAAGGCAGTGTTAGTCGGTCTGACAGTCCAACACTTTCCAGAGGAAATGATCTACAAAATAATTTGATAAATTCCCATAAAACAAACGGCTACAGACATCAATTGTCCCCAGAGGATTAATCTTGCAGGACTAATCACCTTAAAAGTGTTGAGCAAGGGCCTTTGGGTAAGTAGCTCAGGGAAAGTAAGTTATGCTCAATTTAGAAGGCTGTTATTTAAATGTGTCAGACATTTTTTTATCAGAATTTAGGTCAATCAGATCAGACTCGACATCAGATGAACCCAATTTTCTAGGACTCCAGATCAGGGCTGAAACAGTTCATTAGGACATCCCAAATGTTTCTGAGACTTACTTACATATTCAGTTTCATTTAGCTGTTTCTGTTGAGTGAGCCCAAGAGAGAAACCTTTAAACAAAGGTAAGATACTCACTGAGTTGTCCTCTGGTACAGGCTCTGCTCCTCTCAGCCTCCGAGCGCCTCCTGTAGAAAACACACAGAAATTAACAACCATACATTTCTGTAAGAACATCTGCTAATTGTTAAATACTGTCAGAAATATTAGAACTTCATTCCAACAGGCTACACCAGCACATGTAAATAACTTAATCTCAAAAATGGGTTGCGTGGTGATTAACAGCTGAAGGGAAAATTGCACAATGGATTTTTTAGCAGCGCCAGTCTCGATCTGAGCAAAGTCCTTTTTCTCAAAAAGGCATTGCAAATCTTTCAACACCACAGTCAATAAAAGAGATCCGAGAACACGATGTATGTAAGTCCTTCGTTATTCAGATAAATGAGTGTGAAACACTGTGAGGTTACAAAGACACTGCACACCTGTAAGTGCAGAGAATTAGAAGTCAAGCACTTGTTTTTCTGCATTTATGTGTTTTGTAAGCGGAGACTTCCACCCTGTCTGACTCCTGACGCTTGTTTTGAGGCTGAGAGACACTGGAGCCGATGATGAGACTATTTAGAGTTCTTCCTGGCAATAATTCCCCCAGGGACTGGCTGCCTCCTTCGTCCGTTAAGTGATCCACTGTATCGATCCACAGATTAGACTCTGCAGCCTCTCAGGTCGGCCTCTGCAGGCTGCTGAGGAGGGCAGGTCTGACTCCAAGTGAGCGTGGTTAGTCAGATTATAACTCACAACATTGACTTGGTTTGATTCCATTTTTAGTCAGCTAATTGTTCAGGCCATTTGAATATGAGGCTCATTGTATCAGGAGTCCTGCTGAGGGCCGTACTCCATGTGTTAGCAGCTACAGGATACATTAAGAAAAGTCCCTTATTAAAAAGTTTGCATGAATCAAAGCTTGAATAATTCAACAGTGTGGTTCCAGAAATAAAACAAAACAATAATTTTCTCCATAGCTGACTTGATTATCAGTCATAATGTCATAACCATCCCAGGAAGACTGACCACGAGCTACCTGAGTGTGAAACGTTTCTCTTGTAGGAAATAAAAGTTCGTATAAAATCAGACTCATTTTAGAAGAAAAAAAAATGTATTCGCAATCTCGGGGAAAGGAACTACACTACCCACGATCATAGAGTGTCACAGAGACGTCTCTGATTGGTGGAGCTCGCTGTTACCATGGCAATGTCTCCCGCCCCTTGGCGTCATATTCAAACGAGTTGTTTCCCTAGCAGGCTAGCTGGTTAGTTAGCTATCACGAAATGTAATAATAACGTTGTCATGCTGCAGTGAATGTAATTTATATATTCAACAACACAAACTATAGGATATTACAACACTTGTATTAACAACGACTAAAGTTACATTTAAGAAGAAGCGATATCATTCGCAATGCATTGTGGGATGGGTAGTTCTTTGACTCTGGAAGAAAATGATGTACACAGTCTTGGACCTTTGTCCTTTTCTCCGTTCTTTAAAGCCGTTTTGGCGCTGAATTAAATGTACTATAGTCACGGGTATATGGGGTAGCTGGCTGTCTTGGTTCCAGATGAATCTCTTGATATCAGAATTTTGTATTGAGGATTTGAACGTGGAAATTTACTTCTGCAACCAGAGCCGCCAAAAAGTGAGCACTGTCTGTGGCTCGGTGTTTCACATTTTTGTTTTCTTTTTTCAATGAAATCAATGGGCAAATAAATGAATATGATCAACAGGCTTCTGATCAGCAGATGTTGTAACTCTAGAAACTATTATTGAAATGCTGTTATTCAACCCTACAAGAGGAATCCAATCATTTCAGAAACACACAAGGAATTTAACTTCGGTAAACTGTGCTCTCTTTGTACAAAGGTATAACACTAAATATCAACAATAAACACAAAATAAACAAGTTAGCAAAGACTAATATGTACAAGACTAAATAAGATAATAGTGCAGTGGTGAGTAGTGCAAAAGATGCTGAAGTAAACATCAGGTAGTTTTTACAGTATTTATTTTAAAGAGTGTGCATAGATGATAATTTAAATTAAATAATATACGTATGTACATTCACAGTGACAGTTTTGTTCCAGGGTTATTTCACAGCGACAGGTCTGACACTCTGTGACTGTTTAGCGTTCATCAGAGTGACAGCCTGGGGGAAGAAACTGTTCTTATGACGGGTTGTTTTGGCGTACAATGATCTGTAACGCCTGCCGGAGGAGTTTGAAGAATTTGTGTCCGAGGTGCGAGGAGTCTGCAGTGATGCTACCTGCCCGTTTCCTGGCCCTGGACCGGTATAAGTCCTGGAGAGGGGGCAGGTTGATACCAATGATTTTTTCTGCAGTCCTTATAGTCCGTTGAAGTCTGTGTCTGTCCAGTTTGGTTGCAGATCCAAACCAGACAGTGATGGAGGTGCACATAACTCAAGTTATTTGTGCTCGCACAGCTTATTAATATTTATTCTAATAAGCTGTTGAACTGGGACTGCGACCTTTGTAAGCCTCACTGACGCACTAAACTCCTTAGCTCAAATCAAGAAACTAAAAGAAAATGTCACCCAACACGGATTAGGTTTCCAGAAAAAAAATGTGCAACTCAGGAAGTTGCAAAGCTAGAAGAGGCAGAGGTGGTTGAACCGGGACTGAATTGTAATAAAACCAATAAATGAATACTCATAAAATGTGATAGAAAACCTTGGGTCAGTGCACGCTCAATAAAGGGGAGCCAGTGTTACAGAGGGATTTACAAGATTCTGCGGAGGTGATTTACTTTGCAAATATATCAGGAAAAAAAAAACGTGATACTTGCTATAATCAGCAGTTTGCTCGACGAGAAGTTTAAGAGATTAATGTGCATGCAAATGATGTTACACTTGTTAAAAAGTCTCCTGCTCTATATCAAAAAGCTTCCGCAAATAGAGGCTTAATCTTAAAAACTGTTGAAGCTCTCCTTTGGTAAGTCATTAATGCAACACACATTATCGTCAGGTGTTCATTTAAAAACCCTCAAAAGTTTAAGCGTAAAATTATCTAGCAAACGTGCCATATGCACACTAATGCACAGACATACAGTATATACTGCTACGCCATAGTATCTCAACTCGCCACTCACACCATCACCCCCCCACTCTTTCCTTAATGTATATCATGTGAGGTGCTCTGACTGCCTGTGTGAGTGCATTAAGAGACTGATGGAAACGAAAAACCTTCTACAGTATCAGGGTGTTTTGTTGCTTCAAGGTTGATGATTCATGAGAATTTAAGAAGCTATCGAATGACATCAAAGCTCGGATCTTTTTCTGAAACGGAAACTTGTCTAAAACACAACGTGCACCGTCATCATAGACCCTAAAGTTCTCTAACACCATGATCAGGTCAGCTCTGAACACACCACAGTCTAGACATGTTGTGAAATGTAAGACCCAACATCCTCTGCAGCTGCACCGTTACATCGACTACGGTTTGAATCCTTATCACAGTCATTACCTGCTCTTTCACATCAGGTTTGAAAATTAAAGCTCTCTGAATTTCAATGAATGCAGAATCAATAGTTCACCTACCTGCTGCTGTTTGTTGGTTCAACTTGGGGAAATAAACCAAGGTGTTAACAGCACATTACCCAAACGGCCCTTTAGCATTCCAGGCGGGAGTGAGACTGCCAAAGTGGCTAAAGTGATTTGTTCAGTCTCAGATGGACAAAGGGGGCGGGACACTTTTAGGTCGCAGTGCTACCTTGGGTGTCACTCCCAAACTGAATGTAGTGTTTTCTGGAGACTTAACTCTTTGTATGCCCTGGAATCTACCTTCACATTAATATCTCATTAAACCTCCTCTTTAATTTGGTTAATAAAGTAATGAAGGGGAGGAACACCTTACTTTACAAAAAAATGGCTCTTATCTCTCTCTGAAAGGAGTTTCCATTACTTAACCTTTTCATAAACAGTGATGGTTTGCTGCCTAATTTCAATTATTTGATTTATCTGCTACTCAACCCATTGATGCAAATTCAAAAAGACTTCATGGTCACCCGACAACGAATCTGTTTTCATTGATCCTTTGACTTCTTGCCTTACTAAGCCCGGCGTGCACTGTACGATTGAATACAATTTGCGCTCTAATGCCAGCTCACACTGTAGGACTGAATCGTTTACGACACAAGACCAAAGCTCACGATTTACTGTTTGTGCTCACACTGTACGACCTGATTGTTGGCACGACCTAAGAGCTCACACTGCACGACTTAAGTCAGGACAGAGCATTCACAACTGTCAATTGAAAACTCCCACAGATTAGTAGTATAAGCTTATATATAGGGATTTTTTTTATGCAAGTATGTAGGCATATCAGCGTAATCATCAGTTTTCTTGCAGAGGGAACTTGTAAATCTTCTAAAGTGCAAACTAATGAAAATGACCCGCACAACATGAGGAGAACACCTGTTGTATGTTTCAGTCATAATTAAAGGAATCGATGGAGAAAGACAGAGTGTTGAAGTCTTAAAATAGATATTAACATTCAAGTTAAACCTCTGGTCGACACCCTTCAGAAGTTATCCATCGACTTTAGTGAATATTTTCTTCTTCTCTTTTGAAAGGGGGTTAAATCTGCATCAATCCATTCAATGACGTAAACTAGTAAAGCATCATTTAAAAATGTAGATTTATATGTTCATATTTCAATCGGACTCATTCGATACTCTGCTCTTGCTGTGCGACTTATGATCCACTGATGGTCCAGTGTGTCTTCAGGAAGTGAAGCCGGACAGCGTCAGATAAATTCATTAAACACAGCGTCTGAGTCTCTCAAGGCTGCAAACTGTCATGTGCCATGTCTCAAGTACACTGCTGCTGGTGTCCCGTGTAGTCGACCATGGCGTCAGTGTTTGCAGTGAGCTTTATGGAGCATTCAGATGCTTCCTGGAATGACTTGATGATGTATTTGTTGTATTATTCACCATTACATCCAGGCGGATGTCCAGTTGTTCTGCCCTCACTACCGACTGATCACGTTTTCACCCTCCTTTCTCAAATATTTGTCATGTGGGCGCAGAGGGACGGGTATCGACACTCACTCCTGATGAAAATGAAATCACATTATAATACTTATTGTGGAGGCTTAGATTGGAGAATGCAGCACAGAGACTAAGTGGGCCTCTACTTGTGACTTGTTTGTTTCAAAAATACAAAGTCCAGATAAGTTTGTTGATTTCTTAAACAAAAAGAGTGAAAAATAATTCTAAACAAAAAGTCCAAACGGTGATGATAACTACGATGATGACTATAAGGATAAAGATGACGGTCAACAGAAAATATTCAAACCAGCTCACCCTCCTTGTCTAGCCTCACGCCACAAATGCACAGGTGCATAAGGTAAAACCACGCCCACTGCAAATTACCGGAAATTAAATCAAACCCCTATTAGGAGCAAAACATCATAAATAATCAACATAGGTGAAAATACACATGATGGCTCCTTCAGTACTGTTCACTTGTTTGACTTATCATGAGATAAAATATCTCAGAAATATGTATAAACTGCTTCCTCAGAGTTCTACTTTGACTTTGACTGCAGTCATTTGCACTTTAAAAAAACACAGCGGTAGATGCTGAAGTCTTTTGTGGTGCAGATCCTGTATGAATCATGTGGGATCAACTGCAGCTCTGGATTTGGGTGTGGCTCCACCCTCAGCGCTTGTGCTGATGTGATGAGGAAAGAGGCTTATGAACTACTGATGTGGTATGTCTGCTTTCAAACAACACCCATGTAGACGCTTAAACTCGTCTGTCCTCATACAATGCTGTGACAGTGAACCTCTCATATACTCAGGGAAGGAATTCACTGATGACAGGTTGCGGTGGCTAATAGCGCCAACAACTGTGCATCGTTTTCTTCCGCTACCTGCTCCATCTTGAGGTCTAATTCATAAAACACTAATAAAACATTTCCCTCCTCTTGTTTTCTTTCCACATAAAGATGATGAGCAAAGAGGGGAAACATTTTCCAATTTTTTGTATGTTCTTTGAATGTGACGTGAATTTCACTGTTTGAAACAAAGCTTCCTATCTTAATGAAGCAAACGAGGATAACTTAAAGGAAACAAACAGCACTCGCATCCCCATCATGCGTAACGACTCCTGACCATCTCCACACATGTGGATGAAGTGTCGAGTTGCTGACCGGACTGATTTAACCCCTGATTATGTTCATAGTAGTAAACTCAAATTAATGTTTACAGACTTTAAATTGTTCAATTTTCACAGTTGAACAATGTTTTGATCACACAAAGAGAGAATTGTAGTCATGATCACATGAAGGTTTGACACCCTCTATAAAAAACTGCGGCGCAGTCACCACCAACTCTCAGCAGGCGGTAACCTTTTCACTCAAACTGCGCGTGCATCAGGGGCGTGTCTAGACTTTTTTGTGCTGGGGTGGCCTTACTTTGGCTCTGACTTATGCAGGGGTGGCACAAATAAATATCAAATATCAAACCTTTCTAACTTCGCCAACTCATATCTACTTATAAAATAAGACATGCATGCACAGCCTGCTCCTGCTCAGTCTAACTTGCAATGTTTTGATCCTGACACTTTGCCAGTTAGTTAATTGCAAATAAGACAGAGTGCATTACTTTCCTGTGCACTTGTCTTATGAAATAGACATTGACATGTAAAGGAAGCTAGTAGCACCCTTTCCAAAAATATACCTAGTTGGTTTTAACAAAAGTCCTGCTTCTGACAGGGCAAATATAGCCAGTTGCTGTTTAGGATTTTTTGGGGTGGCCAATCAGATTTCTAGGGGGGCCATGCCGCCCCTTGACACCCCTCTGGACACGCCCCTGCCGTGCATGTTAGCAGCATTATTTTTGAATTAGATGCATTTGCAATGAAGCTCATTTGCATAGAAAAAGGACAGCTTTATTCTCTAAATAATTGCATAATGGCACATTAAAATGCAGACAAACGTCGTCAGCACACAGAGACTCCCATTTGCTCTGCAGAGCAGTAAGGGATGCATTTAACTCTTTGTGTGTGCTTTGGGAATCCGACAGTGTCTTTTACAGTCCCCTTACTTTAATCAGCTTTGATTAAAATCCCAAGAACGTATAAAAACAAACATGCAGTTCTACAAATGATGATTAGGTTGAAATTTTACGTCAAATCTAGAAATTCGTTTCCTGTCCTCAGCTCATCTCTTACGTAACCGCCTTCTGCTCCAGTTTTTGTTTCCTGTTGAGGAGCACCTGGAAGGCTCCCTGAAGCCCCCCTCTTCACTAAACTAATATAAAGTAATGCAGCTCGTTATTTGTTCTCTTGGATTTGGATTCTGCTCAGTTTTTAGTGCAACAGGCAGACACAAGCTGCTTTCACTGTAGGGCAGCTTGTTTCCATCCAAATTATAATAAGATTTGAGTGGAAAAAAACCCCTAAATTAGATTTTCTGCATGGATTATATGAACATGAGACCGTGAAAGCGCATGCTTTCAATCTATTGATCCGCTGCAAACTTACAGTGAGTTTCATCACAGCTCTGGAATCTTTTTTCCAACTCGCATGTTTTCCCACGACGTGCAATTACAACAGAAAGACGGAGACTCAGCCTTACTTCAGGTCAGCTACCTGCACACGAGGTTGAACTGTGTTTCCAACAATTCTTTGTGTTTTTGTTTTCCTCATAAGCCTTGAGCATCGAGTGACTCCAATGTGAACCTGATCATTTAGTTGAGTCAGAGAAACATCAGGTCGATTTTTGTCTTGTATGACATTTGATCTGTTTGATCGATTACTTCAAAATCTGTTCACCCAAAAATAACGTTTATCTCGACCACAGCCATGTACACAAATAAACAACCTGCTATTTCTTACATTTGATCTAGTTTGTTAAATCTGGATTGAGGAGTCCTGTGATGCTCTTAAAGTCTGAAAATCTAAGTTGAAATAAATTTAATAAGAAAATATTGGGAATTAACCAAAAATATGAGAACATTCATAAATATTTGGTACAAGTATCGACCTCCCCCTCTGAACTCTTATTGTTCACTATTCATTTCAAAGTTGTATGCCTTTAAAAAAAAGCAGTGTGAACATCTCTGATGATTCAAACAGGTGCAGGTTGCTGCAGCCATATAGACAAATCATCCAAGTGGTGTTTTAATGATTGTAGAGCAGGATTCTTCAGACTGAGACTCTGACCCCCTGTCTGGCTCCCTTTCTCACTGTAAACTAATCTCACTCTCCCTCTTTCTCTCCCTCTCCTTCTCGCTCTCTCTCTCTCTCTCTCTGACCTTGAGCACCGCCTGAAGCCTTTCAGAGCGACACAAAACTCTCCACCTCTTCAGGCGGATTTAATTTAAAGTAGCAGCAGAGTTAATGAGGAGAATTATGGGTAAAGTGTGTGGGGGGGATTCAGACATAGAAAAACATAGAAACACAGCCAGTGTATTTTTTAAATGAATATTTTAGCAGACAGCAGAAATTTACGTCCTTAAAGCAAACATCCACCTGAAGACAAAACCATAACTTTTAAATCAACGCTTCACTAGTTTGAATCAACGTTTGACACAAATGATGAGATTTAGCAGAACAAGGACGACAACAGAGGAACAATGAAAACCCCCTAATGTTCACTTTTATTCTCTCCTGACTTTAAGCAAATATATCATCTAATAATAATAATAAATAATCTAATGTATCCATAACGTAATTTATATTTGATGCAAATCTCAAAGTGGACTTGTTGAAGATATTTCTAAACCTACAGAGACAAATCTCAAAGTGCTACAACAGGAGCATAAAAACATCCATTTATAACCACGCCACGTTGGTGATGCCGTGAGTTCTTTGCCTTATTTGATGTTTCGTCTTATTCATCCTTGGCATGACCTACCTCGTAAAAAAAAACCTTGAGGTACATTTTAGAATCGATGCTTTTAACCGGCAGTGTCTGTAAAATACTGATTAATGTTCCAGACACAAAAGCACAACAAGCACACAACCTTTGGAAAGATTTAAAGGAAGTGTTTCCAACAATTCAAATCACGAAGATGAGGCGCTGCTCTCGTGGCGACCAGAAGCTGGAGTGTCGTAAAGTAAAAATGTCCATTTTGGTTTGAGACTGATTTCACTGTGCTGTTTTATTTTGTTTCATATTGTCTGGTGTCCTGATTTCAACTTTGTATTTATTTAGATTTTACTGTTGATGTTGTCTTTTTTTGTGCTCCTTCTGCAAAACATATCCCCCCTCACGGCACAGTAAAGAATCTGAAGACATTTTGACACAGCCTGCCGCTCACACAGTAAAATAACTTGCTTCATAACATGATGATTTGCAGACTTAACTTCAATCATCCTGCGGAGCAGAATGTAGCCTGAATGATATCACCCTGGCTGTCGGCTTGTTGCTCGTAAAGGCAGAACGAAACGCCACAGAAACACTCTTATACATGCAGAGGCAGCGCTGCTTAACAAAGCTCACACAAGATGACGCACTTCAAATATGGAAGATGTTTTAAACTTCTGTGTTGTGTCTTTAAAGCTCTTCATCATGACTTGATTTAGTTGATGATGTTTGTAAGAATGATGCACTTTACACTGCTGCAGCTAGAAAACACACGAATGTGGCTGCTGGTGGAAAAAGGGTGGAGAAACAGGAGAGTTTGCTTACAGATGAGTAGTGCGGGTGGTCATCCTGGTCGTTTTGATAACTTAAAAGACAGAATAACAAATTATTTAAAGTCTTTGCCCCCCCCTCCTCATCTCTTGCGCTCAACACTGAGCATTTCTAAAGTGTTACGAGAGATTGACTGCAATTTTTTGTTCCTTCTCATGTATTTTTGTTTGGATGTCCCTCAAACCGTGATTTTATATTTCTGTAACCTTTTGTTTTCATCTTTGGAAAGCCGTATCTCCCGTCTCCCGTCCCTGACCTTGATCAATTTCACACAAAATACATGACTACTTTTAACGCCTGCATACGTGGTTATGTACGTTTAAGTTGACATGGCATGTAAACGTATTGAATGAAGTCAGCTAAGTGTCCCCTGAAAACGTACATTTATAATCATGAAGAGTTCATACTGCGATGTATCAAGGGAAAGACTGTGAGCAGTGTAACCTGTAAACTATGCACTGCAAAAGTTTGAGAACTTGCACATCCTGAACTTTCTGAAGTTTAACTATATTTTTAGTTCCTACAGTGAAAGTGATGCAAGGTTACAGGTAGCAGCTCTTCCCTCTTTTATATTAAGGTAGCAGCCCTAAAGCGCACGTCTCTGGGGTTTTGCCTGTGAGGGTGTTTTTAAATTTGGGGAATAGTTTTTGCTCCGACATCTCAGAAGAAGCCTCTTCATCTTTACCCTCAGGAATTTATGCTCTATCGCTATTTTCTTTGAGGAAGTGCCGCATTAACCGAGTCTTATTTTCTTTCGGCCTCTTCTTCAAACACACAGCAGGAGGGAAGCGGGAGAAGTGCGGAGCTGCCTGACATCCTCAATGATGACATCTTCAAACACTCCCCTGCACTCTGCAGACACACCCAGCACCCACTGCAGGTCAGCAACACAACTCAGCATCAGCACCAGCCGCCTTAAACTCACTCACTGTCTCCCTGCATCAAAAACACACACGCACAAACCCAGTCTCTCCTCTCACACTGCACTACTGAACCCTGCTGCTGAATCTGTGAATAACTCAGGAAGAAAACAGCACAGAAAAAGTCATAGAGAGAGGGAAAATAGAGCAGAGAGAGTGATGCCCACCCGTCTCTGAGGAGGCGGCGTGCCAGTTGGGGAAGGCCAGATGGAAACAGTCGCACATGATGGCAGCGGTGGTGGAGGCAGCGACAGCAGAGATGAGGTCCTGGGCCTGGCAGGGAGGGAGGGAGTTGGTGGAGGAGGGTTAAGCAGGTGCTGCTGCTGCTGCTGTTGCTGCTGCTTCCCCCGTCTCGTCCTCTGCTAGCCTGTGTGTCTAGGGCGCCAGTCGCAGCACAGAGGGATGAGTTGCAGAAAATAAGCAGAGCCAGAAGAGTGAGAGTGCTCGCTGCTGCCTTCTCCGCGCTCAGATCTTTCCACTGAGTGAAGGAAACTCCCTAGCCTGCCCCGTAAACATGGACCTCCAGTGCAGCACGCTAACTTAATTATGGGAGGAGCTGCCCCCCCCCCCCTTCCCTCTCAACACAGACACAACCCTCAGTTTCCCTTCTAATCCTCTCCCCTTTCTTCCTTGTCTTCCTCTCTACTCTGTTCAGTCTCATTTATTGACCTAATGGGACAAGGACAATCACGATGTCAGCTTCTGGCTCCACCACTGACAGTACTGTGGGGAAACGTTTTATCGACGTCGGGCCACAACTCGATTTGACACTGTTTACATTTAGTTTAAAAGCTCTTGTTGTGGACACGATGGTGAAGATTTTAGGAAGCAGGAGAGTGATCAAACTGGAGGAATCAAACAAAAACAGGACGTGTTGCATGGCAGAGTTGGCCGGTGAGGCTTTGACAAGACTTCAAGATTTTGCGGTGATAATTCATGCCTCATCCTGGCATCTGGGAAATCTCAGTCCAGACAGGATATGGCAAGATAAGCATGTGGCTAAGTGACTAGGCACTCAGTTACACTCTTAACAGTGGAAGAGTACGAATCGATTCTGAACACGCAACAGAAATAACAAATAAGTAATATTTGAAAAAAAGCCTACGCAGTTTTATTAATATGCCACACCTGAAACACACAGATGATTCAGGGTGATTCACACAGGCAAAGAAAAGCATCACAAGGGAATTAAATACTTTCAGCAACATCAAACTCAATCACTAATAAGTAATTCATAAACAAATAATCTCTGCTTCCATCTCCAAAATGTGATCATTATCTTGTTGCTTATATAGATGTTTTGACTTTGGTTTGGATAAAACAATCTATTCAAAGTGATTAGACTTACAAAAAGCTTATTAATAACATTATAGACTAAAATCTTCTCTATTTAATCAGATAAATAACGTTCATCAAGATCCAAAATAAAGCTCTTTGTCATTAAAGTGTAATCTGCTACACGTATTGAGGTGAAGTGCCCGAGGACGACGGGAGAACTTTAGTGTAATTTCACGGTAAAATTATTTCAAAACGTTTCTAAATGTATCGAAACACATCGTAGCATGTCATATACTGCAGTATCTGATGTCATACATCGTACCTGTCATCGTAACGTATTGTATCGCGTCGTATTCTATCGTATCATGTTATATCGTATCGTATCTCGTCTTCGTATCGTAACGTATCGTAGCATGTCCCATAGTTTCGTGTCATCGTGTCTTATGGTGTCATAAATCGTATCTCGTCATATCAGCTTGTTTAACATTTTAATTAATCACTTTGGTTATTTGATTTGCATTTTTACCTTCTCATGAAATTTAAACAACAACTTAACATAACATATTC
Source organism: Tautogolabrus adspersus (assembly GCA_020745685.1). Lineage (NCBI taxonomy): Eukaryota > Metazoa > Chordata > Actinopteri > Labriformes > Labridae > Tautogolabrus > Tautogolabrus adspersus. The sequence goes on from CM036552.1 coordinate 23,956,762, forward strand.
CTAACAAGTTCATTTAGTTTCAGTTTATGTCACAAGCGTTGGTTAAAGTGTTGCAGAATTTCATGATGGAGTATTCCTCTAACAGAAGCTCCTGACACAACAGAATCACAAGGAGGCTTGTTTTTCTTCTTTAAGCGTGAGTGAACACGTGACTTGAAGCGAAGGCAGGGATACCGCAGAGATCCACCTTGTGAATCAATAAAGTTCGTGAAGGAGCAGACGCAGGTTAAGTGCTTCTTAAAGCTGCAATTAAGACATGGCTGTGGGCCAAAAACTGTTCCTCCCATAGGAGGAGGCTACTATTGGTGTAGTGTGTATACAGGGGGGAAATATCTCAAAATGTTGTACACATCACCTCAGTCAGCATCATGTTTTATCAGAAAATCTATTTGGATGTTTTTTGCCTTCTGGAGAGCGTCCCGCAAATCGGAGCAAATCATTGCCGCACTCGCCCCGCCTGTGGGTGCTCTCCAGTTTGATCGTCAGTGCTAAGTGATGTTTGGACCTGAAGCAGAGCTGGCAGTGCATTAGTCATGTTGGGTCTGATCAATAGTGAAGAAATGCAAGGCAGCAATATGTTATGATAGCCTGTGCAGGTATCAGGTAGCTTGAATCATCCAGGCCGTGCTTTGCAGATGTGTTTGTTCTCTACATGATGGTGGGATAACAAAATAAATGGAACAATAAAGAAAACGCAAGAGCAGAAAATCTAACTTCCTGTGATGTGGGTGGGTGTGTCTACCAGAGCAGGATGTCAAATAATATCATCAGGTATCATGCAGGATATTTTTGGCACAAACAATCTGTGCTCACTGCAGCGTGCAGTCAATTTCCAGAGATGCAGCAGTTCAGTCAGATGAAACAAAATGAGCGATTATTCAAATATGAAGGAATAATTACAGCTATTTTATCCCATTATACAATGACTCACACATCACTTAAACTAATTTAATGCTCAAATGTTCTGCTCCATCTTTCCTTTCTTCTTATAAATACCCATTTAGGATTTTATAAACGCTCTTTTTCTGCTTCTGCATTCAAGTCAGGGCAAATCCAGACAAATGAGATCAGCTCTTTAAAATCTCAACGTTTTTATGAGCGGGCAAAATGACACAGCATCTAGTTTTGGCTAAAGTTCAAAAAAACATCTCCAATCCAAAGTCAATATCTGGATGGAGAGAAGTGTCATTCTGCACGGCTGCATTTTCTGATGTTAGATGTGCTAACGTTAAATATGTAACATGAGAAGAACAGACCGAGAACAATGTGGACATCAGTAGCAGGGAGTCTGATTGTGCTGCTGTGGTTTGTTGTTTATCTCAGGTGACGTCTGTGTCCTTTACAAATGTCACTAAAGTCCCATTTATTATGTTTGTAATTAGAGAATATGGCAAAAGAAAGGCAGAGTCATTTTCAGGGTTATTGTTTTATTGAACGCACTTTGTGTTTGCAGCAGAGGACACGCAGTACAGCATTAGAAGGAATCACATCACAGAAAAGCATTGCAAACCACCCAGTGGATGATAAAGTCAGGGCTAATGATAACTTACGTTATCATAAAGGAGTCTCATGTCATCAGTATGGGTCAGGGTTAGATGGGAGATCCAATTGATGTCCTTTAACTTCAAGTGGCCTAGCGTACGCCCAGCACAAAGCTGGTTCCTGTTTTCACAGGTCATCATTTTCACGCCCAGCGCCACTGTTGTTTAAATAGCAAATGAGCTTGAGCCCCTGGTAGCGCCCATAGGTTTGTTGGTCTTAAAATGTGGTATGATCAGGAGCACTGGTTGTGTGTTCCTATCGTGAGGATGCAGAAAGTGACTGTGCCATAAATAGTAAATGGACTTGAGCTTGTAGTTCTTTTCTAGTCTTCTGACTACTCAACTTTTACACCGCAGGTCACACCTACACAGAAAAACTCTCCAAACGTAGTCGGATAAATCCCCAAATCACTTTTTCGCCTGGTGCTTTTGACAGTGCGCTTATCGTCGTCAAAATAGAGCCCTTAGTCCCTTTTGACCTATGATAGGGGATGTCACTTTTTTGCGTGTGTTTGTGCGTATGTTTTCCTGTTATTAATTTTGCCTTGTTCGTCTTTTGTGATCTATTTATGTTTCATGTCTCTCACTGTACGACTTGTTTGATTGTTTCCATATGTGAAGCACCTTGTAACCAAGTGTTTTAAAAGTGCTATATAAATAAGGACTTACTTACTTACTTATAGTAGTTATGCATAAAGTGATCACTGTCTAGGAAACACGAGCAAAACAATTCAAGAGCTCCAAAAATGGAAAATTAAAACAAGAGCAAATTGTGTCAGTGGATAGCTGCTGCTGCACTAGGAAGCACTCCTCAGTGATGTGTTGGTATGCACCGAAATATGTGTGTGAAATTCAACTTAGGCACGTTGATCAGTTGCATCCCTTTTTGCATAATACACACCATGACTCAGCGTGAGTGTTAATATCCACATCTGATGGACCTTAGAGGGGTCAAAACTGCTGCAGTTCCCACACTTTTCTCCCAGTCTGATGTTTACACCCTCACTGGGTCTGATGACCTCAAACCAGTAATGCCTTTGATTTGAAATTGAAACTAATGAATCTGGTTCATAATTAGTCATTTCAGGCATGAATTAGATTAGATAAGATGTGTCTGTGGGCAAGTCACTTAACCCCAAGTTGCTCCCGCTGCTTCATCAGCAGCGTGTGAATGTGTATGAATGGATTAGTTACTTCTGATGGTCTCTTTACTCAGCAGCCTCTACCATCAGTGTGTGAATGTGTCGGTGTGACCTGCGGTGTGAAAGCGCTTTGAGTAGTCAGAAGACTACAAAAGCGTTATACAAGCTCACGTCCGTTTACCAAGGTAGAGGTTCAACTTGTGTTTGTATTTGTGTATGCAGCATTAAACTGCGTTTCACAGAAAATGTTTTTTTGAAGTGCTCCTGAGCACCTGCAGTGATATCCGCTCCAGAATCGAGTCTGTGAAATCACAAGATTCTTTACAATTTTACGTTGAGAGCCTTTTTTCCTGAAATGTTTACACTGTTTGCACGCGCAGTCTTTCACAGAGTGAAACCCCTCCATGCAGTGAAACCCCTCCATGCACTCAAGGCACAGAAGTCCCCTCCCCATTTAAAACCTGCACATTTTGCAAATTTACATTTGTATTAATTCTTAATATCTTCAATTCCCTGTGCTTTGTTCACAACTTACTATTTCTTCAGACTTATTTCAATTATATTCTCTATAATTGCTGCTATCTTGTGTATAAGAGCGACTGTAACGACCACATTTCTCACGCGATTAATAAAGTATTTCTGATTCTGATTGTGATTAATACCACGAATAGAGACTTCTCCAAAAAGACACGCACCTGTATCGACATACTGCAGCATCATTTACGAGAAAACAGAATCAGCTTTTGGTTGTAAACGTGTTCCTTGCTTGTTTTGAGGCAGTGCTGATGGATTTGATTCAGTTAACCTGCCTTGAAATTCAGGAGGTGCAACCTTGTGAGAAGTTTGAATACACTTCTTATTCCCTGAGAGATACAACCTGATGAGTGTTCAGTTCCACTCAACACACTGTGAAAAGCAAAGCTGATGTTCGCAGAGATGAGCCAGCGTCACATGGCAGTGAAACCTTAAAAACACACATCCACACATAAGAAAACACACAGATGAAATATGCATGAAGTCACATAACACAGTGTGTATACTGCATGTTTGGAATGTGTGTGGATGAGACTGTAAGTGATCCATACGCTCTGCTGGACTCACGCTCATTTAAACTCTGACTCTGGAACATTCGATCTGGTTCATGTGCATTGGAAGACGGGCACAGATTTACATGTTCACGGAGGAAGACTTCAGGGCAGTCTGCAAGCTGGTGCGACTTAGCTGCAAAAGTCTTCAGCTATTACAGCTGCAAAGACCAAAGCTACATACCCAGCCCCTCTGCATCTACGTGACCGTGGTATCTGAACGTCCAAGTCTTGTGAACGCAACCAAATATCTTTGAAGTTTGGAACTGAAATGATTGTCACAACAAATGGCAGAGTGAGGAAGAAGTCACAATTAACCTGGCACAACTTCACCAACTACCAAGGTGCATGGAGAGTGAAAGGCTTGAAGAGGTCTAAAAGCTCCAACAACACTTGTAGTATGAAGATTAACTTTATTAGGCCGACACGCTTTGGCTTGTGGCCTTCATGTCACAGCTGCAAAGCAAACATAACGCTTTCCTCTCAGCAGTGTTGAAAATGAATTCAGTCTTCATGCATAAGGCATGATCTCATTCTCCACAGACATGTCAACTTGCCAAAGGTGGACAGAAGAGCCACGTTCAAAACACTGCAGTGACTTTCCTGCCTAATGTCCAGAGGTAAACTGTTCCATAAAGTTGGAACGTGCAATGAAAAGGCCAGCTCTCCAACCATCTTTCTTTTTGACCTTTGGGACACTAGGAAGAGCATTCCCCTGAGAACACAGATCCTGTGCAGGCACATACAGGGTCAGTCATGAACGCTGGGGCACTGCCATTAACAATGTTATAAAGTTAGCAGCAGCACCTTAAAGGTGGCTCTCACCTGGACGGGAAGAAAATGAAGAGAGGCCTTTATACACGCTCCGGTCAGAACACGAGCTGCTGCATCTGAAACCATCTGGAGACCCTGAAAACTCCCCTGATTTTGAATATAGTTGTGCAGCAAATATTGAAAGAGTTGCTCCTCTAATAGAGATGTTTTCATAGTTGAGGTTCATGCACCGCCTTCACTCTTCAGTTGGTGTAATGTGTCTGCGTAATTCATTATGTAGATTGAGGCGTCTGTTTGGCTTTGAGAGGGGAAGAGTTGATGTTAGAGTTGCATCAGAAGTTCCCTTTCACAGACCTCCTTCTGTTTCCAAACCTAACCGTGGCTGATGAGTGAAATATCTAAATACGCCTAAACACGTTATCTACTTGTCCCAGACGGAATCATTCCCCTGAACTCCCACTGACCAGGAGTTACCATTTTGATCTTCAAAATAAAACAGCTGTCTTCAAGTGTTTAACAGCTCCACTCACAGAGCGGAGGATTTCGGGGGAGGATGACAGCAAACATCATCTCCTCTGTTAGACAAAGTTCAACCACCCTGACATTCACTCAAAACTTTCACCTTTTGTATTTGATATTCATCTGTAAAGCTTATTTAACAGTTGCAACACTTTTGTGCATTAAGTTTTGTTTTTGGGCGATTTTTGTCTTTATTAGATAGGACAGCTGAAGAGAAACAGGAAGTGTTGGGAGGAGAGAGTGGGGGACGACATTCAACAAAGGGCTGAGGTCAGATTTGAACCCACAGATGCGGAGATAAGGACTATAGCCTCCATACATGGGTTGCGCGTCATAAACACCAGGCCATCGGCAGTGTGCGTTAAATTTTGATTAGGAGGGAGGGAAGTCAGAGTGTGACTGCTACACAGAGAGAACGCCAGAGCTGTTGAAGTCTGAAGCTCTGGAAGAACATGTTTATATCTGTATATATAATCTGTAAATAAAGATCATCAGCGTGCTAATATGTGGATTAAAAGCCTGCCAGCATCAAAGGAGCAATATGTAACTCTGACACCTAGTGTTTAAAATGGGTACTGCAGTCCAAATTCTAAACATTACAGAGAGCTGTCTCCCCCCCCCCCCCCCCCTCCTCTCTAGAGTGGATGCTCACGCAGGTCACCATGTGGTGGACACTGAAGCTTCAGTGTTTATCCAGCTCTGCATCGGTCTGTAAACCTTTCTGCGTTCTAACCTCTCTCCATTTTTCAAAAGCATCTCCAATATTGATCCTAGTTTGAGCACGTTTCTGCTCGTGGAGCTTATTAGAAACATGCAGAGGCTTTTTAGGTCGGGTACAATCACTTCTATCTGATCCAGTTCTCTTGCCCGCTTCCATCGCTGCAACACCTGTTGGTTTGACCTGATAACTGCTCTCATATCTGGCAAACCGAGGGGCGTCCAAAACGGCCGTGTGGGGGTGCCTTAAAACCGCCTACCTTCTCTGGTCCAAACAAATCCAGACCATTCAGGACCAGAATCTAAAGTTAGAAGGAGGACATACTGGCTGCTGCATTGTTGTCAGAGAAGCCAGCACTTCAACATAGCATGTTTCCTTAATGTCTGATCATATAGTAAGCTCACTTTATCATTTAAGTCAGTATATATTTTACATATTAATTTTAGGGATAAAACTCATGATATAGTGAAGGCATTCAGTTCAGCTTCCTGTTGTCCTTCTCCTTCGCTGTTTTCGTCTTTTCCTTCTTAAGTTCATTGAGTACAATCCTCGTACAAACACACTTACTTAGCTAATACAGCTGGTTCTGATTCTGATCGAAGATAAAATTAACTAAAGATAACATACAGATCGCTGGATTTATTAACTTAACTAAGTGAAACATCACTTCGCTCCATCTAATACCTGTAATCTGTCATGACAGCACATAAGCGCAAAAATCTGCCCCTCATGTGATCCCCACATGACAAGCCTCCATGCATGTTACTTAGAGCTCATCTGCCACATGCATTTGTCTCATCTACATGCGACCAGTGGCAGACGTGACTAATAGCTTCTTCTCCGCCTTTAATTACCCACATTTATAATTAATTAGAAGCTAATTGAATTGAGCTGTGCAGGCAGAGCGGCCGTGTGGTACAGTGCCACTCTTCTTCAGCTGATATCCGGCCGAGGGCTGACGATCATCATCATTAGTTATGTCATCATGTGAAAACCTCATAACGCACTGATCTCGATGGTTAACATTTTACAAGCTGGGGAAACTCGACAGCTTTTAGGAAGAAAGACGTTTAAGATGAAACAATGATTCATTCCTTAATAACGGATTCTTTGATTGACAGGCTGCGAAAAGGTTCAACTTTCTCTGATAACATCTGAGTTCTTCCTTTTTCGTGGTTTCATGAGGTTAACTGGATATTCTGAGGTTTTGGACTCTTGGACAAAAGATGCATTGATTAAATGATTTCTTGGAAAGGAATTTGAAGGATTAATGAGAATGAATAACTTTCATCGGGGGGGGGGGGGGGTGTAAGGAGTAGAAGTATTTCGTACTTTACTTTAGTAACAGTAACAATCTCTAAAAGGAAAATCAGAATAAGAATGGATTTATTGTCATCGTACAGCTGTACAACTAAAGTAGGTGCTTCTCATGTGAGGTGCATACATACAAAATAAAAGCATCATTCAGCACATCAATCAAATAAAGAACATAGACGTTAAATCTCCCCGCTCTTCCTGTTTTACTTTGTTTTATTGTACGATAGTTAGTGTGTATCCTGTACTGTCTATTTATTGTTGTGCTTGTTCGGTTGTTTTTTTGTATCTGCTGTTGAGTTTGATGTAATTTAAAGGCCCATCTTGGGACAGGCATTGCAAATGAGCTTAGGCTATAAACACTAGTGTGTGGCAACCACAGACTGTAAATATTAATGTTTGAAGCCTGAGTGACGTCACCCATCTGTTCCTGCAGGGGGCTCCGGAGGCTCATCGGCAGCAGCCGCCATGCTGGAAATCCTGTCTCAGTCTAACTTTCAGTCAACCTAACGACAGACTGAGAGCTGGAGCTGAGGCGGGGTTTAAACCTCTTGACAAACAGTTACATCGCGCCCGCCTGTCAAGGCCAAGTGACCCCTCACAGCAGTGTACAAAGAAGAAGCATGAAAAAGAAAAGCCTGCGATAAGTGCCAGTGTCTTTGAATTCCTTGTGGATAAAAATGCTTCTCACTTATGATACTGGTACATTCAGTCCAAAACTTATCAAGCACTTACATATTAAACTTTGGGGACTTATTTTCAGGCAGGCGTTGCCATATCTTTGTCAAAACATCAGTCGTGCCAGAAAAGTAATTTTCAAATCTCCACGATCTCACGCTGCATTTATACCGAAGTAAAAAAAACAAAAAAACAAAGATATCACATTCAGTGGGAGTGGCTGAAGTTTTGGCAGTGGTAGTTTGGAAATAACCTTGTCTCTAACTTCCAAATTTTCCCCTTTTAATTAGCGAGTCCACGTGGTCTGGGGTGACAACCTTAACAATCACGCCCTCCTACAAATCCCCACAAACTGTGCTGCCTCTGTCTTACAGATAGTGAGTCCAGAAAAACAACATACCAGCGGCTAATTTGTTTCCCCATGAAAAATGAATGGGAGCCTATCCTGCTTTAAATCCATTTCTTACATGTTCGGGTCACATCTGGGACCTACACTTGAATCTCCACGCTGTCTGGACGACCTTGTAAATCACTTACAGATAATCAGACGCAGAGGAATTTGTCCCCGGGGTCATCAGACACATTCCCAGGTCTAACTTTAAGAAGTCAAAGGTCACACATTAGTCAGAGAGTCACAAGATTTCTGATAAGTCCTGTAAATGTCTTACAGGTTGTTGTTGTGTATTTTTCATAGATACATGATCCACTTGATTTGTTTAGAGACTTTAAAATCATCTTGTCCTTCATGCACGTGTGATTTGGGTTAAAACGACATTATTACTGCAGACAGTGGATGGAGTCAGAAATCAGGAGGCCTAATTTAAAGACAAGCTGCCTCATTGCTTAATTGGTAAAACAAAATACTGTAAAACTTCTATTAAGAGAGAGAGGGGATTGACATGCAGGAAAGAAACCACAGGTCGGATTTGAAGCCTGCTTTGAGGACTACAGCCTCTGTACATGGAGCATGTGCACTAACCTGCGCCCCAAGGACCAAGTAGTAAAAGCATCGATAAACAAACTAAATAAAAAAATCACTATCTTGATCTAGTTTTGTAAGACAGCATCTATTCCAACCTGCTGCGCTGTGGGCGAGAGAGGGAGACACTGTTTTTAATCTGCAAACTAATCAACACTAAATACATCCGGGCCTTTAATTGAGACCTGCGTAGATTTGTTGAATCATGCAGTCACACCAGGCTAGTAAAGGGGACTGGGCTTTAAATTGGGAGGGGCTTTTATTGACATTTTACAGCAGACAGAATAAATGTTCATGAGAATAATCACTCGGGGCAGGCAGAGCTTTCAAAAGCAGATTTAGAGGCTGTTTTTCAGAAACTGTGAGATGATTTTCACATAATTTTCATGTCTAGAAATTAAAAGTAACTCTTTCTAATTAGAGATAAACAGGGTGTAACTTTTCCAGTGAAAAAGAGAGAGCCTGAAACACCTATTGTGGACCAGCGTGGGGCGCTGAAGCTCCTCACTTAATACAGACCAATGAAAATTGTCTTGCTCTTCACCACCAAACCTTGTTGTCCAAAGAAGACGAAAAAACATAACATTTTGATGTTTTTGAGAATAAGATTTAAAACAGGTGAGTTATAAAAACATTAACATATTAAAAATATCTGCCTGCTTTGCATGATGGCAGTTTGAGATGACAGCAGTAGTTTCCTCCTGTATCACTTCAGGTTTATGTAACCGATAGTCTGAGAAACGTTTGCATCCATAGTTCTTGTTCTCTGAAAGAATGTGCTCAAACTTTAATCTGAAGGTAACACGTCGTGTCAGCTGTCTCAGTTTGCTAAAGTCTGAATCGTCCAAAGTTCTTTCTTTTTGTTGCTCACCTTCAACTCGGGGGTTTGCACGGAAACGCTGCCAACAGAAATACAGATAATCTTGTACAAAAAAGAGAATAACTAAAATAACCACCAGATATTATCAATCATCAATCAATTACTGTTTATTTGTACAGCAGCAATTCATAACAAATGTTATCTGCAGACACTTTACAAAAGAGCAGAAAAAAGACCTTACTCATTGTTATATCATCTACAAAGATCCAACGTTAGTCCATCATGAGCACTTAGTAACATTTATCAGTTACAGTGGCAAGAAGAAAAACGTCCTTTAAGTGGCAGAAACCTCGAGCACAACCAGACTCAGGATGAACAGACTTCTGCTGAGAGTGTTGGGTTTGGAAAGTGGGATAGAGGGAGATGCAGGATGAAGGAGAAGGATAGAGTCAAACACCTCATTTAGCCTCAGACTATTAAAAAGACAGTAGATGCCTTTAATTTGATTCAAAACAAGTGTTGGAATCGCAGCATTGAACAGGTAAACAATCACAAGAAGTAAAACCTGTGTCGATGATCATAAGGGAAGCTGAAGTCTGTTTAGTGAAAGGCTTAAAAAATTGTGACACTACCCTTTAAGTTCTTATTCTTTCTAACACCATGCTACACGTCACAGCTGTTTTGACACCATCTAGCCGGGTCACAGGTAGCGTAGTGGTTAGTGCAAGCGCCCCATGTACGGAGGATATGGTCCTGCAGGTGGGGGGGCGGCACGGGTTCGGTTCCTGAACTCTCTCTCTCCCTGATTTCTGCCTCTATCCACTGTCCTATTTGTACAATAAAGGCACAAAAAGCCCACAAATAAATCTTTAAAAAACATCTTTGACACCTATATCTTGTCTTTCTGTTAATTAAGAACATGTTTGTGTTGGGTGTACATCTCGCAGAGTGCTGCTTGGTGTATCTATGCGTCAGTCCATCTGATAGTTTTGCAGCTGCAGACGGTTTTTTGTCCTGAGAGTTTGTGCTGAGTCAGAGTGTGGCCGGAGCCAAAGATCCCAGCTTCAACCCACCGCAGCCGACTGATGTCTGCCTGCAGAAGCATTAAACCCAGTCTGAGTCACCGCAGTGCATTTATACATCTGTACCACACCTTCAGCTTCACGTAGGTAGGGAGGTAGGGAGGGAGATAGGTAAGATAGGTAGGGAGGAAGGGAGGTAGGTAGGAAGGAAGGGAGGGAGGGAGGGAGGAAAGGAGGTAGGTAGGTAGGTAGGTAGGTAGGTAGGTAGGTAGGTAGGTAGGTAGGTAGGTAGGTAGGTAGGTAGGTAGGTAGGTAGGTAGGTAGGTAGGTAGGTAGGTAGGTAGGTAGGTAGGTAGGTGTACATGTCCAGTCAGATAAGCTCTCCCTGCATGTGTCGTTTAGTAGCATGAGCAGTGGTTTGTGCAGCAGTGTGCACGTGTTGCTCCTCCTCGTGTGTGACCACTCCCTGAATTCCAGCACCACAGCTCCTTTCAACAACAACATCTACCGGAACTCCACCTCTGTTTGTTTTTTACTCTCTGTAGTGCAATCACTCTCCGTTTAAAGAAGGATGAAGTGCTGGACAAATTATACCAGAAATAGAGAGAGCACTGCAAAAACTCAAATCTTAGCAAGTTTATTTGTGTAATTTCTCGTCAGAAATTAAACCTAGATTATAAAGTTCATGTTTACTAATTACAAGCAAAGCAGGCCCACATTTTGCTTTTGAAATCTTGAAATCAGATGTTTAAGTTGACATATCAGACAAAATTAGGCTTATAATAAATGTCATGAGATATTTATAAATAGTTATAACACTTGCTTGGATTGATGAGTTTTTGCAGTGAAGTCCATCCATGGGACAGGGGCTGCATATCGATGCAAAGTTCCTGTTAGATAAAATACACAAACATAAAAAAGTCACGTAAAAAAAAAAAACGTTTCTGTAGATTTCATCCCAGACGGCCATGTGGGAAGCTTTTTGTTGTTTTTATTGACATTAGCAAGCCTGTTGGTAATTTGGGGACGCTTATTACCAACTCTGGGGAAATGCAATTGAATTGATTAGTTGCTGTTTACGGTTGAGGAGTTTAAAGGCAAGTTTGACATTTCTCGTCTTCTACCGAACAGTATGTAATAACTCTCTAATACTGCTGACATGTGCACACATCAGTTATTTGATAAAGACTGCGTCATAGACTCGAGGAAAGTCGGCTCATCGTTCCACCTTTACTGTAATGCAGGATTTTTTCCCGTTGTGGTGTTCTCTGTAAGTAGAGGATCTTTATATCTTTTCGCCCACAGTATCGACTCATACTTCTGCAGATGTGTCCACAGCAGAAGTGAGGCTGAAATGTGATATTAAGACCTCTCACTCAATCCTTTCCATGACTGAGGAAGTTTCCAGTTCCTCTGACATCAGAGACACTAGTGGAGCTGATCTGGCTGCAGAGCAGAGACGCCGGCTTTCTGCAAGGTATCAGATTTTTATGAGGAAGCTGCAAAAACACCAGACTTCAGTATCACCAAACACCCACAAACATATTTTTTTGAATTTGCAAAGTCATTCTTGCAATCAGTGCACAGCTGCTGTTCAGTCAGACGACCACCAGGGGGCAGTCTTGGCTGCAGTTTGATACTTCAGCCATGTGTTTGAAAAGAGAAGATGGGAGCTGTTACCCTGAGCTGAGCTTCTCAGGCTATGCACTGCCGATCACTACCTCTTTACATTTACATGTTGTAGGTTGCAGATGTTCAAACAGATGTGGTGAGGGATGTGAAAGACGTTTCCTTTACTTGAAAAAAAATAGTGAGTCAATTTAAACCTTCTTTTCAGGCCGGTTGAAGGTTTTAATCCAACATTTTTGATGCCAGCTGAATTAATAACAAAAAGAGACGTGCACATGTTCGAGTTATCCAGTGATAGTAAAAACAGAACTGATTCAGGTGAAGTCTCTGCAAAATCAGCCTTGAAGGCCTGACTCAGGGATAAAAAAACACATAGTCCATAAACCTCATGCAGGGAGTAGTGTGTTGACTAATACCTCATTGTAAATGCATGGCGTGCAGCACGGCATGTTTCTCAGGCTGATTTCTCTTTAATAATTTGTTTCTTTCGCTGGTGTTTTTTGTAACGTGTGCGTAATGTTTACGTCTTAGGTCTGTGCGATGTTGCATAATGACGTCTGCTTTACAGTAAATCAGTGAAATAAGGACTCACACACAGAAGTTAGGGTATTTTTACTGTATTATTGAATAAAATCTATAAAATATTCCACAAAAAATACAATACATTATTCATTTTCATCTCATTACTGCGTAAACTCATCCTTCAGTTACATTTGTATCATAATCAGCATCAACAATACAGCTTGTGCTTTACAAACCCTACTGACACTCTGTACTTTCATACTATTATAAATAAAACTGCAGCTCTCTGCTTGTTTTCAGTCCTGTTGGGAAGTTTATGTGAATGGCAACAAAAAAACAACAACACACACACAACAGGAAAGTGGATTTGTTTCAGGCTCAAATCCAACAGATTCACACACACTCTGTTTTTCTGTGCAGAGCCATCAGGAGCAAAAACAAGTTGTTGTTGAAGCAGTGTGCTCCTCGCACATCAATCCAGCTCCTCGTACTTCTCATGTGATTGGTCGGTGGTCAGAGTCTGGGCAAAACAAGCTCTAAACCCCGCCTACTGAGCAGAGTGACGCAAGCTGCTTCCTCCCACCCCTCCTCCTCCTCCTCTTATTTTTCCCTCCTGGCCCTAGCTGCCACCTCCTCCCTCAGCTAGTTCGCTGTCAGCCTGTCACGATACATTAAGCTCATATGCTACTAGTGTGCACCAGGCGCAGGAAAAAAGGCTAAGAAGAGGGAAGAAGAGATGACGGTTCAGGGTTTTCATGCTTTATATAACGCCATGCCTCATTTCTTAAGGTCTTATTTTTAATCAATGAAGCTCAGGCAAGCACAAAAACCTCAACATGAATAAAAAGTTCAGTTCAGTAGTAAGGCACATTGTCGACGAGAGAGATGGAGATGCTGACGGATTACTTTGGTCTGAAAGGAGAGCGTTGGATTCAGTTGGGTTGGGGTTTTTTCCGCCCCGTTAGCTCAATGAAATAAAACGACATGATTTCTATCAAAGACAGTCCGTGGTGTGAAACAGAACCGTCCCACTACACCGGCAACAAACAGACGTCAGGAGGTAGAACAGGAGTAAACCACAGATTGTGAAGGTCGAGCATGAGCTCTGTTGCAGCCCTTCACTCGCTGTTTTCTCTTCTACTGGACAAGTGAGTCGAGTCTCAGGTACAAACGCATATAAAACTGTTTGAAAAACTCCCAACATTGCAATAAAAGTTCATACCATCACCATGGCTGTAAAAATACATAGGCTTCTGTTGTCATTTACAATTCTGAGACATGGCAAAAGTCTTCCTGATTGTTGACTTGAGGCGATCAGCTCCTCAGTCGAGACCAGAGATTCTTGACATACTATTTAAAATACATGTTTGATGCTTCATTAAAGACATGTCGCATTCACCGTAAACACAAGCTGCCGAAAGGGACGAAAAGACGGGAATATTTCTTCTAATAGGCGCTGATAGTTTATCAGCAGAGTCAGCGAAAGCAGTAGAAATGGCAGCTGATACACTGAGAGTCCAAGGTCGTGAAGAATCGGAATAATAAGTTACACTCGCGCCCAAACAAAAGACTGTACATAAAGAGAACAAGTAATATCTGCTGCAGTTTCGTAGTAGGTTTTTCATTCATAAATAAGAATAATATTACATAAAGTGTTCGGGACAAGATGTCAACCATTTTTCCCACTTCTTGTGATAGGACCTGAATGTAGCGTTTCATCTACAAGGATGGGAAAGCTCACTTCTTTGGCCGTTAAACTCCCCAAATTCAGAGACCACGTTCTTCTTTTCACAAGACAAATAAATATACAAACCATCCGCCTTCTGACCGCTGCGATACCACAGCAATACGTTTAAATATCCTACATGGAGCGATAAGAAGCCATTCAGTCCCAGTAGTGAAAGGGAACCCAGGCCTTTGCCCTCCTGGCTGGTTGAATCACACCCTCTTAAGTAATTGAAGAGATTTCAATTAATAATCAACCCGGGTCAGATCTAACAGCCTGAGTGACGTAGGGCGGCTCAGGTTCCTTCTTCCTGAGCTGGTGATTCACTCGGAGAGGTGCTAATGCTTCTTGCTAATAAAACTTTACAAAACAGGAGAGAAAGGTGGCATAAATTATGTGAGACTGGAAATTTGAGGTTCCATCTGAATTTATACTCATCAAAGTAAGGTAAACTCACCTTAGACACTCTTACACTGTTGATAAAGTCCTCCTGTTCTCTTTGTTACTGCACTTCCCTGACAAGTAATGCAATGTACTATACCTTTTCTGACTTTGCAGAGACATGTCTCGTCTGCTTTTACTACAGATTACTCACCCACTACTCAAAACACAACCTGACCTTGAGCTGCAGAGCGATCAGATGTGTTTCCTGCTACTGAGGGTGCAGAAATTGGTCTCTCTCTGTTCAGAGTGCAGTTCTCTTTGTTGAATGTCAACAATAATATTCAGTATAATCGATATTCAACAGTATAAAAGTGTTTAAAAGTAAGTTTCCTTCATGTTTGATCATCTCAATGAAGTTTTAGGATGCATACTTCATTTACTGAAGTAAATAGTTTGGTCTTATGAGAAGCACACGCTTGTGGACATAACTTAAAAATGTAAGATGTTTAGTTCTGAAGGAGTTGCATAGAAGTTGGTGTTTTAATCAACATGAAACTTCCTGATATATCTGATGGAACCTCAAAAAATCAGAGCTCACGCAGAGTTCATTCACGCTCGGATCAGTCCTCGCTGTCCTCATCAGCTGTGATCAGACTCCTCGGTTAACCTAAAAGTTTCAGGAGTTCGTCTCAGCGATCAGGCCTTTACCAGAATATCCATGATGTGGTCCAGCTCATTGAGGTCCGTCAGACACGACTGGAGACTCCCAGCTGAGGCGTGACTGCTAGAGCGCATTTTAACGTCCTCGTCTGCCCAAAGTGACACACTGACGGGCCACAGAGGGCCCGACGCCCAGGCAGAAGGCAGATCTGAACTCTCATACATTGATGTGTCAATGTCCTCAAAGATGTCATCCAGGGCGAGGTCGCTGAGGTAGCCCATGGCGTTTACTGCATCGCTGAAAGCATTGATGGTCGCCGCAGGAAATGATTTAGGCTGGTCAGGCGAGCTGTTTGCCTCTTGAAGGTGAAGTTCAGAGGACAGTTGTGGAGAAAAGTTGTCTTCTTCGACTTCTGCGCACCCGGGGCACGTAACCGGCATTTCCTCCCTGAGAATGCAGGAATCAGAGTGGACACCGTTGAGGAGAACCTCTGACGTGCAGGTTCCCACCCCGTCGCTCTGCATGTCCTCCTGGATCTGCCTGAGCGTGTTAATGAGAAGCACAGAGCGACGCAGGCTGAGCTCCACGCCGGCCTGGTAGCGCTGCAGCTTCTCCAGGCAGAGGCCGAACACCCGCTGACGCTGCTGCAGGTGGCTCATGTCGGACTTGGACGGACCGACGTGGAAGCCGTCCTTATCCTTCTGTTCTTCCTCACCATTCTTCTTCTCTTCAGAAGCAGGGAGGGTCTCCACCTCGAGCTCCTCCAGGCAGCTCCACTTCCGCTTAACACCACGACCCAACATCAGCCTGGATTGATAGATTACAAGATGACCAGTTAGACTTGATTAACAATGGATTTCACAGGTATGCATTTCAAAGGGTAGGGTTAGCCTGAAGTGTTTAGTCAAAAAAACTACTCAATAATTAAGCAAACTGACACTAGTGTGACTTACAACCACATCATATTTCCTAATATTCATTTATCCATCTATTTTTTCTGTTTGTGTGTATTCTATACACACCAAACACGCTTGAGCTTTCATTACAGTGCTTACAGACACGAATATCTGTCATATTTCTAACACAAGAAAACTAAAACAGCAGTAGCTGAGAGGAAACAGAGAAACATTCATGTCCACATCAGGCTGCACCGCCTGCCCTGTGCTAACAAACCTTACATCCAGTTTATGTAACCGCACCAAACAAGCAAATATGGCTAATTCCCCACATTCACTTTCCATCGATCAACAGCACAAGAACAGATCACCTGCCATCAGGAACAGACTTGCAGACTCGTGCTGCACAAATTTAAAGGGTTAACATTTGAGTTTGTGCATTTAAAAAGTGAACATTACAACTATTATGAGTCACTGTTAGTCACCCTAGCAGACTGTGAGACTTTACTCATCCTTTACATACATGGGGCTAGTTTTAGTCTGAGACAATAGGCTCTCAAATAACAGATGGGTCCACACGAAGCCCCCTTTCATTGGAGTTTGACCCCTAAAAAGGACATTAATAGCTGCGTGGTCTGTTTTAAAGGAGATATAAACGCCAGGAGACCGTAAAATATAATGATTCAAGCTCTCATTCGTACTTTTTTTTTTTTATTAGTGTTTCTAAAAGTGAAATAAGTAAACAACGTTACTCCATCTTACTTATTTTGCCCAGGACCCCCAAGAACACCTCCTGACCCCTTCACGGTCCCCCGGACTACAGCCGGGTAGCACTAGCCCCCTTTAGACCAGTTTAAAAAGGCAAAACTTGATTAAATTTCAAACGAATGAATAAAAAGAGGTTTAAAACAACCTTACGTGTCCTTCGAAAGTATCATGAGGTGTTTAAAAGCGTCGTGTCTTCGGCTCACGTCGTTTCGTCGCCGCGTTCCTCCGCTATCGAGCCCCAGGAATATGAGGAATGTTCCGTCCATCCAAAGCGACGGAGAGCGGGGGGAGGAGGAGGCGGAGCCACGGGAGGGAGAGGTGGAGGAGGGGAGAGGGGGGAGCGCGAGGAACCTAAGGGGTCGATTTGATTGGTCCGTTTGCCCGCTGATCACGCGCCCTCCTCCGCCTCTCACGGGGCAGCGAATGTGCGGACGTTCGTTCCTGCCGGTGCGTTCAGGAGAGGCTCGTAAAAATCAGAGAGAACATTTGGGGCACACGTGAGCGGAGAAACTGGTATAAAGATCATTGCAACTACGGATTTTATATAAAAAAAGCACAGCTTTGCATAACATATAAATGCATATGAGTAAATATCTTGTTCTAATCGTCAAACGAGGCACATAATAGCACTGACACAATCATCTTTTATGACCTGGAAAATGGAGATTGAAGAAACGTGTACCCTTTTCACACATACAGAAATCTCCTGAAAAACTCGGGCGATTTCCCAGAGGAGCTGTATATGTGAACGCAAACAGCCACATTTCTCGCTCAGACTTCACCCAGTGTTTCTCCTGCCAGAACCCTAATTTTTTTTCCGCAGCAAGTCCAAGTGGGCTGATGTGAGAACACTGCAGGATATTCTCCGGAGAATTAAGCTCTAGCCAATAGGGAGTAACATTTCTATATTGTGACTGCTGCTCGGTGCAGTGTCTGCACGTGACCTCTACGATCTCTGTGAACGTAATTAAATTGCTGCATTATGTTTTCTGTTCGTCAGAATGTTGTTCTCCGCTCTTTTGTTGATGTTGTCATTCCGTTGGACTACACGTAGCATTGATATAAAGGCAAATATTGTCATTATAGCGTCGTGTAGCAGACTCTGTTGCTTCGTCTGCTACTCCCGCATTGTTTCCCGTCTGACAGGGAAAGTCTCCCGCTGTGAGGACCATATGTGAACAGCCAGGTCAGGAGAATCTCCGTAGCAGTCCTCCCGGAATTATCTAGATATTATCCGGAGTGCATATGTGAAAACGGCTATTCAGAGTCTTTATGTCAATAAGAGTTTCGAATCAGAAGTTGTAAAATATTCAAAGACAAGAAGATATTAACAGCCTTTTTAAACTCAAGTATAGTAAGAAAAATGAAATGAAAATTAGAAAAAGAGGGACTAAAGGAGGAAAAAACTCTGGGGAAAAAATGAGCTTTTTGATGGTTACACTGCAATTTTTAATAAAGAGATAATGTCTTAAAGGAGGTGTACGCACAAACAACTATCTCATGAAGTAGGTGCGTACGATTTAAGACGATCACACTGAAAAGAAAAAATCCTGCACACTACTCTTCCTCGGCATCACCAACCTATTAGATACAAATCATGTTTCGGTCCCTCTGAACCTTTGTCAGGTTGTGTCTTTGTGTGGTGATGCCGAGCAGGAGTAGTGAGAGGGATTTTTCTTTTCAATGTAATAAAGAGACAAAACTCCCGATATAAGACTTCTGGGGCGCAGATGGACTAGTGGTTGGGTCGCGCCCCATGTACAGACGCTTCAGTTGTCTAGGAAGGCGGCCCAGGATCTGGTCCGGCCTGTGGCCCCTTTCCCTTCGTTGATACTATCCTGTGAGGTGGTAGTATTTTGGTGCTTTCACACATGCACAAAACTGGGTGAGCTGTATATGTGAGCGCAAACAGCCACATCTTTTAACTCTGTCTTCACCTGAATTTACCTGCCAGCCCCCTAGTTAACTTTCCGCGTGAAGGGGTGAGCAGCTGTGAGAATGCAGCAGGAAGTACTCAGGAAAAGTCCATGTGAGCGAGTGGGAGGGGACGACAACGTTTATATCCTGCAACTGGCGCACGGCCATAGACTGTATACTTGCACCTGGTGCAAACTGCACGTGCATGTAATGAAACTGCTTCATTGTGTTTTCTGTTCTCTTCGATGTTCCTACGAGCTACATGGATCACTGATGTACTTGGATATAAAGGCAGAAAATTGTCATCATAGCATTGCTTGGTCAGCTTCTACCACAACGTTCTTTTACGTCATGCTTTTGCATCCTAAGACCCCCACCTCCTATCCAACAGGGAGGTGAATGTGTGAACAGGCAAGTCAGGAAAAGGTCAGGGACAGCCTGCCTGAAATTTTGCATACGCGTAAATGGCTGTTAAGTCAAAAGTAACGCTCTGTTAGACTTGACGCTAACACCATTAACATGAGGTCTGAATTATTTTTTTCCTACGCTGTACAAATCATGATGTATTGGTTGTATACTTCTGTTAAACTTTTCTTTTTAAGAACACAGTATTAAGTGATTCTCATTAAACTGGGATTAAAAAGTTGTCAGAACATGATGTGAGTTTGAATAGAGCAGCTGGCTCAGGTAGAATAAACAACAGTACTACTCGTACATGAAGATATTATGCAACAAATATGGAATATATCAGAATCGTCTGAAGGCCTAGGAAGCTGCAGTGAGCACTTGAACGCAGCACTTTAAAGGGACAGATGACTCAGAAGGGAAGAGGTGGGGGTGGGGGGAGAATGTGACCGGAAAGACGTGGAAGGCAGACACCAAATAAGGAAACTCTTCATTCACGTTTTTTTCAGTCTCTTCCTGCTGAGACTGTCACGGCTTCACTTCTACTTCTTCTTTCCTCGTCTCCCGCTTTAAAACAGAAAGTAGACGATCAGCGATACAAAACTGTTGCGTGTTTGCTTTTGTGACATTTATAAAAGTCCATATGTTGTGCCTCTCATTTATTCATGTCAAAGCAAAACAGACAAATGAATGAAGAAGAAACACAAAAGCTCTCGTGGATTTAATGTAGTAAAACCTTTATGTGTGCAGGGATTCTGTTATAACAAGTTTGTAGTAAAATATTCAACTTTTCTTGTTGTAAACTGTTTTCTTTGTACTTTAAATCTTTTAGACAAACTCAGAACTTAATAGGGCTATTCTGTTAAATGTCCATGCCTAAATACTTCTTTGTGTTGTGAGATAATATACCTCTTCACAACATATGTCAAGCTTCTGAGAAGCACCTGAAGGCAACTGGAGACCAGTGGCCTGTTAGTTCTTATCAACACTTATCCTGTTCAGACTTTCAAGGCTGTTCAGTCCTCAGTTCAGCAGCAAACACCGATATTATGAGTAACAGTATGCTAAACATGTCATATTCAAAGTTAGTAGTCGTTCCAGACACGTCAGAACACATGTATTTATAACATAAAATGTTTTAAACTTCAGATTTCTTGTGCATCTCTGAAACTCTGCTTTTTCTGCAGCATATTGACTGTTTTTCTCCGCTGCTGCTTTTTTAAGACACAATAGTCTCTTTCTCTGGCGATTCTCAGTTTTTCCTCAGGCTGCTTTTTTGCTGAGTCACCACCGAGAGGCCATTAATCTTTAACTATGGACAAACCAAGACTAGGCAGCGTGCCAACATGCGGAGTAAGCTTGATTTTTACAAACGAGTACCTTTGACTTTAAGATTTTGATTTAACTGCTGTCTGTTAAAGAAGAAAAAGAGGCTGTTTTCAGCGGACTGAAAAGTAGCATTCATTATTAATAGGACATCCAGAGTTCTGCTGTGAAGGAGATGGTTTCATGCACGTCCTAAACTGAAACAGACAATACTTGTGTTTGGTTGAAGCCATTGTCGCTCTCTCTGCATATCTAATGTAGAATGTCCCTGTCCAACTTCATCATGTGAGAGAGCACGTGGCGTGACCATCAAAGTCCTACTGCAGACAAGTTGCAGCAGTCAAATGTAATTCACTGAAAGCATTTTGACATCATGACAAATTTTTAAATCTACTCCCTTATAACACAAACATCGTGAATAGCTACTTTAGCTGAGTCCTTGAGCAAATATAATGTTGTACCTGGACTCTGTAGCTGGTCTCCAGTGGCATACTTAGACTCAGTCCCATTTCGCCCCTTACCTCTACCACTTTGCCCTACCCCACGTTTTTTTAGTGACACTTTGCCCCTTGGAACAGAGCTGCAAGGACTAGTGGGGAAATCCTTCCCCTACGAAATGGGACAAACCTTCAAGAGCCTGAAACGTCATCAGACTGCAATGACGTGAACAGGCGCAACAAAGTTGCCGGACTTTTCCAAAATGAGCTGTCAGCTGTGTTACTTTCCCCTTTCATTGGCTATAGGAATCATTTTTGCGCTTGTAAGCAGCATCTCGGAGAAATGTGAGGAGAAGACGTCTCCAACGCCTGAAAATGAAAAGAGCCTTACAGTACAGCATGCTGCATTAATTTCTTGGTCTCATAACTGATGATATAATCAGTTCTACTTGTTTTAAATCTCAACATGAACTTGCTCCTCCATACATCAGAAATCTCCTTTTCGAGGCGCAGATGACCTAGTGATTAGGTCCCTCCCCATGTACGGAGGCTATTGTCCTCCAAGCGGGCAGCCCAGGTTCAAGTCTGCCCTGGGGCATCTTTCCTGCATGTCATACCCAAGCGCCCACCACTGGTGAAGAAAAATTAAGCCAATGCGTAAGTGCCAACTCCTGCAGTTCATCGAGTGTCCACTTGACGCTGGCTGCAAAAAAACAAAATAGGTCTGATTAGCTCACACTGTACGGGGATGAATTTTTGATGACTCATCCATTTTGATTTTACGAGGGATAAGAGTTATTCACAATAAGGAGCGTAGCTGAGCTGATTGACAGGTGGGCGCGATGTAACGATTTGTCAGGAGGCTTAAAACCCGCCTCAGCTCTCAGCCTGTCCTGGTTGACTGAGAGTTAGGGTGAGACAGTAATTCAAGCATGGCGACTGTCGCCGATGAGCCTCCAACCTGTCAATCAGGTAAGTTACGTGCATATCTATGGATAACACTTATTGTTCATAAAATCAAAAGGCATGTTATATGGGGGGAAAAAATCACCCTATTTACAGTGTGTGCCCATGAGGACAATAACTGATCAGACCAATATCTGTTTTTGTACCAGGCCGTAAACATGTTAATTCCTGCTGTAAAAACTGCATGTCTGAATGGGTGTGTATGTGACTTCCGGGGCTCTTGGAGCCAGCCTCAAGTGGACACTCGATGAACTGCAGGATTTTGCACTTCAGCATTGGCCGCTTCAAGATCCAAAAGTCAATACAGGTTTTTGGATGTAAAGCTGTAAAAAGAAAAAGATTTAGCACACCACACAATCAATAGTTGCACCTTTTATTATAAAAAATATTTACAAAGATGCTACAATGTTTTTCCTTAATATAAAAAAATGCATACATTTTACAACGGTAATTAGTCTTTGAAGTTCTAGCTCCCATTCAGACCAGAGTGACATCCTTCAGGAGTGTTGTGGTAAGGTATTCAGCGTGTCGTAATACTGTATTTTTGTCAATACATTTTGTTTGCCTGAGTTCATCTCTTCATCACCATGATAAGGAACAATTTTGAAAAATGCATTTGATTTTCCACATCTTTAGGAGAAAGGCAACTGTTTGCATAAAGGAATTAAAGGACATTGGAGTCGTATACAATCATTTTGAAACACGTATGACAGAGCTGCATAGTGACTTGAATAGTAACCCGGATATTATTATTACTAATAAAAAAAAAAACGTGAGGAATAAATAGGTACTGCATTCGAAACGGAGGGCAAAATTTGGAGAATATAATTTCATCGGGCCTCGTGTTTGACTTGATAAATCAAAATGGCATGTCTGTACCTAGATATAATAAATACAATAAATAAAACAACAATAAATTAGGTTGGGTTAACACACAGAATTCTTCATTTGTAGTTCTAACAAATGAGAGAAAGAAATATGGCTTCTTGATGCAGTTATCACCCCGTGGTTTCACCAAATGCTTTAGAAAAAAGCTGTTATTGTCATTAGATCTGTATGAAAAGCAGGGCAGGGAAATTACTCCGATTCGTCCGCTAAATACTGTAAAACTTACCAGAGACGGATGAATCTAAACCAACACGTGGTTGGTGGTTGTCAGTAATTTCTCTGCCCTGCGTAAAGCTTTTGAGAAATGAAAGAACAGCGCCTAGAAAGTGTGACGATGCCAGCCCTGACACCTGTTACAGTCGACTATTTATACCAAACCATGGGAAGACACTGTCTCGAGTCTGGCTACATTAAAATCTTAAAAACCGCTTGGGAGGGACAAAAATTAATAATAATATCAAATGATACTTGCAAAATCCCCCAGCTGTATAATGCAAAAAATATATTTCTATATACACATACGTACATATACATATATTCCATTCATAATTGCTCAAATCTTTAGGAAAATATGCATTGATTCATAGATTTGGATTTACAATTTGTTCTGGTTTCTGATGCGTGTAGTGTGATGAATTGTTCCTCAGTCCATGTAATAATAAATAGAAATGGACAAAATGGCAGCGAATACGTCCAGAAGGAGCTAGTATGACAGAATGTATGACAGACGTAAACATGGAAAGTACGTAAATAAGAATGCATCATGGTATAGGTAATTATCTTTGCCCTCTCACTGATATTGTCAGGTTTGGGATTTCAACCACAAAGTAGGAAATTAACTGCTTTGCCTTACAAGCCAGGAAGGCTCGTCAATCCCCAAATTCATTGCTTTCATCCTCAGAACTTTAACAGCCAATTATTTTAAAAGATGAAGGTCCGAACAGCAGCTGCCGACTTGCCTAAGCGGCCGTTAGAGCAGACTAACTACACCACTAACTGCCAATCCCAAAATCTACCGGGCGTGCTGATAATTTCCCACCTTGTCCCAAAACCATCAACAATCTCCGTGTGCAACAATACCACAACAGAACATGCACGTGTACTGTGCATAGTCTGGAAAGAGTCTGAGGGATCAGTACAGGCCAGAGGAATGTTTTGAGTTTCAGGATCCCACTATGATCTCCATGATGTGGTCCAGTTCATTCAGGTCTGACCTGCAGCTCGTGCTGGAGCTCAGGGCTGTTGGCCCGTGAGAGGAAAGGCTCTCCAGCAGATCGTAAGGGCCCATCTTTGGGGCCGTCTGCATGCCTGTCAGCACCGTATCGAGGTCATAGTAGGAGGGGTCCACATCTGAAAAAAGTTCTTCGAGGGCAGGGTCAGGGGGCGGTGCTGGGTGCTTGATCTCGAAAGTCCCAAAAACCTGCTCCCCTGTCCTGGAGTCTGCACTCAAGTGGTCCCGGTCTGCCTCCTCTCCTTCAGACACACACTCCTCGCTGTCCTCCTCTTCGTCCTCCTCGCAGTCACCATCGTCCTCTTCGTCCTCCCAGCAGGGTCCCATGCCGAAGGGACCTGCCAGGTAAGAAGCAGAGGACAGCTGCGGAGAAACTGGCGACAAAGTGGACATGGTTACCTCTGTCTCCCCGTCTCCGTCCATCACCACCTCCTCAGTGTGGTAGCCCTCTTCCAGACCAACCACTGAGAAGGGCTTTGGACTTTGGCTGGCCTGAGCTGCTGGGTCCGTCTGCCGGCACAGCACTTCTGTGGCCACCAGGCGGTCTGCAGGACACTGGGCGGCTGCAAGGGCCTGGGTCATTATCTGCCAGGTGCCATCCTGGGTCATCTCCTCCTGGATCTGCCGAACAGTGTTAGCGATGAGCACCGAGCGGCACAGGTTCGGCTCCACCAGCATGTGACAGAGCTGCAACTTGATCAGCGACATGTCAAGAAGAGACTGCCTCTGCAGGCTGTAGGCTGAAGACAGCGTCCGAGCCACCGCAGACGAAGCTGCAGGGACCTGGTCGCCGCCAGAGACTGGCTCCTCCCCGGAGTCTGAGAACTTGCGCTTGGTGCCCTTCGGGAACATGTTGTCTCTCTGTGGTGGTGGCGAGGAGAAAGAAAGACAGTTAGACGTCGGAAAGCACCACTTAAATTGACAATAACTAATTAATCACACTGACAAACACACATGATGCCTACTGTTCTGGATTCCACTAGCTAAGATAGTGAAAGAGTAAGTGTCATGTCATTAATGATGTGTAAGTGATGTAATGAAGCTATGTGGTGTAGTATGTGTATGGACATCTGTAATTAAGGCTAAATTCTGCTCAACAGCAGCTGTGACTTTAACTATTAGCTCTACAGGTTTAACGTCTTCATGAACTACAGTAAACAGTGAATTGTTTGTTGTAGTTTTTTCTTAAAGTTTGCTATACCTTTCCTGTTGAGAGGCACAGGCAATAGCAATGCAGCTTGGTCCGGGCTGCAACGCTTCAAGTACTTTTGTACGAGCGACAAGCAGCTTTTGTTCAGCACCATTTCTGCCCATTTTAGGCCAGTCTGAAGCAAGACTCCTGCTGGGCGGAACAACCACACTTTTAACAGACCACTGAGCCACCGAAAATAGCATGGTTACCAACTAAAAGCCGACGCTGAATCAAAGTAAGCACAGACTAGAGAGACCTTTGTCAGGAAACAAAAAAAACAGCACTCAAGTTACATGATCAGTGCACTCATATTCTTCCCCACTGCAACCTGTGATCAAGAAAATATCCTAATCAATAAAGGGTGCTTTTAAGGGGTAAACGTGAGAACAAGAGTATAGAAAATGACAGCATTTACAATATTCACAATACAAAATATACCACCATGAACCACTAATATTTACAAGGGAGATCAGGTTTCCAGTTCTACACACGACACACTTCAAAAACTAGTAGAACAAGATTTTCACTTTCTGTTCACTAAGAGGAGGGGGGGAGGAGAAAGGTAAAGTCAACTTCCTCATTACACACCGAGTGGAACACACAGATGTCTTACAGGAACAAAACAACACTCCTGCCAACATTAAAGTCCCTCTGACTCCCCAAAATAGATGGGATGCACATAAATAGGAGGCTGAGCGCTGAACAGCAGCCTGTGGCATTTAATTTTCCATCAGACAGAAAAATAGTCTGCAGTGTCCGGCTGTGTCTCCTCTGTGTTAAAACCTGTGGGCAGGGTGTTTGGGTGAATGATTCCACTTGCTTTCAATTCGTATTTGTGGCACATTTTTTGTAAATTATTCACAAAAAGTAAAACCAGGAGTACAATGGAAAGGGACCAGTATGTTGGGACTGTAAAAGCAGGATTGAGGTGTACAAAAATTATTCATACAGCAAAGAGACGTTAACATCTTTCTTGTTAGTTACAATTCATTTCAGCATCTTGAAAACATTCCTTCTTTCTTTTAAGTTGTCACCGCCATCGTCCCAGGCAAAACTTAAGCCGTATAATCGATGCAAATTACATTCAATTCACACATGTTGGACTCGGGGGTGTTGTGTAAGATGTTACAGCCAAAAGCTTGGATGACAAAAACACTAAATAATTCAGCAATTTACATTCAATCAACATGTAAGCAAGCATTCAATCAATAAATTGACTGATGACTAAGTAGCAATTGATTGCCAGCCTTCCTTTACATCACCTTTTAAAAAGAGGGAGGTACTGTGCGTCTTCACACCAATGAAAACCTGACATCAAATCAGAGAGAATGATTAGATTACAACTACTATTGATAACTGATTGATCAGATCAGCATCATGTATTCAGAGGTTGTAACCCATACCCAAAAAAAGAGGATCTAATGTACACTGAATGGCCGAGGAGGCTTTGGGTCTTTGTGGCTTTGTTCGTATACAGAAAAAAACATTTCCAAACAGTGGACAGGGTCAGAAAAAAAGTCATTTATGAAGGTGCATGGAGATCTAAAATACAAGACAGTGAGAAAACAATCATAGACATATGTTGTCTTCTTGTGTAGTGCATATTTGCTGGCCCCTGTTAAACAAGAGACACTAGAGAGAGCTAGCTCCTTAAAGGAAAAACGACAACAGTGTGTAAAAAATAAAAATAGAAAATTAGATATAGCCAGGAAGACCTACAACCTGAGAGAAAGCACACTGCAGTGAATTAAAAAAAACAGTTTGTACATGACAGTTTTGGTTTGAGAAGTTTTGTTTTGATCACCTTATTGTTCAGCATTTTAGAGTTAAATCTCAAGTGTCTGAATGAAGGTAGTTTAACTCTGAGCAGTCTAGAAATGGCTTGTCTCTTGATGTCTGGTTTTGCAACAAAAGCAGACAAAAAATGAAGCATCGTGTTGTAAGCATTGTACAAATACATATTGCATGAGTTTTTGATATTTAAATTGGTTTACAATCATTCTTTCAACACATTTACAGATATTTCCAGTAAGTTTTTAAATAAAAACTGATTCTACGCAATAACATTAACTCATAATAACACCAAACCTAATTAATTTACACCAAGAACAATAGAGTAAAGAACATTATCTTCAATTTGCATGGTTACGGTGCAATTCTACAACTGCTCCCAACATTGACATTGCTAATAGCATTATAGATTAGTATTGATTTTAAGTCGTTTTGTCTGCTTTCGATGCTTAATTGCAGTGACAGGAGTATATTTTCCAATGTGACTAAAACGTGATCACATTAGGGGCTGCATAATTCATCACAAAATAACCAAAATCACAATATGTGAGTGCGTTATCAAAACCGCCTGATGCTGCAATTATTTGATAAAGGTAAAATGTGTCGTAAAACAGCATTATGGGCCCTACACATGATTTACTCCAACATGTTTGCTTGGTACAGACAAATGTTACAACATCATGATTTTAATAGTTTATAGGGATGCAAAATGTGATCATGGTGCATATTACAATCGCAATATCTGCCAAAATAATCGCAATATGAGTTTCTGACCACATCGTGCAGGCCTGGTCTGCATTCAGGGCCAATAGCATTTGATTTAGTCATGCAGTTTTGACAAGATTTAACAAGAAAATGCTGACACTCAAAAACAGTGGCGATTCTAGAGTCTGTTGGGGCTCAAGGCAAATATTCACAGGGGGCCCCTCCAACCACCGTTCTCCACCATTTTTATTTTCTTAAGTTCACAACCATATTATTTTTTCAAAATAGAAGTATTAAGAATAATAAGAACCATGTCATTTTAAAATATGAAGAATGAGGGGAAAAAAGGGTCAAAGAACAGAAATCATAATGTAATGCTAGCGGAAATTATGTTATTCAAATTTCTCTTCCCCATATTTGGGCTTGATGAGCAACATTCAATCTTTTAATAGTAAACAATTTAGTGCTGTTAGATAGGACCCACGGGGCGCAGGTAGCGTAGTGGTTAGCGTGCACGCCCCATGTACGGAGGCTATAAAGGCTCCAAACGGGTGGCCTAGGTTCGAATCCGACCTGTGGCTCCTTTCCCGCATATCATTCCCCACTCTATCCACTTTCCTATCCCTACAATAAAAGGCACAACAAGCCCCAAAAAAAATCTTTAAAAGATGGCCCCCCTTAGGGAGGTTTCCTACTGTCATTG
This sequence comes from Tautogolabrus adspersus, assembly GCA_020745685.1. Lineage (NCBI taxonomy): Eukaryota > Metazoa > Chordata > Actinopteri > Labriformes > Labridae > Tautogolabrus > Tautogolabrus adspersus. The sequence continues at coordinate 23,985,501 of CM036552.1, forward strand.
CTAACTTGGCACATTTTCAGCCACTGCTGTGATTCAACGTTTTTCAGCCCTTGGGGGGCCTTGGGCCCCAAGCAGTTGCTTGCTGACAAGCAGCGCCTCTGTTAAAAAACTTGTCTGGTAGGTACCAGGAAATGAGTAATGAAGTGTAATAAACTCTACGTGTTTACAAATGTGTTAATGGGAGGCAGTTTACCAATATGGAAATCAAATGTAGGTCACACAGTGCTGGTAATTACAGCGTTAGGTAACATTAGTAATCAAAGGTGAGCTGTTGTTTTTGTATTATGCTAGGAGCCAGAAGCCAAACAAAATGCAGCCTCGCTTTACGTCAATGGCTCCTAGCATGACCCATCCCCCACTGCTCACCGAAAACCAGCACGTCTTACTAAATGAATAAATAACCAAAGAGCAAGGCTGCGTTATGTTCCCCTCATTAAAAACACACTTTGGTCACCATTATCCGTCATAAAAAGGCGGTATCGGCAGCTCCAGAGAGCGGCTGGAGAGTCTCCGCCGTGACTGCCGCATGCTTTGTCTTTACAGCATCAGAACTACCGAGCGACAATGAGGCCATTTTGCGCTAGTAGCTAACAGCTAGCCGGCTAGCTATGCTATGCTACGGATCTGGCTTTTGAGCTTCCCGCTAGCTAACTGGGCTAATATGTTCGGTGAAACGGAAAAAAACGACACCACAGTGGATGTCTAAAACGCCTGGCATACATCTCACATTGGCTATCTTTTGTCTATTACATGTTATTCACAAAAATGTGAACGCTAGCTAGCGTGAAGCTAATTAGCCCAAAGCGCCCACCCACACATCCTCCGCGGTCCTTCCTCCTTTCTAGCCAAAAACAAGAGTTTTCTCCGCGGCTGAGCTGTTAAGTTCCTAAAAAAAACAACAACACACGGTCACAAGTGTACCGGGTTAAAACGACTATCGCCGGGTGGCTTAGTGTAGCGGTACTCACCTCGTGTTTGTGTTATTTTATTCCCGTCTCGGTCATAGGATCGACGGCAGGGGAAAGCGGAGATCAGGTTCAGATGAGATCATTCATGCCACGGCTTCAAAAACTGAACTACCTCTGTCCTGCTGCTGCTGCTGCTGCTGCTGCTGCGGAGCGGACGGCAGGAGGGAAGGAAGGGAGGGGGAGGGGAGCCGACAAAAGCCAGCCATATGCCTGGGATTCCTCTCAATGATTTGTGCCTGCTTTTCTCTCCTCCTAATGCTTTAATTTGACAAACAAGTTAAAGCCTGGGGTTTGGCATTGAACAAAAAAGGAACAATTATGAGGTTATTGGTTCTGCATTTACACTTCTTCTTTTATAATAATAATCATAATAACTTTATTTTTATAGCACCTCTATAAACAAATGTTTACAAAAGCAAAGGCATCACCTCAGGACAATAACACATTAAACATCAACAGTCAGGCCAAACAGAGAGCAGCCTACACAAATAAAACAAGTGTAATAATGATGATAATTATTTTATTTATTAGCACATTTAAAACACCCAGGTTTGCAAATTCTGTGGTTCAGTTGGTAGAGTCGTCAACCGGAAGGTCAGGGGTTCGATCCCCAGCTCCTGCAGCAACATGTCTGATGTGTCCTTGGGCAACACTTAACCCCAATTTGCTCCCGTTGCTTCGGCAGCGGCGTATGAATGCGTATGAATGGGCTTAGTTGCTTCCAATGGTCTCACTTGCAACCTCTGCCATCAGTGTGTGAATGTGTAGGTGTGACATGCGGTGTAAAAGCGCTACGAGTAGTCAGAAGACTAGCAGACATCCCTAGTCTGAACTAATTTCTCCATAACTGGGACTGCTAACGTAACGAACAGTACCGTATCTGATGTTGGACATGACCAAGAGGATTTCATTTGCAGATGTGTCAAGTCGTCAAAAAAAATGTGTATACAAGGTTTCTTAATGCAATTGCAGAGCATTAATGATGTAGTTACAAATATCTCACTTGCACCGCTCCATCGAGGTCTCCAGTAATTTTCTCAAAGCGTCATTATAAGCTGCTTGTAGTCTCTGCATACTTGCTTTCTTTTAAGTGTGCAGTTTAGAAAGGTGTACAATACGCTATACTATATATGTAGTACTGGAAAGACAGAGACTGGTTTGGAGACCACTTTTTGCTTTTTGAAGGTCTCGTCTCAAAATCGAAAGCATTTTTATTCGGCCTTGTCTCGGTCTCGGACTGGACGGACTCCGGATTTTAAATCAAGACCACCACTGATTTTCCACGTCATCATCACTGTGATAGAAAACGCCTCTTTCTAAAAGAACAATCACTTCAATTCATTTGTAGTTTGATTTTTATCCCCCGGTATTACGGTCTAAGTGAGTGAAACGCTGCACGCTGCTCACAAGTTTTTCTGTGATATTCATGGTCTTGGTCATGTCTTAGTCTTGCCCTGTCTTGGTCTTGGCATTGTCTTGGTGTCGGAACACTCTGGTCTCGGTTTGTGTGGTCTTCTTGACTACAACACTACAATACGCTTTAAACAAAGACATCTTCACAGCATCTAAACAAATTAAACCTGCATAGAAATAAAACTGTCTTACTCCTTTTCCCAACATGTCTCACTCCTGTCCTCATATCAGCCGGTAAAAGATCTGACCAAAACCTTCTGTCCATACCTAGATTCAGGACAAGGTGTTATGGGGATCAGGTCTTTTCTATTGCTGGACCCAAATTTTGGAACTCTCTACCTTCCAACGTCCGTCTCTCATCCACTATTGGTGTTTTTAAGACTCACCTTAAAACATATTTCTAATCAATTGCCTTCAATGTTCAATAAACCGTCACGCTCAGGGAGCATAGCTCTGAAAGTTTTGTGTTACACTGGACATAATTGTTACCTGTTATTTCATTGTGGTTGTTTTTGTTCTTGTCTGTTACTATCTTGTGCTTTTTTTCTTTGGGTCAGCTGAGTTGAGTTGATCAGCGCCTTGTTTGAACCTTAAATCATGTAGAACTTCTGGGTATCTTTCTTCAAATTAAGAAATTGAGAGCACACAATAATCTCATACAAATACATTGTTTAACAGAAGGCCTGTTTACAAAGAGCCGTGACTATCCGGGGCCCTGTGATGTGTTTCAGATGTCTTAGAGCTGTTGTGCTACCAAAGAGGGATTTTCCCTCCAAACTGTCCATATGGTTTCATTTAAGAGACTGTTTAGAGTCCGAATAAGTGTTATTTCACCATTTCTTAGATATAAAAAAAAGATAAGAAAAGACAGTCAAAAAAATGCACACAGATTTGTTTAGCAGATATATCGTATGACCCTGTGGAGGTTTTTTGGAAACTGCTGAACAAAACTGAGGAACGGTAGATCAGCTACAGTGTTGAAACTAACACATTGATGTGTCAGTAAAAATGGCACACACAGAGGCCAGTTTTTCTGCAGAGTAAGAACTTTTACTTTCCGTTTATACTTCAATTTGCTGATAATACTTTGAATGTTATAACTCTATTGTACTTAAGCAAAGCATCTGACTACTACTCACACCGATGGCAATATCATTATCAGTATCTTGATGTCAATATCAGGGTGAAAATGACGCTTCTGACTGTAATGATGATCAAACAGGGAGGACTCATTATTTTTTAATTTAATTTAATTGAATATACTTTATTAATCCCTGAGTGAAATTCTGCTTTACACTCTCATTGAGAGACATGCTTCTCAATCCCAAATCACACACATGCACAAACAGGATCCTGTGGACATGCATTAGTGGAGAGATGTCAGAGTGGGGCTGCTGCACACTGCTTCGCACGGAGCGCACCAGAGCAGTTACTGATATATTCAGCAGCCTTATTCAGAGTCTATTCAGTCATGTTATTTCTCTCCTTCTCTCTAATGCCAAAACTACCACACATCACATCCTTTGAGCCAGATTGGTGTAATTATCTGTGATTATGTGTGCTGGTGATGCTCATTATCTCTGCCAGAGAGGGTTTTTGTTTTCACTCTTGGTAATAACATAAATCTGTTTTCCACTTGATGATGTGTTTCTCAATGTTTTTATAGTTTTGTAAAGGCGTGTGTGTTGGGCTGAACCAAAGGAAATAACGATGATTGAATCTCTTAGCGGATCTTATTGGTGCAATAATTATTTTTGTCACCAAACCTGGAAAGGGAAGACAATAGAATTGATGTATCGGAAATGCTAGGTATAAGGGTTTTCATCCGTAATTTATACAAGTTAAAAAGCCGAGAGCCGAAGCTTCAGGAGGAAGACACAAACTGAGAGGCATTTCCTGGTAACACTTTAAATTAACTAGTTGCTTATTAGCATGCTAATTAGTAGCATACTGGCTGCTTATGAGTCATTATTGAGCGCTTATTAGTACCTTATTCTACATGACCATAGCTATAACTAGTGGTGATTCTAGAGTATATTGAGGCCCAAGGGGACCGTCTTACCAGCGTTCATCACCTTTATGTTATAAATAATAGTTACCATTATCAGCATTTTGAGGGGGCCCTTTATTGTCCTCTTTTGCTGATGTCAGAAGTAATGATCCAATGTCTTGCCAGAGGTAGTCTTGATTTAAAATCCGGATTCTGCCTAGTCTGAGACCAAGACAAGACCGAGTAAAAATGCTTTCGACTCCAAGACGAGACTGAGACCTTGGTCTCGAGACCGGCCTTGAGACCAAGACTGATTTCGAGTACTACAACACAAGGTAGAAGTACGCAACAGCATATACAAATCATAATTCATGTTCAACAACTTCCTAACGTACTATCAATCAGCAGTCATTAGGAGGGCAAACTCTTAGTTAATGCCCTATTAGCTATAGACTATGGTCATGTAGAATAAGATACTAATAATCACTTAATAATAACTAATAAGCAGCCAGTACAGGCAACTAGTTAATGGTGAATATTCTGACCTTAATTCAAAGTGTTACCCGTTTCCTGTAATGAGAAGTCAAAATAGCCGTTTTCACATATGCACACTCCTGAAAATATCTAGATAATTTCAGGAGGACTGCTCCGGATTTTCTCCTGACCTGGCTGTTCACATATGCTGCTCACAGCGGGAGACGATCCCTGTCAGACAGGAAGGGGGGCGGGGGTCTCCTGAGATAAGACGTGACGTAAAAAGAATGAGACAGAAGTACTGAACTAAGCAACAGAGTCCGCTACACGACCCTATATTGAGAATATTTCCCTTTATATCAATGCTACGTGTAGTTCATCTTAATCACACTGTCAACAAAAGAGTGGAGAACAACATACTGATGAACAGAAAACATAATGCAGCCGTTTAATTATGTGCGCAGAGATCGTAGTGTTCCCGTGTAGCAGTTACAGAATATAAACGTCACTCCCCCCTCCCATTGGCTCGAGGTGAATTCTCCCGATAATATCCTGCTGCGTTCTCACATCAGCTCACCCGGACTTGCTGCAGAGAAAATACAAATCAGCTGTTTGTGTTCAGACATACAGCACCTCCTGGAAATGTCAGGAGTTTTCTGCAAGTGTGAAAGCCCTAAAAGTCTTGTGTGAATTCATTGACATCGACCCGTTATTGTCTTCCCATCTGTGAACAATGTAAACAATATACAGAATAATATTTTCCCTCCAAAGTTTCAGCAAAAGGCAGTTGAATGAAGAATAACGTTGCCCTCATTTCCCTGCTTACTGTCTGCTATGTAAATCATGTTTGTCGGTGGTTGACTGTGAAACATGTAAACGCTGTGGGTCTGTATGCGTGGAACTCGCTGCTTATTCCCTTTTCAATGAATCAAGTGTATTTTTTCTATAAAATCTCGGAAAAAAAAAATCAGAAAAGAAAAGTTCTTGCAATTGTCTCAAAAACCTTTAGTTTCTATAATGACATACAACTAAGAAGGGTAAGTCCTTCAGCTGGAACTGTTTTATTCTTTTCAAACAATATTGTATTGATTTTTCATTTAAAGAAAGACAATTCAAAAAACTCTATTTATCCCCGGGGGCAATTCAAGACAACGCATACATTTTTTATCCGCTCAACATTAAGGCCAAATACAACAAAAATAACAGTGATTATACGAATATATAGAGAGAGAATAAAGTGTTTTTTATAAGTACCCAATAGTAATAATAAGAGTGACGTAATACACAGTAAATACCGACATAAAGAAACATAAACAGCAGAGATAAAATGTCCTTTCACGCGCCTTTTGTTAGTACACAAAAAAGGACATTTTATCAATAATACTCACGAAACATCACCAATATATACGTTTTTATTTCACTCGGAAGACTTTCTTACGAAGAGGAACTACTCTTCAGAAATAAACTTCCGGTAACTTCTTTTTTTTCTATCGCGTTCCACAAAGTTCCGTTTCCAGCATTTTCTGTACACGGACGATTAACGCAGGAGCACCGCGAGACAACCAGCAGCAGCTAGAGGCTTCTAGAAACAACGTGCACTGGTACAGTCGCCGGCAAAACCGACCAGCTCCCCGCTCTCATCGTCAGACATTCAAACTTTAAAACCATTTAGCCGGACAAATGGCGAAGTGGGGCGAAGGAGACCCTCGTTGGATCGTGGAGGAGAGAGCCGATGCGACTAATGTCAACAACTGGCACTGGTAAAACGAGATGACTGATAGCTAGCCGGCTAATGCTAACACCATCCATTCAGTTAGTATTCTATTGAGCCAGAGCCTTTATCTGTAGGTTTTTAATGCTGAATAATCAATAATTATTGACATAGACATGTTCATTTACAGCAATGACTGTGAATTAAATGTTAATATACGAGTTAAGATAGAAATTAGCGGGTCTAAATTGATTTACTTTACAGTCGTGTTCGAGTTAGCTTCCGTTGTAGCTAGCTACTGTAGCTTACTGTAGTTTTTTAGCTGTCGGTGGTGGCTAACAACACGGTCTCTTACTGCACACGTGTTTCGGTGTTATAACATTATACACATGTAGTTTTATGATATTTTTTGTGTTTTTAAACATCTAAAATTAGTTTTTTCGCTGTTGCTAAGATACCAATGCTGCTTGATTATGTCAATAATCCATATCCTGATTATTTTGATTAATGTTGAGATTATTAAACACGATTACTCCTTGATTTTACAACATCTGCAGCACATGTAGTTATCAAAATTAAACACTCCACACTCCCTACATTTTCTAAAAGAAATATTCAAAGATCAAAAACAGTTGCACCTGGATAGGTGCATAGGAGAGAGGTCCATTTTCCAAACAAAAAAAAAGACTCACGCTGTCATCTGCACCTGCAATTCCAAGCTTGCTGTATTGATTCACAAAGTTGCCTTACTACGAACTTCATCAGGTTGACTCACCATCAGAATCAACTCTGTGTTGTTAACCTGTTAGGATTTGCTGTCTCATTTTTCCGGTCTCTGCTCCGCTTTTCAGGACTGAACGAGATGCAACAAACTGGTCGTCGGACAAGTTAAAATTCCTGGTCCTCGGGTTGACCGTCGAGAACGACGAAGGGAGCTGCGAGGTGACAGAAGTCGACAAGTTGGATGGAGAAGCCTCGATTAACAACCGCAAAGGGAAACTGATTTTCTTCTATGAGTGGAACCTGAAAGCTACTTGGACTGGTGAGGACACATTTCGGCGAATGTAGATTTTGTTTTGATCAAAATTCCTGTTTTAGAAAATAAAGGTCATTTGTGTGCTCAAAGTAAGCAAACAGGAAAATTACCTGTAAGTATCGTCTTTATCCTGTAGCATGACGTTTCTGAAAAAATCATGACGACTTTTATTTTAACAGTCAATGTGCCCTGATAAGAAAATTCAGAAAATTGTCTGTTGATGATGATGAATCCCATTTTATTATAGATTGTAGAAAGGGAAAGGACTGAAGAGGCTTCAAACCTCTGCTGACATCTGCATTCTCTCTGTCTAACCAGGAACGTCAAAAGCAGGAGTGAAATATAAAGGAACTGTTGAAGTTCCCAACCTGTCTGACGAGAACGACATGGAGGATCTGGATGTAAGTTTCACAAACAACGAGCATTCGGTTACAAAAGTTTTGTAGAGCCGTGTGGTGACCCCTGCGATGTGACCTTTTTTCAGATTTCAGTATCGCTAAATAAAGACGAACCTGAAACATCGCTGACCCAACTGATGAGGACAAAGGGAGCAGCTAAAATGCGTGAAGCCCTGGCCAGCTACGTTGATTTCTTAAAAACAGGCGAGTGAAAAACCGTCTCCTACAAGTGTGTGCCTGCAAATGTAATCGGCCTAAATTAGTGGTTCTCAACTCGTCTAGCCTCAGGACCCACCTCCAACCCAAACTTCAGATTTTCTTCAACGTAGAGAAAAATCCCTGCACACCTGAATGTATGACAGGTGTGTCTGAGGAGGGCAATGAGAAAGGCTCCCGCACACTGTCTCGCTTTATGTTGACACATTTATAAAATCAACATTTCGGTCCAGCCGACCTTCATCAGGTTTAATGGCAGCAAGCAAACATTTATGTGTGTATATATACAACTAAAGGGACCACCTCAGTGTCCAATTACACAAGGATCTCTCTGCCTTTAAGATTTTTTTTCAACCAATGAGGTTAATTAAATTAAAATAGTGCAGTTTGGACCTCGGGCAGTACAAAACATGAAACGCAACAGAACCAACATGTTTGAAAAGCACTTCATAGACTTTTTGACACAATATTTCTCCAGGCACTAATTCGTGACCCTCGACAGCTCCCCGACCCACCAGTTGTGAACCACTGGTCGAGACCATTGTAAATTCAATTACTCAGTTTCAAGTGTCTGGGTCTACAAGGACGACCCTGTGTGATATTTTAACGAGTTAATGAGGTTTGTCTGGGAAAAACAACAGTACAAAACAAAAGCAAATTGAAATGACGTGATGATCAAAGCAAAATAGGCACGAGAATTCATCTTCTCTTACAATAATAAAGAAAAACATCAGAAACAAGAAATAGAGAATTCAGACTAACACTCTGAATTTGTATATCTTAAATCTACTTTTTGTAAAAGCCTGTCATTCAGTCTGATTATTAAGAAGTCGTATTTCAGCTAATTTTGTTCCTTTTTTTTAACTGCAGAATTCACACAGGGAATGATCCTGCCTACAGCAAACGGCATGGCCAAGATTCAGTCCACTTCACAATCCAAAGCCAAGATGGACAGAACTCAGGTTTGTGCTGAGAATCCTTTAAAAAGATCTCTACATTTCACATCTTCAGACAGACCTCAATTATTAACCGTAATGATGCATCAGTTATGAACCCCACTGTGTTTTCCTTCAGGCGGTGCAGCGTTTCTTTCCTCACCAGACTTTTGTTCCTTTTTGTATGAAACAGATTTCCTCCTCCAGCAGCACAGCTGCTCCAGTCAACACCGGCGTCAAGATCCCCACCTGTAAATTCAGCATAAGAGAAAAGTTCCTCACCTCCCCGGCTGATCTCTACAGGGTCTTCCTCCACCAGGAGGTGAGCTTCGTCTCTTTATCCGCTGTATCTCACCCTGCTCGGATTCAACTCAAACAACCTTTGATGAGTCGTAATATGAAGAACGCCTCTCTGATCACTGTTTTTTCTCAATCTGTAGATGGTCCAGGCTTTCACACACGCTCCGGCCACAGTGGAGGGAGAAAGGGGCGGAAAGTTTCGTCTGCTAGAGGGAAATGTTTTTGGTGAATTCACAGAGCTGGTAAGATTGAAGATTAACACTTGATTATCAGCAATGTGGAGTCCAAGAATTATATCATTCTAGCAGGTCGTGGATTCGTACGTTCTTGATATGAAATGGTCTTTAATTGAACTTTAGTTCCCCTAACAATGAAACCTCTCTTCACCAGGTACCTGATGAGAAAATAGTGATGAAGTGGCGATATAACAACTGGCCCAGTGGTACGTTTATGCATTTGTCTTTTGTTTGTTTGTTTTGAGCCACTTATCATTAAAAGCATAAAAACGGGGGATGACTGGGGTCGCTCAATGTTTTCTAAATAGATAAAACAGAATATGGGGGAATGTTAAACACACTCCCCCTGTATGCGAGTAGAAAAAGCTCGAACTTTTCAGCCCCGGATATCAAATATCTGTCCCAGTGATGAGGGCCCGAGTCACCTGTTGAGAATTTTACCTGCCAACTTTTCGGTGAAACGTCTGTTACAAACATAACCTATGACCGTATTTCTTCCCCACAGAGCATTATGCAACAATCACGCTGACTTTCTTGGACCGGAGCAGCGATACAGAGCTGAAGGTGGAGTGTCGAGGCGTCCCGGACAACGAGGAGGAGCGGACGAAAGAGGGCTGGAAGAGATACTACTTCGAGGCTATCAAACAGACTTTTGGCTTCGGAGCGCGGCTCTTCTGAAGACGGCTCACTGTGGTGCTGTTTCCATTTCCGTTTTTTTGAATTTTTAAACATGCTTGTCCTTCAGTCCCGTCTGGCTCGAGATGTCCAAATGTAAACTCGAGGCACGAGTTAAGAAAAGAGACGATGAGGCCAATCTGTCACCTGAGTGTGTGTACGTGTAAATGTTTTAATTTTGAACATATTTAAATTTCTCCCTGTCAGTATTCTGGTCGTTCAAAGCGCTGTAGATGGACGGTGCCTTTGGGACTGTGGATGGAAAATGAAATAAAGTAAAGAGGGATCTATTGAACCACTTCTGCTAATTGGCCTGCGATTCTATAAATCTGTAATTACTGCGAGATAAAATAACTGTTGGATTTGTTTTGTTTTAAAAGCCTGTTTCTTTTTTTTTTCTACTCTTCAGATGTAACTGTAGTAAAGATGCTGTCAGCCAATATGCATGTTTAATTTCAGACTGCCAGACGGAGGAGCGACTCCTGGATTTGAACTGTACTCGTGAAGTCTGTCACCTATAGCTGCACAGTTCTGTACTTTTATGGTTTCATTCAGACTTGATTTCACGCACATTACGAGCCCGACGTCTGCCTCTGTGATCGGATCAGCCCGGACTTTCAGCAGGAACGATACCGCTAATGTTTGTCACTGTCGAAATAAGAAGAAGAGCTTCACCTCTTCATGCAGGAAGCTAGATTTAGTAGCAACCTCAGAGAGATGTGTTTCTTTATTCTGCATCAAAATGTACATTTTCCAGTAAAAGTTTTCAGAACAGACGCGTCTATTTATTCATCGATTCATCGTTCACGCTGTAAAAAGATTAGCTGGTTGGAATAAAAACCGATCCTTGTATGCGTTTGATTTGTTTTTATTTACGTGAGAATCATCTTTTTAACTTGTTTAACCACAGACGTCAGTAGAACAAGATCTCTGCACACCTGAAAGGTACGTCGGAGGAGGGTAAAACTTGAAGGCAATGAGAAAGGTTCCCACACGCTGTCTCGCTTTATGCAGACGTATTTATTAGATCGTACAACGTTTCGGTCTAGCCCACCTTCATCAGGTAGAAGATGAATCCCTGATGACCGATTTGACAGAAAAGTTGTTCGATGGAATAAATATGCCAGCATAAAGCGAGAGTGTGTGGGAGCCTTTCTCAGTGCCAACCACAGACTGAATGTATGGCAGGTGTGTGTGTGTGTGTGTGGGAGGAGGGTAAATCTTAAAGGCTGTCATTTATTAGATCGTACAACGTTTCGGTGCAGCCCACCTTCATCAGGTAGAAGATGAATACCTGAATGTCGCTGTGCGGGGACCTTTCTCATTGCCAACCACAGACGTTGAAATTAACTTATTTATTTACAATTTGAACACATTTCATTTCATATCCAAAGGTTAACTGTCTTTAAAACGTTAATTTACAAATCCTTTAAAAATTAAACGCTCAAAAACAGAAAACGCAAAGGCGGAAAACTTGCACTAAGTTTGGCTCTAAAGGGCTGCCGTACACTGAAATACTTCGTCTGACATTTCAACCACAGCAACATTATTTATTTGTCTTAACTGACACATGATGGCTTTCTTTTTTAAATGAAGGAAACTAAAGATTGACGCGAACGGCCTGATCAACACAAATATATTAGAATCTAAAAGAAATGAAGATGTTTCTCTGCATTAATAAACGAACAGTGTTCACATTTTCACTCTTAATACAAATCTGCTATAAACAAAAAGAAAACAGGCTTCACTACAAAACAAGAGGAGCACTAATCCGTCAAAGAAAACGACCCAAAACAAAATCAATCAGCAGAAAAAGTTATAAAATATGACATAACTTAAATGTTCTTTTTTTCTCACTGTTAATATTCCTATCTGAATGTTGACCTGTACCAGCAGAGCGTCATTAAAGACAAACTTCTAAACAATGTGACAAGAGTACGGTTGGCGAGTTTCTTCAGGCTGCATGTTGGCACTCAGAGGCAGATGTAGAGCTCAGACTCCTGCAGGAAAAGAGACAAAGAGAAGTGAATGAACTCAAAAACAAGAACATGCGTCTGAATCTTCGACTGACTGTAACCCCTTTATGTCCACCTCACAACAACTGCCTTTCCTCCGGTGCCATTGGATCATCTTTTTTTTTTTTACCTCAATTGAGGTCAGGATCTAAAAATAGTGAAGTTGTCAACTCCTTTTTTTTCACAGTGTAATGCACATTACATCCTCATGGGGTCGCTATTGTAACTTTTAGCTTTTGGTTGTCTGGTTTAGTGAATCTGAAACAGGTTGAAAACTGTTTTAAAGCTAAACTAACCCTTAAACAGGTTGAGAAGTTGGGGTGTCATGTTGGGTTTCTATGGTTACCAGGTCATTCAGAGATTGAGGGGAATTAAATATCCGATAAGCTTGCGAAGGAGTCTCTCTTAAAAGAAGCTATTGAGATGAATGTTCCTTTTGGGAAAGGTGAACGCTACAGTATTTGCAAAGAAAAGTGAGAGAATGGGATGAAGAGGGAAGACATTATTTCTCTCTGCAACCATCAGTAGAAAGGAAGAGGCTGCTGCTAAATCTTGCAGAAAGGATGATGTGGTTTGAACGAGGCTGAGGTTAGGACATTGTCCTCTGGCCAGTTATTTAAAGTCATCAGTAAACACCCTGATGGTCTGTGTCAGTGTGGAAATGAGGAATCAGTCCGTCATGTTGTCTTTTTGTGTGGGAAATATAAGAATGAGAGGTGACAGTTATCTGACCCGAGACTCTGATCTTTCTCCTTTAAGTTAATATTTTCTGTTATCTGTTGGGGGCGCAGTTCTTCATTACTTGCACGCCACTGGCCTGTGTTATAAGATATGAATTAAGTACACACTCCTACACTATAGAGGGCAGCATTACACTCTACAATGTACAGCCTGAATACCATTAGAAGAAGAAAACACTTTAACCAACGTAAGGGGACATTAAGACAAACACCTGCTACAAGTTCAGAGTCTTCAGCATCAAATACAGTTTACAGTATCAGTGACACGTACGTTTAATTATAGAAGCACATGAACTGTTCCCTCACGGCCTTAACGCTGACAGTCCAAGTTAAAATATGAAGTCCTTTTTGGTTTCGTCTGCGTGTCTTAAGATCAGATAAATGTTAGAATATTTAAAGCACGTACACTGGAGCTGGAGTCATTGTCGAGGGAGTCGAGACTCGGCCGTGGCGCTTTCTCTACCACTTCAGGTGGTTTTTTAACGGACGTGTCATGCCGTCTTGTTCTGGAAGAAAAGATGGTAGAAAACACAGACAGAGGCTGAAACAAGAAGTCCACGAACCAGGAAGTCAATCACGGAAAATAGATCAACTTTTTAGTGTTGGCATCCAGAAAATCTCTAATGTTTCTAAAACGTCTGGATTTGCTGCTTTTATTTCTTTTTATTTGACATTTATATTTAATTCATTCAAGTCTGAGACTGTTGGGATACTATAACAGCAGTTTGAAAATGTCCGACTGAGAAAATAAACCTGAGATAATTATTGTAATAAAAGTTGTTGCAGCAAAATAGAATAAACAATAGGTTTAGGAAACACTTCAGCTACACATTTAATTGAACTTGTGTTGTTTTTAACACGTTAAAAAATAGTTTTTAAGGAAGAATGTGCGACATTTGACACATAAATAAATCAGAAATCCAGTCTCTCCTGTGTAAATGTGTCTCTGAGTCATGACTGTCTACAATGAGGGAGAAGCTCGAGTCCCGCTGGCTGTGTTGTTGTCAGAGCCGTGTTTACATGGACGGGACGGCCGGCTCCTCCCCTTGTGTATAAAAGCTGTTTTAGTCAAGGACTAGAGAGAAGAAGAAGAACATACTCACTGATTTTTTGGATGTCACGTAAGAGTTTTTAGGTCACGCTCATTCTGTGTCAATTTACATGCAATGTGAAGCTACGAGCTAACTAAAGAGCGCTAACATTAGCATGCTAACACAACAATCCAGCCAAGGATTTCTTTCTGCCAGTTGCACTAAACTCCGTGTGAAGGCGAGTGGAGAGGGGTTGGAGGTGTGTCGCTTGAGGAGAGCGGAGGCTTCAGTATGGCGGAGGTGTCGCCAAACAGGACTTTGTTTTGGTTTCATGCTGGTGCTCAAGGGCGACATCTACTGGATCAGAAAGTCGCTCATTCCTACTTTAAAATACAGCATTTAAAACCAACATAAAAAACCTGCCTTACTCAGACAATATTTAATTCAATAGCTTCCTTTAGCGCTAAACAAATTAACCATGACGCTAAGCTTCTATGAAAATAAATTAACTTGGATTAAAATACTGTTACTAACCTGTATAACGGCCACATATTCATGCCTCTGTTGTCCTTCTGGCCTGCCGTAGATGTTGCTCGCTCTGCCAGGTCTTTGAGGAAGTGGAAGAGCTTTTCTGACTCGATGCACTGCTTCCTACATATAATCAAACCTTCAATAACCTGTCCGCAGTTCATTCACATACATTCAACATTTTCCAACAGAGCTGGCCAATGGAAGGAGAGTGGGCATGTGGGGAGGGGGGGCCTTAAAGAGACAGCAGCTGAAATTAACCATTTGAGGCAGAGGCTGAAATTAGGGGGCTGGTGTTTCGTGTTGTGAAGGTGTAAAAAACAGTTGTACTCACATATGAGAGACTGACACGGCGGCGCTGTGCTTGGACTGAGTTACCAGACAGGTTTTGGTCAGCAGACACTTCAGGAACATCTCCAGCGCCCGAGCTGATCGCTGCAGTTCAGAACTTTACAGATCTATTTTAGATTACAGGTCGCACTTCACTGCTCACTCTGGTCTCAACACAGCTCTTCAACTTCTCAAAGCACCTTTGCAAGATTAAACTACAGCTACTGTGAGATTATTGTACTTGAGAGTTTCCTTTAGGGCAACAGCAGAAAACACAGAAAGTCACCTTCAGGGGTTGTTTTGAATTATTTGTGCTGCAACGTTTTTGGTAATTAATGCTTCAGTGAGTCAAACAGAGCCACGATGGCTTCAGGTGCCTCAGAGAGCGGAAGGACCTGGAAGAAATCCATCAGTTCAGGATTGTGTCCTAAGATGGTTCTGCAGCTTGATAATATTCTTCTTCTGTTATTGTCAGAAAAAAAGATGCATACTTTGATTTTTAGAAGGAATAAAAATGGTCAAATGTAAGACCGGATATTCCCAACAGCACACCAGATTGAACAATAAAAAGTTTAAGAAATGAAAGCATACCTCAGAGGTTTTGACATTTTAAAAAGTTGCATAAGCTGCAACAAAAAAAAACACCACTTGAAACTGACCGAGTTTCCAGTACCAACACTTTTGATTTGGACCTTACTCTTTATTAAAGGCCATACAGGAGGGACTACAATTCCCAGCATGCTCAGGAGGATAAGAGACTGCTGCAGAAGTCCAATTGAAAGCAGCAACACCTCAACAGCACAGATGAATAACTTCTGTACATAACTGCACTCAGCACTGATCCGACCTGCACTTTAATTTGCTAATGAAGAAGAAACGCCTGCAGGTTTAAAGGATACAAATGATCACAGGAACTGCCATTGCAATCTTCCCCACCTCAGCATCCTTCTGCATGATCTTTTTGATGCGGCCCTAGGAGTAAAAACAAACATCGAGCTACTTTCTGAGTCATAAAATTGAGAAGTCAGCTGCTGCATTCAGGTGCTCCTGGTAAACCTCGGTTTCATAGATTTGACAACATGACAAGATGTAAAGCACTTAGGGCTAGTTATTCTTAAAGAAAAGAAAAAGTCCATGGAAATTAAAGTTTAGATGGCTTGCTGAAATGACGCTTGTGTGAATGTTTGTCCGGTGGGACACTTAGACTTTGTGGTCAGTGACTTCATAGCATCAGATTCTTGTGTTCACGCAGAGCTGATAGTGCTTCACTGTACACACCTCGTGTTCAAGTTCAACCCGTGAATAACAGAAACAAACTGCATCCAGTCGCAGTGTTTACCACTTTCACATGAATCCCAGATTTCCGACACTCCCTGAAAGCAACAAGTGTTACCTGCACTCCATGCTACATGCATTCACTCGGCCGCTAGCTGACGTTTTAAAAAAGCGTGAACACACCTGGATAAAAGTGTTTGTACTCACTGGAGGAAACCGCACATTATATCTTCTCTTCTGTCCGGGCATCGTGCTCGCTTTAACGCGCGCGCTTTGACCACATTTTTCATGTTTTTCACGCAAACCGCCGCCGAGTCCATTTGTTTACTTTCAGCAGGAACAAACCTGAAAACTGATGGAGGAAAAAAAACACACACACCTGAGGTCAACCCAGCGTGACCCCGACGATGACGTCATGAGCACGTAGTAAGTGATCAGTATGTGAATTACTATGAAAACGTCTGTTAATGTTTCAATAACGATTTCCCTAAATATGTATTCATCTTTAATTGATTTATTTTATTGAGTTTTTATGTAATTTTTGTATAGGTGTTATTTTTAATTACCTGTATGTACTTCATGTTATTATATAATATGTATCCCTCTTTAATTTCTTTTACACGTACATGAATGTTACAAACATCAGAAACACACACGAGAAAAGTGCACGTGACCTTTTACAAAACATATCCTTACATTTTTATTTATTGTTTTACACCTTTAAGCCCAAAAAAGTAGTGACATGAGGCCACTACTACCTAACACATGATGTGACACATCAAACTTTTTCACAATATAAACTCAAACATTCAACATGTGTGTTTAAGGATAAAGATCTGAACCTGTTCTCACTTCTTGATCCCGTTTTTCATCTTTATTTCAAATAATTAACATAAAATAGTCACATTGACATATTATTTAAAATAAACATGATAATAGACTTCAGTTCAGACAAAGTTAAAGATATACTTTCAGGGGCACCAGCAGCGTAGTTATTACGCGCACCCCGGGTACAGAGGCTGTAGTCCTCCAAGCAGGTGGCCCACGTTCGAATCCGACATGTGGCTCATTTCCCACATGTCTCTCTCCCTTATTTCGGACTCTATCCACTCTCCTGTCTCTAAAAAAAAAAGGCATAAAAATCCCTAAAATAAACCTTTAAACAGACGCCAATGAAAGCCGTCTGACCCTAACTCCCTAACTAGACTCTTCTCCTCTGTCGCCCCCCGGTGGTGGAACAAACTACCAAACTCCTTCGATCTGCAGAGTCCCTTTGCACCTTTAAGAAAAAGCAAAAGACCCAGCTCTCTTTCATGAACACATACGCACTTAATGATATTGATGATGACGATGGTTTTGATGCTTATAACTCTCTAGAACAGCCGTCGATGTTGTGCTCTGCCTCTGGTCACTTCCTGTCAGCACCTCTGGTCACTTCCTGTCAGCACCTGGTTGTCCGATCAGACTTAAAGCTGTTTGTTTGCACTTACTGACGTTGTTTCCTCCTCTCTTTTAGATAAAAGTGTCTGCTCAATGAATTGTAGAAAGCTCTGAATAACTGATAGTTTCAAACATTGCAATCAGGTACTTATTTGGTACATATTTCCTTTTTTACTGTGAATATCTTCTTTAATCTCATTAATCTGCAAAGCCAACATGTTAAACATTATATAGACAACTTAACTTCAACCTGAAGTGTTTGTAATTACTAATCGATTATCTGCTTTATATTGCCTTTAAGGCTCTAGTGGCACTAATGACTGCAAAGGTCAAAGATAAGATTCATCATCGTTCATAACAAAGGTTAAATACTAAACAGCTACACAGCTCTTTATTTATCTTTGTTTTTTTCTTGTTGAAAGACGTCGACGACATGCTGCTCCTTGTGCTGCTTGCTGTCTGTATATTTACCAGATATCCCGTAGATGGTAAGCTTAAAAAACATGTGAAACGTTGTCGGGACTTTCTGTGCATTTTTTAACTGTTTGTATTGACAGTCAAACAAACTCTGTACATTTGCTCTGTACACGATCCAAACGAGCCTCGCCACATTCTCTGGAGCAAAAGTGTATTTATCCTTCTTCTCCTCTCTTGCAGCCCAAACGCTGAACGAAGACGAAGACATTTTCAACCAGGTGAGGTCTCCATCATGCACGTTCAGCATTGTGTAACATATAGGAGAATACAGTACCCCTGTTTTCTTTTGGTCTACATCTGTTTTTATTCCTTGTAAATGTTCCTAGTGTTTTCAAATTTGGATCAGAAGCAGACTCTTTAGTGACGGAGCACTGGTGTCAACACTGCTCCGAATCAGAATCTGTTTTTATTGACAAGTTTACACATACGAGGAATTCAACGCGGTGTCTTGGTGCGAAACATTAAGCGTAAAAGTCGAGCCAAATAGTAAAAGGCTCTAAAAACAGCACAGTGCTTCTGCTGACAGGGAACTTGTGCAATCGGGGAGCTGTCTAGTTGTGCAGGTATGTGCATGATTTACAGTGCAAATATCTCACGGTATAAATGTCCACGCTGTGTAAACAGAAAATTCACATTCACAGTATGTCAATGTGGGTCCCTCTGAATAACCTTAAGACATGTCTAGTTTAGGACCAAAAGACATATCAGATTACACGTGAGGTAAGGGGCTGCAGTCAGGGTTTTGGGGTCAAATGTCCTCTGCTGGTGATTTGAGGGTAGGATGGAGGGAGAGGCTGATGCTGCCGTCTGTCTTTGGTCGGGTCCTGCAACAGCAGCTCGACCCTTGAACTCTAAACAGGTATCACTCGACTCTATCAGCACTCCTTTGATGCCTAAACAAATCTGTGTGATTTCCATGCAGGATGTCTTTGGAGCAGATTTTCTCCAACATCGTCTGCATCCTCCGTTCACCTGCTCTGACACGAGTCCGTCTCCTACCGTCCCCACATCAGGTAAGGGTATCTTAACCAGGAGTTTTTCAAAGTGGGAGTCATGGCCTGTTGTTGTGGGGTCGCCAGAGGTTGCCAAGGGGGGTCACAGAAACTTGGAGGAAGAAAATAAAAATGAACTAATAACATTATTTGTGACCACATTTTGAAAAATCTGCTGAAAGACACTCAATTCTGTAACCACTGATCTTATATCACTGCATTTAAGCATTTAACTTGAATCATATATTTTGTGGGTGTAGGTGTGTCTGTGATGTACTGCTCTGGGCAGCAAAGGGTCGAGTTCGGATTTGAACCCACTGTTTCTGCAATGGGGACTTTAGTCTCTGTACATGGGGTGTGGGACATAACCGCTAGGCTATTGGCACCAGTGTGTTTGTCTTCATTCTGACGGTTTCCTTGTTTATCTTCTGTTTCTAGTTGAATTTGTGAAAGCTGCAGACGTCAAAGTCATCGCTGCACTGGGAGACTCTTTAACTGTGAGTGTTTAAGTTTAGCTTTCTCGTTAGTGTGGGCATCAGCAGCATGGCACGTCGTGGTCTGACCCATCACAGTGACCAGCCTGTTACATGAAAACCAGCTTTATTATCTCAAGAGGATGGGGGAAAATGTTTTCGCTCTAATGGGAAAATCAGCTTTGTTATCCAAGAATCACAAGAAAGTTAGGTAGAGATCTTGAGGAAACACCTGAAGTTAACGTAGGGTTACATTGTGACCCTGGTTCTCTGAGTGAAGGGACCATCTCTCCAGCCTCTAGGCCGCTCTGTGACAGGCTCCCATCAAACTCAAATTGCACGCCACCACAGGTACTTTAAAGATGAGCTGTGGGGTGTGACCGGGCGAGCCGGAGAGTCCTAAAGTAATGTCCACGGACCCTTATGAGCAGCGAATCATATCCCGTACATTTCATGTAACGGTGTGGAGAAATAGACTCGAGGCGATAGAGAACCAGTGTTGTTATCTCAAGATACATTTTAAAAATATACGAGATCGACCAGAAATGACTCGTGTTTGGATGCATGTCCACTTATGGCTTCTGTAGTTAATCAGATGTATCACATATATTTTATTGTAAACTGTGTTTTATACTGAAGATTCAACTTGAAGTGGTTGTCTCAAGTCCCCCTTACTTTGCTTTAAGTGATTGTTTTGCATTGAAATACTAAAAATGTCATAAACCTGTTTCTGATTCTCTGAACTCGTCACACTCAAGAAAACAAACAACAAAACAGTGATGGACAACTTCCCTATTTTTTATTCTGACCTTAACTGAGGTAAAGAGAGAAAATCTATCCAGCGGCACCACAGGAAACAAGGAAGAAATAACATAAACAGGCTGAAGGAAGCAAGCCAAGAACAACAAACCCAGAGGGAGTGATAAAGTGACCTTACCATATCATCAGACATTAAGGAAACATGCTATGTTGAAGTGCTGGCTTCTCTAACAACAATGCAGCAGCCAGTATGTCCTCCTTCTAACTTTAGATTCTGGTCCTGAATGGTCTGGATTTGTTTGGACCAGAGAAGGTAGGCGGTTTTAAGGCACCCCCACACGGCCGTTTTGGACGCCCCTCGGTTTGCCAGATATGAGAGCAGTTATCAGGTCAAACCAACAGGTGTTGCAGCGATGGAAGCGGGCAAGAGAACTGGTTCAGATAGAAGTGATTGTACCCGACCTAAAAAGCCTCTGCATGTTTCTAATAAGCTCCACGAGCAGAAACGTGCTCAAACTAGGATCAATATACGAGATGCTTTTGAAAAATGGAGAGAGGTTAGAACACAGAAAGGTTTACAGACCGATGCAGAGCTGGCTAAACACTGAAGCTTCAGTGTCCACCACATGGTGACCTGCGTGAGCATCGACTCTAGAGAGTGGGGGGGGGGGGGGGGAGACAGCTCTCTGCAATGTTTTGAATTTTGAAAAGTCATTATTCTTTTAATCAAAACAGACTTATATCACAGCAGTATTTTTCTTTTGTCTATATCTGGTTTTTATTACAGACAGCTATCGGTGCCAATGGATCTACGATTTTGTCGATTCCTTTTGAATTCCGTCAGGTGTCATGGAGGTAAAGTTGCAGCACAGGATCAAAGTACATGTGAGATAAAGTTCTTTTAAACATATGTAACAGCTCACATCAACACTCACACTTTCACACTAGACTCCTGTCATCTTTACGACGATTTATACCAATCTGAGGTCTATTTATAAAGCTGTTTCCTGTCATCTTATCTGACCAGTCACACCTACCCTAACCCTTACTAACTCTTGTCTCTTGTCCTTCTTCTTCTTCTTCTGCGTGCAGCATCGGAGGATATGGAACTTATCAAAACGTCATAACACTGGCGAGTAAGTCTGTTTAAGGCTTTCTTGCAGCATACCTGATTGTTTACGGTGAGAAGGCAGACTCAGAGGGCAGAACAAACACCTAGCTGTGGGAATGTCACCCACCTGGGGGAGGAGTTAGTGCCCTTTGTGATGTCATGAAGGGAAGATCTCCAAACGGCTTGTTTGAGCACACATGCAGACAGACTATTTTAGATTATTTTACATCATATGTGATCTTTAATCATCCACAATGATCCAGTGATTGGTTTAAACTGTGTATTAAAGTGATTAAAGTGATTGTCTTGTTCTCCAGATATTTTTAAACTCTTCAACCCCAAACTGCTCGGTCCTTCGCCCGTTATGACTTTCCACGGCCGTCCAACAACCGTCAACGAGACCGGCTTCAACTTCGCCGTCACCGGACACAACACGCTGTAAGAGAAGCTGCACGCTCACTTCACTTACGTCCATATTTCCTCTGGATTTACTGTTGATACCATCGAGTGTTCATGTGTTAGTCTGAACTGCGAGCTGTGATCCAGTGACGAATCTTTGGGGGAAGATTTCGCAGTTCAAACTACGCTTACTGCTGAACGATACATTTTCATCATGCAACCGTAGGAAACTTTAGCAGGTGGCTGCAGACAGCACGATGTTTCCAAACAATCATAGATCAATAACAATGATGATAATTATCACATTCAAATGTTTAACTTCATGTTCGCTCGCTCCTCCACAGAAATGTCTCTGATCAGATCAGACACATGATAGACACGTTCAAGTCCTATCCAGTAAGTCTCAGCGTTCATCCCTCTGTGAATTAGAAGATAAAGAATCTTAATTTTTAGGTCTTTTACCACCAAACGTCTTCTGTTTCAGGGTCTGAACTTCCACGAGGACTGGAAAGTGGTGACGATGCTGATCGGCATGAACGACATTTGTGATTACTGCAAAAACAAAGTAGGAGTTTCTCTGTGTTTGTTTGTTCTTTGAAAACTTTACTCCACAATAAAGCCCGCCTCTAGCCGTTTTCACATATGCACTCAGGACTGCTCCTGAAATGCTCCCGATCTGGTTGTTCACATGCACCTCAGAGCAGGAGACTATTACGAGCGGAGAAAAACATACTGACAAACAGAAAATACAACGCAGCAGTTTAATTACGTGCAAAGAGATCGTAACAAATACCAGGGGGCTGGCTGGAGAAACTCTGGATGAAAATGTTGCTGTATGCCGTCACACATGCAGCTCAACCCGTAAACTTCAGGAGTTTTTCAGGAGTTTTGTTTACAACCAACCACACCGATCATGGATGTATGATGTGGTCAGAGATGATACTTTTAACCAGACATGGCAGCGGGACACTGCTGTGTGTTCAATGTGAAAAAGAGAAAGCAATCAGTCATTGTTCTTTAGTTTCATCCTTGTTATAAAGAAAATAGGGCGGTAATTAAGCGTCAGAAATATTTTGAGTTTGTCAAATTTTCTGTTCAAAACATTATTGTCATATATGTAAAAATGTTTTGTAGATTTTTGTGTATTTTGAAAATATTCCTGCACACATTTTATTCCAGAAATAGTATACACAAAAATCATTCTACAACATTTTGGACATGTGCAAATGATATCTGAGTATTTTAAAACCTTTTCACATAGCACAAAGTATTTCTAGAGCTACAAAACTTTATCACAGAAAACGTTACAAGCCTAAAATCTCTACGAGTCTCAATTTCTCCCGCAAAAAAATGTTGTTTTAAAGTTTCATGAATTAAAAGAAGGGGGAAATAATGTCAGAATGTGTACGTATTTATTCTCCTTATTCTCTGCAGACTCTGTTCTCTCCTGACAACTTCATCCACTACATAACAGAAGCTCTGGACATGATGATGAACGAGGTGAGACGCACACGGTTCGCAACGTCCCTCCTGAATACAAAATAAATTCAAACAGCGGTTCTTTTCCCCCCTCACTGTACGGCACGAGTTAAAGGTCACATATTGTGCAAAATACACTTAACCATGGTGTCCGTAGTCTGTCTACAAACCCCCCAATGATGAGGAAGTAACCCCTCCTCCAGGTGGGTGACACTCCCAAAGCTAGGTGTTTGTTCTGCCCTCTGAGTCTGCCTTCTCACTGTTAACAATAGGACATGGAGCGAGAAAGCCCGAGCCCTTCCAGAGAGGGGCGTGGTCAGACACAGCTCATTTACATTTAAAGCTACAGACACAGAAACAGCCTGTTCTGAGCAGGGCTGAAATAGAGGGGTTTATAGGCATGATCAAATACAGGATCAGAGTGGATTTAGAACAAGAGACTTCACACACATGTTTTGAGGAGCTCTGAGACTTATTTACACTGAAGAGGAGGAGAATATGTGACCTTTAAAACTGAGAGCAGCTGGTAGCTAGCTTCATCTGACTGCATCAAAATGTTATGAAAGAATTCCAACTATGACCAGACCTCCAAGAATGGGTTTAAATGTTCACAAGCTCAGTGAGGAATCATTTTCTATCTAAATAAACAGTAAAGCCATTTAAGGGCCTGCACAAAGTGAGGATGACAGAAAAGAAAGAAGAAGAAAAGAAGGGAGCTCGATAGAGTATTTGACCCCAACAAGAACTTGTTAACAAACTTATTCCAGTCGGCTCTGAGGGCTGATGGAGCTAATGTTAGCTTGGAGGCTAGCGCTAACCAACAGTACTGATCGAATGTGCATTAGTTGATTTAAATCATATCCTGGGAGGGCCCATTCACTGGGTCTTTCAGGGGCTCAGCCATTTCTGCGGGCAGACCTGTTTGCTGCTGCCCTCTCTGCCAGGTCCCCCTTGTGAAAGAGATCTTTGTCTCTTGGTTAAATAAAGGTTCATCAAAAAATGATTGATCCCTGTTTGAGCAACATTGGGTCGAGATTTCCAGTCATATCTCTACTTTTATCTCTGAGGAATTGAGACAAGTGTGAACCAGCAGGTTGACCAACATCACGACTGTAGCCACTGGGTTGGCACTGACGTGGCTAAAAATAGAAAACATCCAGCGAAGGATTAACTTCGTCAGTGAGGAACTATTCATTCAGGCAGTTTCATTGATAGAAACTCACAGAAAGTTATTTTGAAGATTCAGTGCAGTCTGTGAAGTGTGTTACCTCTGGCCTGAATGTACTACTGAAACTTTATTAACCGTATCTTTGTTGACGAACGGTTTGTTTCTTCATGCTTCTTTGAAACAGTCTTCTCCCTCCTACCATCATACTCAAACCACGAGGTGCATGAGATGGTTTGCAGACATGTACAGCTTCACTCTTCAGTCTCATTAATAAAATATAAGTAAATAAGTGTTGAATGAATGTTGTCATGTGGTTTCAGATCCCCAGGACGATCGTGAACGTGGTGCAGATTCTTCAAATGAAGCCTCTCCGAGAAGTTCAGAGACCATCTCTGGGCTGTCAGCTTCAAAAGTGACACGACCACATTTTTTTCCTCTGGTTTATGGTTTCTTGTACTAAGTTGAAAAAAAAATCACAACTTGTTTATGTTTTCAGATACTTAGGGACGGAATACGCCTTTTTTTGTCTTTAGTACAAAATTAAATCTGTTGTAAGATAAGTGATGCGTTCCCACTTGCACAAAACTCCTAAAAACTTCTTGAAAGTTTCAGGGTGAGCTGCATGTGTGAACGCAAACAGCTGAACATTTGCGTTCAGATTTTACAAGGCAACAGCCCCCTCGTAAATGTTCCCTGTGAAATAGGTGTGAGTTGATGTGAGAACACAGTTACTGCAGCGTCATTCTTTTGATGTCCTGTCTTGCCTCCTTTTTGCCATTATATCAATGCTACATGCAGACGAATGCATACAGTCGTTTGGTCGTGTGCTGGTCACAGGAGATGAACATCATCACCTCCTCTCACTTGCTCGGGATGAATTTTCCTGAATATTTTCTACTGCATTCTCCCATCGACTCCGACTTAACCCAGATTATTAATAGAGGCCTGGCAGTAAAAAGTCGAAGTGATGAATGTGTTTGTTCATGTACAGTAGCTCAGCCTGAAAGTTTTTAGCAAGTGTGACTTCACCACAGAATCTGACGATCTGATCATCTAATAACCTGATGATCTGCTCACAGGAGTTTCTGCTCTTGTCTCGTCCGACCTGAAGAGAACTCGACTGAGCTGAAGGAGCTGGTGGAGATTAACTATGAGTTCCAGGTGTGTGCGTCTCTGTGAGAGTGTGTGTGTGTGTGTGTGTGTGTGTGTGTGTGTCTCTGAGTCTCTGAGTGAGTGTGTGTGTCTCTGTGAGTGTGTGAGTGTCTCTGTCTCTGTGTGTGTTTTTTACAAAAAGGATTACACAAGGCTCCATCAGACGGTCCTCAAAAGCCCGGCTAATTCTGAAATGCCATTTACTCGTCAAACTGAGGTGATCAGCGTTTTACCTCCTCGACAACAAGCAAACAGCTGATGTTTTATTTGAATGCCTCATTTCAGTTGATAAACAATAAAAAAAAAACTAAGATCCCTTTTAAAGTTTTCTTGTGGTACCGAATGTGTTTATTTTATGCCTTTATTTAGAGACAGGTCAGTCGTTAGAGTCAGAGACACGCTGGAAAGAAGCCACAGCTCGGATCTGAACCAGGGCCTACAGTATCTGTACAGAGGGCACGCACACTAACCACTAGGCTGCCTGCGCCCCTAAACCACCATCGTATCCTGTTGCATCCTTTCCTATCGTATCTTTATCCTGTATTAACATAATTTTAATTTCTGTCTCTAACAGAGGAGATTAGAGAAACTTCTGCACAGCGACCGTTTCTTCAAAAAGGACTTTGCGGTCGTTCTGCAGCCTTATTTAGAGAACTCAGAACCTCCGAGACTTCCTGTAAGTCTTTCTTATAGACACAATACTTATAAACATTATTTGTGTGATCTTATTTTTGTCCGATGTTCTCTGTGTCTCTGCAGGACGGGAGGATTGACTTGAGCTTCTTCACTGCAGATTGTTTCCACTTCACTGTTAAAGGACATGAAGAGTTGGCAAAGGGACTGTGGAACAACATGGTGAAGGGTTTCAGTTTTACTCATTATCTTCTATCTATCGCTTATCTCGGGACTAGACCTGTTTGCCTGATGAAGGTCTAGTACCGAATCGTTGCCAATAAGGCAAGTTACCCCGTGTGCGGGAGTTTACCTGTAAGAGTTTGATGGACACATTGCTCTCCTATATGCACCTGTCCGACAAAAATAGATGTGCAAAGTATTTTTCTATTTTACGTTCAACCAAAAGATAATCAGTCTACCATCTTAGACGAGTACATAAACCTAAAGATTATTTACATTTAAGACGTGGAATCAGATCATTTCAATCATTTTTTCTCTAAAAAAATACTCAAACAAAAAGTTACTGAATAGTCGGGGCCTCATCAAATATTTGACAACTACTTAATTTTTTGGCGTCTTTATTGCCAGGACTAATGCGTTAATATTTCTTTCATACTTTTACCAAAAAGGTGAGGTGATATTCAGAGTAATGTATTTAAAGTATGCATTCACGTATCACCTTAGGGCAGAAAAGTCTGAAAAATCTGCAGAAGCTTAACAGACTTTCTATCTCCATGATTATTTTTTACTGACACTGACCTTCACATTTGTTCCTCAGTTCCAGCCTGCGGGAGAGAAAGACAAAATAAAGACATTTTCAGATCCCGTGAAACTCATCTGCCCGCCAAAGGTTCGATGTGACCAACATGTTGTAGATTTTCACTTTTGTGTGTGTGTTGATAATTAAAATTCGTAAAAATATTCACGTCCCGAATCTTCTCCAGGAGCATCCGTACATCTACACCAGACCTGGAGCGGACTCGTCGGCACCGACTCTGAGACGTTTCTCTGTGCTGACTCTGATTTCTCTGCTCGGTGTGTTTCATATGCTGTAGCTTCACCTGCAGAGGATTTCCTCCGGAGCCGAAAACATGAACACCTCATGAACTCTTCATTTAAAACTAAGGACATATATACAGAATCAACTGAAATGTAACATGTTGTTTATCAAGAGGCCAAAGATCCTTGGTCACACAGTTAAAGGTCACATATTCTCCTCATTTTCAACCAGTTTCAATAAGTCTCACAGCTTCCTAAAACGTGTGTGTGAAGTGTCTTGTTCTAAATCTACTCTGATCCTGTATTTGATCATGCCTTGATCATGTAGCTGTTTAGGTTGATCACTCAGGGAACAATCTGGTTTACCAACAACTTACTACACTCTCACACGCTGTACTGAAATGTTGTCTTGTTTGTCATCAGGTTTTTGTTTTTGTTCTTGTGAAGCCTAAGACAATTTTCCACATTGTGGACGAATACAGTTCTATTCTTCTTCTTCTTCTGATTTTATTTGTTTGCACAAAAGACACACAATAGTCCAACACAGAAAAATAAAACTTTCACAAAGAAAGGGAGAAAAAAGAGTAAGAAGTTAGTCTGATTTATGTTGTTCAAAATGTTGACATGTAATTCTTTAACCTCATTGGAGAGGCTGAATTTATAGGGGTAATAAGCATGCCCGTTGCCTGTCTGTATTTTTGAAAATGTTGTTCCCTAAATGATCTCCAAATTGTACAAAGGCGTTCAAGAATGAAGCCGGGGGAACTCCCTTCATTGGCTTCCAGTAAAATTACGAATCCACTACAAAATCCTGTTACTTACTTACAAAGCATCGCACGACCTCGCCCCCAGCTACATTTCTGACCTCCTCGTTCCATATCCCACCCCTCGTCCACTCATCTAATCTCAGGCTTCTTTCCATCCCACGCTCTAATTACAAAGGTGATCGTCTTTCGCTGTTTTAGCCCCCACTCTCTGGAATCAACTCCCACACACCTTCAGATCTGCAGAATCTTTGGACTGTTTCAAGAAGCAACTAAAAATTCACCTGTACAGATGAGCCTTCATGTAACCACTAAACCATTTCTTGTGCTTACTATTTTGTGTGTTTCCTGATCTTAACTTAGCCCTGCTTGACACTGTGATTTATTTATGTACATTTTTCTCAGAATAGTTTGATTGCTTTGATTTGTGAAGCACTTTGTAACTGAGTGTTTTAAAAGTGCTATAACTTACTTACTTACTTACTTACTTACTTACACATCCTATATAAAAGTCTACTAACCCGTTGTGTTGGAGAGAGTTAAATTTGAAAAACTAAAGGCACTAAAGCGTGCATGTCAGAGAGCCTGCTGGAGCAGTGACAGCACATCATCCTGCAGTCAGAGACAGCATGGAAAACGTTTTAAAAATCAAGTTTGATTTTTGCTCTTCAGTCTTGTATCTGGGATGACACTTCAACTTCGGTTTTTCCAAAGCACACATGTACAGAATAATGTTGGTTGCAAGTAAAAAAAAAAAAAAAAGGTAATGTCAAGGATATATATAATGTGTTTGCTGTTCCACTGCTGCTCCACATTGCCCTAAGTTTAAAATATGTGCTGCAGTACCTCCGTGTGGCCGCTAGGGGCGGCAGAGTCACTGTTTACAGGCAGGGAGCAGCTGGCTGCACGAGCTCCTAGCTGGTAGCGTGGAGTTGAAACCAGAGAGAGGCAGAGAGGAGGTCGCTGTGGTAGTTTTTAAAAAAAGTTATAGAAACTCGCAGGCGACCTTATTTACCTCGTCCAGTTCACATGGTGGCAGACTTCAGACTCGGAGGTAACTACTTGTTGGTATGAAAACAGTCGTTCGAGGCGGAAAACAACAACATTTAGCTCGAGCTCGCTGACTTCTGCATGGTCGCTAGCTAGCTAACAGTTAGCTTTAGAAGCTACTTGGCTAGCTGGCTAGCGAGGTCCAGCCCAAAAGTTGTTTACCTCGAGTTGTGGATGTGCTCACCCCCTGAGCTTTTCGCGTATTTTCTCTGGGATAAGAGAGTCAGGACCAACAATTCACACTGGATTTAACACTTTGTGCTGTTAGGAAACTAGCAGGATGTCCACAGAGGTTGAGCGTAGTCAGGTCGACTCAGGTTTGACAGCGGCCAGCTCCGCGGAGAAGAGCCAAAACAAGACCGACGGGGCTCCCCTGCAGAAAGAGCAAGCAAAAGAGGCGCAGAAAGGTGTGGAAAAGCAGCTAGCAGATAGCCACAACAGCGATGTAGCGAAGAGCCCGTCAGACGTGCACAAGAAATGCAAAGAAAACGATAAAGAAAACGACCAAAGCAGCAACGCTGACTCGGCTGTGGAGACGGTGAAGAGGAAAGTTGTTGAAGCTCCTCCGCCGAAAGTCAACCCGTGGACTAAGAGGACCACGGGCAGGGTGCCGATCAACAACATGAACTCAAGCTCCCACGAGAAAGGTGAGATTCTCTTCTTAGTTTCTACCTGTGAAAACAGATTGTCATGACTGAAGAGTACAATAAAGTTACAGCTCAGCACACAGCTCCAGCAGCAGCAGCGTCTGAGCACGTTGTTGCTGCAGCATTTTGACAGCTTCACTGCAGGGTTATCCACTTTAATCTCCACTGCACGCGTCTGTCAGACCTCATTTTGGTTTTTAAGTGCATAAACTTGAATGTCAGAGCAGAGAAGATGTGTTGATGGTGGCATATTTGCCCCCATCCCCCCTCTGTGCTCGGATTGCTCCGGAGCACCACGTGTTGATTGCTGACAACTGCTACTTCTTTTGCCTTTAACTTAGCCACCTCAAGCTAGCTCTTTCTCAGGATTTCACTACTTTCAGTGGCAGCGACGCGTTGCAAGAGGTAATGTGGGTAAATAAAAGCTCAGGGGGGGTCACAATCTGAGTCTTAATCAAGGGGATTGGTGCTGCTGTCTCTGTGTAAAGTAAGCTAATAAGACAGCCAGGCTAGCTGCTGCTGTAAAGACACGTTTTACATGTCCAATGGCCTGGCTGCCTGCAGTTCCTCCCACCAGCCTGCTCACTACTGTCACTAGTGAAAGTATGTGAACAAGGTGTGTGGACAGGTGGGAACGTTTAAGTAGGTTAGGGTTGCAAACTAATGATTTTGTTGACTTTGGATGAATCTCATTCTGTTTTAGTGATGCATCAGATAATTATCAACAAGAGGACGTGAACAAATACCCATCAAGAGGCATTTATAATCATTTAAACATTTTTTTTCTAGCTCATTTGGAGCTCGTGTTTTAGCTCCTAGGTCCTTTGGTAACATTTAGCAAATGTGCTTCATGAGACATTAGAAATGAGAATACTATTCAAACAGTTAAATCCATTAAAACGCAGAGAAATTGTGTGTGAAATGAAAAA
Source organism: Tautogolabrus adspersus (assembly GCA_020745685.1). NCBI lineage: Eukaryota > Metazoa > Chordata > Actinopteri > Labriformes > Labridae > Tautogolabrus > Tautogolabrus adspersus. Next base: position 24,016,286 of record CM036552.1, read on the forward strand.
ATAGTGTAAAATTATCTTCACAAGTTTTTGCTTTTGGTCCAATCCATGGCTGATAATCAAAATAGTGTATTACAGTTGCAAACGTTGATTATTTATTATATATATATATTTATTCTCAATATTAGGGCTGAATGATAACTCTGCAACAGCTTTCATGTCTGATATAAAAAATTACAGGAAGTTATGTCTGATAAATGCAACGACATTATGTGGGTTTAAAATGTGCGATTCACTTTTGAATCATAACTTAAGATTTCAGACTTTGAAAACAAATCTCAAAAGCTCTTTTCAAACTGTGTTTTCCCCCAAAAGTGTTGTGACTAAACTCAGCCATCGTCACGTCTTTGTACATTCATATTGATTCCAGAGTAACATTGGTGTCACAGTCTGTGAATTCACGTTGCGTTTTCTGCGTTTGAAAGCATGGCAGAGCGGGAGCTCCACATAAAAACACAGTCAGACATGCACGCACACACAGCGCTATACGTGGTCGGAACCAGTGGAGCTGTACGGTCAAGAAAACATAATTGTGAATACAGAATCAGGAAAGGACACGAGTTTGAAAGACAAGTGAGAGCTGGCAAAATAATAAAGAAACACAAGTATAAAAGAGAGAAGGGATGCATCAAGAAGGAGGAGTTTTAAAAATCAACATAAAACAATTAAGTGGAGGGAGAACTAAGAAAAACATTTAAAAAAAAAGATGTGCATTTTTATTTTCTTCAAGACAAATTATTATAATTCAGTAAAAAAGCTGTCGACACATTTAAAGCCCTCAAAATTTAAAAAATATGAAACTACATCCTCAGATTGACAATTTCCTCTGAATATAACGTAAAAAAGTAATTCATCACCCAGACTGCTGTTAGAATATGATCGATATCGACTATCCAAGTTAGCATCAGCTCAACATTTTCTCTAATGTTTAAATCTTTAACTATGTAAGAATTTGTCTTTCGTGTTTCTGACAGGCTTCTTCAAACTTCGCTTTACTTGTAGTTGTTTGAAATCCCGTCACTCTGCAGGGAGCCGTGTTACCTTCGATGATGTCATCAGAGGAATTCAAAACTTTATCCTATTTTTTAATCTATAAACGTTTGCACTATGAGCTTTAGGTGCACAGTCTGTCAGATTTGTAGTTCATTAGGCAGGGTGGATGTAATGGACTACAGTAATGCATTATGGGAAGTGTAGTATTAGTGTTTTTTGTTTGTCCTGACGACTAGAAGCCTGGATGTCTTTCTGTTTCTTGTTTTAAATTCTGAAGTGCTCTTTAACTTTATGGAGGATCAGCACTGAAATATTGGGAGTCCACATTTAATCAGTCACATTCAGATATCAAAATTGTATTGATTAACTTTTTTATCTGTCTTATCAGCTGACTAAATAATCAGCCGAGTGTTTCATTGCCAGTTTAAATGTTGAGACTGTCAGCACAGCTCGTTCACATGTGGGAATTTATTGACACTGACTGATTCGTTGTTGTGACCACTCATATTTTACAACAGTCGGCTCTGAGGCGAAGCAGCAGCTCGGACAGTTAACTGAAGTTGAGCTGTGAATGTGTGTCAGAGCTGGGGGAGCTATATTTGAAGCATTCGTCTCTCGGCCAGCACACAGGCATCATTTTACAGAGTTACTGTACAACCGTCTCTGTGGGTGGACGTCTGCAGGCTCGATCGGGCATACACCCATTCAAGATGAAGCCTCGGCCCTGTGTCTCTTATCAATCCGACCATCCTCTGCCGAGCGATAGGGACTGACAGGCTGCAGCGGGCCACTCCCAGCTTGCAGCCGCCTGCAGAGACATACATGCATACTGCTGCTGGCCGCACATAAAACACCCTCAACTAGTTCAGTCGCTGGGGGGGAGGGGGGGGGGGTATTTATTCATCCTGTACTGACAGAAATTCCCAATGAGCAGAGCATACATACGTAGCAGCTTCTTTACACCAGTGTTGAGCAACCTGCTCGATGTCGGTCTTTAAATCCTATTGGAGTTAGGGCTGCTCTGTCACATTCGATGATGTCTGTTTCACTTATTAATTATGTGTCTGCAGATCAACAAAACGCCCTGAAAGTCGTCCGTGCCAGCAAGCCCAGAACGAGAAAATCCAGCAAGGTAAAAGTCTCTACTTTTTTTTGGTTTAACTAAAGTTTTTGTTCCCTTTTTTAAAACCCTCCAAAGTTTCTCAATTAGTCCTTTATGAATGTCCCAATCATGACATGACCAACCGCTGTAGATAACCGCTTTCATGTCGTGATAATTAATCCCAAAGCAACACTTAAAATCAGCCACTTTTTTCTATTCACAGCTGATGTTTAAACTTGTCTTATTTATTGAGAGTGAGATCATTACCTGGTTCTCACACTCACATGTTGGCGCTTTGAAGTGGAGTTGTCACATGGGGTGACACATTCGTACATCAGTAGTGTAACTCCTGCCAGGTATGGACATGCAGGATGGGAAATTGACATCTGCCACAAGTCAAACGTTTGCAGGTTTGAGCTGCCGACGGGCTGTTTTGTTTGTTTTGCCTTCTTTTCCAACCAGTTATTCCACTGCTGTTGTCAAAAATGACTGACAGAAAAGGTACGCAACATTATAACAGTAATAAAAAAGTGATTGCTTATTTCCTTAAGCTTTCCCAGTCAGTGTTTCGGCTCTGTGGCAGAGTAATTATACAGTTTATGTTCTTATTAGCAGAACTTTTTAATACTTATTATATTCATAAAGCTACAGCAGCACAGACTAAAGCCGTGTTCACATGTGCACTGGACTGCTCCGGATATTCTCCTGACCTGGCTGTTCACATATGCTCCTCACAGCGGGAGACTATCCCTGTCAGACAGGAGGGGGGGCTGGGGGGTCTCTTGAAACAACCCAGTAGTAGCGGACAAAATAACAGAGTCCGCTATACGATTCAATAATGAGAATATTTGTCTTTATATCAATGCTACGTGTAGTTCAACAGAATCACAAGATCAACTAAAGAGCGGAGAACAACATACTGACGAACATATTTAATTACGTGCACGGAGATCGTATCAGTCGCGTGCATACAGTTTAAATATCTCCAGTCACAGGATTTAAACGTCACCACCCTCTCCTACTGGTTTGAGGTGAATTCTCCGGAGAATATCCTGCTGCATTCTCACATAAGCTCACTCGGACCTGCTGTGCAAAAAATACAAGATGTTTGGCAGGAGAAACTCCAGGTGAAGTCTGAGTGAAACATTCAGGCCGTTTGCGTTCACACATACGGCCCCTCCTGGAAATATCAGGAGTTTTTCAGGAGTTTTCTGCAAGTGTGAACGCCCTACAACAGAAGATCTTTGCTTGAAATTAGTCGTTTTCACATATGCACTCCTGAAAAGGATTCAGAAGATCTACTTTAAGTTTCTCCACTTTTTGTAGGACCGGTTTATTTTGAAATGTAAGTTTATTAAAGCTACATTGTGGAGTTCTTGAACTGTAGTGTTGCTCGAGTACACGAGGACCGCGGTGCCAAAACCAGCAATGAGTCAGCAAAAGCAAAAAAGAAGAAGAAGTGTGCTTGCTACCAGTAAAGATAAATATATACATCACTCGATTTAAAATGCTCTTAAAAACAGTGTTGCAGATTTTTCTTGGGAAGGGAAGTTGAAATAGCTCGAGGCTCCACAGAAGGCCTTTTTGGTTCAAAACTCTGAATGTCAACAGAGACTCTGTTTACCAAAGAGCTCCGCGGGGAGTTTTTAACTCCATCTGAACCAAATGTAAACCACACAGCAGCTCAACATGTTCATCATTTGTTTAAAAAAAGTTTCCCTGAATTTGAGCGAGATTTCTAAACACAGAGAATTGAGGAAAGTTGTTTTCTGCTCTCCAGCCTGACGTCCAGTAAACAGTTAGTTGACACAATTTGGTATGCAGCGTGTAACTCATACCCTGGGTACTTCACCTGTACTGACCCCGTATGTGAAATCATTAGCACTACTCACTCCGGCTGACTGCTGCTGCAAGTAGCATGCAGACACTTAATATTGGCTGCTGCAGGTCAGTCGTCCTCGTCCTCCCCTCAAAGCAGCCGCGGTAAGATCCCCCAAACTTTGTCACAAATGTGACGTACTGAAAGCTGCAGGATAAAAAGCTAGTTAGCTAACTAAACCAGGTGACGTAAGGTGACATTATGATGTGTTCAAGGTCGGCTCAGTAAAATGACTATAAGGGAAGGTAATTAAACGGCATCATGATGTGTGAACATGTAACGTTGAGAAACAGAAAATGTAGGTCTTGGCGAGAAGCTTGAACGTTTGATTGGAGGAGACATTTTTTGTTTTCCCACCATATAAAATATATCGACCAGTTCTGTTAAAAAACGTATTGTCGTCTTGTCCTTCCACCAAATAATAAAAAGTATTGATAAGGAGTAAGATCAGAATTCTGCCGCCACAAGTTTCTGGTGCACGTCGCAAATAGAGAGTAGTAAATGGTAAATGGACTTGAGCTTGTAAAGACATTTTCTGGTCTTCTGACTACTCAAAGCTCTGTTACACCGCAGGTCACACCTACACATTCACACACTGATGGTAGAGGCTGCTGTGTAAAGAGACCATCAGAAGTAACTAATCCCATTCATACACATTCAGACGCTGCTGACGAAGCAGCGGGAGCAATAAAGGGTCTTGCCCAAGGACACATCAGCTCTACCGCTGACCCACAGCCGCCCCAGTGGAAGCAAACATTTCTTGTAATAATTTTTTGGGCTGACCATTTAAGGGATAAAGGGACAAAACACCCGTTAACGCTTGTTATTTAAAAGCCAGAGTACCTGGAAGGATGAATAAACTTTTGTACCTTCACTCAGGTATCCACAAATAAACATACAGATCTTTATTTAGGGGGACACACCTGCAGTTGTAATTTTAAAATATCTGCTCTGAAGCTTTTAGAGTAACTTTAACCTTTTTCTGTGTAACCCTGATCTCATATCAGGCTGTCCAAATTTACAACTTTCACGTAAGTGGAAAGTGCTGGGGCCTGTTTATCGACGTTGTTTGCAGTTTCCTCACAAACCAGGAGCACTGACCTCCTTTTCCTCCCCCGCTGGTCTGTACCAGGAGTCGAGTCAGTCCATCAATCCATTTTTGTGCATGAGTTGTTGGGAGGATGGGCGTCTTATTGTTGCTGCAATATTGTATGAAAAGTTGTATACAAATAAAGTTTGATGGATTGATTGTGAATGTTCAATTTACCATATTTGATGTTAACGTCCTTCTTTTTTTCACTTAACAGTCAAGTGACTTCAGTGATATCACAAACTGGCCCACACCTGGTGAACTGGCCAAAGAGGTACGACGTGTGTGTGTGTGTGTGACTTAACCACTAGGCCATCTGCACCCCTAAACGAGATCTGCTGTTGTTTTATTTTGATGCATTTTATTAGTTAATCCTTAAATTGTCTCAAAGCAAGTGTTTAGTCCCTGAATCAAATTCCAACCCAAACTTTTAAAAAGCAAAAAGGCGCAACAGTCAAATGCAACCAAATTTATAAAGACAAATGTGCAAGAATACAAAGTCCTCGTGATGTGTCATCGACCTCTGCAAGTACAACCTGAAACCGGTTCCTCTGTTTTTCAGCAACAACAAAATGTCCTCAACAACAACGGGAAGAAGCCCCCTTCCTCACGCAGAGAGAAGGAGAAGAGGAGGGAGCGACCGGACAGAAAGTCAGAGAGCAGCCACGACGGCGGCGAGAGCAAAGAGAACCAGGAGGCTCAGGCGGACCCGCTGGGAGATCTGCCCAAAGACGGAGAGTCCAAGACGGGACAGGAGGCAAAGAGCGCCGCGCTGAAGAAGAGGGGAGGCGAGGGTAAGTTTGTCCTACTCCGTTAAGCATGTTAAGAAGCACAAAATGGTTTGATTAATGCACACACTTCGTCATGGAAACCAGGGACAACAGCATTGATCTTTATCTCTTTATAAACCAAATTAAGTAATCAGACGGAGAAGATCTAATTCCTTGATTCCTAGCATGTTAATAACATAATGATCATAGCATTTGATTGCTGCTTGGTGCAGAGGGTGCATGCATGCTGTTCCCTGATGATCTGATGTGTTGCACTTCTCCTGATTCATGCTGATCTTTGTGTTATTTAAACGAGAAGTAGCAGGCACCAACTCCTTGTGGAGGAGAGTAAAATGACACAATACTTGATGAACTCTGAGAGTCTAAAGTGGAGATGAAATCAAGAGTTTTGTTCCAAATCCGTCGAGATCGTCAGCTGAAGTTTCCCCTTAAACGTACGGTATGTAAACTCTGCCGTCAGGGGGCTCTCAATCAAAAACAATAACAAAAGATGACGTCGAGGCTGGCGGGGAATCATGGGAGTGGGTCTCTCTGCTACTCCCTCCCACCGTGATGAAAAGTAACTCTGAGTTGACCGTAGTCAAGACGACAGGGCGAAACCGACCTGAGGAGGAGAAAATGTTTACAGACGAGCTAATGTACCCGAGTATAATTTACATGTTTTTATCACAGCAGCACATACAGCGACAGTATGGCAGCTTTCAGTAGCAGCTCACGCTAATGTAGCTGTCTTTGACGTAACATCTGGGGTTTCCACGGCAACAGTAAACATGCCGTGTCTGTCACTGCGACACGTCCCGTTACAACTATAAAATAACTGGTTTCTCTGGCTTTGGTAACTGTTGGAAACATTGAGGTAATGTAAGTACTCAACCCAAACAGGTTTCGGCCATTTTTAATTAATTTAGATTTAAAACGATTAAAAGAATTAATTTAAACCTGTTTGAATAATAAACATCGTGAAGCTGGATTTCTTCCCAAATGCAAACATTGATGGTCAAACTTCAGATCTTCATTCAGATTTTATCCAAAAGCTGCCGAGAGCAAAAGAAAGAGAGCACTGTCTAAACGACACAAACACGCAGACTGAATCGTTGCCAACATATTTGTGTAATTTAAACATTGTGCAGGAGTTTCCCTTCAATTCCTGGAATTCAAAAACAAGAAAATACCAAAATATCAGGCGCCTTGGGTGCCTAGGACTTCTGTTTTTGTAGCCGTGGTATTAAACAGGTATCAAGATTAAAAATCTGGTATCGTGACTAGGGTTGCAAAGGGAAGTTAAGCTTGGGAATTTTGGAAATATTCCAAATCGGAAACTTTCCATGGGAATTATGGGAATTTATGGGAATTAACTGGAAATTGAGGGTAATTTAATCGAACTGTATCATATCCAAGCATAAATATAAAAATTTAGTTTTGTCCTAAGCAGACATCCATGCAAAATAATACAATTAAAAAAACATTTCAACAGATTTACATCAAATTTTTAAAATATATTACCCCATAATATCATCAAGACTTACTTCTCTTTATGTAGTACAGTACTTTGTGTACAGGGGGCGTGTCACTCACTTAGACCGTGACACTGAGGGATACAAATCTAATTATAAATGAATTGAAGTTTTTCGATCTTTTTGAAAGAGAAGTGTTCCTTCTAATCACAGTAATGACGTGTAAAAATATCCAGTCAGCCGTGGTCTTGACCGGTCTTGATTTAAAATCCGTCCAGTCTGAGACCGAGACAAAATGATTTCGATTCCTAGATGAGACCGAGACCTTCAAAAAGTGGTCTCGAGACCAAGATTGTTTTCGATTATTAGGCATCAGTGAGATTTATCACCGATGCTCACAGGGTTTCATATTTCAAGGAACATTCTGTCAGTGTCAAGTCGGAAACATGCCGTAACTCAGCCAGAGTTCCCCGTTCTCGTTCTTTTCAGCCCCCCAAAAAAAGCGAGATTGATTGTCGACTAGTCAGGCGTATGGGCCACAACTTGAAACGACATGTCTTTGAGTTTCTGAGGTTGGAGGTTGAATAATTATCATTTTCAAGGTGTTAAATTACCTGTCTCTTTAGCACGTGGAGCCATCACATTTCAGCTCGTGGAGGTCTTGTTTTCCAAATTTATTTAAAACGTCTGTAACTCAAGATAAATCCAAATTTATCAGCCATACTTTGAAAGTCAGGGAAAAGATTTTGCTGAGGTTCAGTCGTCATTTTACTTTGTTAAAACCTGAAGTTCATTCGTTTTTTTTTTTTTTGGAACAAAACTCTTCACGCTCTGTTTCCGGTGTGTAATCATCGATAGGTAACAAACGTAAGTGGGTTTCTCTGCCGCTGGAGGAAGCGTCCCGGGACGACGGTGACAAGACGCCCGGCGGGGGCCCGGCACGCTCGGACACAGATCCCACCAGCGACTCGCCTGACCCCACGTCGCCCAATCACACACTCCATAATAACAGGGCGCATGATAGCAGCAGCAGGAGTAAGTTCTTTGTTCACACTTTTAGTCTCCTTTCTTTTTCTTTCCCTGCTGCGTTCGCTTCACTGTTTGCCCTCCTCTGCTTGTTTGCTCAACTTTTCTCTGCTACAGTCCGTCTCTCTGCAAGCTTTTTGTCTTTCCACATGAGAATGCAGAATACAGAATGAAAGCATGGCAATATGACATTATACAACAGATAGTTAAGACCAAGCAATCTGATTGGACAGGAGGCAGTCCATAGAGGAGAACAACATCACTCTGACTTTTCTGTATCAGCCAGCAGGAGCTCAAAATACTTTTTGTACCCGGTAATATTTCCTCCATTGCAGGAGTGATGAAGTTAAAATGAAAAGGATTTAAAATGGGATGCTACTTTATCGCAGGGGTTCAGAGACGCAGCAGAAATCACAACTTTCAGGCAGAAAGACGTGAATATGTTATGGCCCAAATAATCATTTGAGAGATAGAGAGTAATGCTCCTATGTTGAAATGATACAGTTCGATGACGTACTTTTTTTTTTTGCTCTTGTCAACAGGTTGGAGAAGAGAGCCGCGGGACTTTGGGGACGATACCGGCAGCATCCGGAGCGACAGCGGGAGCATCCGAGGAGGAATACGAGGCCGGGGGAAAGGTCGTGGGCGCGGGAGAGGTCGTGGGCGCGGTATGGTTTTTCACTTCAACAACACCCTCTGTATAAACACCCATCCACTGTTTGTATCGTGTCGTTTCTTTGCTCTGCTTTTTCCTTCTTGCAGAAAAGTTTTTTTCATCATCGTCTGAGAAAAGCAGAGATGTCGACTCACGTTTCCGTTCACTGTTTTATCCTTTCAGGCCGTTATGAATACTCTCAGAGCCTCCGGGACTCTCAGTCGTCAGACGGCGCCGGTCAGGGCCCCCCCAGAGTTCGGCACCAACATGGTGTATTACTACGACGACGGCAGCAAAGTCCAGATGTACACAGTGGATGAAAAGCTTCTGAAGGAGTACATCAAACGACAAATGTGAGTGAATCATTTATTTATTCAAAGTTTAATGTGGACTCAGAGTCGGGGAAGTTAATTTTGTAACCTTCGATCTACCGGAAGTTCCTTATTTTATTTCAAAATAAAAGCAGGTTTGTGTCCAAACAGTAAGTTAAGTCCCCTTAGCTGAAACGCAGGGTTGGTAATTTTCTCCAGATCCACTTTTTCAGATTTTGATTGAAATCGTCTTTAGGTCCTGACAGACATTAATAACTCAGGTGCTCTGAAAAAGGAACGAAGAAAATCCGTCATCTGTTTATACAGTTTTTCTTTTACATTTAGGAGATAAATTAAGAATTGTAGCACAACATTAGTATCACCCATTAGGCTGAAAAATATCAATAATATTAACGGTGTGTACATCACGGTGAAAAACAAAGACCTTTAGAAAGTGTGTGCCGGGCGGAGGGTGGAGTAATTGATGATGTTTGCATGTCGGGTGAGGTTAGTTTACATTTTTTCTATTTTAGGGAATTAGGAAGGCTATTTGAATATTAGTGCAGGCTGAAGATGTCAAATATTATAAGATGGACTTTATAAACCTCATTGCAGCAACAAAGTCATCGCAGAGCTTAAAAAACAAACAAAAACAGAAATCTGGAGCCTCAAAACATACTTTTTAAACCTCCTCAAAGCCTTTAAATTGATCTGTTGGCAATCACTCTCAGAAGCTGGAGGAATAATTGAACAAAAGTGACTTTAATAGCGTCAAACAAAATATCCTTAAAGCCTTAAAGTAACTAAATCCTTTTTAGTTACTACCTTTACAAAAACTCTAATCGTATTTGACTAAAGTGAAAGCTCGACCTGACTCACTCTTACGTAAAGCAGGCATTTCAGCGTCCACACTTTATCAGTGTCTTGGAAAAGAAACACGGCTGGAAAGGTCAAGGTGGGGGAAAAAAAGCCAAAGTTATGTTTTAACCACCAGCTTGTGCAGAGTCAAACAGGTGAAGGTTGTAACTGTGCAGATTACAGGTGTGAAGAGTGGCATAAGCAGTAAACAGAGCATGTGCAGTGTGGTCAGTGAAGCTCCCCTGGGGTTTGGCGTGTGTCCTGCAGGGGGCAGCGTGCGCTCTGCGTCTCACTGACAGCTTTGGCCTCATTGCAGCAGCAGACTCGGAGTAGTGGAGGGTGAGGTGGACTCCTAAATATAGCCTGAGTGCCTCGGAGGGGACAGAGGATGAATTATTATGTGCAGGCCTGATCGAGGAAATGTAAAAAAAAAAGAAAAGAAAAAAGAAAGTGTTTCATGGGGGAGGGGTGAGAGAGAAGAGGAGACAGTAGGGGGGAAAGAGAAGAAGAAGAGGAGGAGGAAGGGGCATTCTTGTCTTCTCCTCTCTCGTCTCCCTCAGCGTTATTCAGGCTGCTCACTCAGCCAGCGTTACTCCACATGAAACAACGACTCCACACCGCCTGCAGGCTGAGCTCCATGTACAGACGTGTATGTGTGTAGGCTGTGCGTCCATGAGTGTGTGTGCTTTTTTTTGTGTTGTGGTGACTTTTAAGTGGTGTGACAAGAGAGCTTTCCCTACTGCAGATTTGGTATTTGGTGCTCCAGTCAGTTTTCATCTATTGAGCAGAGTTAAGAAGCATTTTAAAGTGGTGAAAAAACTTCAGGAAGCAGGTTTTTTTTATGCTTTATGACCAAAAATAAGCCGATACGGATAGTCACTCGATATTATCGCCTGGCCGATGAATCTGTCGGGCTCTAGTAAAATTACACACTTTGTCCAGGTGTGAAGTTCCATGTTGAAACTGTTGTTCTTAAGGAACAGCGTGCACACCAGCAGCCGGAGTAAATGAATACATTTAAAGATGTTGATGCAATGATCGATCACTTTGTCCTCCTCCAGTGAGTACTACTTCAGCCTCCACAACCTGGAGAGAGACTTCTTCCTGAGGAGAAAAATGGACACGCAAGGCTTCCTCCCCATCTCCCTCATCGCCAGCTTCCACAGAGTGCAGGCCCTGACCACCGACATCGCCCTCATCGTCGAGGTAAAACCAAACCTTCAAATTAGGTCAGAGATGCAGTTGATATGAGGCTCTTCACTCGGTAAAGAAGCAGCACAGATTTGAAATTAGAAACAGAGAGTTGAGAATACGAATTTGCTAGATTTTATTTATCTGTTTGGGCCGGCAGTAGCTCAGTCTGTAGGGACTTGGGTTGGGAACTGAAAGGGTAGCCATTACAGACCAAAGTTTGGGAGTTGATCGAGTAGCTGGAGTCACTTCCTGGTTGCTGCTGAGGTGCCCTTGAGTAAGGCAAGGAACCCCCAACAGCTCAGGAGCGCCCCCTGTGAAGCATCCCCTCTCACAGTGATGTCTCTCCTTTAATGCTTGTCCACAGGTCCTGTTTGTGCATGTGTGTTTTTCGGGCCTATGTCTCTCAATAACGAGTGTAAAATGGAATTTTCCACATTAATCATTTCCTCCTTCTCCAGGCTCTGAAGAGCAGCAAAGAGGTGGAGCTTGTGGATAACAAGATCCGCTGTAAATCCGACCCAGAGCGCTGGCCGATCCCCACCCCGACCATCGTCGGCTCCCCTCGGACCGACTTCTCACAACTCATCAACTGTCCCGAGTTCGTTCCTCGTCAGTCCCTCAGCTCCACAAACTCTGGTCAGTATTTAAGCACTTCGTTTTTTCATTTTTAGACAAAAGTTAAGATTAATGGAGACGTCTGGTATCAAACAGAACAATTAACTTACTTAGAAGTATTGTGCATGTGAGCCCAAGGGCTTGAATGCTATCCTAAACACAAAAACTAAGTAGAGCATTAAATGTGGATTCATCTACAGCTAAAAAAAGTCCCAAACAAAGACATTGAAGCATTTAATAAAATTATAGTCACCAGCTCTTATAGGAGATCATTTAGCATTTTATTCAGGCGAGGAAAGTTTATTTATAGAGCGCCATTAAAAAATGGAGCTTCAGTTTCATCACCTCTGTGGCTGAATGAGAGCCGACAGTGTGACAAGTGATTTTAAAGCCGTGTTGAAGTTTGTCTGAGTGTGACGTGTTCGGCCTTTCAGCTTCCTCGCCCGTGGAGAAGAATCCTCCCGACTCTGCTGAGCCCGAGGACTCGACTGACCCCAGCTCCTCCAGCCAGGAGTCGCTCCCTAGTACAGACGCCTCCAAAGACTCCCCCGCCTCCCAACCTGACCCCGACGCCTGGATCCAGGTGGAGAAACGCCATCGACAACCCTCCGGAAAAGCAAAGGTTAAAAAGAAATTCACCTCTTCATCCCTACATTCATCCTCTATCTGTTCTTTGTCTCCATTTCCTCCATCGTCCTCTGTGTTCACCTTTTCTTTTCCGCCTGTTCGTCTCTCCTCCACCTTTCTGCCGACAGCACGACACTGACGATGTGTGTGTAGTCACCTCATCTCCTCCCTCACCGCTCCGCCCCGACCTCCTACTCTCTGCAGTTGAGTACTTTCTGCTCTCACTTGATTTTCTTCTCTAATCTTTTATTAACTGTCTGAACTCCGACTTTTCTCATCCAACTCTCACGTTTTTTAACCTCATTTATCATTTTACTTTGAGTCCTTTTTATTTTTTACCATTTTTCTCACCACATCACACATCAAAGACCCCCGACTCTTGAAAAAATCATGTCCTACTTGTGGCGAATTATACTGTTAGATTTTAAACTGCTACACATTTCGCCTTCGCGTTTCCTTCTTATATGAAACGCTTTATGTTATCAATCCATCCTGCAAGTTCAATTGAATTTGTTGTGTTCCTTTGACAATTGTTCTGTGTTGATTGTGTTATCCAGGAGCGGTCTGAAGCGTCTCCACACAGCCACCAGACTCCCACTAAGGCCGAGCCCGACCAGGAGGAGCTGGACTTCTTGTTCGACGAAGAAATGGAGCAGCTGGCGCCGAGGAAGAACAAGTTCACCGACTGGTCTGACGAGGACGACTCGGACTACGAGATGGACGACCAAGACGTCAACAAGATCCTGATCGTCACCCAGACGCCCCCTTACATCCGTAAGCACCCCAGTGGGGACCGGACGGGAAACCACGAGTCCCGAGCCAAGCTCACTACCGACCTTGCCAAAGCCATCAATGACGGGCTTTACTACTACGAGCAGGACCTGTGGAAGGGAGAGGAGCAGATCGAGTTCAGCAAGGTAAGAAAGTAACACGGAGAAAAGTGTCAGAAATTCAAAAAGAGAAAACGTACAAGTAGATTTTTGTGCAAAATCATGATGGATTTGAAAGCGAACAGAGTCTGGGCAGTTTTGTCTTTTGTTCCTACAGAGGACATTTAAAAAGATGGAATCTTTATTTAACCAGGAAAGAAACTCGTTGAGATTAAAAATATCTCTCTTAGGGGTGTCCTGGCCGAGACCGGCAGCTGCACAATTTACAGAGTTTAAACAAACAACCACAAATGCAAATCCACAAAACATCTACAGCCAGGTGTGTCCGCCTCTAAATCATTTAACATCCTCTTAAAAGCATCCAATGTGGGGCGCGGGTGGCCTGACTGTTGGTGCGTATGCCCCATGTGCGGAGGCTTTGTCCTCGAGAGCAGGCGGCCCCGGTTCGAGTCCGACCTGTAGCTCCTTTCCTGCATGTCGTTCCCTGCTCTCTGTCTCCCCGCTGTCTGACTGTTATATGTAGTATTTGACCCTTAATCCAGTCGGTAGAGAATATTCCTCGTGAGATTGACAGTTAATTTAAAACGCACTTTTCTCAGGAACTAAACATGTTTGAGCAGGAGTGTCACGGAGAAGTGAATGTACATTTTTCACCTCGTCATGTCTGAACAAGAAGCTCCTCATTCATAGAGAAGGAAGCATGACACCGAGTCTTCAGGTCTCAGTTTAAATTAAACCGTTTTTTGTCGTCTTTTTAACACTTGGATCTGGAATGAAACGTTTTTAATATCACACTTTTCTCTGATGCTTAATTAGTCATTAAGAACAAAAGAATCATTTTTCTGCGGGGTCAGAATAAAATGGAGGCGTATGATCGTTGGAGAGAAAATGAAGGAAGCCTCAGATCTTGTGATGTTGCCCAGCTGTCGGTAAACTGTTTTGTTGTGTTTCTTTGGCCTCTGGAAAGCTTGATTCACTTCCTGTTATTGAATTTGCTCCCCTGTTGTAAAGCGCTGAATGTTTTTAACATTTTACAGCCACTGTCACTGTGCCAGTGGGTCAACAGGGCGACTCCGTCTAAAGTTAGACACAGAAACCCTGAACATAAACAGCCGGATACAAATACACAGTACGCTGACGTACAGGAGTAACTTAGTATTTAATACATGATGTTCTTCATTCCTACTGTACGGGTTTAGACCACGACATTTTTAAATTTAAACTCCATCCTGAATTTTATGACTAAGTGGCTTCTGAGCAGTCCTGATGCAATAACTCTGCAAAGTCCTCGTGCTGCTGTGTTAGGGAAAGAAATTATTGAATCATCTTAATTTGCAGTGCAGCCGGGTTGAAGGGAAGTTTTCTCCTCGTTAGAGTCTATAGCTGCAGCAGATGTTGTTGGTTTTTTGGGGCCTTTTTGCCTTCATTAGATAGGACAGCTGAAGAGAGACAGGAAGTGTTTGGAGGAGAGAGTGGAGGGATGACATGCAGCAAATGGTTAACAGAGGATTCGAACCCACAGCTGCTGCGACGAGGACTATAGCCTCTGTACATCGGGCGTAACCGCAAGGCTATCGGCGCTCCGCAGCTGTTTAACATAAATACATTTAAGGCCTTGCACATCCTCAGGAATTGCCTCAAGTTTAAAAAGAAATTCGATCTCATGACGTGTCAATCATGTTTGCACACTGATTCAGAATCCTTCGCCTGGCAACGGTTTCAATTTATGGCATTTTTTATTAACTGTCCTAATTGTTAAGAGGGTTGTTTGACTATTCAGAGTGTGTGTGCGTGCGTGCGTGCGTGCGTGCGTGCGTGCGTGCCCCGACTTCAAACATATTGCCAGCCGCTGTTCAGGATCAATAGCTTTGCAGAAAATGGAGCTCCTCCTTTCAATTTGTTGTTGTTCCAGTGTAGCTAACTGGACCACTGACCTCCTTAAATACTCCTGGAAGGCACCTGGATGATTCTGATTTGATTCAATTCAAAAAAACTTTATTTGTCCCCGGGGGGGCATTCAAAGGCACATAGAGCAGTAGCATGAAAAACAAAAACAGGAGCAGCAAAGACAGTGAAAGGTAGAATAAAAATATAGACAAATAAAAATGACTGCAGCTCCTCTATCAAAGTCATTTGGCTCAAACATACACTCACTTAAAAAGACACAGATGCACAATGTGCTTTTAAAGTTTTTGAAAGTGATACTGGATCATCCAGCTGTTATTCCTCAATGTGCGGTCTTAAATAAGGAAGCTGACTGTCGTGGCGAGGGACTTGACATTTAATCCTGAGTCTGAGAAATAGGTCAGACAGCTTCTCGACTGTTGAACTCAGCGAGCACCCAACAATTACATCTCGTCGGTAGACACCATCGTAAAAAAGAAGCATTTTCACAAGGACGTGTTGAAAAGTTGCACAGTTTTTTTTCTACACTTTGAGGGTTTCAGAATCAGCACTACTGACGCTCTGAGCCCTTTGACATGAAGACGTTTCGACAGAGGCGTTAAGTCTCAAACTGTAGAGGGGAACAAAAATAGCCGACTATTTATCACCTACTATACGAGCCTCCAGGTCTACATGTGTGTCACACAGCTGCTGCCAGAGCCGAGTGTGACCTGCTTTTTGGGAAAGCTGCCTCGTCTGCAGAAACAAGTGTGAACAGTAGAACTACTGACGACAGGTTAAACAGGATTATGTCATCTAATTACAGAAGAACGCATCTAACTTCATGGCTTCGGACCAGTTACAGTGTTGTGTTTTATTTCAGTCAAGGGCTATCCCTCGTTAGTACCTCACGACAAACTGGATGAAATGATTGACACACTAACACAAGGCACTAACCGAAACAAGCGGGTAAAGATAATGCTTACCTTCAAAGATCTTCTCCTCAAAACAAGAACTCTCCAAAGTAAAAGCAGCATGATGAGGTGTCTGGAGATAGACTTTGCATGTGAAATGTCAGGTCAGGGTGTGTGACCTTTGACCTACAACACTCACTATAGATGAGCAGCATGATAGACCTCAGCGAGCGTCACTCTCTGACACATCAACGCTGTCGCATCACAGACGTCCAAAACCTCGTTGTTGATACAAAACACTCTAACCCTTAGGAAAAGTTTGATTTGAACATGTGACTTTATATTTATGGCACCGTAAAAAAAACACCCCCACTCTCTCACTTTCTCTCCCTGATTACAGACTGTCCTATCTCTAAAATAAAAAGGTTGTTGCATCTTTAACCAACTGACCCACAGCCGCCCCAAAAGTGTAGAGTAGTTCGACTCCTAACCGGAAGGTCGAGGGTTCGATCCCCAGCTCCTGCAGCTACATGTCTGATGCTTCCTTGGGCAAAACACTTAACCCCAAGTTGCTCCCACTGCTACGTCTGTGGTGTATAAATGCTGAGACATGCAGCATCATGACCCCAAGTGCAGTCAGCCGCCAGCATCACCCGCTGCATGCGACCTCATGCTCCCCCCCATTCATAGTGAACACCAAGCAAAACGTGCTGAGATACATGGAGGCTGGAGGCAGCCCTGCACTTTTCATAATACCAAGTACATAGAGGCATGTTGGTGACAGAAAATCATTTTAGTACTTGTATATACGGGTACAAACCAAGAACAGTAATTTCAACAATCTGACAAAATAAGACGTAGAAAGGAAAGAGAAGAAAAGAAAAATCAATCAACATAAAACAACAACCGACAACACAGAGCACGCGGCGTCTGGCGATGACAGACACAACAACAGGGCATAAAATACAGTGAGTTGGTTCCTCTGTTACACAAACTAAAGGAGGAGGGGGCGTTCCTCACTCTCTCTCTTTCTCTCTCTCCGAGTTCTGACTCTACCAGGGTCCTATCTCTAAAATAAACCTTCAAACAAAAGGTTTGAAGAAACAAGGAGGAAATATAAAATGTCTTAAAGAATACAAATATAGTGTTTAAAAACTGTACAGTTATCAGGACAGGAGTAAATATCAGTCTGAATGCTAAATCATAAATGATGTACAAGTTTTGGTTCAAGCTGTTTGAAGCCTCGCTCTGTTTCTGTCGTTGCTGTCGTGTGTTTCCAGCACGGTCAGCTTGTTCTTGGTTCAAAGGTTGTCAATAACGTCTCCACATGTGGGAAATGTCACGCCTGAATACACACACAAATACCCACACATGCACACACCAAGGTCAGCTTTCTGGATTTCTTTCTGACGCTGACGTGTTCAAGTTCAAAGTACGCTGCACATCTGCTGTGTGTCACACAGGCCTCCATGTCTGCAGCCGCTGGCACATCGAGTGTTATTTACACCACGTCACCTCTGTGTTATCAGTTTAGACAGCCCGAGAGGCCGCGGCGTGAAACAGTCTCATACGTAAACTAGAAAAATGTTATCCGGCTCACCACGAGCCGCTTGTTGACGATTCTCTGAGTGTTGTGATTCGAGTCAACGGCTCGTCAATACAAAGCACCACACTTCCCTTTGTCTACCTTCAAAATAAAAGCACCAGATGTCTTAATGTTTGCAAGGGGAAACTGAAATCCACAAAGCAAAGAAAGAAATATTTAACGGATGCAGTGTGGACAGCGAGCGTGTGATCGTGCATGATGTGATGCGTCATCGAATGCTCACTAGCTGTTAGGACACGGTGTTAGGGCTCATACGAAGAACACACCTAACATTCAAATTAAAACATCTGCAAAGTCTTAACAAAAAATACAAACAAATGTATTCAAATAAAATCTAAAAGCAGGAAGACAACGCAATTTACTGTCAACGATTTTTAAACACTGTAACATACTGCTGCACTTAAAACAGAAAAGTGACTGTGAAGTGAGGAAGTGAAAAAAATGTTTCAGATGATTGGACCTCTGTACTGAATTGAAAAATGCTCCACTGAACCCAGCTGAATCTTTCTCCCTGCTGCTGTTCTTGTCACTGTTTTTTCTAAACTGTAAACATGTTTCTGTGTTTCTCAGCAGGAAGTGGAGAACTTCAAGAAGCTGAACGTGATCAGTAAAGATGAGTTTGAAACACTCACCCCCAAAGTGCCCGTCGACCCGATCCAGGAAGTCCCTCCTCTTCTCATGCCAGGTGAGACAGCTGTAAAGTCAGCATCGTGTTTGCTCTTCTTTAACTTGAAACATACTCAAGTCGTCTTTCTCAAAACATCCTCGTTTGTTTAGTTAGAATCTGATTGGGTTTAAGTTTTCACTTTCTGAATTTTTATTTTTTTTTTTTAATCCTTTACTAACCAAATACACCATCAAAGGTGCATTAGATTGTTGTTTAGTTTACGTTTATAAACGAGGATAATTAAAACAGTATTAATCATTATTTCTTGGGGCTCTGGGTTCATACGCAAAACCAACATTAAAGGACTAATCTGTAAGATATCTACTGACTGAAATGATAAAGTGACCTTACTATATGATCAGACATTAAGGAAACAGCTCTCTATAATGTTTAGAATTTGGACTGCAGTACCCATTTTAAACACTAGGTGTCAGAGTTACATATTGCTCCTTTAATGCATGATGCTATTCATAATGTTTTAAATGGTCTTTTTTTTTCTGTGTTTCAAAAAAAGGTTTGTCCTCAGAGGACAGCGGTGCAGAATTGGCACGCTCTCTGCCTACGACGGTCCCAGAGTCTCCCAGCTCTCATCAGCCCAGAACACCCAAAACGCCTCGCACCCCTGGACGCCAGGACCCGAACAAGACGCCACGCTTCTACCCCGTCATGAAGGACAGCGGAAACCTCGATGGGCAGGTTAGTAGGGGGTGTAGAAATACTTTTTGATCTTTAGAACAACTTCCTCTAATGAGCGGATAAATTCTCATATTAAAATATTTTTGTTGGCCTGGAACCGTAACAACAGAAAAGAGAATCACACTGAAGCAAGCTGCAGGTAAACGCTGCCTACTGGTACCTGTTTTGCATGTGTGTTTACTCGGTTACATTGCTGCAAAAAGGGTCTGACAACATTTGCAAATACAAAATCTGCTTTCACATGATCCCTCTGAGTCTCAAACCAGACTTAAATCCCATTGATGAAGTTATGGATCTCTTGTAACTGAAAGGTGATAGATGTCCTGTTCATGAATTAATCTGTTGTTGTGGTTTTTTTTCTCCTTCCAGACGCCGAGGAAGAAGAAAACCAGCCATAGTTCAAACCCTCCTCAGGAAGCCCACATCGGCTGGGTGATGGACTCCCGTGAACACCGGCCGCGCTCCTCCTCCATCAGGTCCGACTGCTCGCTTTTAGTGAAGACTAAAAAGATAAACAGAGGCTGCATGTTTTCATTTGTAAACAGGGGAAAGCAAAAGAAGAACATAAAATGATCACTTCCCTCTTTCCCTCTGTTCTTCATCAGTCCTTCCTTTGTTGTGATCGTTTGGATTGGTCGAGTTGACCTGCATCCACTTCTCTTTCTGAAGTCTCACTTTAAAGACTAAAAGTGTATTTAAGTGGTGTTACACAATTCTTCTGATTAAGTTCTTTCTGCACTGGGTCGTTTAATAAGGCGGTCATTATGTACAGGCGATCTGAAATCTACATTCTTCGACATAACCCCCAACACACACACACACACACACACACCCCCACAGTGCACGTCACACCTGTACAGTTAGGTGGACAGCTTTTAGGGCCTGTGTCCATTAACGCGCTGGCAGCACACATGACCTCCCTTTCAGAGTGCTTCTCACCTGCGCTTGTTGTTGCTAGGTTACAAAGTTACCAATATTGCTAGGTTACAAAGCTGCTTCCCTTGGTTTTAAAAGCTCTGTGTGCTTTGTATTTGGAAATACGATCAGGACAACGTGAAATCAATGTAGCGGAATTCTGTCCTGGCATTAGCAGCAGCTTTAGACTTGGAAATTGTTCCCTCGAAAAGAAGAGCTTCTCCTTCGCCATTGCTGTTAACAAAGCTGAAAGCCCAGGCGCCAGATAGGCTAGTGGTTGTGTGGCACGCCCCATGTACGGAGGCTATAGTCCTCGTCGCAGCAGCTGTGGGTTTGAGTCCGACCTCCGCCCTTTGCTGCATGTCATCCCACACGCTCTCCTCCCAACATTTCCGGTCTCTCTTTAGCTGTCCTTTCCAAGAAAGGTGAAAAGATGAAACGGTCCAAATTCTTTAAAGAAAAAAAAGATGATGTCCCGCCCCTTTTTTGATTTTGATTGGTCAGTAAGGGTGAAGTGACATTGACGAGCGTGGTTGTGAGTATAACTGCTTTCAGCCGAGACCACTGAGTGCAGCGACAAAAAACAGAATAGCATCGATAAAGAAAATGTTTGACTTGACAAAATGCTGAAGATAGTCAAAATGAAAGTAACTTTATTTGTATAGGACCTTTATAAAAACATGTCATCCTCCTCCTTCCTCCTGCAGCAGCTCCAACGCCTCCCCATCAGAAGGAGCCCCGCTGACAGGAAGTTACGGCTGCACCCCCCAATCTCTGCCCAAATTCTGGCATCCCTCTCACGAGCTGCTGAGAGACAACGGCTTCACTCAGCAGGGATACCACAAGTACCGCCGACGGTGCCTGAACGGTACGCATGATCTTAACTTTTCATTGTAGCATGAAAAAAAGACTTTTCATGTCATTTTGTTGACCTGAGATTCATGTGGAGGCTTCATGTGTTCATAATCGTCCACCTGAATCTGTGTCTATGTTCACAGAGAGGAAACGGTTGGGGATCGGCCAGTCTCAGGAGATGAACACTCTGTTCCGATTCTGGTCCTTCTTCCTGAGAGACAACTTTAACAGAAAGATGTACGAGGAGTTCAAACAGTGTGCGGTGGAAGATGCCAAAGAAAACAACAGGTGAGGAGGACGTTAAGTGATGTTTGAAGAAGCCCTCGTGGGAACAAATATCAGTTGCTCACGAGAGAAATACACACAAAGCAAACTGAGGACGTTGGCTTCATGTTTAGTCCCTTCAACACTTTTTGGGTGGATCCGTTCATACCTGAGGTAATATTTGGTCTGATGACTTTTTCTTTCTCTGCTGTTGCTTATGTTTTGTAATGCTTGTCTGGCTAAGGACACATGGGGAAATGAGCTGGGGCTCCAGCTTGGACAATGGCTGGTGGAAGGACGCACTATTCAGGATCAACTCAACTTCTACTTTCTCTTGTACGAGCCTTCTTCAGTGTAAAGTGGTTTAGAGGGCTCTCTATACTCGAGTCTTGAGCCAGGCTGAAAAAGTTGATCCCTGATATAGACGATTCCTGTATCGCGTGTTCCCTCCCCCAAGCAGATCGATTCCTTTTAGGACATCTGTTTTTGACACCCTTTCTGTAGTTCTTAACAACCCCCTGACCCTGTGCCCTTTGACGGCCATCTTTGATTGATCTCCTGTTCCGTTCATGGGGCGCGCAGACTAACCACTTGGCTACAAGCCAAGCTTTATGAGCCAGAGGGGTAGTTGGGATTAGAGACAAAATCCGAGGAAAATTAAATAGTTACAGATAATAACAGAACCAGAAAGAATCCAAGGTTATTTAAAGTGTTTATAGAAAGCAGTGAGGCTGATCCAGAAAATTCTATGGGTTTTTCAATCTGGGCGGCTGTGGATCAGTGGTAGAGCCGGTCGTCTCTCAACCAGAAGATTTGGTACTGATTGTCTTTACAGAGCAGCCTCTACCATCAGTGTGTGAATGTGTAGGTGTGACCTGCGGTGTGAAAGCGCTTTGAGTAGTCAGAAGACTGGATTGATATATAAACCTACATACTTCCACATAAGTGCAGTAAGACTTTAATTCCTGAAGGCTAACACACATTCCTCCTTTTAAATTTGACTTTGTGCTGGGTCCCTGCGTTCGTGCCTGCAGGCAGCAGAGGTGTTACACCGCCATTATTCAACGGCAGAGGGTTAACAGGGGAGGCTGCCTCGATCTGACATTGTTGCCTATCTGCCAGGAGCCACTTCACTCACCTGCCAAACTCGCATTCTTGTCACATAAGTCGGCAGCTCAGCCCTGAGTGCTGAAGAGGGAGTGAGTGTGGTTTCAGGGTGTGAGCAGACAATCTAACAACCCCATTAGCTGTTTATGCAGCAGCTGACCTAATCTGAGACTTGTCCGTCTGGTTCCTCCGCCAGCTTCAATAAAGCCATCAATAAATTAAGAGACAAAGGTTTTATTGTGAAGTGCACATGTGGGAAAATGTCTGCTACGCTAAATACTAGCTAACACTGAATCAATGACATCGCGAAACATGCTCTCTGTGTAAACATTATGTGTCTGGAGGCCAGATCTCAGTGTCACTTGTTTAGTTGTGTCAGAGTGCAGGTAAATATTTGTCTCTCCCCCGCAGGTACGGACTGGAGTGTCTCTTCAGATACTACAGCTACGGTTTGGAGAAGAGATTCAGGTTAGATCTGTTCAAGGACTTTCAAGAAGAGACCCTCAGAGACTTTGAGAAAGGTAATTAACATCAGCTGTCCCAAACTTCACCGACCACTTTCACTGGTTTGGCAAGACTGTCAAAGGGAAAATCACACAACAGGACACAGCATGTAAACACAGACCAGGTTACACAGAAGTGTCACAGAATGTTGGATAAACTGAGCCTCAATCTTTAAAAAGGTCCAAAAGGTCACTGGAAGCAAAGCCCATATTTAAAATCTGCCTTTTCTTCTATTGAGCAGAGACTCAGAGGTTCAAACCTTTTAAATCTGAGGCTGTAAGTCGAAAACAAGAAGTAATCCTGACAGAGGCTATAGTCTTTCAAGCGGACAGCCTGTGTTCAAATCCGACCTGTGGCTCCTTTTCCTGCACGTCATGCCTCACTCTCTCTCCTCAATTTCTGACTCAACCCGCTGTCCTGCTTCTAAAATTAAGGCATAAAAAAGCCCAAAAATAAACCTTTAAAAGAATAATGCACATATGAAATATTCGGCATGTGAGATCTGTCCTCTTAAGGCTGGCTACAGACTGTGCGATATTTAAATCTTAACCGGATTTTAAAACATGGGAGACCACAGACATAAGGAGAGTTTCAATCGATTACAACATTATAATCTTCTGAACCCCAGATACCACACACCTGATGTTTGAAGTAACGAGTTCACAGATACAAGATCTCAATATATCAAACATACCAGAACAGGGACGCTCCGAGACCCGATCTGGAGCAGTAAAATAGTCCAATATACACCAAACACTTGAGGATCAATTGGACAAATAATCAGTTGCGACAAGCCTCGAATCAGGCCACGCCCCCCCCCCGATCGTGGGGGGAGAGGATGGTGCTGGTTATGGTATACAGTAGTCTGTGACGTAACATCCAGTGTTTCCACGGCAACGATAAACATGTTGTGTCTGTCATGGCAGCCGCCACAAAAGACACGGGGCATTACAACTCTAAGATGACAGACTTCTCTGGCTTTGATAACTTTTGGAAATATTTGAGCTAATGACAGGTTTAGTCCATTTTTTATTTAATGTAGATATTTAAACATTCTCCATATTTTACCTTCAAGCGTGTTACAATACCTTCATTGATTAAACATTCACAGCTCACTTACGCTAAATAATCAGGGTCACCAACGGGAGCCTTGTAAACCTGCTTGACCCGGTTTAAAGGTTCACGTAGCTCCGGCTCGCCCGTCTTTTAGCTGAATGTGTTGTTGTGTGAAAAAGGGAAAAAGAAAAGGATTAAAGATGATTTCTCTTCTTATTTCATCACCACGAGTGACCCGCTGAAGCAGAACAGAGGACTGGCGGTGAACTCTTCAGCCTCTTATTTCCAGCTCAGCGAGTTCAGTGTTCGGGTGACGTTTCTCATTCAGA
This sequence comes from Tautogolabrus adspersus, assembly GCA_020745685.1. Lineage (NCBI taxonomy): Eukaryota > Metazoa > Chordata > Actinopteri > Labriformes > Labridae > Tautogolabrus > Tautogolabrus adspersus. The sequence continues at coordinate 24,040,565 of CM036552.1, forward strand.
GGAGAGGCTGATCCATCACTGAGATGCTGCACGTTATAACACTGAATAATGATTGTATGCCCACAATCGACGCCAGATAGTGTATTTATGAGTCATAACCATCTCTGATAATAAATGTTTTTGTAGTTTATTGGGGGAGTTGGCTTCCCGTGAGTTGTTTTCTTACCTTCAAACACTCTGAAGATGTTGCAGCATCAAGGCGAGGTAGTGTCTGCTCTGAGGTTGTCAAAATAAGACTTGCACAGAGAAACTAAAATCATGATAACACACTGACTGAATAGTTTATACAAGGGTCATTGGGTAAGAACGAGTGTGTGTAGACTTATTATTATGAATTATCTTTGAAGAATCATATTAATTTCTGTCGTATCCTTATTTCTCCCCGATTGGGTCCTTGGGGGTCCCAGCTATTCTTAGATACAAGTAGGGATAAAGGTCAGGAAACACTGGACCTATAGCTCCATATTTACTGCAGAAAGATAATCCTGTATCTATCGAGAAAAGGGAAGAACTATAATCAAGCAAGGCTCAGTACATCTGCACAGAACAGAAGTGTGACGGTTGAATATTGACATGCTTGCGTTGAAAATGGAAATAAGTAAATTGTGATTTTTTTATAAATATCTCTGTGCTGCGCGTTTTTCCCTCCTGCAGGTCAGCTGTACGGACTGGAGAAGTTCTGGGCCTTCTTGAAATACTCTAGGATGAAGAACCAGCCCATCGACCCGAAGCTGCAGGAGCACCTCAATAAATTCAAGAACCTGGAGGACTTCAGGGTGGTGGTGAGTGTCCATGTCGGATATATATAAATACCACTGATTATTAAGCTCTAATTTAATATATTTAAGAGTCAGTTTGTTTCATCTAATGATCCTGACTTCTGTGTCTGCAGCCTCCAATGGAAGGAGGCAGGAGGAGACGCCACTCATCCTCGGCCGGGGATGAAGGGAGGCGTCGGCGCCATCCTTCCAACACTACCTCAAAACCAACGCAGGCCTCTAAATCCTCTAATGCCGCAGCTCAACCCGCCAGTGCCACCACCACAGCCGCACAGAACGCACCCAAAGACAACGCCCAGAAAACAGCCGTGCCCGCCGCCCGAGGTGAGAAGTCTGATCCTAGGGCTGGGAAGAAGGAAAGCGCTGCACCAAATAAATGAAGCTCCCCTCCTGCAGGTGTGGGGTTTGGATAGCAGAGATGCAGAGCGCGGCGGCAGCGGCGGCTGCAGCAGCTCTGAGCTCAGCGTTCGCTCTTTTTGGCAGCAAACAGTTTGGGTATGAAGAGAGACTGAGCGTGGTTGACTTCATTTGATCATTTTTATCAGCGCATTTCATTTTTAAAATAGCAAAGAAAGCAAGTAAGCAAATGCAGAGAGCTTGATTCTGTGCACCTCACAGCTCGTCATAACGTTTACAAAAAAAACTAAACAAAAAAAGTGCATTCCCTGCATTTTGCCTTTATACTCACTTCTCTAGATGCCAAAAGTCTTCAACAAGTCTGTTAATCTCCTCGATCTGTAAACAGCTCTGGTATTTAAAGAGCTCTCCGCCTGTCACACTGTGGTTCTAGTTTGCCAAGATTAGAGATGCTGCAGATAGTCGTGTGTGCCTTAATCTGATTCTGCAGGAAGAGAAAAGGGGCGATCAGCTGCAAAAAAAAAAAAAAAAGCTTTTAAAAGTCTTCCAAGTTAATTATTTGGGGTTTGAAACTGTCACCACTTACACGTTTTCTTTCCTTCAGATATAGTTTTGTTTTTTTTATGAGACAATCATGTTGACCGCTACAGTTATACATTTGTGAAGGACCGACCCCTCCGAGGCCGCTGAGCCGAACAAAACGTGCCCGATGTTTTTAACTGATAGAAAGGCATCGCAGCTAAAAGATCATGTTTGGTTTTTTAATTCAAAACCTGCAGAAATAACGATGAATTCATCTGGGAAGCTTTAAGCCCCTTGTTCTTACACCCAGAGGTAGTATAATTTATTGTTTTATTTCTGTTTTTATTCTCCATTTACTTGATTTTAATGGAATAGTCTTAGGTAATCATTGCAGTTTTAATGGCTTTTGCTATTGAATATGATAAAAAAAAAAAAAAAAAAAATGTTTCTGCTGGAATTATGGGTGTGAGCTAGCATCGTAAAACTAGCGTATATATTTTAGCTTGAAGTTAACTTCGTATTATATTTGAGGCTTGGTGCTCTAGAGCACTTAAATCGTTATCTTTCCTTCTACTTTATAAATGGACTTTAAAGAGTTTCAGAGTTGAATTTAAAGAAAAAAAAATGTAAATACTATAAAAAATCATTTGCTATTCAGTTATTCTTTTGATTCTAAGAAGTGATTTGTTTTATCGGTAGTGTGGTTTTGAGTGTGTTTTAGCGATGCATGTTAATGCCAGAGTCTTGAATTGTAAAATGCAAAAAAATATAAAATAACATTTGATTGTATGAATTTGTGTTGGCGTCATCTGTGCTTCTGGTTGTCAGCTTACTCTGCACACCTCGTTCTCTAACTTGTGTTTTAAATATTTAGTGGTGTTGCTGAGGGCGAGTGATCGAGCCTGATCGACAGGTTTTTTTTTGTTCCCGAAACAGTCGATGGAAATTCATCACTCGTCATCAGTCAAACATGAAAACAGTCTCTGAGTACACTGTAAATCTAAAGTGAGATTTGTTCCACCAAGTGAGTGCCTTTCAGCAGTTATCATCTCCAGCAGAGTCAACAAGCACTTAACGGGAAGAGTTGTTTACACAAAGCGTGCAAATAACCTGAGAGATTAAAAGGGCAACACTTTGGGGAATGGTCTGAAAGAGTTAACACAACCAATGATGCTGCTGTAAGAAGTTTGCCATCTTATAAGGGCATGAAATTACATTAAAATGGCCTGAGAATGCTGAATCCTGTTGAGGAAAAAAACGTCATGAATGCACGCAAAGAAATGCGTCACATACAAACACAATCCTTTCGGTACGTAACTCAACACATTTAATAAAATACATGTTTTAAAAAAAACGGGATCATTTGAGTGTTTTTAACAGGTAAGAAGTTTTTTTGTTTCAGTACGGGTCCTGACAAGGGGACAAAAACCATCAGTAGTCCAGTCGCAACTTAGAAAAAGTGGTGGGCGGGTGCTTTGATGCCTTCACGTGTCCCTCGTAAATCTCATATCTACTCTACATTGGAACGACGATTGCCACAACGTCAGCCATTGTTATCTCTGACAGATCTCTGAAGTCTGAGTTGGGAATATTGGAGGAGGTGGTGCTTCTTTTAGTCCCCTTAAAAGTTACTATTAAACTGTTTTATGGTCAATTTCTCTATAAGCAAAGTTATCTTTCATTTTATATTTTCAGAACGCAATGAGGTTAAATTTATCACTGATTGAGTTATGTGTAATATCAGAGCTGAACCTCTTCAGGTTACAATAGCCTACATAATAAAAGGAATCTAATACAGATTAGCAAATGAGGGCTTTTTTAAGAGTCACTCAAATTGCATTGTGGGAAATGGAGGACCCAAAAGTCAGGATCCTACGGCCGCTACAGCTTTTAATTTTGACCATTCATGCCGGCTTGTCTCATTGAATTCCCCCATGTTCAGTCAAATATAATACTAAACATATGGAGTGTTTTGAATCAATTAATAACATTTCCAGTTCTCCACGTCTGGACCCCTGACAGGCAGAGTGAACGGGCCCTCCGCAGATGTCATTTAATAATATTAATGTACGCGTGCTGGATCTGTAGCGGTAGCCTCCTCTCTAACATTCACCTCCTCGTCCTGGATCTGATCAACTTTTGGAGCTGACTGATAAAAGTTGGTTGGGGTCAAATGTGCAGGTAGGTCCTGGCATGAGTAGCCTGTACAAAGTCCGACATGCCCGCCCATGATGTTAACATCACAAACAACAAGTTTAATACTGTTTTAAGAAAGGGGAGGGAGGGCGAGGGCGAGGTTACTCTTTGAAATAGACAACAATAAATGAATAAATGTGTATTTTATGTGTTGATACGACATGGTGAGATGGATTACGTTTCTGCTGATCTTCATGGGGCCCCTCATGCAGCTGAGCCCCAAAGAGCAATCCCCCCTTTTTCCCCCCTTATGGGCGACCTTGGGCAAGATTTTTGCGAATCTCTAGTCACTTGGTTATCCTATTGCATCCGTAAAAACTGAGCAGAGTACTAATTCGTTTTTATCACTTTTACTGGGAGTAATTTATTTGAATGCTAAAGAGTGCACGGACACTCATGTCAAACTCGTGTTCCCAGCGAAGGCTAAATGCCACAGCTGACAGAACGTGCGGTGAATAGATTAGTTAATAATGATAAATAATTTGCATTAAAAAATTAGTTGAAGCACTGATTTTGTGTTGTCTTTTGTTTAATTGGTGAACATGTTATTGTTTTCTTAGACCTTCATGACAGTAAATAGTAGGGCTGTCCAGTTCATTGCATTTTTATCGTTATCGTGATATGAGCGTTTGCAGTAGACACACCGCTTCCGGTGAGAGGAATCTCTCTGATTGGCTGTTCGGGGGTTTCAGTTAACTCCAGCTCTCGACCATTTTCACACACACGTGTGAAAATGGTCTTCTCGTATTATTACAACGGACTACCGCCGCCTCACGCATGCGCAGAACGTACGTGTTGGTCAAGACAAAAAGCGATGTGAGGCGACGCCACAGTCGGCCTTCGTTGCCATTAGTTCTTTGCCGTCTGCGTGGTGTGTCAGGGCCTTTACGTGTTGTGATGCAGTCAGATGAAGCTAATGATAGCTATCAGGTTCCCTCAAATTAATTGGTGCCAATTTCTTTGAGAAAAAAATTAGTTTTTTGGATTTATTTTGGATTCAGGAGGGACAAGTTGCAAACACAGTTATTGTTATTATCAGGAAGAACAGCAGGTAGACATTGAAACTGTGCTTTATGGCTTATGTGCACTCTTTACTCTTTGTTTATTTATCGCAAATCATATCTTCATCTCAAGATTGAAAATATTATCGCCCATCACATATTTTTCTAATATGGAGCAGGCCTAGTAAGTAGTAAGAAAGATAATTAGTGGATACTTTTGGATTTAGGGTCATTTGACATGTCATACTGGCGTCTCGGATTTTTCAATATTTGCTGACATTTTGTAGACACCATGTTTTACTGATTTATCATTAAAACAATCGATAGTGAAAGTTATCGTGACTTGCAGCCCTATTTATCTGCCTGTTTACTGACAGTGTCACATTGCCCTAGAGGACGCAATGTAACAACACGGATCGCTCGCTCAACCAGTGGTTCCGTCATTCCCGACAGGACGTGAACGCAGCATCTGGCCAGGGGCGGGTAGGCGCTAACCGTGCAGTATGGCGGACGATGGAGACAGTTCGAGCGGACCAGTTGACACAAGCGGCGGGCAGGGGGCAGCGGATGAGTCGGACGGGCTCGGCCTCGGCGGGATGTTGCTGAATATAAGTATTTTGGTGGCGGTGGTTGCGGTGTGTCTGGCGGTGTACCGGCGGTGGGGCAGGCGGCTCGTCGCTGACGCGGCCCAAGGCGACGAGGCCTCGGCGCTTCCCAAGATGAGGAGACGGGACTTTAGTCTGGAGCAGCTGCGGGAGTACGACGGGCTCCAGAACCCGCGCATCCTGATGGCTGTCAACATGAAGGTCTTCGACGTGACCAGCGGTAAAAAGTTTTACGGAAAAGGTGAGTGTGCCAAGGGTAGGTCTCAAACTGACAGCGGGGGGAGTGAGCTGACACGTCCCCGCTGTGGTGAGGTGTCCCGAACCCAAAATTTGGGCGCTAACCGTTCAGGGTTAGCTAAGCTAGCTCTCCGGCTTTGTCTGTGTTTTTGAATGGGATGCTAGCTGTTAGCAAAACCAGCGCGGCTGTTAGGAGTCGTGACTGCTGTGATCTTGTATGAGCCCCCCATAAACTTTGTATTTATTCACATTTAACCTCAGAAACTTTCTCGCCAAAGTTCTCTAGTGACGACTGGAGTGCAAGATTTAACAAGCTAGCCTGCTAATGCTAGCCTGTTAGCTCTGAGACGTGCAGACACTGTGTGCTGTCTGGATGTCTGGATCCGCCGCTTGTTTACAATGATGGGACTCACCATGCATGCACACTGAGAGCTTTGCCCCAATGTCTTATCGTTTAGAGACATTACTCTTTTAATAATGCGTATGAAGAGGCTAGTTTGCTGCAGCAAGGACTGGCGGTGTTACTAGGAGTGCCTTGCTCAAAGAGAACAACATTGATGCACAAATATGAAGAGCAAATGTTCAATTTGAGCCCCTTTTTGCCAAACTAGTGTCTTTATCGACCTGTAATAATCTCAAATAACAGCACCCTTCTAGTTAGAATAGATAGTTATGTTTGTAAGAATACAAAAATGCCCATTTGAGATTGTATCCTTCCTGCAGCCTTACAGAGCTGTTCAATCATCATCATAATAAAATCACAAAGTTACAAAGTGCTTCACATAATCACAAATTGAGGACTCTAGGACAAGCACACATGCATGCATACCAACATATGTCACATAAACCAGCATGCACTCAAACTCAAACACAAGTGAAATGCACAGACGGATAGAACTTAAGGGTGTAAAAATGCTGACCTATATAAATACGTTTTTTAGCAGCTGTTTAAAAGAAACTACAGATTCTGCAGACCTGACGTTATGGGGAAAGACAGCTCCAGAGTTCAGGAGCCGCCACTGCAAACACACAATCACCTCTGGATTTTAAATATGAACGAGGACCCGATCAGAAGATCAGAAAGGTGGCTGCTAGAATGAGGGCTCAGTATTTCAGTAATGTAAGTAGGAGCCAGGCCACACTGGGCTTTGTGTGTAATTAATAAAAACTTGAAATTGATCCTAAACTGAACTATTATTAGAGTTGTGGGTTGTTAAGCTCCTGAACGCATAGCAAAGGGGATTTACTCGGGTCAAACTGGGAAGAGAAGCTGGCCAAATAAAACGTAACAAAGAAAATGTCGTACACATCTTCCACTTCAAAAAACTGATTGATTACGCCTTCTTCTCCTTCGTCAAGGTGTTGAGGTAAAGTACATGTTTCAGTCACGCCTTTTTTTCATGTATTTCTATAAAGCGAGGTTTGTCTGCTTTTCACCGTTTTCTCCATTCTAGCCTATCCACCCATCAACTCTATAATCAGCTCTAATTATTCCAACACATTCCTAACAGTCTCATATGTCACGTCTGCTGTTCCTGTTTCACAGCGCCACGACAGGAGCCAAGATCTGAATCTATCCAGCTCACTAAATTATGACACACGTGTCAGAGCCACACAGGGGTTAGCAGAGCCACATCTTAAACAGTGTTCATGTCAGTGGACTAAGTACTGAGACAATATGTCAACCAATCCACGTGTCAACACTATCATGATGTGCTTGGTGAAACTTTAATTCTGTTATAAGCAAAATAAACTGAAATATTTAAACACTTTCTGGCTCTGCTTCTGGACATTTACTGTTTTGGTCCTTTCTTGTGAATTTAAATGCACTTGAACTTTTCTTATTGTCGCTCAGACAGAATGAGCAGCCTGATCTTCATGCACACGTCACAGATCTTGACTATCATAAACATAAAGAAGTTTTTCAGACATCAGTGAGGTACAAATCCAGCCCCGTAATTTCTTCTTTTTGTGAATCACAGTTCATGGCATTAAAATGAATACGAGTCTTTATTTTTATTAGTGTGGAAGAAATAAGAATTCATTAAGACAGAAGAAGACATGTACGTGCAAAATGCACAGGTGGGACAAAAGAAACCCCTGAGGGCTTACACAAGGAACTAAAGGTGAATCGATAGATCGGTGTGTGACGGTTTTCAGCCTGCTCGGCCGTGACCGGTGACCGGCCGGTCTTCATGAATATTGCCGATTTTGTGGCAACCTCAGACTCAAACACACACGAGCAGGTTTCATTCCCTGCACACAGCGACACAACGCTAACATGTCGGCAGTGTAGACGTGAGGGGTCAATCAGCAGAGCAGAAAAAGGTTCAACATACATACAGGAGTGGAGACACCTCTCTGCCCATGGCGGATCTGCAGGTAACAAAGAGTTTGACTCGCACAATGTTCTAGTGGAGATGACTGAGCGAGAATGAGAGACGGTCGTGTAACCTGCGGCAGTTTTTAAGACTTTGTAACACACAGTTACTTAACAGTCAGGGTTATATTATAAACATAATATTAATTTATATCAATGTCAATTTACAAAAATGTTTTGTGCTTGCTGTCAATCATAGATCCAAAAATCTTTATCAGCAGGTCAGACCAGGAGAAAATCGTAAATCGGAATCGGCCAGAGAAATTGCAATCTCTCTACAAGGAACCTGAAGTTAAAACATCTGCAAGGGTTGTCGCAAAATACGAACAAATTTAAGTTCTTCATATGAAGTCTGAAAACAGGAAGAGAATACCATTTACAGTCAATAAATATCCTGCTGTAAGTCATTCAAACATTTGTTTAAAGCCTCTTTTAAAAGCCAAAATAGAAGGGGCGCTGGTAACCTAGTGGTTAGGGTGCACGCACCATGTACAGAGGCTGCAGTCCACCAAGCGGGCGGCCCAGGTTCGAATCCCTCCTGCGGCTCCTTTCCTGCATGTCATTCCCCACTCTCTCTCTCTCTCTCTCTCTCTCTCTCTCTCTCTCTCTCTCTCTCTCTCTCTCCACTGTCCTGTCTCTAAAATAAAAGCCCCAATAAGTAAACCTTTAAAAAAGCAGACTGAAGTGAGGCGAACTGGCAGCAGTGGATCTGAGACCTCGTTTCAAGGTCTCAGTAATAATAGAGTTTTATATAAAATGAACAGTATACAGCTGTCACTGTACTCTTATTGAGGTTAGCATGCTGTGCCTGTAGCAGCTTTATCTGTGAAATGCTTGATTCTGTAGTTATGCAAGGTGGGAGCACATCTAATCTCTGAGGTGATAAGGCTTCTCTGCTTCATGGTCGGCCGTTTGAACACTGTGGACTGAGTGTGTGTGTGTTTGTACTTTTTTTCTGTTGCACAGTTAAAAGCCTGAAAACCTGGAAGTCTGCACAGCTTTCACATGCTGATCAGATGATGCTCCTTCTGCAAAGATGAAAGCTAGGAAAGCCTCGCGGGTTGTTTACTGGAATGAAGAGCGAGGCCAACGATCACCAGAGCCTGTGTAGTGATATTTAAATGAGTTTGATATAAATCAGTGAAATTAAAGTTCCTGATTAGAAAACACTTCTTCTTCACCACAGTGTCATTCATAATAATCCAACAAAGCGTTATTGATAGAGGTGCAGCGATGTTTGAAATAACAATTTAGCCGATTGGATACCGACACTTCTTTCATGACTCCTTTTGGTGTCAGACTCCCAAAATGCATCTTCTGTCATGTTTGAAAACAAGTCAGAGTTTGTCCAACAGGTGACTCTATCCTCTTCTCTGAATCAGTAGTTCGGTGCACTAGATGTCAGCACTACATTGATTTGGCACAACCATTAAACATTGGATGATGACATCGGTTCATGCTACATTATTTGCAGATGTCTGTCAACAGGATCAAACCAATCGACTCTTCAGCTGTAATGAAAAAAGCAACATCATGAAACAGTTTTTAGTTTAGTCGCCCTCATAAGAAAAAGCATGACTCCTCGCCTCTGCCAGCTCTCTGTGTATCTGTGCTGCTCTCATGTGGTTTCAGGGAAGCAGCGATCACATGACGCAGGTCAGAGTTATCTGACATGCCTGAACTTGTGCAGTTAATTTCTGTTTAAATCAGTTTGCAACAGTGGGAAACCTTTAAAGTACAGAGAGTCAAACCAAACGAGGCAGAACACTGACTTATGTGTCCTTCAGCATCCCGACTAGTTTAACCCCAAAACCCACTTCGACTCCATATTGATCCTGACTGTGTGTTTTGTTTTGTTTCTTCTCAGATGGTCCTTACGGCATTTTCGCGGGTCGGGATGCTTCGAGGGGCCTGGCCACCTTCTGCCTGGAGAAAGACGCCCTCAGGGACGAGTACGATGACCTGTCAGACCTCAACGCTGTGCAGATGGAGAGCGTGAGGGAGTGGGAGATGCAGTTCATGGGTGAGATTGATGCTCCTGAGATATCGATTTGGCTCGAGTTTCATGGATACATCCAGCGTGTTTATCTGCTCTCCACATTACCTCTGCACCGCTGCACATCGAGTCAGACCAAACTGAAGATCACAAAGTCTGCCGCTCTTATGGATTATAGTACTTCTTCTTTTTCTTCCTTAAATTTGAAGACATTCAAAACGGCTCTCCAATAGACAGACGAGCATTTGTAATTAGGCTTTTTGAAAGATTCACACAAATACCTTCCGTTTATGTTGCATTCAAAATATCTAGTTAGAGAGAGAGAGAGAGAGAGAGAGAGAGAGAGAGAGAGAGAGAGAGAGAGAGAGAGAGAGAGAGAGAGAGAGAGAGAGAGAGAGAGAGAGAGAGAGAGAGAGAGAGAGAGAGAGAGAGAGAGAGAGAGAGAGAGAGAGAGAGAGAGAGAGAGAGAGAGAGAGAGAGAGAGAGAGAGAGAGAGAGAGAGAGAGAGAGAGAGAGAGAGAGAGAGAGAGAGAGAGAGAGAGAGAGAGAGTCATCCCACACATCATTTAATCAAACTCCTATCAGCTCACATTTGTCTCACGTGTCACCTGAAAGATGCACTTTTATCTGAGATAGGATATGTTCACATCCAGCCAACAGATCTGTCTAATGGCTGGATATTTAACATTTTAGCCCACTTCTTATAAGTGATTCATATAGGTTCGGGCAGCAGTAGCTCAGTCTGTAGGGACTTGGGTTGGGAACGTAGGGTCGCCAGTTCAACTCCCAGTATGAACAAAATATGGAAGTTGTTCTTGTGCCAGGTCACTGTTAGAGTACTGCCGAGGTGCCCTTGAGCAGGGCACTGAACACCCAACCGCTCTGGCGTGCTTCCTGTGCAGCAGCCCCACTGTGACATGTCTCCATTAATGCATGTGCACGAGTGTGACAAGCGTGTTGCTCAATAACGGAGTGTAAAACAACAACAAAATAACTCAGGTTCATGTTAGAAACATGCTCTTCATTAGCAAACGTAAGGTCAGGGGGGGGCTGCAAGATGAGCTGCTGCTTGTTCATTGGCTGGTGCTCAGCTTTGTTTTAGGTTTAGGACCCTTCAGTGTATAACCTTCAGTTGGCTAATATGAAAACCTCTAAAAGAGATGCAGCTTGAATTTCCCTCGGGATCAATAAAGTATCTATCTATCTATCTATCTATCTATCTATCTATCTATCTATCTATCTATCTATCTATCTATCTATCTATCTATCTATCTATCTATCTATCTATCTATCTATCTATCTATCTATCTATCTATCTATCTATCTATCTATCTATCTATCTATCTATCTATCTATCTATCTAATAGGCTGAACACGAGGCTGCTCTAAAAACAAGCTGGGCTAAAGTTAGCGGCAGCTCAGCTCACAGCCCCTTAAAGACTCACTGAGGAGCACCTGATGTTTTTTTTATGTGAAACTATTGAACTCAGTTTTTAAAACACTGGTGTGATTGTTGAGAAGCTGAGGCGGCTCGCACTAAAAGTCTTGTAAACCAAAACATGAATATTTGAAACCTACAACAAATGGAAAGTCGCCATTTTCTGCTTAAAAGTCTTCTTCCATCAAACGTGTTGGTCCATCGATCAACTAATGAACTTATTGTGAGATTGTTTCAGAACAAATATAAAAAGGTTGTTTCCGTTTTGTGCAGCTGAACTTAAGTTTGGAGTGAAATTGCAAACCACACAAAACTAAAAATATCCTCTTCAGCTACATCTGCTGAGGAGCCGTTACAAGAGGAAACGGTATTAGTGGAAGAGAATAAAGGCCTCCTTTATATATCATTTAATCATCCGTAGTGTAAATCTATCAGAGCTGAAGCTCCTATTTTAGTCAGCTGTTTTTTACATTTTCTCTCAAATCAAAGCTACTGTTTTAGATCAAGGCCTCGCCTCCTTTCTGAGCGTTTGGTGTCTAATTTTGGACTGAATCCCCTCTTAGTAATGCCAGGCCCCCGCTTACTTAAATAACAAGCCTGTGGAAGCTCGCAGCAGGTCCGCTTGATGCAAATAACACAGTTAAAGCTGGACTGGGCGGCTTTAGAGGAGCTGGCGGCTCCAGACGGTGACTGATTAATTCAAGGCAGAAGTTGTGAGTAAATGACTCACAGCAGGTTTGACACACGGGCCGATGGGAGAGTCCTTCTGATGAAAATCTCAGGACAGAGAAGTGAGCTTTGAGATAATTATAATAACTTAAATAGCACCTTTAAAACCAGGTGTTTACAAAGTGCTGTAACAGACGAAGCAGCATCAACAGGCCAAACAGAGAGTCGTCTACAAGATTCAAACTAAAGGTTGTTTACAACATTTAAAAGATCAGAAAGGATAAATGCACGTGGAGAACAAAATGAAGTCCAATAGGTCAGTGTCGAGTAAAAGCCAAACAATTGAAGGAGCTAATAGAAGAATGAAAGCAGTAAAATGACGCCTGAATAACGATCATAAGAAGATAAAAGAAAAATGTGCAACTTTCTGATCCAGTAGGTGTCGCCCTTGAGCACCAGCATTAAACCAAAACAAACTTCTGTTTGGCCACACCTCCGCTAATCTGAAGCCTCCGCTCTCCTCCTGCAGCACACCTCCAACCCCTCTCCACTCACGTTCACACAAAGGAGTTATAAATTAGAACGCACCATATTAAGCACCATTAAGCGCAAGCTGCGGACAAATTGTCCTTGCTTGAGCTGCAATCACCTGTATCCTTCATTGTTGTGTTAGCAGGCTAAAGTTAGCACTCTTCCGTTAGCTCGTAGCTTCACATTGCCGCAGAATGAGCGTGATCTAAAACCGCTTACCAAATATCCAAATAATCAGTGAGTATGTTCTTCTTCTTCTCTCTAGTCTTTGACTAAAACAGCTTTTATACACAAGGGGAGGAGCCGGCCGTCCCGTCCATGTAAACACGGCTCTGACAACAACACAGCCAGCGGGACTCGAGCTTCTCACTCATTGTAGACAGTCATGACTCAGAGAGACATTTACACAGGAGAGACTGGATTTCTGCTTTAATTATGTGTAACATGTCAGACATTCTTCCTTTAAAGATCGAGAGAGAATTAAAAAAGAAGACGACATGTTTGTTTTGTTTCAGATCGTTTGGCTAAAAGAGTCCTACTTTTACTTTCCTATCACGAGTTGTGCTGAAAACAAGAATTGCGAAATCTTTTGACAGAAATAGAAAACTTTGTGTCGATCGAGGCAAAATAACGGCGTAGTTAACTTCCTCTTGATGGAAAATATTTTCTCCTCGTCTTTGTTTTGTTTCTGAAATGTCTCCTTGTGCTGTCATGATGATTTAGAAAATCATGTATTTATTCACAACACTTAATGACTTTATCACGTTTGTGTTTTTGCTTGAAAAATCGCTCAAATGAGATGTTTTTTTTATGTACTTTATTTTTCCAAGTGTGAAACACCAATGTGACAAATGACAACTATGACTACTAACGCCAACTATCCAAACAAACCAGTCATATCAAGTCACCAAATTTAAGCAACCAATGGTTTCATCTCTTACAAACGCCCTAAAAGAAGATGGTCTCCTTTTAACACAAGATTTTTAATTGTTATTTTCCAGAAAAATACGATTACGTCGGGAGGTTGCTGAAGCCCGGAGACGAGCCTTCGGAGTACACAGACGAAGAGGACATTAAGGACCACCTGAAACACGACTGAGCGGTTCCATCACTCCTACCAAAGCCAGGAGCCCCAAACAGCTGCGACAGACAGTCCCCCCAGCCCCCCAGACCTCCTCCTCCTCCCGCCCCATCTATCTACCGGCCACTCCTATACCCCGCCCCCTCTCCCCAAACTCTTCCCCTCCTGAATCTGTCCGCTGCCGTGGCTGTCCTGGAAGGGCAGGACTCAAAGTCTCAACGCCCAGACCTCCCTCCCTCTCCATCCTGCGAAGATTACCACCAACAGAAGGCGATCGATGAGGGCTTTTTAAACGTCAGAAACCTTGTCTGGGGGTGGAGGAGAGGTGTCGTGCCATTAGGTGTAATTGAAACAAAACCACAAAATATTTTAGTCATTTCTCCATGGGGGGGGGAAAGTGTGGTGATGGTGGTCAACGCTGAGCGCTGTGTGGAGGTCGGTCAGAGGTAGTCAGAGAAAAAAAAACATTGGTCAAAGCTGATCAGTGGATCGGGACGGGGAAACAGATTTCTCTCTTTTTATCGTTGGTTTAGTCACATCGCAACTGAAACTGCTTCAGCTTCGAACAGTTCATCAATCAATCGTTCGTTTCTTTGTTCAAATCATTTCCCCCTTGAGAGGGCAGCGCTGCGGCCTCACCCGTGCTGTGGAAATTGGCGGGGCGTCGCATTTTCCTGTTGTGTTTGTAGTGTATGCACTACTAGTTTTCTTTGTTTGTCACCATGTGATTGTATTTGTCAGTAGCATATAGGGAGGGCAAGCGGGAGGGAAATTATTTTTCTTCTTCTTCTTTGTGGTTTGGGGGGTTGAAGGTCCTTGCCATATGAATCTTGTTTCGAATCACATCAGACGGACTGAATCACTGATCGGGAATACAAAGGGAAGGTGATAAGGCAGTCCTAATCAATCGACTTCAATTGTTTACATGCCTCACAAGCCAGCTGCAAGTCTGTAGATCCCCCTGAAAATGGTCCAAGTATTAATTGTGCCTTATTTCGTTTGTCGTGTCAGTCCTGACCGTTCTAACCGAGGAGGCGAGTGGAAGGAAGGAGGTGTCGGTTGTTCTCCTAGACTCGGTCCCCCAGACTTTAAAGAAGGCATACGTCCTGTCAGTCGTCCCTGCACAGACTGTAATATTTCCCCACTTCACAAACTTTGTAAATAGTCCGTATGAATTACTCAGTGTTACTGCCATATTTATGTAGTTGATGAACTCCATATATGTATAATGCTATGTCGTATTGGCCAAAACCCCCATGGTTTGTTTTTCTTTTCTGTTTTCTTTCAGTTCTTTTTAAACGTGGGTGAATTTCCAAAAATTAAAGCAAAACCGAAAGAGGAGCGTTGCAAAGTGCTGCAGGGCGGGACCGGGAGCTGTTCTTGCGAATATTTTTTTTGTTCGGAGACGTTGCTTATCCTGTAAATATATCTATCATTTTATTAAAGCATGTGCAACAACAAAGTGAGCTATGCCGAATTCCCACCACGTCATGTATTTAAATGTTGGGTGTGTGTGTGTGCGTGTCTGCGTGACAGAGGCAGGAAGGGATTTGTTCATGCATAATAAATCGATTTGGTTAATAATTGAAGATGTCTGAAATTTATTTGCTTTTAGAGACGGTGGGATGGGATCGCTACCTGGAAAATGTTTTATGGTTCATTATCAAATGTTTAACAGTAAGTGGCTTTTCTTCAGTTCACCCAGAGAGGAAGTACAAACGCAGGGATGAGGAGGGAGCTTTGGTATTTGGAGGGAAAGAAGAGCATCAAAGACAGAACACCTGACAGCCATTTTCCACATAGTCCGAGCCGTGGTCCGTCTCCAGAGTGTGCCAGAAGCGCCACTCCGCATCAAATAAGTGCAGTCTACTTTTAGACCGAGGCCCCTACAGACAGGACAGGAAGTCAGACAAGGAAACACACAACGTCCGGTCATTTTATCAATATACAGAAATCCTGAAAAGTTTTAAAAACACATAATACAATTTTAAACTGGATCCTGAAGCGGACAGGAAGTTAGCGGAGAACAGCCAGTACAGGTGTGATGTGATCACTTCGTCTCTTGGCGGTCAGAAGGCGTGCAGCCGCAATCTGAACCAGTTGTGAGCACAGAAGAGACGACTGATCGACACCAAAATACTGAGAGTCCAAATGAGAAGTAGTAAACATGTAGAGGACTTTCTCAGATTCTTTTGAAGGAGGATGGAGCTTTACCTCCAGTCTCAGCAGGATAAAGTCGGTCATGTCATCAGAGTTAATCTGTTGGTCAAATTTAAAAGAGTCATCAACAGAAGAAGATGTTTCCCCTCATATGTTAAGAGAAGTGATGCGAGTCTGAAAAGGACAAAATGTTCAACATGCACACACTGCTGCATGGCAACTCTCTTTGGAAAAATGATTGAAGCCAGATGTTGAGATGCTCTGAAGCCCATTGAGCAACGAGGGAGGAAAAGTTGTTACAGAAAACAAAAGCAGATCATTAGAAGTGAGAGAAGACAGAATGTTCTGTTCATGGTTCAGAGTACGAACAATTCATGGTGAGAAAAACTCAATTGTGTGATCTTGTTTCATCAAAGGACCTTAAGGGGGCAAAACTAAACGAAGGTCCAAAGTTTAAATACGATAAGTAAATAAGTTCCATTTATAAGATACAGCTTCATATAAAATGAAGAGACCTCTCTGTATTCGTCTTAAATAATTCTCTGTGCATGTTTCTCTTCCAGCGTCTGTTGAATTTCAACACTTTTCACCTCATTCAACGTAAGAGGAGCTGCTTTTGACGATCACAAGACATCACACAAAGACGAGCTGCTGGAGGTTTTGTGCCATGAGTGGCCCAACAGTGATGTGAGCGATTGATCGAGAGCGAACCCAGATGCATGAAAGCTTTAATTTGACATCAGGGTTTCCACTAAATGATGATTTCTGAACTTCTACTAAGTTAAAACGTCTCTTCTGTTGTTTAACTATGAACATGAACTTCCTGCTGTTTATAACTCTTGACCAGTTGTAATTTTCTGCAAATCAAAAACCTAAATGAAATTATTTTGATTACAAGTTGGGAGAAATATTGTATAACATGACACACAAATGTTCATTTTACTCTCACACACAAACCTGTAAATAGAAGAAGCAGAGACAAACAGTGATGCGGTGGTCTGATCATTTTCTCTGTGTACAAAACATTTGGAAATGATGTTTTAGAAATATTCATATATTGGGCAAAGTGTGGCGAAACAACGAAGAAATAATGTGGCTGAAGAAAAAACATGTTTGTCCCCTAAAATAAAAATTGCATAAATACAAAAAATGAATAGAGAGTACAATGCATGTATGGAGTGAGGTATATTCAGCGGTGTAGTGCAGGGGGTACGCAGGTATACAGAGTAAACCTCCTCTGACTTACACCATTGATTGACTGACAGTAGGATGCTGGATGGTGAAGGGATGACCCTCCCTACTCTGTCTCTGATTTGCCAGTAAGCACTGACTACATCTGCAAGACTAGTCTTACATGTCATTGTTTATAATAGAGGCCGTTTATACTCTGCTGGACGGACACTTCAAAAAAACATTGTGGGAAAAACTTAAGTGTATACCCACTTCTTCAGGCATCACTGGGTATATGTATTTGGAAATCCATGTGAGTGTGTTTTAAATGAATGTACAGCTGAGAATGCAGACATTCATGAGGAATAAAGTCAAAGAATAAGATAGGACAACATATCGTGTATTCATAATAAGATTAGGGTGGTTCGTCCATCTGATTGATTTAATATAACGTCACAGTACTTGAGTAAATTGTTTTTGCGAGTCACCACACAATAAACAAAACCAGCTCAGCAGCGCCCCCGTTGCTGCTCCGGATGATCCCGGTACTGCAGCGACACGCTGAGTAGTAACGTGCGAGCCTCCGCGCGCGTCTGAGCCAAACTCGTCGCTGTTACAGCTGATCGACAATCGGAGGTATAGACCTCTGATCTCTGTAAGAACAGGATCAACGATGTGCTTCATCCGCTGATTATCCGTCGACCATTTTACAAAGACTTTCATCCCGACAGCAGCTCCTGAACACAACACCGACATCTTGGTTAAAAATCCTTCTCCCCCCCCTTCCCCGTATCGGGTCATCTTTGAGGCTTTCCCCGGCGACATCATCTGGTGAGTGATTCGGTGAAAGACGTCGATGTTTGTTTACTTGGTACTTTAAATCTATTCCGGTTTGTTGTTTTTGTTTAGATGCATCATGGCTGAGCATCTGTCCCAGAGTGAGCTGGACTACCCATTCAAACTTCTGGAGTATTTTAACGGCTTCAGGGTCTCCAAGGTAACGTCTTCATTCTTCAGCTTGTTTTACATACACAGGTGTGCAGTCTAATTTTCACCTGTTTACCTCGAATATAGACATTGTGCGATGTTTGTCACTGCTGCTGATATTACACATCTTTTTTTTTTAGAGATGCACCGATCCACTTTTTTTTTCGGTACAGATTCCGATATGTTGTATAGTTGTTGTTGGTATTATGTGGAGGGCTACACAAAGCTGTAGCAAACCCGGCATTGCGTTGCATTGTGCTGGCTTCACATGCAAACAGGTAGCAGCAGCAACTGTAAGGTTTTCAAATTAAACATTTTAAACTGAAGGTTAAAGAATGAATTGTAGGACAGGTGATGAAGTAGGAAACCAGGTAGAGAGGGAGTGGGGAATAATGACATGCGGGAAAGAAGCCACAGGAAGGATTCGAGCCTGGGCCACCCGCTTAAGGACTAAAGCCTAGGACTGTACATGGGGCGCAACCTAACCGCTAGGCCATCTGCGCCCCCAAATGTGTACTTTTTATTGTATAGAATGAGCTGCTCCATCTCGTCTGAACTTCTTGATGCAGACAATTTGTGGACACTTCAGCCTGAATGTCTTCAAAGCGAGACTGTACGATATGTAGGCTAAATATATTTTCGATACGATACGGTACATTACCGTACAAAACCATACCATACAATTTGGTACGATACCACACAATACGACATGATACCACACGATACAATATGATAAGATACCATACATTTTGATACGGTAGGTTACATTACTTTACGTTACGATACATTTGATTGTACCCTTGGACATATTGTTTTGGATTCCAGTGCTGCACACATTTAGCTGCCTCCACATATAAACAGAGAATCACATCACGATCGAGCAACCATCCAAACCTCTTTGTAAGCTCTAATTTAAAAAGATCTATCTACCAGTGCAGAGGTGTTGATGTGGCGGTGTGTTCATCCCTCCAGGTGATCTTTTCAGCCTGTGAGCTGGGAGTGTTTGACCTCCTGCTGAAGTCCCAGGAGCCGCTGAGCGCCCAGCACGTGGCCCAGGAGCTGAGCACCAGTGTGGACGGGATGGAGAGGCTGCTGGACGCACTGGTGGGCATCGAGATCCTGGAGGTGGAGAACACAGACGGGACAGGTGAGGAGGGGGATGAAGATGTGATGTACAGATTATATACACATGACCAATAGTGGTGAGAAATAAAGTCTGGAACTGGCCACTGTTTCGGATTGAAGCATGAAAAATAATTAGCTTCGGGTTTCTTTCGCTCGAATAATCATTTATCCAAATAACCGTATCAGTTCTGGTGAACACACACTTAAACTCTTGTGGTATGTCTGCATGCATGACTGTTGTTGATACTGGAAAAGTCCGTGTTGGGAGTGGATTACACGCTGGTTTAAAGCTGCAAAGTGTGAATATTGTCTTGTTAAAAACAGCTCTGTACAGCAGCAGTGACGTGGCCAATCTGTACCTGGCCAAAGGCAGCGCCAAGTCTCTTTACGACATGATCATCTACCAATCACAGACCATCTACCCGCTGTGGAACAACATGGTGGACGCCGTCAGGTCAGTGCCTTCGTATGGGAAAAGTTTACTCAGTGGATATATAGCATTTAAAGGAGCAATATGTAACTCTGACAGGAAGTGCTGTAGTCCAAATTCAAAACATTGGAGAGAGCTGCAAAATAAAATACGAATAATGGATCAAATCGATTAATTGTCCTGCCCTTTGATAGATCAATTCATTTATGTGCAATCCTGAATTAGAACATCTGGATGCAGTGGTTTTCATCGGGAGGTTTATATAACTGTAAATGCATGAGAAACATTTTTCTTGCTAAATAAAGTCAGACTGAAGCAGAGAGAAAGTAGAAAAGGCAGCTAACCCCTCCGGATCTGCTGTGCTCGTGAGGAATGTTTGCACAACTTTAACTTCTCCAAAGTAAACTAAGAACAAACATTTCAGTGATCAAAAACTGAAAAACTGTGTTACATGTTCTACCATGCAGGGAGGGGAAGAATCAGAACGAGAAGACCTTTGGGATTCCACCAGAGGAGGTTTTCCAGGCGATTTACAGGTTAGTGTTACTCAGGATGACCGTCTGTACGGTAGAAATCTTTAATCTTTTATGGATCCGTGTTCAGCTGGGGGTCTAAAAACTTTACCCACAGATCCGAGGAGGAGATGCTGAAGTTCATGGGTCTGATGAACTCCTCGTGGGTTCTGGACGGACACGACATAGTGACGGCGTTTAACCTCTCCTGCTTTCAGAGCATCGTAGACCTCGGAGGTGAGAGGCCACACTTCTTTTTTCTATTTTCCTCTTTTGGTCATACATAGTCCAGGATCTAAAAGAGAAGTGCATCAACACTTCACATATAAATCTATGATGAAAACATAATGATACAAACATCGCTCAGATAAAAGCATCAAGCCATGTCTCAGGAAAAGCTTCTCTTTTAGCTCTTGCTCTCCTTTTCTTTTGCCTTTAAACAAACTATAAACATCTCAACAAAGAATGAAAGACGTCCCGCTAACTCATAAAGATCCACTTACAACTTCATCTCCTTGATAGTCCAGATGAGATGGCTGTTTAGAGACGTAAGTAAAGACAGAGTCAGCATAGAGAATTCACCTCGAGCATGGAGGAGAGGCTGGCAACGTTTTTAAATCCTGTGACTGGAGTCAGTGCATAGAGCGTCTTCACGCGAACGCTACGGAGTCCTCCTGAAATGATCTAGATATTTTCAGGAGTGCATATGTGAAAACGGCTTAGTTGCTCTTTTTTCATCATGTCCTACCTCCTGAGTCCCTCCCCCTGTCCGACAAGGATAGTCTCTCACTGTGAGGTGCTCGTGTGCACAAGCAAGTCAGGACGAATTCTGGGGCAGCCGGCCTGAAACTTTTTGAGAAAACATGTTATGTGACTCTTTCCACAAAGTTTCCCCCTCCTGTGTTGTTTTACTGTTAACAAACTGCGCTCCTGTTGTCCCCTCCCACCATTATTCTTTCTGATTATTTCCCAGGATGCACTGGTGCTCTGGCCCGTGAGATGGCGAAGGCGTATCCGTCCTCCTCCGTCACAGTGTTCGACCTCCCGCAGGTCGTAGAAATGGCTCAGAAACATTTCTGTCAAGAGAGCGACACTGTTGTGTTTCAAACCGGTGAGTCAAAGTGATGTGATAAGAAATGATTCAACCTTTTTATTTATTAATTAGTACTTTAACATGCAGTTAGAAAAAGTCAATTTACTGCCAATTTCCACACACGTCAGCGCCATGGTATGCCAGCTCCATGGTTTATGTGGGAGCTCCACAAACTTCTCACTGTTGTCTTAAAGTCGAGTCGTCATCGTCTCCTCCTCGTCTTTTTCAGAGCTGTTTCATTGTTAGGTATGTGTATGAAGATAAATGGCACCTGAGTGTACGTTTAAACATCCCTGAACAGAGGTGTTTACGTGCCTTCTGTTGCCATGCAGGAGATTTCTTCAGCGGTGAAATCCCTCCTGCTGACCTGTACGTGCTCGCCAGGATCATTCACGACTGGCCTGAAGAGAAGTGTCTGACACTGCTCAAGAAGATCTTTGACACCTGCAAACCAGGTGAGATTATAAAAGTCTATACATATAAATGTTTCTGTTTGTACAGTGTCTGTTCGTATCTATTCAATCTGTTGGCTTTCTTTTCTTCATACACACTGAACACAAACATCATAGAGAGCTGTCTCCTCCCCCCCCCCCCCTCTCTAGAGTGGATGCTCACGCAGGTCACCATGTGGTGGACACTGAAGCTTCAGTGTTTATCCAGCTCTGCTTCGGTCTGTAATCCTTTCTGTGTTCTAACCTCTCTCCATTTTTCAAAAGCATCTCCAATATTGATCCTAGTTTGAGCACGTTTCTGCTCGTGGAGCTTATTAGAAACATGCAGAGGCTTTTTAGGTCGGGTACAATCACTTCTATCTGAACCAGTTTCTCTTGCCCGCTTCCATCGCTGCAACACCTGTTGGTTTTGACCTGATAACTGCTCTCATATCTGGCAAACCGAGGGGCGTCCAAAACGGCCGTGTGGGGGTGCCTTAAAACCGGCTACCTTCTCTGGTCCAAACAAATCCAGACCATTCAGGACCAGAATCTAAAGTTAGAAGGAGGACATACTGGCTGCTGCATTGTTGTCAGAGAAGCCAGCACTTCAACATAGCATGTTTCCTTAATGTCTGATCATAGAGTAAGGTCACTTTACTATTCATTCAGTAGATAAATTACAGATTGCTCCTTTAAGGTCATGGTTTTAAAAGCCCTGGAGGTGAACAGGTGGCTGGAGAGGAACCAGTTCATTTCCTTAACAATTTCAGTTCCCCTTAAGCTCCTAACCTCTGACCGCTGAGGTCACCTGAGGATGTGGCCGCCCACTCGTTCTGATATATCTTCATACAGTGATGTGTGTGTATGTGTCATGTTTGTGCATGTGTGTAATACAGGCTTGTGTGTGTAAAAGAGCATCAGAGGAAATTGAATTCTCCTCGAGAGCTCAAAAACAATCCTCTTCTTTACATTTGAACCATTTGCACCGAGGAACACGAGGCGCTGTGAATTCATCAGAAACATGTTTACATCTGAATCTGAGAAACTGCAGTTTGTTAACAAAAACACAATATGATGGAGAAACATGTTTGCACCTGGAAGGTTAAGGTTATTGGGCCTTCCAATGCAACGACTCCAGCTGATTTAATTTTTGTGTAGCATGATGACATTAACCAAAGCTAGTGAATAACAGTGTTCTGATGCTGTGTCAACACCAAGGAGTTAGAACAAAACTGCAACCATTAAAGACGAAACTCTTCTAAATATCTCCAGACGTTGTCCTGAAACTTCAGCAGAGATATTTAGTTGGTTTGGCTCACAGTAAGTTTCAATCAAAGGCCAATATGTTGGTGTCTAGTGTTTGATTTGAGAGATCTGAATCCTCCCTCTTAAACTGGTAGGAGCAGAGGCTACTGGCTCTAAAAAATGCTGACTGTTCTGTTTGATACCAGTTGATGTCAGGTCAAACCCGCTGGTACGAGAAACATTTCCTCTAAAAACATTCCAGAGCTGTGATCTGAACCCAAACCACGGGCATGAAATCAATCCCACCACCTCCTCTGCATATTTTTGACTTGTGGTGTAATCTGTTTTCACAGGAATCATTCTACCAAAGCTGTTTTCACATGTACCCTCACTTCTAGAACATTTCAGGACAGACAGCCCCTGAAATCTTCTGAGTTACCTGTTCACATGTTCATTTCACAGCAGGGGACTTTTCCTGTTGCATGGCGGGGGGGGCATTAATCAATCAATCAATGCTACGTGTAATTGGAAGTATTCACAGATGGAAAAAAAGTGGTGAAGAGAAAGAAAATAAAGCAGCTTCACTATTCTTTAACCAAAAAGACCTGACAAAGAAGACCGCTGTATACAAGAATTGTATTGGTGACTTTTGTTGTGTGCTGTCCTGTAATTGTACATTTGTTTTGTGTTTTTTTATTAGTACCTGCTTTAGGACTACGGATTAAATTGACCTTTTTTCACTAATTCCATCATATTTACACAGATAGGGCGGCTGTGGCTTTATCTGTAGAGTCGGTCGTCTGTCAAGCGTAAGTCTGGGGTTCGATGTGTCCTTGGGCGAGACACTTAACCCAATTTGCTCCCGCTGCTTCGTCTGCGGCGTATGAATGTGTATGAAAGGATTAGTTAGTACTGATGGACTCTTTACACAGCAGCCTCTACCATCAGTGTGTGAATATGTAGGTGTGACCTGCAGTGTCAAAGAGCTTTGAATAGTCAGAAGACTAGAAAGGAACTATGTGAACTTAAGTCCAAGTCTGCTGATATGTTGATTGACGTGCACAGTCTTAGTTCAGTAGATTGAATAAATAAAGGGAAAGAAAGAAGGAACCAGGTGTGGCATAAATTGTGCCTCACATTGCTCTGGAGATAATCTGTTGTGGACCTGCAGGATCGAGGCCACTTGAAGTGTTTAGCTGTGTCTTTGAAGCTTTTGTCTTTAATATTTTACAGGTTAAAATAAATATTCCAGGCATCACAACAAAGGCACATTAAGTGTTGGTGAATTATTCACCACCATCCTCTGTTCTGAGACTTGTCTTTGTTCATACTGATCCATTAAATCACCTGCAGTACTCATAATTTTAGTCTGTGTCCGTCCTGTTGGCAGGTGGAGGGGTCCTGCTGGTGGAAGCCATGCTGTTTGAGAACAGACGAGGGCCCGTCATGGCTCAGATCTTCTCCCTCAACATGTTGGTGCAGGCGGAGGGCCGGGAGCGACCGCCGTCCGAGTACACGCACATGCTCACAAAAACGGGCTTCCACAACGTCCAGGTGTGCCGGACCGGAAAGTCCTACGACGCCATCTTAGCCACCAGATGAGCTCACACCGAGGCCAGGATGTCGAGATGGGAATCCCTTTGAAGGCGAGGAAAGTTGAACTTTGAACTTTTCAAGGCCTTGAAAATGTTTGGAGGTGGACTAGTTCACACACAGTTCCCAGTCTCAGTTAATGTTCACATCAGCTTCCATGATGTCTTCAGTTTTTGTGATTAGAGGCCAACCCTAACTTTTTCAAGGATCGCACAAAATACAAACTCTCTCTAACAAAGTTGCTGCTAGAATAGATTTTATTTTATTAACCCCTCCAGTTATAAAAAATACTGTAAACACATTTCTTCATCTTGTTGAGAAAATTCTTCTTAAAGACAAAGTCAAACTATTTCAAAGAGAAGTTTGTATGTTATGTAGAGCTGAGAGCAAGATGTAAAGGTTATTATCACTCTCATAGTTTCAGCCAGGAGCCAGTTAGCTTAGCTAGAAACTGACAATTCATTAGCATGCCCCGTCCAATTGTAACAGGAGTTCATTGATTAACGTGACTTGCAGCGTTTGATTTAAAGCTCCTTTGAGAAGTTTTTATGCTGGTTATGAAACAGACTGAAATGACTCCTGATGCCTCTTTATGAGCTACAAAAGCAAACAAGATTATTGGCTTGCTGCAGAAACAGCTTCAATAACTTTTATCCATGCCAAGTATTCATGGTAAGATGCAGGAGAACTGTACGATTTCAGACCAGTTAAGACCAGATTTTTGAGTCATACGACTAATTTTGAAGTTGGGCTGAATTTCAGCACAATCCTGCGTTGTTAGCCACCGAGTTGGGGCGCCGGGGACCTAGTGGTTAGTTTGTGCGTCCAATGTACAGAGGCTACAGTCCTCGAGGCCGGAGGCCCGGGCCGAATCCAACCTGAGGATTGTATCCTGCATGTCATTCCCCACTCTCTCTCTCTCTCCCTGATTCCCGATGTTATCTTCCTTTCTATCTCTATAATTAAGGCATAAAAAAACCCCAACTCTGAAGTTTGAGCTGGAAACACGTGCTATGTGTTGTGTGTGACTGTGTCGTGTGTGTCGTGTGTGACTGTGTTGTGTGTGTTGTGTGTGACTGTGTTCTGAGCCTTTCCGTTCACTGTGATGAGTTCAGGTTCCCCCTCAGACTGCATGTAGATCAGGACCTCCGTTGTTCCTCTGCTGGTGTTGAAAATGTTCTAACTCTCATTTTGTTTATCTGTTAGCTGTGTTTAATTCTCATTGAAGGAAAAGTCACTGTAGTTCTGTTTTAAAGCTCTTATTGACGTGTCTTTGGTTTCATTTCAAGAACATCACGTTTACAGACAACGTGCTGAAAAATAACATTCAATACAAACTACACAACTGTGTAAAAAAGGGACAGGAAGTATTTTTTTTACTTGCATGTATGTTATAAATGTGTGTGAATCCTGTTTGAATCGGCACACGGTACTGTGAGCTAGTTTTGTTATCACTCCACATGTTTGTAGCATTCAGATTAAATAAATCCTTCAGATTAAACAAATAACAAATCGTCTGGTTTAATCTTTTTTTTGTATTGTTTAAAAAAAGTTTTTACAATCAATGTACATTTAGATTTCAATGTTGTGGATAAATATAACACACTTACCCAAACCCTTCTTTGACTGCAAGTTCACTTTTCTTTAAGACCTTAATGTTAGGTGAGTGGGTGGGCACAGTACTACTGTGTCTGTATTTACATTATTATACTGTAATGATTAATGTTGGTGTGTTAAACCTTTAAACAGTGGCAAACAACACAGGAAAGGCACTGAGCTATAATCTGTCTTTGCACGGGTATTTTCAGAACCTAAATGTTCTTTTTCTTCTCATTTTTCCGGACATTATTTAAAAATGTCTAATGACTGATGTGAACGATGTTGAATCTTGTCTTTTTCTGGCTGCAGCATGACTGAAGAGCCGAACACACATTTCTCACCTTGTGGGACAAATACAGTTAATCTTGAAACTTGAACTATTGGTGAAGGAAGCTTTTATTAGGGTCTATTTCCTGAGAACTGAATAGTTCTCCCTATTTTTTTTAATATATAATAGTTGTGTTTTTGGTGTCCTGTCCCTTTAATAGATTAAGCTTTGTGTATGTGTGTACTTGACGGCATTGGAAATAAGGGAAACTTCAATGTATTTTCCAGAATAAATAAACATTTGAAATGAAAAGGAAATATAGAAGCTTGGCTGCAGATTTCAGGAGGCTGCAATACTATTTTTATTTATTTATTTAACCTTTATTTATCCAGGTTAGTCCCACTGAGACCAGAGATCTCTTTCTCAAGGGAGACCTGGCCAAGAATAGCAGCAGCCAAAAACACTCAAACAGCACACATTTCATAATAAGAAAAATAGTAATCAGCTAAAACAGTTGCATGCAGACAGTTTGGATTCAAGACTCTTCACCAAGGCGTAAGCGAGACTTTTATTTGGGTCATTTTTGTCTAGTAAATATTTTTCCCTTTTTTCTGTTTTTATATAATAGTTGTGTTTTTGGTGTCCTGTCCCTTTAATAGATAAAGCTGCGCGTGTACTCGCCAAAACAGGGAGGGACAGTCAGTCAGTGGGACAGCCACGTCATGCACACTAAGTAATATTACGCTCATAAATATGTTTGTTGACATTCAAATCGACTTCTAAACAACCCGGGTTTGCATCCTAACTCTTTTTAAAACATACTGCTAAAGTTTTCTCTTTCCCTTGACACTTATCGGAGCTGTTGGTGCCGGTTCAGAGGTGTCTGCTGCCCTCCAGCGGTCAACAGGAGCAACTTCAGTCCGGGCTGGGTAACCTCCTCCCCGGCCGCCGCTCCGTGTTTGTGTATGTGGAATGCGGGTCAAGCGGAACTCACGGCTAAAACTGCGCTTCAAATCAAACTCAAACACCGGCTAGCGTCTGCCTGGCGTGCTCTGTATGTACTGTCAAATTTATTGTCAACTCTACACGGATGTATATCGTGTGCATTTCTTCCACAGTGTTTCTTTTCGGGTTATTTGAACGAGTTTATATCTCTAGTATGGTCGCACTAGCTGAGTCCGCTAGGAAAACGCGACATCGTCATTTAAAATGGCGCCAAAGATTAACCTCAGCCAGTGGAAAGCTGGTGGATTTGCCACCCTCTTCTCTGCTGGGCTTGCTATAAGGATAGCCCAGCAACATTTATGTGTTAATAATCATCGCTACAGTTTGTGTGTTTACGCTGACTTCAGGTAGTGTTATGAAATAATCAATTATTGACCCCTAACCTTTGACAGAAAAGCGTGGTATGTGGGGCAACGTTATGTTAGCATTCGCTAGCGTGTAGCATGCAGCTAACGAGCTAGCCTGTTGCTAACAACCGACGTCTGCCAAGAGTAACGTGCAGACTGACGTTGCAACGCTTACATAAAAATATGCACTTCAGCCGTAAACTCTGCTTAAAAAAAACTTGTTTCAGTGTCGTAAAATTTGCCATTTTAAGCAAACGGACATGGTTGAGCATTTAAAGTTTCTAATTCTTATCATAAACAACATTTTCATCCGAGTGTGGGTGGGCCCGCGTGTTGCATAACGGTAATGGGAGGTTAGCTGTCATGCTAACGTTAGCCGGCTTCTATGTGCTGTCTTGTATTTAGATTTGTGGCGATGTGACAATATGCTTGAAGCAAATCGCGATCACACTTTTAAGTTAATTAAAAACGCCATGCATTTGTTTCTTTGTTGCCGGGGTAACATGCACGCAAAGGTTGTTTATACATGCCTGCTAAGCTTAGCCGCTAGTTGGCTAGCCGATACTTTCTGTTGGCTGGAAAAAGGGGCGTCACACAAACAGTTAGCCTAGCTTGCTGTTAGCTTTGCAAGCTAAAATAGGACTTGAGCCTTTTTTTTCTCCTCCGTCGGAGCATGATCCTAAACTATGTCCACCTGTTTGGAGTTTGGTGTCCTTGTTGATGTGTTTTTGTTGTTGTTGCATTCTTTAAAGTTCACCTATAACACTGCTGGTTAGTTGTTAGGCTGTTGTAACTTCTTGTTGTTGTTGCTTCTTGTACAGTGAGATGTTTACAAGTATAACCATAGGGTGTTTGTGTGCTGTCAGAAAAGTAGGGAAACAAGGAGAGCAAGGATATGTTTTTACATGCATGTACCACTGTCACTCTCTGATATGTGATGTCTTTCTATGTCCGAGAGGTGATAATGTTGTTGCAGTCATAATAAATAGCCATGATGATTTCCTATCTTAATGATTGATGTCAAAACCACATCGAAAGGTCGGCTGCAGAGATCCCAATATCATAAATGCTTTCTAACAATCAAGGGTGGAAACTTTATGATTGATAGTGTTCAAAGGCATTTATTCTATAGATAGTTCTCCATCTCGAGTATCCAGGATGCCATGTATTAGTGAGACTGCATTTCTGATCAAAATACTGTGTGAGGATATCGTATATGCGTCCGTTTCTGAGCCAGGCTTCCCGTATTATTCTGTAAAATGATTATTTTCCTGATCATTTGTGTATGTTTTGCACCGTGTCTATTATCCCCTCTGTAACTTAACCTCTCTGCTTTGTGTTGCGTCCCTCAGCCGGAGCCTTACAGAGACACAACAATGAAGAGAAGCAGGCACCCGAGCAGCAGCGACGACTCCGACAATGGAAGTAAGCAAAATAATGTCACTGCTGACTCACTCGTACAGACACCAAATATAGACCTCAATGAGGTCAGTACAAGACCGCCACCTTCCTCAATTGCACTTGGGAAAGTGTTTTTTTTAAAAACCACAAACTGTAATGGTGGCTTGCATAACAACAATGATTCATAAATCTCCTAAAATGTAATGTTTGTATTTGGGCCATAGCAATTTCTTAGTCTTGAGTTCTCGTCCTGTTTTCAGATAATGTGTTTTCTAAATTGTTACTGCCGGTGTAAATGTAAACTTCATGTCTAGGAAGGGAATCAAGAGAGAGAAAGGACAGCAGATGGAGACGGATAAAGGAAGAGACGAGAGAGGCGTACAGTTTGAGAAACAGCTGTCAGAGTAGGGACTGGAGGGACATTTGTACCTTTAAAGACATCCTAACAGGTCAGATAGAAGGACTAATTACTGACCTTCGCTTACAGTTTCAAAGTCCTTCTGTAGTTTGCTTCATCCTCCACGAGATCGTAGGTGGAGGGAGTTTAGCTACGTCACAAAAAAGGTTCTGGTAAGTTGCTGATCAGGGTAAATTGAGCTAAGGTTTAGAGGCCTCCCTGTGATTGTTTGGAGTTACTTATCATCCAATCAATCTGATGAGGCATCGGGTATAAAAACAAACCCCAAGCTTTTACTGGAAACTGCTTTAAGTCAATGTCTGGTTCAGGATTTTGTTATTCAAACAGGTTAATGCATCAACCTGACCATCTTTCATGGTAATTTGTGAGGTCCCACATGTCGTTCAAATTAAGGCCCTGTGTCCACCTAGCGTTTTTTCCGGGCAGAAAAGCGTTGTCTGTGAGCTTGGTAGCGATTACATGAAAAGTTTGTTTGCTGAGAAAAAAAGCGCTGAACGTCCGTCCTGTCTCTATGACAACAGTCTGTTGACCACGACCGCAGTATGACCGACAACGCTGCTGATGTCAACAATGCCTTTCTTTTTTTCTGAAAAGTTGAAAGATTTTTAACTCTAAGCGCTCAGAGCAGACGTCTGCCTGCCGCTTCAAATGTGTTCTCCTAATTAAACACAATTGAAAAAAGCTGGCGTTTAGAAAAAAAACGCTAGGGGGCCGGGGCGGATTTTAATTGCTGTGAAACTGTTATTTTACAATTTGTCAATTCATGTGTGTGTCGTGGAAATCCCGACTTTTCTGAGCGTATGATGTTGATCATTAGAGCAAAACAGAGGAGATGAAGAGACGTATAAAAGTCTGTGCTGTTCCTCTTGCAGGTAATTCTACCTGCTGGTCCCAGCATTCGTCACAGCCCAGGAGGGGGACCGGGCAGAAACCCTCAGAGGTACGTCTACTCTGTATTAACTCGTGTTATGATTCTGTTTGAAGATGATAAGAAGTTGATGCAAACTTGTGTTGATCGTACTTCATCAACTACAACCCGGGTTAAAAAAAGTTGGAGTGAATCTCAAAAAGAGTTCGTATTAACAAAAGTACAACAAAGTTTGGACATTAAATAACGTCTTTGTACGGATTTTAACTCGTATATGTCGAGAGATGAATGCACTCTTCATACCAATTTATTTAGGAATTGAAGTTTCATCTTTTGCTTTATAAGAATTTGTTATTTCCTTTTGGATCTTTTGAAACAAAACTCCCAAAAAACAAGTCATTTAAATTTAAAAGGAACTTGATTAGCAATCTAAACAATTTTAGCTACAAATGGACGAAACATTTACTCTAAAGTGAGCAAAATAACTGAGTAAAGTCATTCTGTTTTTGTTATACGTTCAAATTAATTTCCACACCCGAGCTGTGGGTGTTGAAGGCGGAAACATACCATCTGTTATCTGCTGCACAGTCTGTGGACTTGGTCCCTACAGGCCACTGTACACTCCCTCAAACTCAGAGCCAATCAAATCAAAACAAAACAATGACTCTTCCCCAAGCAGGATCCTCATTGGCTGCTTTTGCTCGGCTGTCGCCACACAACGTGCTAGTTACTTTTAACCCTGCAAACACTGATATGAAGCACCGTCATTGAGTTCAAGTCGTTATGATGATTTTATTTGTATGTACAAAATATTCAGATGAGCTTTAATATAAATACACGTTGTCATGCTGCATCAGGAAAGTTAAACAAACTATTCACATTTTTGTGCCACTAATTTGTAAGCCGAGTAAATTGTTATGGTCTCTTCTTAAAGGCCTCATATTTACATCTGTGTCGCATCATAAAAACATTATGATGATTCCTCAGTCTCGTAAACTGTCCAACAACAAAGACTTTGCATAAGAAGTTCCCTTTAAAGACGGATGACAGCGCTGTAATAACTCGCTGCTCTTTTTCAGCAAAGTGTACTGACTCTTGATTTTTTTGCAGGTTTTCAGAACGGATCTGATCACCGCCATGAAGGTTCATGACTCATACCAGCTGAACCCAGAGGACTACTACGTCCTGGCCGACCCGTGGAGGCAGGAGTGGGAGAAGGGAGTCCAGGTTCCCGTCAGCCCCCAGTCCATCCCGCAGCCCGTCGCCAGGTAGGACAAAAGTTAAACTCTCCCATATTCGCTCACTGAAAACAGAAAATGGGGGATATCAGGGTATTGAAAGTGTACATGCAGGATTGTAAACTGTGTCCTGTCTGTGCGTTGCAGGGTGCTGGCTGAAAAGGGAAAGGAAGTGATGTTCGTCAGGCCAAAGAAGTTGATCCGGACGTCGGGCACCGAGGCTCTGGGATACGTGGACATCCGGACGCTGGCGGAGGGGATGTGCCGCTACGACCTCAACGAGGAAGACGTAACCTGGCTGCAGACCGCCAACCAGGAGTTTGCAGACATGGGTGAGTCCTCGTCCTGTTTACACCTCATATTAGTTTGTTAAATTTGTTGTTTACATTACAAAATTATAAGAAAGTTACACATAAATAAATACATTCAAGACCGAAAAGGTGAAGTTAGAAGCTTTGGCTTATTATTCTTACCCTAACATGCATCCTGAGTCAGAGACGAATGATTTAGTGAGGGCTTGTAGTTATTGCGTGGGC
This sequence comes from Tautogolabrus adspersus, assembly GCA_020745685.1. Lineage (NCBI taxonomy): Eukaryota > Metazoa > Chordata > Actinopteri > Labriformes > Labridae > Tautogolabrus > Tautogolabrus adspersus. The sequence continues at coordinate 24,072,786 of CM036552.1, forward strand.
ACATTTGGAAATTTCTATATTATAAGTCTGCAGTGGTCTTTGGGCGGCTGTGGATCAGTGGTAGAGTCGGTTGTCTCTGAGCCGAAAGGTCAGGGAGTTTATTCTCGAGCTCCTGCAGCCACATGTCCTTGTTAGAACAGTGTCGCTGTAAACCAAGCCAGCCATCTTGTTATCATTTCTGCAGCATCCTTATCTCTCTATTTAAAGTTTGTGGGAGTCAGACACTGAGATTTGGATATGTGACAGTTGATCATCCAAATTGCATCATCATGTTTGTGCTTTTAAATTTTGTTCCAAAGTGCTTTATTTCTAACTAAATGGAGTCAGATTTACTTTCATCCCCAGTGATGAAGACAAAGAAAGACGCTGCTGGTTCACAGTCAGGAACATGTTTGACTCTTGAGACGTTTCCTTTCCATAACTCTGTCTCAGCTTATTCTTGAGCCACTCTCTCTTTGTGTCGTGTTTTTGGAATCACAAAGTATTCTTGTGTTGCTTTGACCACATGTTTGTGTTGACTACAGTTCAACCTTTTCTGCGGTGACTTTGTGGTTCGATGACTCACAGAGTAAACCTCACAGTCAAACCTGTAATTAAGTGTAATTTCACTGTTTGGTGGGAAGGGTTATCTGCAAATCTTGTGACATTTAGGCAGAGAGAAACGAGCATTTAGAAGTTGATCATAGTGATTTTACTTTCAACAAAGTTTTAAATGTGAATAGTTGTGACTTCACAGGGAAGTATTGGATACTTGAAAGGTTAGCAGGTTTATCATTGTTACTTCCTAAAAGTTTAACAACAACAACAAAAAGAAAACAACCTTCTCTCCCTGCTTTTACAGCCCTGCCCCCGCTGGACGAGCTCACCATGGAGCGTGTGATGGAGGAGTTTGAGCGCTGCTGCCATGACAACATGACGCACGCCATGGAGACGGAGGAAGGGCTGGGCATCGAGTACGACGAGGACGTGGTGTGTGACGTCTGCCAGTCGCCCGACGGGGAGGACAACAACGAGATGGTGTTCTGCGACAAGTGCAACATCTGCGTTCACCAGGTCAGAGCGCAGTGACTCACACGGGCCCTTACCTCCTGAACACGAATGTTATACAACTCTTTGCTTTGGAAGTCTCACATTTCAGGAGGCGGGACATCCAGAATCACAGCCAAGATTTGAACAGTGAGAGTGAAGGTGTAGGGTTGTTTTTTTTATTATATGATGTTTGGAAACTAAACCCTGATGGTTTGTTTAACCCTTAAAATCTTAATTTGACTGTCGAGATTGTTAGGTCGAGGTAAGAAAGCAAAACAGAAACAACTCGTCTTACATAAGATCAGCTATGGTTGTGGTTTCATCTGACACACACACACACACAGTTACTTTCTCTGTTTCATCTGCTGCTGCTGTATCGATTTCTGTTGACTGCCTGGAAAAATGAGCCGGCGTCTGTTTGCGTTTCTCACCAGGCGTGTTACGGCATCCAGAAGGTCCCAAAAGGCAGCTGGCTGTGCCGGATCTGCGCCCTCGGCATCCTGCCAAAGTGCCAGTTGTGCCCCAAGAAGGGAGGAGCCATGAAGCCGACCCGGAGTGGAACCAAGTGGGTCCACGTCAGCTGTGCCTTGTGGATTCCAGAGGTGAAGAAACAAATCTACCTGTTCAGATGTCTGCGTATTTATTTATGCAACATTGGTTGTGTTAATCGCTGACGGAGATCTTTTTACAAAACTGTTTGAATTTAACCTTTTCATTTGACACCAGCGTCTCAACACGTGACAAGTAAACTTGAAATAGAGTACATTAAAAAAAGACTCTGACTCTGCTCTTTACACAAGTTATTCACAATTATTTATTTGGGGCGTCGATGGCTCAGTGGTAGTCAGTCGTCTCCAACCAGAAGGTCAGGGTTTCGATCCCCTGCTGTGTAGGTGTGACCTGCGGTGTAAAAAGCGATTTGAGCTGTCAGAAGACTAGAAAGTCCATTTACAATTTACATAATTGCTACTTTTGAAGGGATTGATTTGTTTGGCTTTGACACTAATTTAAAGTTACTGAAAGTTAAACAAAAGTTGATGATAAAAAAATACAACATGAACATTTAAGTAGCTTTGGCAAATCCAGCCCTTAAATCCAGCAGCTGTTTGTGTTGTGAATAACCAACTCAGAGATTACTGCAGTGGTATCAATTCCGTGTTTGCAACCCTAAACGAGTCAACAGCACCTGCGCTGACATGTGAACATGTGCCTCAAATGATGATGTTTAAACTGCCGTGCAGGTGAGCATCGGGAATCCAGAGAAGATGGAGCCCATCACCAACGTGTCCCAGATCCCCGGCAACAGATGGGCTCTGATCTGCTGCCTGTGCAAAGAGAAGACCGGAGCGTGCATACAGGTAGAGGGGCCGCTCACATTTCATTCACACAGAGAGATTTAATGAGACGTGAAGAAGCAAAGTGTGTGCTAGCAGTGTGTTCTCCTCCGTGTGATGGTGAGATGTTTAGTTTCCCCTGCTTCTCACAGCCAAGCTAACGCTGTAAATTAGTCAGTAATGATTTCACAGCTCAGCAGGAGTGAGGAGGCTGATGATCAGTCAGCACAAAATCTGTGTGTGTTTCTCTAGTTTGAGTGTGTTATATGCTGCATTGAACTTTTTAACTGTAAAGCCTTTGAGGGAGAGCATTAAAGGAAAAACAAAGGATGTTACTAGCTGGTAAAACTCGTCCATTTAACAGAAATTTTAAAATGTAAGGTCATCAAACAGTTTCACCGTCATAAACAAATTACTTTAGTTTATTTTTTTACATAAAAAAAGCTCTTCCATGTCCTTGAAGTGTATGAATTTGGGTCTTATTTAACATTTTTTTGGGTTTGCCGCTGCAGTGCTCAGCGAAAAACTGCCGGACTGCCTTCCACGTGACGTGCGGCCTCCACGCCAGCCTTGAAATGAACACCATCCTCACAGAGGACGACGAGGTCAAATTCAAGTCCTACTGCCCCAAACACTCCGGACTCGAGGGCGCAGAGTCCAGGGACCGAGACTCAGAAGGAGAGGAGGAGAAGGAGAGCGCCAGAGACAAGAAGGGCAAGAGGAGAGGCAGGGTGAGAGGGGAGGAAGACGCCGCCGCCGCCGCCTCCTCCTCCTCTTCCTCTCCATACGTGGCTCCACAGCTCATCATCAGAGCACCCACTGATCTGGAGGCACTCAGCAGCCGCCAGCAGGAGAAGAGAGTGAACCTCCGCAAGCTGAAGGTGCAGGCGATGGAGGAGGACTTCTACCAGTTTGTGGAGGTGGAGGAGGTGGCCAGCCACCTGAAGCTGCAGCCGGAGGTGGTGGACTTCCTGTTTCAGTACTGGAAACTGAAACGCAAAGCCAACTTCAACCAGCCTCTCCTCACGCCCAAAAAGGACGAGGAGGAGAGCCTGGCACGTCGCGAGCAGGAGGTGCTGCTGCGACGCCTGCAGCTGTTTACTCACCTCCGTCAGGACCTGGAGAGGGTAGGTCCCTTCTTCAGCTGCAGCAAGGTTCAAGGGAGCAGAGTCAGGAAGCAAAACCTTTTCAACAGGAGGGACTAAAGATTAACAAAAAAGTTTAATAAATGCTCCTAAATTCTCAGCGTGGTGGAGAACATTGTTTGTAGTTAAGATTATTGATAAAAAGAAATAAGATTCAAATACTTCAGCGTTAACGATTTCAGTGCAGAAAGATCCTCGTTCTGACGGAGAGTAGTTTTCTTCTTCAGGTGAGGCAGGAAGCATTCACACTTAAATCCACAAAGAAATAATGAACTGTCACTTTAAGAGGTGTAGAAAGGGGTCGCTTGTTCTTCAGTAAATCAAGGTTTTTATGGTCATAGTTAATGTATAAAGTCGACTGTGCTCTCGGACGTAGCTTTCTAAATGATAATTAAAAAGCATTTTGTCCAGTTAGATTTTACAGACTTGTTAGGAAATAAAAAGCAGGCTGCATATTTCCCCTCGGCCTTTAAACTGAGCTGGAGGCCTAAAAATGTTCTTCACTCTAGTAGTGAAAGTCTGAAAGCTTTTAAAGAGCGATACTGAAGTGGACTCGTGTTGCACATAAAGTCAATAATGGTACAGGTACGAACTAAAGTGTGCGTAGACAAAGATGACAGTATAAAAAACAGGTTACTAGTTAAAGCTAGGGTAGGTAATTTTCGAAAACTAGCATGATTTTGAAAGTAGCATTCTCTCCGTGCTCCGTCTTCACCCACCCCCTCCCCTCTGTGCTCCCTCAAAAGCCACGCCCCTCATTTACATGCACGAGCGCCATTGCTCCAGAAGCGGACCTCAGCTCATGCTTTGAGTGTGGGCTCGTGCATGATTCCGAGCAGGGAGACAGGGAGGCATGATTGGTTCATAAAACTCGAACCGAGTGCAGACGTTGGTCGAAGTTTTTACGTGTTTACAACTGCTACAGATGACGGTATTATTAATTTCTGTCAGGACCTAAAGACAGTTTCAACCAACATCTTAAAAAGTGTATCTGGAGGAAATTACCAACCCCAGCTTTAAGACATTACATTAATAGAGTGAATTAAAGTATAATTAAATTGAGAATAGGGAGGGGCTGCTCAATGTGATATAACTGAGGTGGTCAAAGACTTTAATACTTTTTAACATGATTTGTTTGAAAACCACAATCTCTGTTTCCAAAAAATTAAGAAGCTTAAAAAAACGTCAGATCTTAAGTCATGTTTTGAACCAAAAAGCATCACTACCCAATCGTGTGACTAGGACCTGTATTTATGTGGTTGTGGATTTAAGACAGACACAGGTATCTTTACTAGAACTGTATCAAAGTTTAAAAAATCTGGTAGGACAACCCTTGTCCAAAGATAGTCACTGTAGTGGAATGAAACAGAGACGGGCTCAAATCTGCACATCTGTAGTTAAGATTATAGTCAGTCGGTGTAAACAGTTCCAGTGTTAGACGATGGTCGTGTTTATGATGGTGTGTCTTTTGTCTTTCCTCAGGTCCGTAACCTGACCTACATGGTGACTCGGAGGGAGAAGATGAAGCGCTCGCTGTGGAGAGTCCAGGAGCAGATCTTCCAACAACAGGTCCGACTGCTCGACCACGAGCTTCTCAAAGGTGAGCCAGCACGACGAGACGACATCAGAGTCATTCAGTGACTTATTTAATCAAAGCTCAACACGTCTTTGAAACTTTACAAGGCAATAATATTTTATTGCCTTTGGCTGAGTGCTTGATTTGAAATTTAGTGTACTCGTTAACCCGATAGTCGTGCATGTTCCCTTTATGGCTGACGGGCTTCGTAAATTTAAGTTCAAACAAATGTCATGTTGTGATGTCTGAACCAAGCTTGTGAGATTTAACTGTAGCCTGTTGACAGATTCATCTTCATAGCTGTTAACCAGGAGGCTTAAGTCCCGCCTTATCTCTAGCTGTTAGTCTGTGACGATCACCTTTATTTGGCTTCAAAACTCCACTTAAGAAACCCATGGGTGACGTCAGAGACTACGTCCATGTTAAATTAAGTCTATGGCCCCGACACACCAGTTTGATTTCAAAAGTTTTCTAGACAGTCTCAGTTTTCAGTTAGATCAGTCATATCGTCACTGTAGGATTCCATGACAGTAAAATATTCAATCCTCGCTCTTAGTCTGTGCTGACCTTGTACCTGTCTTGTGCTTGTCGCAGGAGATCCTTCAGCAAACGATTTGGAGAAGCTCTTCTCTCTCGGCTGGTTATCCTCTCAGGGCTCCCAGTCTCGCTCCACGTGGAGCCAGTCTGGACTAAAAACCAAACGAGGGTCTTTAAAGCAGGAACGAAGGAAAAGCAGCGACAGAAGAGGTCCTTTAGACTCCCCGCACACTCACAGGAAGGACAATCTGAGCAAACCACTGGAGACAAAAGACAGTAAAAAGTCTGCACCTGCTGAGGCCATGAGCGCACCCAAAGACATCAGCCAGGAGATTCAGTTCCTAAAGCTTCAGAAGGCAGAGGATTTTCAGGAAACAATGAATGTTAAGCTGCACAAACCTGAGAGCAGGAAAGGCCCGAGGAAGGAGACCGAACACGAGGCGCTGAACAGACGGAGACGAGACACCGACCACGAACAAGACGAGAGGAGGAGGAAAAGGAGGAGCGACGTGGTGGAAAGTCTTCCAAGCCAGGTGAAAAACCGGCTTGGGTCGAAACACCTGGAAAAAACTGTGTCCATCAGGCTGGTCGACATCAGGAGCTCTGACACTGATGACTACTTCATGGAGGAAGGGATGACTAAAAGAACCCCCGTCTCCGACGCTGTCCACGCTAACGGCTGGCTGAGGAAGGCGAACGGCTCGCACACACCCAGCAGGCAGGTGGGCGGGCACCTTAAAGGCTGGGGCAAGTTCAGGATCCCTAGGAGGAATGAGAAGCCTCTGACGGCAAAGGACGAGGAGGAAGACGGCGATGAAGAAGACGAGGAGGAGGAGGAAGTGCAGCATCACAAGCCGCTGCTTAGGCCGCAGATAAACACGTCAAACCCCAGGACCAGACTCCGGACAGGGACTGAGAGCGACGGCTACACCTCCGACTCCAAACCGGCCGACGGGGAGATGGAGCCCTGCCTGAAACGATGCCACTCCCACCAGCTGAGGGGCGAGTCGTCACTCGCTCGTCGCTACGGCTCTGACATCATCCGCCGCGGCGTGCTCGCGTCCTGATGGTGGAGAAACACTCGTTGAGGAATAAGCTGCACTGTGTTAGTCGGGGAAAGAATGACAGTCGCTCTTTGTACCTTTATTTTTCTGGATGAATAGTAAAACCATGCCTAGATGAAAAACAGAGCTGATATTTATTTTTTATTTGTAACATATGTAAATCTGGGAAATATTTTACTTTATTTTGAGCTAGTTTTTATTTTTGTTTCTTCCTTTTTAAAAGTAGAAAGATGTCAAGTTGCCACTTAAACGCTCGCTCAGATACGTACAAGCAAAAGCATCAACACGGGAGGACGTGCGATTTGCTTGGGACCATAAGCTTGCGATGTATTTTCGTTTTTGAGATAGAACTGAACTCAGTTGCACTTAGTCGAACAAGCTGAGAAACGTCAGCGAACTAGAACTCTATAGGTTTTTATTTTTAATCAAGCACACAGCTACAAGCACCGCTATTTAAACTCCAGCTATCATCAGACTGTCTTTCACACGACGACTTTATGAAACGGGAATCCACAAACCATAACGAAGGGAAAAAAAAGGAAATCAGATCGATGTTTTTACTCGCCATCATCATCATCATCATCAGCACTTAAGTGTAATTGAACTGCGATCGTATCCATCATGTGCCTAACTTTTATTTGAAGCATTTGCACTACGAGAGGACGGCACAGGTGTGAGGTATGAGTAGAGATATTTTTACACTGAAAAACAGAAGAAAGCGTTTTGTACCCTTGGCCGCTGCTGTACTACTGTTATGCAAAATGAATAATTTTTTTTTGTCTTTGTCTTAAAGAGGAATAAAAACGTAAAGATGAAAGTCTGTGATTTGCGTCTGATCAATGTTTTACCTGAGCATCCCCATGAAATAAAAAATACATTCTTCCAGTTTTAATCCAGCATTAAAATGTTCATTTATCTGCCAAATACATTTCAATACGGTATCATCTGAGTGTTTTTAAATCTAAACGTATTTTCTCTTCATGTAAAAGGTTTCAAATGTCCGATGACTCATCCTGCACTCCACATTTGTCAACCAATTAAAAAGCTTTGTCGAAACTACCGATCCATACAAATTAATCCCTAGTTATGTCCCGCCTTCTGTTGTGAATATTTTAGGGCTGTCACAACGATTAAACATCATACTTCATTGCAATTAATCATATTTTTAATCGCATGTTTCAAATTCCATTATCTAAAAACAGATATGCTTTTATTTTGAAATTTCGTCCTGTCTTACGACTAAGGGTTCTTTACTTCCTGTTTTAATACAAACCTGCATTTATTTTGAAATTGGAATAAGGAACTTCCTTTAGATCGAAGGTTACGACATTGCCTTATCTACATAAAGAAGTAGCCGGTAACGGATTAAAACCTTAACGAGAACAGCTCAAAGGTCAATGTGTGATGTCATAAGGTGGATATGACTTTGGACTCGTCGGCTGAGCTGTCTGAGAGTTTGTTAAAGTGAAATGAGACATTCAACGATGCAGCAGTGTCCTTCTTTTACATCACTGAGACTACAGGGAGACACTGAGGACGATTATGTACGGTGAGCCTGAAGGGACAAAACAGCATGAGATTAAAAAAACATTTCCTGCAATGACTCCGAGTTAAATTAATCAAACAGTAAATCATTTTGGCTCTTGATTAAAAAGTATGAGAAAAAAAATTTCTCTTGTAGAAAGTTAATGCAACTTTAACAATCTTGTACAAATATCCCCGGCCAATATTCCTTTGGATGAGTTTTATGAGGTGGACACTGAAGCTTCAGTGTTTATCCAGCTCTGCATCGGTCTGTAAACCTTTCTGTGTTCTAACCTCTCTCCATTTTTCAAAAGCATCTCCAATATTGATCCTAGTTTGAGCACGTTTCTGCTCGTGGAGCTTATTAGAAACATGCAGAGGCTTTTTAGGTCGGGTACAATCACTTCTATCTGAACCAGTTCTCTTGCCCGCTTCCATCGCTGCAACACCTGTTGGTTTGACCTGATAACTGCTCTCATATCTGGCAAACCGAGGGGCGTCCAAAATGGCCGTGTGGGGGTGCCTTAAAACCGCCTACCTTCTCTGGTCCAAACAAATCCAGACCATTCAGGACCAGAATCTAAAGTTAGAAGGAGGACATACTGGCTGCTGCATTGTTGTCAGAGAAGCCAGCACTTCAACATAGCATGTTTCCTTCATGTCTGATCATAGAGTAAGGTCACTTTATCATTTCTCTCACTACACAGCTTACTGATTGATCATTTAATTAAAAAATGTTAATGGTTGAAAATAAAAGTCCGGTTCAGACAATGAATTCATGTCGGGTGACTTTTTAATGCATGATTCTACAGACGTCAGATCCTGCACAAAAAGTGTTTCAGCACTGCATCAAGAAAAAAACAAAACATACAATGTGAGAAAGATTGTATGATATTTACAATAGATGCATCACTATTACCACTTATACATTATGTACATATTAGTCTCTGGTTTACTATGACAGTAGTTACAGAATGAAACCCCTACGCACACGTTACGTTACACTTCAGCTCTACAGGGAATTACAGTGCTTACAAAAATAACTGGACTACATTCACTCAACACAAGGTTAGGATACACGCAAAGAAGAAAAATACTCGTGCGCCACTCGCTGCACCGCTGGGCGTATCCCATTCACACGCCCCGGGAGAAATAAGAGTACTACAAGGAAAAGAAAAGGTGCAGGTATAAAAAAAAAGCCGTCTGGTTGCATCCGTACGCCTCAGATCAGATGTGTGGAAACGTTTTAAAGGAAGAAAGAGAAAAGCACCGGTTGCCTCTTTGAGATAAAAAAAATTATTGCAGAAAAAAGCTGCCTCTGGAGAGATTCAGATTCTGTGATGAAGCAACTTTTAACAATGTGAAATGTGACGAAAGAGACACAAAGCTGTAAAACAAACTATTTTCACTTAACGCAGGTCAGACTTAAATTAGATTAAATCCAAAGATTAATTTCAGAAGCATAAAAAATCTAATTGTTAATTAAAGAATAAAGACGACAAGATTCTGTGTTACTCCCACTTCTTGCTTCTCAATACTCCGAGTACGGTGGCTCTTTAAGGACATTTTGGACTTCGCTCAGCTTGGCGTAACTATCAGCTCCAGTCTTCAGAGTAATTACGTAATGTTTGCTTTTTAATTGAATTTAAAACTGGATCAATAGTCAAAAGTGAAGACAGTAAAATAATATAAAAAAAACAAGTAAATTAACGACCAGATTAGAAGGATTTCAGCGGCAACCCGCCTGAAATTCTGAGGATTGTGAATATGTGAAAACGGTTTGAGAGAGCTTACACTTCAAGTCTGAGATTCGAAGCTTGATCTAAAAGGTAACTGGACTTGGTTTGCAGATCTTGAAGACCAACCTAGTCCACCAAGTCCAGTTGCCTTTGGATCATGCTTCATATTCACCAGGATCTGGATGACTGAGAACCTACACAGACTGTAAGTCTGAGAGCAGGGACGCGAGTCTGACATGTCCTTTAACAGCCACCGTACTCTTCTCTTCACGTCGAGTAGAAATGACAAACCTGGAGTCACACGATGTTAGCCAGTGTGTCGTCAGCCTGCGTTAAAGGGAAGCAGTTTAACGACTGAAAACCTCCCGAGGATTAAGACATCAGAGCTTCACGTTTTCAAATCTCTGCGTCTGAATTCAACGTCAATAAAAATCCGGCCAGTGGAGCAGCGTGATGCGTTTATCAAATCATGAAAAATCCTTGTGCTCAACATTTCAGATATTTAAATCCAAAGAACAAACAGCATCTGAAGGTTAGGACTCAGAACAACTTTAGTAAAACGTTCAAATAAAACGTGACTTCCTTCATTTTTTCTTTGCTATGCTCCCCCCCTCCCCCCTCCTCACACGCCGCAGAGCTCACATCGTGTTTCTCTCCTGAGGACTTTAAAGAGTGCTCTCTGTTTAATACTTTGTTTCTCGCTCTCTGGACTGGCAGGTAGGTAAAACGGTTTGTGGCGCTATTGTTCATATTCATCAGCATCCGGATACCAAAAATAAAATAAAGAGGACATTTGTTAAAATCTAAAGAGTTACGCTGCGCTAAAGCAAAACGACAGGTTGTATAAACAGCCAACAAAAGCCTACAGCTCAATGTAACCTACGACTACAGAGGAGAATCAAAGAGGTCGTCTGAGGCCGATCCATAGTGTCTTGGTGTTCCATAGTACATCTGGATTATATACACTATATATATATAAAAGGACAAAATCCATTTGGCAACCTGTTTGATAAACTCTTCCAGTATTCATAATTTTGGTCTTTGATATACACATATATACTTATAGCTATAAAACTCTGCTGTTCAGGATCATCCGTGTTGAGTGACGGGGTGGGGGGGAGTCAAGGTAGCACATGGCGAAGCAGCAGGCTTCTAGTCAGAGCTGTTTCAGGTTTATTGTCTTTAGCGGGGAAAAAAACGTGTTTCTTTTTTTCTTTAAAATCAAAACAAATTAAAAAAAGAAAACAAAAAGGTTGGTGTGAAATCCACAAGCTGACGTGTCCTGACCCGTGCTCGTTCTGCTGCGTTGTGCTTCACCACAGATGTTTGGACCGAGTGCAGACGTGTGAAAATGAACCTGAAAATGTTCAAGAATTAAAATGAGACGAGTCTGAGCGACGAGCCGGAGACGGCTGCCGAGCGTGTGAGCGATCAGCAGCTTTCCCTGATAACGAACATGTACAGTGCCTTGATTTTTGTGGTCTTGAAGTCATTGTTACGAGGGGTTTGGATTTGTTTATGATAGAGGAGCAGGCGTAAAAGTCTAGTTTGGCGTTTGGGGAATCTGCAGGGTCAACTTTACGCCTCTGCTGCCTTCCTCCTGGAGCCTTTTGTCTTGGCCACAGCTCTTGCTGCCTTTCTGGAGCCTTTCGGAGCACGGCCGGTTACGGTGGTGACGGTGATGGCGGTCGTGCTCGTCTCAGAGTTAACATCCCTCTCGTGGTTGTCGGTTGCTTCGAGCTCTTCGTGCTCCTGACAGCAGAGCTGACCAGTGGGAGGCCAGGGACGCAGCGCCCCCTCCTGGTGAGCCTTACAGAAGGAGTTGGGGCAAAGCTGACAGAAGGCCTCAGAGTTTTTCCCGCAGACGTCACAGTGGTGCCAGGGGCAGTCCCAGCGGCCTGATGGAAGCACAAACGACAGAGAGGTTAGCATTAAGCTGATCAGAAGTCAGCAAAAAGGATTCAAACACTGGTTAGCCCAGATCTTGGTAGAATATATATCAACAATTACAAATGTTAAAGGAAGAATGTGCGAAATTTTACACATAAAGCAGAAATCAAATATCTCGTCTGTAAATGTGTCTCTGAGTCATGACTGTCTACATTGAGTGAGAAGCTCGAGTCCCGCTGGCTGTGTTGTTGTCAGAGCCGTGTTTACATGGACGGGACGGCCGGCTCCTCCCCTTGTGTATAAAAGCTGTTTTAGTCAAGGACTAGAGAGAAGAAGAAGAAGAACATACTCACTGATTATTTGGATGTCAAGTAAGCGTTTTTAGATCACGCTCATTCTGTGTAAATGTACGTATGTTCAATATGAAGCTACGAGCTAACTAAAGAGCGCTAACATTAGCCTGCTAACACAACAATGCAGGACACAGGAGATGCAGCTCGTGTGTGTTTCTGGCTGTGACCTCTGCAGTCAGTGCGTTACGACTTGTTCTTACCAAATGGTCTCTTGGTGAGGTTCAGGCAGGACAGGTGATAAGCTTTGGTGCAGGCTTTCTTGCAGCAGAGCACCAGCTGGCCTCCGTCCCCGCAGCGGAAACACTCGTCATCAGACTTTTTGCCCTCGGATTTCCTCTTTTTATACTTTCTCTTCAACCTCTTCCCTTTCGACTCTGCTGTTTGGCCGTTTGAGTTCTGCAAAGGAGACGGCAGGGTGGGAGAAATTCAATCAATGCTGAGTGGATTTCTAAATATATACTTAAGTGAACTGGTGCATTACAACATCTCATGAGGACAAACCACAGAGCCAGCTGACCACATCCATCGTACTCTGTTTTTCTTCTGAAGTCACGTTTGATCACGACAGTTTCTGTGAGATCTCGTGTCTGTGGAATCGCCACTGTGAGATTTTTTACTATAAACGGCAGGCGGTGGTCTGGCTAAATCGTGGTCTCCCATGTTTTTAAATTTGGTTATGATTTGACAAACCGTCCAGTAGCCAGCCTCAGATGGTTACACCTGAGCCACGGCTGTTTCAACTCAAAGTTTAAATCTGCTGAAAACACATGAACATGACGCGATGTGATCTCTGACTCAAGACAATAAACAAAAATAGAGGAACATGATGACTGAATGGTAACAGGTGACGCCTAATAAGTGCAGGTTATTGAACCCATCTGCCTCTTCATTATCACAACTGTCACATAAATCTGATTTTAAATGTCCCAAAAGCAGTTCTCAAACAGGACTCCTGATATAACAGATGTTGTAATACTCATTCAGGTAACTTGTGCTCACCTTAGGCCGATCACCAAGGAAACCGCTGCAGTTGGGGGCCCCACAGCGACAGATGGTCTTCTCATTCCCGAGGCAGTCCAGGTTGTAGTTAAAGGTCAACTCCGTCCCTGTGTTACAAAACCGTATGAAGAAGATTTAACAGCTGAGCAGATGGGCCTTCACGTCAAAGATTGAGTGTTATTTTACAAACGTGTGTGAGTAATTTGCAAACAGTTAGTGTCTCACCTGCTGGGATGTCACAGACGGCGAACAGACCAACTCGTGTGTCGCCGTTCACCGTCCACTTCTGCGTCTCACAGTTTGGTTGACAGCTGTGGTTCATGAAGCGAGAGTAGTTTCCCTTTGGACCAGCGTCAATGATCCGGTCCTAAAAAAGGTAGAGTAGGGGACGCACTTTTAATACCTATTTTCCATCTAAAGAGTTGACTGCTGCCTTTATACCAGTGCAACCAATACACCGATATAAAGAGTTGACACAAGTTGTTATTACCACGAGTGCAGCCGCCACCATCACACATTGCACCTGATCTGATTCTGCAGAACATTTGCCCCACATTCACTGCGTATTACAAGCTCTGACTGGATAAATAGAAATGTTGACCAGGCTGGCAGCGCCACTGTTTAACATCCTGCATTCAAAGAAAACAGTGTTATACTGTTCAGTAAAGAAACCTCGTTTAGTGTTTTTTTGAAGGAGAAGACTCCCCAATTAAAGTCGATGAGTGACCAGCGGAGTTGGGCAGCTCGACTTGTGGACTTCGGGAGCGTACTTCACATCTTCCACCGTAGGCTGAGAGCTCAACTACCGTGATGTTTTCTAGAGCTGCACAGAAACTACACATTCTGGAAGTCATCACACAGGGGGACGGTTTAAACCTTCTTTCTCTCTAGGAGACCCCCAAAGACAGACCGCATCTTAAGGCCCTTTTCCACCGCAGGAACTTACTATGTGCATTTTGACCGCAGGTACCGGGGTCTAAATTTTGTTCTGGGGTAATCGATCTACCCCTTAAGAAGACCCAGCTTGGAGGGTAGTACTTTCCAACAGTCCAGGGACCTTGGGGGGGTAGGGCCTGCAGCGCTGAACATCTCCGATTGGTCAGGCACTTGCAGCGTTTTAGGTCACCCGCCATGTTGAAAGAACAGCAGGTGCACGCCCACTGTTTTTCATGCAGCCGTTTTGAATCCGCTTTGCCACCAGCGCTCGTCTTCTTTCCAGTGTTGATATATTTGCAATGCAATACAGCAAGATATAAAACAGCACAAGCTGAACCTCCATTTTTACAGGCTAACTGTAATGATGATGCTGGCCTGTACGACGCCTTATATGGGGTTGTCTTTGTTGTATGGCCTTCGTCTGCTTCTCACTGCCACCTACTGGACTGGCTGTGTAGTGCAGTTACTTTTATCTCCATACGTCAATGGCCTGATTTTTATAATCCTCCCCAGACTTCAGGCCGCTGTTGAAATGCCGACAACAAAGGGCCACAGGAACCATTTAGTCCCATGAAGAGAAGTCACTTTGGTCAATAAGAGCTTAGTATACTGCTGCTATTTATACTCTGGATTTTACAGTATGACCTCGTTTTTTCCTGCCTACATCACATCTAAATGAACGCAGTAAATCCACTAGCATTGAAGTGACTACCTGACAAGCATTGTCTGTTTTTAAATTATACACTCACACACAGATGTCCATGTATATGACTCAGTTTGTAGTATTGACTACTGTAATGTTACAGTCACCTGTGATGTAACATTCCCAATGCAATACCAGTCTGTTTCTCTCGCTCCCAGTAGAAATGGCACTGCCGTTGAGAGGACAGCACCTTGACACACTGAGGAGCAATTAGTACGACATGAACTCCCGGTCCAGTACTGACCTTGTCGATGGTGAGCATGTAGAAATAAGTGATGTTGTTTTCATGGGCGTACACGATCCTCGCACGACACTCCTCGTCGTCGATCAGCTCCCCGATGTACTCGTTCACAAACTCGCCCTGAGAGTCAGAAAGGAAGAAAGCTCACATCAGACTCGGTGTCCCTTACTTTAATACTTCACGCTGATCTGCAGAATTATTTTATCCGAGTATTTAGAACACAAATTCTGTCTGTATGGCCTGGCTTGTACATTTACATAAGAAATCTAAGTCTTTGTTTTCTTCCACTCACCTTCTTGATGTCCCTGAGCGCCACCAGGCCCCAGCCCTTGCCCGGTGTCTTGATGATCTTGGTCTCTGGGTAGAGACGTTTGGTAAAGTCCTGGTTACAGCAGCGCTCCCCGCTGGGACACACCTGAGGGTGGCACTCGTACTGCAGCATGCGGTTCAGACACTCGGACTCAAACCCACACGGCCGCTCGACTGACGGCTTGCAGTTACACTTGGGGATCTCGGAGATGTCAGCTGTGTAGACCTGAACTCTACCGAAGGGTTTATTGACCTGAAAGAAGGTCAAATTTAAACTTTGAGACTGAGAGACATCAACGTCGGTTTGAATCTTTTAAAATGCACGAGATCTCACAGATTTCAGACCTTGATGAATTTATATGGAGGCGGTTTCCGGCTGTTTTCTTGAGCTTCCTTGGCCTCTCGTTTGATTTTTATCTCCTTGAATCGAGCTTCAGCCTCCAGCAGAGCTAAAGAAACAGACGATATGAAGGCTTTATCACATTTTATCTGTGGAAACATTCATGTGAAGATAAAACTTCTGATACTAAGAAATGAATTTACTGCAATCAACCACTAAACATTCGTTTGTTTTAATTTCACAGACTTCTGTGCAATTTCAGAACTACTTCTAAACTGTAAATATTTAAACGAGATCTCGTTAACGTTCCAAAATCCTTCTAACCTTATTTTCTACATGGTAGGAAACTCAAAGTTTGCCTTTAACTGTATCTAGTTGAGTGAACTGTGTGTGATGTTTAAAAACCCGCTGACAAAACATTTTACTTTCCAGACTTAAACTGTAAATGCATCCATCAAAGAAGACAAACTTGCGCTTTATGGACCTTCGGTTACAATTTTATCTTTCACTCCCTTCACAGAACTTTAAAAGTCACATATTCTCCTCCTCTTCAGTGTAAATAAGTCTCAGAGCTCCTCAAAACATGTGTGTGAAGTGTCTTGTTCTAAATCCACTCTGATCCTGTATTTGATCATGCCTATAAACCCCTCTATTTCAGCCCTGCTCAGAACAGGCTGTTTCTGTGTCTGTAGCTTTAAATGTAAATGAGCTGTGTCTGACCACGCCCCTCTCTGGAAGGGATTGGGTGGCTTGGGCTTTCTCGCTCCATGTCCTATTGTTTACAGTGAGAAGGCAGACTCAGAGGACAGAACAAACACCTAGCTGTGGGAGTGTCACCCACCTGGGGGAGGGGTTACTGCCCTTTGTGATGTCATAAAGGGAAAATCTCTAAACAGCCTGTTTTAGCACACATTTTCTGAAAAGTGGAGCAGGCAAAAGACGGAGAGGATGGACTTTTCTCATCATTGGGGGGTTAATAAACATACAGGGACACACGTTAGTGTTTAAAACCATGATAAAGTGTATTTTACATAATATGTAACCTTTAAGGATTAATAAGATGATTATGTAACTTATGTAACTGTAAAAAAATGGGCTTTTCTTCTCGCTTGTTTGAATGTTTACCATTCTTGAAGACTTTGCCGATGCCAGTCCTCTGGTGCTTGCTGCCCCTGTCTCCCTCCATGTAAGGAAACACTCGTCCCTGGTGGGTCCAGAAGTAGTCCTTGGAGCCAAAGAAGAAAACGGGGAACTCCCCGATCTCGTGTCGAAGGTGCTGGATGTTGGTGGGGATGTTTCTGGGGTGGTGGATCTCTGCAGGCCACCATCTGGGGAGAGAAAAGAGGAGCAGGTGTGAGTCCGCTTTCCATGCTGGAGGTTTCAATACAGAACAAGAGAAATACTTTTAGACAGAAAAGGCAGAATCTCAGTTTCTCTGACCTGTATGTTCCCAGCTTGACCCAGATGATGTCTCTGTATTTGGGTTTCTTTCCTGCCCGGCAGTCGTTGCAGAACCAGCTCCCATCAGGCATGGCGATGTTCAGACAGTCTGGATGAAAAGCTGCAGGACAAGACTCGCAGCACAGCAGCTGCCCTCCTGCAACAAACACAAACCAAAGAAGATCGGTTAAAACTTCAAACATGTGGGTGTGGAACAGTTTATACTCATCATGTACAGAGGTGATAAAAACAAATGTAATGAAACACAAATGTTCAGTCCAGCTAGTCGCCAAAATAACCGCCAGGTGCCCACTCGTTTATCAACCCACGCACAGTCTGTTGTTCTGTGTGTGTGTTACACGTGGACTACAGGAGAGGGACTCTGGCAGCGGCTCAGAGGCATTTTAACAGGATTTTGAAGTAATGGCAAAACCTAATTAATTTAAATTTTGGTCAACGTCACGTCAGACACATTCTGAAACAACTCCTTGGTGACATTAAAGCCGTGTCCACTAAGAAACTGAAAAATGAAGCTCAGAACCTGCTGTAGTTAAACTTTCCTCTGACTCTCTGCAGCAGCGGTATTGGTGATTAACAAAGCACCAAAGTCAACCCAGCTCTGATTTAGTACAGTGTGCCAAATGTAATCGTTTTCAGATTACACACTTAATTGTCTCTCTGGAAGCCCAATAAAAAAATCAATAAAAGACACACACATCCCTAAGTGGATCCAAAAACAGGAATAGGTAAAAAGAAGCAAACAAGATCCGCAAACCAAGGAGCTCCCGTTTAAAGGGTTTATTGTTCGCTTCTCTGGAGATGTAGTGCATCATATTCAACCATCATACTCCACAGAGGAAGTAGCAGAGTAACTTGGGGTTAAATGTCTTGCTCAACATCGGACATGTAGCTGCAGGAGCTGGGGAATGAACCCACGACCTTCTGGTTAGGAGACGGCCAACTCTCCCAACTGAGCCACAGCCGCCCAGTGTGTCTTCTGTGTTTGCTTGTAGATAAAACTGCTAAACAAACTAAATTGATCAGAAGCTAACATGTATCAGGATCTTTGTATGCTTTACCTAACAAACTTTTTTTCCAGGAAGGTCAAACATTTTATCTACATATGGGTCAAAAGATCTGGTCAGGAAGTCGGCGTACCTTTGGAGCAGACGAAGCACCAGCTGACGTTGACGTGACTGTGGTGACTGTAGCCCTTCTTGGCGTTGAAGTGGTTGGTGCAGATGAGGGCGGAGTTTGTGATCATCTCGCTTCCCGCAGCCACGCACTGGTCACCGACGTGGTACGCCACAGGGCAGCGAAGGCAACGCATCAACCTTCCTACAGTTCAGAGAGCGAAGGAGATACAGGTAAGACGGATGTTCTTCCTTCGCACCCTCACATAATTTCCATTTATTAGTCTGAAGTTTAGCAGGCCTTCAACATTAACTATAAGTTTTGATTAAACTCAAGTGTCAGGACTTAAAGTTTAGACGTTTCTCGTGTTGCTGAGCCTCACCTTTGGCGGACTTCTGCTTGGTGCGGCAGCCGTAGTGGCAGCTGAGGCAGGCGTGGAGCGGGCAGCGGAAGCCCTTGTTGTCGAACACAGTGAGGGGGTTCAGGCGGATACAAGCTTCATGGTAAAACTTGCCACAGTGGGGGACGTGGCAGCGACGCACCGCGCCATCAGACTGCTTACAGCTGAAACACGAGTGAATCCCTGAGAGCAGAAACAGAAGTAGTAACAAGAGGGAAAAATGCACTAAGACGTCTCTTTGAACATAAAAAACTAACCCAACACTTTGGTAGGTGTGACTCTCTCTCACCTGTGCTGCATTCCTGACACTGCATCTTGTCTTCAGGTATGAAAGAGACACCAAGACAGTGGAGGTGAAACATCCCATTGCACTGGCCTTCACAGGGCACCAAGTCCTCGCCCGCCTGCTCGCACGTCTATAATGACACAAATACACAAAAAACAAGGTTGCAGAGAATGAATCATCACTGTGCATAAAATCAAATGTTT
The DNA here is from genome assembly GCA_020745685.1 of Tautogolabrus adspersus. Lineage (NCBI taxonomy): Eukaryota > Metazoa > Chordata > Actinopteri > Labriformes > Labridae > Tautogolabrus > Tautogolabrus adspersus. The sequence goes on from CM036552.1 coordinate 24,091,968, forward strand.
GTGCTGAGACACCAAAAATATTCATCTTAAACTGTCTAATTCCACAGACGACTGAACAAGTAGGGCGATGTATTTCAGCACGAGGGTCAAAAAGAGAACTGAACCCGAAACATGTTTATAAGTGAAGCCGCATTTTTAAATGAAATGTCCTTTAATAAAAAGCTAAATGCAGAAGAGGCAGACCTACCTGGCAAACAAACTCTTTCTTGCGTTCGCCCTTTTTCGTGCCGTCTAAGCTGTCGCTGGGAGAGTCGGGACGTTCTTCGCTCCCAGAACCCTGAAACACATGAACACGTGAGGAACTGTTAATGTATGAGAGCGTAGCTTCACATTAAAACCATCGGACACAATTCAAAACAACCCAAACTGAGCTGAGCAAAGACGGAAACCATAGGCAGCCAAAGTCCCTCTGCTAGCTAAAGACAACTCCAGTTTCATCATAACCCTGAAAAATACTCGTTTAGCAACCATCAACAGTAAGATCATTATTTAACCTGTTTGAGGCTCTGCAACACTTCACACCCTTTTTAGGATTACAAGTAAATCTCAAACTGATGCAGGAGTTTCTCCCTCTCACCTCAGGGTCAGGACACGGGGAGGACCGCCTCTTTTTTGCCTTGGTGGGCGTGGCCTGGTTATCTCCTTCCTGTTTCCTTTTCCTCCTACGCTTTGGTTTCTCAGCATCTTGGTTTTCTGTAAAGCAAGATGAATGGACATTTTGAACAAAGTCATCTAGAGGCTGAACGCAGCTCCTAAACCCTAGGAACGTTTTTTTTCTGATAAACACTACTAAGACTGTTTACCAGCGAGGAGGGCTTTCGTCTTCGACCCTTGCTTCCTGGTTTCTTGTGCCTCTACGTCGGTTTTCTTCCTTCTTCTTCGCTTTTTCTCCGTTCCGTCTGAAGTTGATGCCTGAGAAAGAGTGTGTTTATTAGATATGAGAAAAATGAAGGGCCAATTACAGTGTTTGATAATTATTTTAGTAAGAAACTGTTTGGTTTTCAGCTGATTAAATGCATTATTGCATCCTCTTTTTTTTGTACAACACGGTGTTTCCCACAGAATGATGCTGTACCTGGGCAGGGGAGTTGGTGGGGGGTACTTTATTCTCCAACTTATTTTAGTTTGTGTCACAAACGACTTCACTCGGCTCACCTGACTTCCCTCCATTCTCCTGTCTACACACACGAACACTTGCACCTCTCCTCTCATCGCAGCTTGTCTTGCTTTGTCTCATTCTGGAGCTTTAAGGTTTGTTTCAGCTCTTTTGACATTTTTCTTCAGCCGTAGACACTCAAACATCCTGTTTTGAAATGTTTCAGTTATCACGTCAGGTGATCCGTGTGTCTGAAGGATTATTGATGATGACACTTGTGATCCTAAACTACGAGTGCAGGACAACATCGGCAGCGAGCGGCTGCAGAAAAATATTTAACAGCGTAATAAGCTACAGTTTCTACATGAGCCATCACACCTCGGTCGGTGCTTTTACGGGAGAGATGTACCTGCAACTTCGCTCTCTCTCGTGCATGTGATCAAGCTTGCGATTAAATAGGCTACGGATAAAAGACAGCTCGGGGAAATATACTTGTAGCATCTACATGTGGGAAACACTGCAATATTTACATAGTGAGCTCCTACTCCATTACATTGAAAGAAAGGAAAGAAAAAGGTTCAACTTGTGTCTAAATTGGCGTCGCACACGTTTTAAAGCTCACCTGTTTTTCAGTGTCTTTGCTCGTTTTACGTCTCCTTTTAGGCGGCTGGCCCTGGTCCGCTGTTTCGTCTGTAAGGGGCCTTTTGATCGCCTTCTTCCGCTGCCTTTTGACTGGAAGGAGAGAAAAAAAACGTACACAGGTTAAACTACATAATTTGATTCTGACTTACGTGTGTGCTGTTCATGGTTAGACAGAGAAATGCTGACAATGACTCGTTTAAAGCTTTCTTCCACCATGTGTCAGAAAACCTAACTGGGCTACAGATATAATATCGGACGTTTCATTTTAAAGCTTCCCATACTTTTTATTTTTTAAATATTTATAACGAAACAATTCGACTGACCTGTGGAATCACTCTTCTGCTCTTCTGGACTCTTCTTGTTTCGCCTTCTCTTCACTTTCTCGACTATGAAAACAAAAGGCCGTCTTTAGTTCACTTTTATAAACTTCATGTATCAACACAAGATTAGGACCAACAAAAGGGAATAATTCCTCGACAGTCCTCACTCTGGTATTTGTAGCATCAAGTATCATTTTGAACTTTTGTGCTGCTTCCTCTGAATGAAACATGAAGTCCACCGTGCTGATTAAAATGCGTTTCTGTGGTTATCTGCACAAATGGGACTTTGATCTAATGAGACAATAGCTCTTGTCAGACTGCCGCTTCAAGCCGTGATATTTACACCCCTGTGATGTTTCGCCTTTAATCTGAATGTCGCGGAGGCATAATTGGGGGAGGAAGTTATCCCCCCCTCTGAACCTTGTTGTGAGGTAGTAACAGAGGCGTTACAGTGGCGAGATCGGATAAGCGGAGCCAGAGGGGGAGCGCAGCGCTGTGTGTATGTCTGACTGTGAGTCTATGTGGAGCTCCTGCTGTCCCGTGCTTCCACAACACCAGAAAGGAATGTAAATTCACAGACTGGGACACCATTGTTACGCAGTCTTAGAATCTATATGAATGTACAAAGATGGGATGATGGTCGAGCTTAGTTACGTCACTTTTGTGATAGAAGAAAAGCAGTCTGAAAAAGGCTACTAATGACTGCGACATGGTTAGCAAACAGCTGTCCATTTCAAAGCTTCAGTGCCCAGGAGAAACAGCGTACGTCGTTTCTTCAGTAAAATGTACCCTCTCTTCAGAACCAGGAAGGGGAATTTTAAAACATACTGTTCACATTAAGAGACAATAACTTAACCACTTCACTATTTACTGGCCACATATGGCAATTTAAAGCAGGAAATTCTTCTGGTCTGATTAAAACATACCAGCTACGGCAAGATTTAACTGACTGAGGCCTGCACGAGTTTAAACTTTCAACCAACCTGGAACTGAAACTTGAAGTGCGACCGATTCTGAAAGATCGACTGTCGAAGAAACCAGCTTTGGTTTCCTTTTCCTCACAGGATCACATGTGGCGTCCGTTGCAGTTTTCTTCCTCCTCCTCACAGTCTTCGTGGGAGACTGAGCCTGTCTCGGCCTCCTCTTCTTCTTCGGAGCTATCACTGATTCAGATTGAATATCTGGTGTAGGAGACGTGGAATCCTGTGAAGACAATAAAATATTTTGTGAAACCGATTCAAAAGTTTAGAGCTTCCTCAGGCTGCAAAGTACTGACCATCATATTAAGCCTTTTGGGGCTCTACACTGTATACATTCTAAGAGCCTTATTATTTTCACAACTTGGATGCATGACAAAATACACAAGTTTCAGTCCATACTGAAAAGTTGAATAATGCAGCTACTTCTGGAGTTATACAAGTGTTTGTTATGTTTGTACCTCAGTCACAATAAGTGGAAAACTTTACTTCTAGTTCTTTTTATTCCGTCAGATTTGAACACTTCTTAAAACTTGTAAAGTCCTATATTATTCGTAAGTCTTCCTGCTTTCCAACTAAGTGGCCAAGAAAAAAAAAATCTACAAAAACTGCAAAGAAAGTTAAACATGTGCACAACAGAAACGACCCTGGCTATAAGTCGGAGTGAGTTACCTGTGAGGGTGTCGGCTGATGAAGCATCATGTCAGGAAGAACTGTGTTTATTTTACTTTTCGAGAGGACACCGTTTAGTTGTGCTTTGCCTCTTTTCTTCCAAACTCCAGTTTGGGGTTTTCTTCTGGGTGCTTGTGTCGGTGTCCCTGTTGAAGTGCTATCTTGAGACGGAGTTGCTGCTGTGGGATCGTCTGTAGGACCCGTCAGCAGGGAGGGGACATCGGGGCTGAGTCTGGACATTGTTTCCTGGTCCATCTCTTCGGTTGGTTCTGGCTTTAACTTCTCCAGGATGTGAGGGTTCAGATGAGGCCCCTCATCATCGTACAGAAATGCAAAGTTCCCCATGCGCTCGTCCAGTGACATGCCGAGGGCCTCTTTGGCCTGAATGATGCCCATGTTCCACTGAGCCTTGAGTTTGCGGGGCACAGAGGGCGCCGTCTGCACGACAAAAGGTAAAATCAGATTATATGACATGTAACAAAAGCCACAACAACATCCAGGACAGAATTACATAACAGCTCTTGGGGAGACTTGAGTGCGTTGTGAATATTACATCTTGTGTTTTCTGGTTCTTTTTCATTTGTACAACACTTTGGATCCATGTCTACATTTTCACTAATTGTATTAATGTGATTCTTTGTTTTGCCTTTTCTGGACAGATGGTCAATATTTGTACATCAGGGGACCCCTGCACTATTGCACTTAGAAAAGCCCACTGCATCCACATACACAGGCTAGTGTGCAGGAGCATCACATGGAAGCACAATCTAATTTACCTTTTTGTGGATGACACGGGATGCTGGCTGTTTGTTGCCTAAACTGAGCTCCTGGTATTGATCCTCTCCAGTGAAGGACACCATGTTCTTTTCGAAGATGTAGCCTCTCTCAGGGGCATCTCCAAAATACTGCACGTGGAAAAGCAGGCCCAATCTGCTGGTGGCGACTAAAAAACAAACACACAAACAAAAATGTAATAAAAGGTTTCATAAAATTTGGTGTTTAAGACGCACTTTTAATGCCTATTTTTTAAACTTAAAAGCAGGGTGTCCTATACACCTGTGCGACCAATATACCAGTTGAAAAAGCCGAGACGTGCACCGTCATGACCACAACTGTAGCTGCCACCATCGCCTTCTGCGTGCAATTGAAAGTTTGCCCCGATTCATGTGTATGCCTAGCAGCCGTTTCCCTGCTCGAAGCGTACTTGGATGCATAGCGATGCCGACCAGGCTGGCAGCGCCACTTTTTAACAGCTTTTCTCCCTCATTGAGTTATAGTAATGCATTTAAAGAAAACAGTGGCATACTGTTACGTAAATAAGCCTTGTGGAGTCACTGGTTTGATTGAAAGACTCCTCAGTTAAAGACAACAAATGACCAGCGAAGGTGCTTAGTGCAACTTGCATGCTTCGGGTCTGTACTTCACAACTATCAACGTTACCATAGGCTGAGAGTTAAACTACCATAAGGGTAGCTAGCATTGCAAACTCCACATGGCAAATACTGACAGTCCTAGAAAGAGCTACACAGCTGCACAGAATCTGCACATTTGGGACTTTGCTGAATACAAGGGACATCATCACGCAAAAAGACAGTTTAAACCTTTTTCTTCTTCTTCTAGAACACCCCAAAACCAACTGTGTCGTATATGTCGGTGCAACTTATATTCTGGATTTTACAGTAATTGTTTGAGAGTGACTTGAATCTTAAAACATACGTCCCTCACATCACGTAAAGTAGTTAACATTCATGTATTGACAGTCCCTCACCTTTCTGTTTGAAGTGATTGTTGAATTCTGGGTCTGTGGTTACCATGCAGGGCCACCAGGGATATCCTGACACCTTGGTCCAAACCAAATCACCAGCGGAAAAACGAACGTGCAAAGGCAACTCTACTGCAGCCTCGCCCACCAACTCTGGGATGAGATCAAGCTGTGGAAGAGGAACAAAAATGAGTAAATCAATACACAGAAAATCAGAAGTTACAATTATAAACATGAGAAATTGTGGTCAAAATATCTACGCATGTGATTTATTTCTTCAGTCTCACAAGTGTTATATTAATTGCTCTTTTTCTGCCTTTATGGGTGTTTGTTTAACTTTATATTCAGCAGGTACCTTTGTTTTAAAACAACCTGTAAGCATATCTTTAGTACATAATTGTGTATGTTTGTTTTTTCACAAGTATGAGCCTTGTTGCTGTATATTACACTTGTCTAACTTAATCCAACTTAATTATTCATCAAAAGGGAAACTATAATAAAAACCTCTTCAGTCTCTCTGGCTTCGTCTTCGGCATTCGTGTGGTCCAGTGGGTCCACAGGGATGGGAGAGGAACTTAGATTTATTTGAGGTTTTGGTTTGTGGGGTCTCCCGTTCCTTTTCTTTATATCCTGTCTCATCTCTGTTCCAGATAAATTCCCCTCTGTGGTTGTGGCAAAACTGGTCCCATCGGCATAGCTTGGCTCAAACAGCGGCTGCTGAACCACCTGGGGTATCGTCACCTTTAGTTCAGCTTCAGTATGAGGGGTGCAATCGGGCTGATGTGTGCCATTCGTAGCAGGGGCCTCAGCAGCCTTATACATCGGTGTCTCTGGAGCACAAAGCGTGTCTTGGTCACCATTTAGCACTCGGGAAGTGAGGTCTTTGAGCCTCTCGTGGCTGTGGTTGTTATGACTGTGGCCAGCCATCTTCTGAAGGACACCGTCTTGTACTGTGGCGGCTAGCTGGGCAGTAGCTTTGTCCAATAGCAGAGTGGGGTCACTGCTCATGTCCCCCCCACCTTTCCGTACACTGAGGCACTCCGGCGGCTGCTTCATGCTGATCGGGTTGGCTGGTTCAGGCATTGAAGGCAGGGAGCTACCTTTGCTGTCCATCCCATCTAACCCCCTCCAGGCTCACTGAGCTACAAAACAGATAACACACACACAGAAACGTATTATTCCACAGGTATTACAAGAAAACACATGCAATATCTGTCATGCAATTGCATCCAATATCTGATGTTCCTTATTCCTGCAATTTATAAAATAGCAATGTGGGATATAAATCCTGCAAGTAAAAATTTTACAAAATGGCACTCTCGCTCCGGCGGAGCATGAGCAGAGAGCTTGGAGGCCACAGAGAAAACTGCACCTGTCACGGAATGTTCCAGCAGCGTAGTTTTGGATATTTTTTTTAACAAAGTTTAACGACTTGCATAACCAAGAGGCGGACGCAACAGTAACATTACCTCTGCCAAGCAATAAAAAAACAAAACAATGACTTGATTCAATCCAAACACACACATGAATCACAACTAATGAGGAAGGAGGTCAAGTCAGAGCCTTTTTCTCGATTATATCCTTGCATACAAACAAAAAACCGCAAGCAAAGGCGGGCTGAAAACCCCATACTGCGACAATTTTAGGCTGCCCTGTTGTTGGCAAAGAAGTAGCAAGTGGCTAGCTGCAGCCTGTGGAAAAGCGGTATGGATGAGGCAGGCTGCAAGCGCCACCGCATGCAGCGAATGCCCAATGAGTGGGTGGCTAGCTGAGCCGCGTAACCACCGCATCACCGGCTAGAAAAGCCGCGGAAATGGAAGCAGACTGCACAGGTCGATATAACGCTAAAGCCACCGGAGAGTTGTAATCTATGGTATAAAATGTATGCAACTTCAATAAAAAGACAGTATGCTGCAATTTGGTTTCAGCTATTATGAAGCTGAGATGTAATGCAAGTACAAGACGGCTAAACGTATCATTTACTGTAACATTACAGTCACTTACGTGTTGTAAATGCCCTGCTGATCCGACGTTAAATACAAGCTACATCCAGGGGTTTGCACCATGTCACGCAAGAGACGGGCTCCGACTAACACCTGAAGCGGAAGCCACGATGTGAACATCTCATGGATACCAGCCACGGATAAGCGGACAAGCATTTCCCCACTTACACCGCTCAACAGCATCCCTGTCACTGCTACAGTCAGCCATTACACCGCAGTCCAGCAAATAGACAAAGCCGCCAGCTCAATGCTAAATTCAACCAGCTAACGCACTAGCTACGCAATCAGATTAAAGCTAATACGTGTTAAAATGTTGGTATGTTTGAGATAGTCCAGTTGAGGCGTTTCGCTGAAGTTTCATTGATATACCCAGTTTGCAGGCGCCGTGACAGCTCGTACATTACAACCAAGTCACATTTAACGTTAGCACGACAAGCTAACTAGCTAGCTAGCAGTTCCCCCTTTAGCTAAAATGGATGATCGGCCCGAACAAGTGTACTCGCTTTAAAAAGCTTTTCGTCTGCCAATATTCGCTCAGTTGACAATAACATGAAAGGCCGTGTCTTTGTAATTACCTGTTACACCTCCTCTCGGTGGTTAAACGGAGAAGATGCCCATATTGATCCGGTTAAACGAAGGATTTCATTCGAGTCGAATCAAAAAGCTTGCGGGAAACTCAAACTCTCCGGTCGACCAGCGCGAAAAATACTCACTTCCGATTGGTCGAGAGCAGAACGAGGCTCCAACCGGTCCTTTCAAAAACCCAACCGTAGGAAGTAGCAAGCTGACCCCGGTGTCTCCCGTCTGTTTGTTACTACAGTAGGCTACACGACTGTCTGGGATTACGTCTCACTTTTTACCAAATGTGTCTATCATAGTATTTATTCATTTCTCAGAACAGTCATTTAAACGGGATGTAACTGCGTCATCACCTGACGTATAACTAAACCGACAGTTTCATCTCCGTAGTTGTAATTTATTTTTCCCCGATCACATATGCTGCATTCAAGTGCCGCTCGGATGGTCCAAGTTTCCGAGTCGTTCTTCCGACTTTAGTGTGTTTATGTGATTTCAGCTCGGAAAGTCTAAATGTTGTAACAACAGCGAAAAAAAAAGGCGTTGATGCTACGGAGAAGATCTGTGAAATGTAACTGTTAAAAGTTACATTTGAGCAAAAAGTTGATGTGCAATACGTGAATTAGTAAAAAAGTATGTAAACATTAACAAAACATATTTTGCCCCCCATTTGACGATTCTGGCGTCAAGTCGGGAAGTTGGGTGCCTAATTCTTTTCAGAGTCTCCGAGTTGTTACGACTTGAGCAGGTGTTCATGTGCATTTTAAAACTCGTAAACTCGTTTTTCCGATGTGTCCGACACCACGTGAATGCACCACTAGGATGTATTTTATGTATTTCCACTTTCTTTCTCAACATTTTGACTTTGTTTGTCGACATCTCGCCTTCACTGTGCACATGTCGACTTTTTCCTCAACATTTTGACTATATTCACTAAATTGTTTTCAACTTTTCCCCCACGTTATTTCGACATTTTGACTTTATTCTCGAAATCTCAGATGGGGCCCCTTTAGACAGGTTTCCTACCATCATTGTCAAATTTGCACATTCTAGGCTGTTCCTATGGTTTAAAGTTTGTCAGCCCTCGGGGGCCCCTAAGTGGCCTGGGGCCCCAAGCAGTTGCTTGCCTTGCTTGTTGACAAGCAGCACCCCTGATCCTCTTCCCTATGTTTCTCATGCCTGGCCTAATCCTGTTCCTCATGTCTGGCCCTAAATCCTCCTCCGTACACAATAGGGAAGTTGTTAGGTTAAATGATCACTTGTGCGAATTCGATAAATATATTGTGACGTATGTAACGAATTCAGTGAAAAAAGAAATAAATCAGTAGGCCTATAATGTTATGTAGGCTTAGTCTACCCCAAACCCAAGTTATATTTGGTAACTTACCTTAAGGTAGCCTATCTAAAGTGTATACTGCTCATAAAAGAGCCAACTTTTGATCCATTTTTTTATTAATGCAACATAGATCTTGTACTACAAATAGTTTCCGTATATTTTCTAATATGCCATTGTAGCATGCAGTCCTCTGGTGCATGGCCCTGAACCCTAGTCCTAATTAACCAGTATTTTACTCAATCAGCTTTAGCCCTAACTTAATTAAATGCAAGACAGCACAGAATAACCCACAAATACAGCCACCTATGTTGTTCTGCAAGCTGAAATACTGACTCAACTGCGTCTCCGGCTGCATCGTAGGCCCAGATACGTCACTCGTCCACTGACCTGGTTATGGCAAAGCAGAGGCCCTGATTTTTTCTCTATGAAAAACAAACACTGAACTGTAAATTAAAGCATAAGCATGCAATACCAACAGACGCAGCTAGGGGCGTAAAACAAATTTACTGAAATAATAAACTTCCGGCAAATGTTCGTCCTTCAAAGCAAAAGCCGATTCAAAACGATGGCAATGAGGAGGTACTCAGGGATTCTCTGAATATGAAATATTTAATTATACAGGAAAATAAGAATATGAATTATTTCAGTTTGTTAAATCAATAGATTCGCTTGATGCTGATAATGCAGAAATAAGTAGACCATAAAAGCAGGTATTTGGTGATTATAGGGGTCATGGTGCATTTCTTTGTGGTTGTAGTTGTTTTGGAAGGCCTGTGGTTAAACCATGTCCAAACAACAGTTTAGAGAAGCCTCTCTGTAAACACCCGAGGTCGGTCCACGTCCCCCTGGATCAATGTTTCACATATATCCTTTAAATAAAACGTTGTATGCTTTCATTCTGATTGTCCATGCTTTAAATTTACAAATCTTAATTTAATTCACATTTATTGGTCAGATAAACATACCTTGTAAAAATGAGTAGTGAAATATTTTAGGTATTTGCTCAGCCAAGAGATTGGCTTTACAAATAAATGAGATAATTAAAAATACAAAAACAAAGTAAAACTCTTAAGAGTACATAACGGTAAAAAAAAATGTAAAGGAATACTATTTAAGAGAAAAAGAAAATAAATGGTTGTAAAATGTACCATAAAGTTGTACATTTTAATTTTAATCAGGGGCAGCAGTATTAATCTGTAGGGACTTGGCATGGGACCAGAAGAGTCCCTGATTCAAGTGTGAACCAAGCCTGGAAATTGGTATGGTAGCTTGAGAGGTACTAGTTCACTTCCTTAGCACTGCCAAGGTGCCCTTGATCAAGACACGAAACCCCCAACTGCTTGGGTGCTTTTTCATTTGCAGCCCCTCACTCTCAATTAGTGCATGTCCATGGGATCATGTATGTGCATGTCTGTGTGTGTAGCATGTAGTTGGAATGAATAAAGGATAGCTTCTTAAATATAGGCTTTTATTTTGTAAAGATAACGGAAGTGTCTCCTCCCCACGATTGCAACATTGCCCAACGTACACGAAACACCAGTTTGACGTCACTCGTGAGCCCGGCCCGGCTATCTGTCAACCACGCAGGAGGGAAAGGACATGACATGGAGTTAACTTTTCCTATGTACAGTCATATATGCTCTGTGGACTGTTAAAAGCCTAAAGAAGGATTTTGGTGTTTCTGTGTACCGAGGTTTGCTGTCCTATCGAGTCGACGTTTGAAGAAACAGAAGCTAGCTAATCGGCTAGCTAGCTAGCTCGTAGACTTATTTACTTACTGTAACTGTTAAAGGTTCAAACAGAAATCCTCCTCATGGCGTTAATCCTGTTTACGAGGTCTCGGGCGCCTCTAATGAAAACATCCAGGTCATTAAAGAACGAATTCAGGAAAGGTAAGTTTTCTATTTGATTAATTAGCACCACGCAGACGTTTTAAAGTCCATACATTTACATATTCGTATTAGTAAATGGAGCAGTCATGGTTTAACTGGGGCAGGTGGTCCTGGGTTGGTCGTGTTTTGGTTTCCAGTAAGGAAGATGAGGGGGTGACTCAAGGTGACGGATAACTGAGCATCACACTTTAAACCGTATGATCATTATTTACAGCTACGTCACACTTAATACTATATAGGCTATATTTCATGTTAAGGTTAAGTGTTATCACCTATAAGAGGCTGGGCAGCTTGTTACTGTGTTGAATTTAATGTAGGGGCAAAACATGGTTTGGGATTCAGGTTATTTGAGGACAACATGGTGCATGTTGAGGCTGGCGAGCGCCCCCCTCCCTCCACTGCAGTCTGAGAGGATGCTCGTTGTTATGGCTGACAGGTTCCCATCTGTTTATTCAGCATCTCTCCTTATCCGATGTGTTGTGAGGGAAAACAGGCTGGGTTATAAATGTATAAAGTCTATATATGTTGGCTCTTCATGGTGATTTGATTTCATCAGCCTATGGAGCACTGCTTTGTGCTGCAGGAGTTAACACTTTCCAGGCTCGTGAGCCTTTATTGACCAGGACACTCTTGATAAAGATATTTTTAATCTCAGTGTTGAAAGAAAATGAAATATAAAGAAACTTGATGCTGTTTTGTAAATATTTTTTAAGTGTTTCTTTTGCACCATGAAGCACATCAGGTATTAAAAACACAATATACCCATGATATATAGCAGTATTGTTAAGGTCTTTATTTAGAGATAGGATAGTGGATAGAGTCAGGAATCAGAGAGAGGGGAAAGACGTGCGGGGAAAGGAGTCACAGGTAGGATTTGAACCCAGGCCACCTGCTTGGAGGGAGGACTATGACCTCCGTACATAGGGCGTGCACACTAACCACCAGGCCACCAGCGCCACATGTAGCTGTATGGGATACAAAACTGAGTAGTTCGAGAATTTATATCACCACACTATTAACACTCACATAACCGTAATAAAATCATTCCCTTAAATGCCGTAAGCACTGCACCTGATTTATTTAATTCCCAACTTTTTTTGAGAAATATTCTTATTTCTCCTGCAAACATATTTCTCCCCTCACTTGTCTTGAAGTGGGCATTGGTAAAAGTAAGAGGCCTGGAGTTACCTTGTGTCTGATAAGCATTTCATATTGGTTGTTATATAACGAGATAGGATATTAAGATGATATGTCTCCTTCTTACGCCTTTGTATTTGTTAAATCTAATAAGTAGGTGCACCCCAGACCTCAGTGAGAGATATAAAAGACATTAGTGGAAGCATTAGAATACTGTCTCCACTTTAGTCGGTGCATTAAAGCCGTCCTTATAAATAGACGAGAGGGTCATAAAACGGAATTTGTCCGTCTGCACTGGGCCGCAGGAGACGGTGTTCTTGGCTATAGGCCCAGATTATCAGACAAATTGCACGATGAAAGGTCAGTGTCTGTAATAACTCCACCTGAGACAGACTGAGCCTCATTTCAATTTTGTTGTATATGTGCTACCATGAGAGCTACCTGAAGTGTAGCAACATACACAACCTTGTATGCTTCATATTATGTGCTTTAAGTACAGGTTTTGCTTGTGAAGATTCACATTAATAAGAAGCAGCCTGTGGAGTTTTAGCACACAGAAATAAGACAATTTCACCTCTGATTTTTTTGCCGCTGTTGGTAAATTGTTTCCTAGTTGTAACAACCAACTAAATGTGAATAAATAAAGATCATTTTCAAACTCTACCTGCTTGAGGTCAATAGTGACCGATGGCGTTTAGTTCCCATTTTTACTGCTGAACATTGACCAGAGTGCTGTCTTTGCAAAGTAGTTGTGCAGGGGTCGTTAATCAAAGGTTGCCAGGTCAGAAGTTATAAAGATTAAGGTGTTATCTAACAGTGGCAATAAAATACAGGACATTTGTGGTAGATAGAAGAAGTATTAGTAGTCTGTTCAGAGGCATCTGCAACCACACAATGGCCAATTTAATTATTTCCACTCACTTTCCACTCTGAGATGCCTGAGCGTGCACGTCTCAGTTATCTGCACTAACATTTATTCTGTACGACTGGTAGTGTCGCCGTCGCCCCGTGGGAAATGTCATACTTAACGTCATACTTTATGGTTTCTGTGAATGGAGTCGCTTGACATTTGAGAGCCACTGAAGCCGCATGCTGAGAAAGCCGGGCATCTCTAAACGACGCACAGTCTGGACTGAAGGTTACCAGCATTCTGTGCCATTAACACGATTGTTTTGAACCCGTTTCACTTTTGTTTCCGAACCATAAACAGATACATATGAAGTTTAGCTAAGGTAGTGGCAGTGGATCTGTATGCTCAGCTCTCAGTAGTTCTGTTTGGGGATCCAGCAGTATCGGAGAATAATCTGTCAAGTGTGTTTTCCCAGTGATAAACAAATATGTAGCCTGCTTCTGCCTCTGCTACCTTTTCACCTGGGGGTAAACATCTGAGGTCACACTTTGGATGAAACAACAGCTTTTTTTAAACTTCAGATCCAGCAGAAAGTTGCTCAGGTTATGACTTTAAAACGGGGTGGATTGCAGATTTTTTCTGTAAAAGACAGCTAAGATACAAAGTAGAAAATGTCTTTACCCAAACTAATAACGGGAGCACTCAGAGCAATGACTCCAGGCCTGTTTCGGTGCCATGCTGTGAATGAGGAAGTGCTATTAGGCTGCAGTTTTTTTACTTCACAGCCAGACAGCTGCGGGCTGCAGATCACACGTGCATGCTGCTGCACGTAAAAGCCAGGCAGGCAGAGCGTGACCATGTCATGACCTCTCCTGGCCAGAGACCTACTTTAATTTGAGTCAAGATCAAATCTAGGCCATCTCTGTAGTAAACAAAGATCAACATGGCCTATTTATACTGTGGATTACTTTACCAAAGCTGCAGAACTGTTAAGATTTCAACATTAATTCAGCTATTTCTTTAGAACCCCTGCTTTGTCGTTACTTAAACTAATTTCTCAGGAGTGTGGATCAGCGAAAAAACATAACAACAACATTTTTAGGTCACTGAACTTGTTTCTATAGCAACATTGACCTGCATGGGAAAACAATATTGCAGCAACATTGCATTTGATGTATGCCCTCATACCTCATCTGTATTTACAAAGACGTTCAGTAAACAAACATCACTTGATAGTATGAAAGCTTTCTGTTCACAGGAATCATTTTGAGGTTTAGTTTGGCTTCACTGTGATCTTGTGCATGACTCATGATCCCCTGAGTCTCTATTCACTTTAGTTGAAGCAGAGCAAATAAGAATGTGTTGCCATAGAAACGTAAAATGTACTTGTGTAATATTGTTGAATTAATGTTTAAAGTATAAGTCTTTGGAAATGTTTGTTTGTCTACAACACTAAGACAAATATGGAGTTTTTTTGAAGATTGTTCATGACTTTAAAATCCACTCAAATGTAGAAGTATTGTTGCCACATTGCAATGTGAAGTACAAGTCAAGAGCTCAGACCTAAATGGGAATTCATACCAAGTTAGTAAAGTGCAAAGTGGAGGTGTGCTAATGTGCAGCTAAAGTGTGAAGAGAGCAACCAAAGGGCTAATTATTTAATTCAACCAATATATGGATGATCAAAACAGCTGACAATAACTTTATTTATCACCATTTATTGGATTAATCGTCGCAGATTTTGGTAATTTATTGTTTTACTATATGGGGCAATACATTTTTTAAAACTTATTCAGAGAAATTGTGTTTTATCCTCTTCTCTTTCTGATTCATAATGTAGATTTTCTTTAATACAACCTTGTAGAAAATGTCTTTGATCGTGGTGTAAATACATTACAAGTTTAGTGATATAAATAAAAGCCCTGAGAACATTAGTATCTACCTAATGTGACATGTCGTGGACTGAAAGAGTTGTGAATGTGAAACCAAAACTATAAAACCCCAGGGTGTAAAAACCACAAAGGAAACCCTGCAGCGTAGTGAAGCTGCTTGCAGAGTCCAGGTGAATGCTACTCTGTTAGCGGTGATCTAATGTATTTCCAGGGTTTTCTCTTGGTGCTACAGTTACTGGTCGCTCGGTCACAAAGGTGACTCTGTTCCAGTAAACTCTTTGTCCTCCTGGCTGCCTGCCAGCAACAGCCTGTCATGTTCAACCAGGCCTTACTGGGTTCACTCCAGCTAGCCACGTGACAGCCACAGGAGGGGGGGGTGTGGCTTGGCCATGTGCTCTGAGATGATAGGTTGAAAGTGTCTCACCACTCCGCCTTCTCTTTGCATGTACGTCATACTGATGGCGCCCTCAGTGGTTTGGGAGCCTCACCGTGGGCCCCACAGAGGGTGTTAGAGTCCTGGCCTCTGAGACCGATCACTGCAAAGATCTTAACGGAGGAATGATGCACGGCATTTGTTTTGAAGATAACATACATGGCAGAATATATCTTAAAAAATGTAGTTGCCAAGATCATTTTTAACAGATTGTGGGGAGAAAAAACCCTCAAGACAAAATAATTTAATAGAAAGAGCAGATTAAAAACAACTCTTTTTACAGTTTTGGATGACCGAATCCTTTCATGTTTGAGTTTAACCTTTGTCCCAACATGTTTCTTCTGACCTGATATAATGAAACAGTTTAAAGACCTGTAGAGATGGCAGCAGACTTTTTGCAATTCTTTATTTTGGTATGGTAGTTTATACAAGCAAAATGTTTATCAGTCCATATTTAGTTTATTTCCTCGGCTGTCCCCAGCGTTTATTTTAAGTTAAGAACTTTTAGGAAAGTGTAAATGTGTTTAAGAGCATTAAAAAATAAAACAAGGAGAGACGACGCAGAAAATGACAAAAAAACGTGAGGGGGAAAATGCAGCGGACTTTTGTAACATTTCCCGAGAAAGAGAATTGTCAAAGAAATAAAGAGTGACTTCAGTTTTTATGACATTATCGCTGAATCAGATCAAAAAGTGCATGTTTTCCTGGTGTCATAGCTTAGAGAGTGACTTCAAAAACACAGAGGCACTAATGTTAATGACCAGTGAGAATCTGCACATAGCTGCTGATGTGTGATTGGCTCATCTATTTGTCAGGAGTGTCATGTGCTGTATGTGTGTTTGTGTCTCTGTCCATCTAATGGCTTATTATCAGAGCACAGCGTCTCATGTTTGTTTTTCTTCATTTCAGGGAATCTACAAGATGGCGCCTGTTTCAACTGCACAGCGCTCAGACTCTCCAGTCAAAAGTAAGCCACAAGAAATGCAGCTGAAAATCGTCTCCAGTCCCTGAAAACATCTGAGGAAAGCTTATGAAAGCTCAAGTTGTGCATGCAGTATAATAAACCATTTTGAAGCTTAACTTCAGTGTCAGAGGTCTTCCAGGCTTTGTGGGGGTTTTTTTGTGTTGCGTAACCTACAGAGAGGGAATTTTGCTTGTGCAGCAAAGGGCACACCTTTTCTTTAACAAGCACTAGCATCAATTTAAAGATTAAGTCTTAAAAGCTATCTGAAACACTGTTTTAAGTGAGAGACCAGAGAGAAGTCACACAGCCACATTCATTTTGTTTTGCAACACTGTAAAAACATGACACCTGATGAAACAGCCTTTGATCGGGCACATCTCAAACTATACATTTCCCTTTTGAAAGCAAGTTGTTAATCAATATTCTATCTGCTAAATCTTTTTGTGCATTGTTGTAGTCCAAATGCATGGTTTGCACAATTTAGTATTGGCATAATATTGGTGTCCCAGTGTGTTGTTTCACATTGCTTTATAGCGGTACTGAAGTACAAGAGGTACAGCGAGTGCTTCACACACACACACAGCATGCACACACACAGTGCTGGTCCGCCTTGCCGGCTCTGACATTACACATAACCAGTGAGTGCCTCCCATTAAGCCTCTGTTAAGACTTCGATAGTGGATGAGGGGCAAATGACTGCACCCCATCGTTCTGCCTCTGTGCGTTACACATTGCAGGAAAGGCGTAACAGGCGTGTACATTTCCAGCCTTGAACTGCCAACATGTATGTGCCAAGTGTAAACTTTATATTCTGAAGCTCCTTATTCTGTTTTCTCCTCAGACTTGATGGGCTCAGACTCGGTAGTCCAGTCTCTTCATTCAGCCCTTCCCACCCCTTATCAGATGGCTTCATCGGCCCCAGCAAGAGTACAGACTCACAGCGACTCTACTGCGCGTTTGTGCCAGCGGCCTCTACTTCATCTTACCCTGCAATCACAACGGGCCCACAGTGGACGATAGTGCGACCACAGGACATCACTGGTGTTCGGTGGATACACACCTCCAGGAGAAGACTTGACGATTCGAAGGTGGAGAAGTCACTGCGTTCGTTAAAGGATAAGAAGAAGAAGCTGGAGGAAGGAGGGCCTGTGTACAGCCCGGCGCTGGCCCGTCCTGTGAGAAGGACGCTCGGGCAGTGGGTTAAAGATGAAATTAAGCACTACTATCACGGCTTCAGGCTGCTGTGGATTGATACAACTATTGCTGGGAGAATGCTGTGGAGGGTGCTGAACGGACACCCACTGTCCCGCCGCGAGAGGAGACAGGTGAGGACTGCAGAGGAAAAGGAAGGCATGCTGTAGTTTCATAAGGTTTTCTCCAGTGTTTTTATCAAATTCAATTCACCGTGGATTTTGCATTTTTTTCAATGCAGTCTTGTGCAACCACTACCAGGCCACACGTTCAGACAACGCTTAAAACAACAGAGTTGTACAGTTGGCTTGTGAGCAGCGGCAGTGAATTTGTGCTCCAGTTATAGTTTCAGATGTTCTCTTTAAGACCCAACACTGAAAACTGATGACAAATATTCAAACTTCTCAGAATATGAAGGTATTGAATGTGAGTTATAAAGAGAAAGTAAAGATTACATCTAGTCACACGTGCACAAAACTCTTGAGCTGCAAACGGCTGTATTTTTCACTCTGACTTTACCCAGACCGTTTCCTGCCAGCCCCCTAAATGATGCATGAGGTCATGGTCAGCTATGTGAGAATGCAGCCGATAGTTTGCAAAATGCATTGCAAGCCAGCGGGTGGAGTGATGATGTGTGTACTCTGCAACCTGTGAGGAAAGACCCCCTTCCACTGGCTTGCAGCATGTTTTCCTGAATATTTCTTCCCCCCCCTCCGGCAGATGACAGTATTTTCAAGCCCCCCTCACCATACACATCAACATATATCGACACTATACCTATTGTTTTAGAATTCATCTCAAACTGAGTATAACAGAATACCAACGTCAGTGTGTGACAGCAAACTAAAAAGCAGCTTTTAAGGAGGCAGCAATTAAAAGTGAAACTGTAACGTGAAACTTCCAAAGTTGTGACATCTGGTGCAGACTCACTTTCAGCCTGACGTTTACCAGGACATCCTCTTACACAATCCCTCGCGCTTTGCTAGCAGTGAAAGACAGTGTGCATTGTTTTTGTTAAGCCTTACTGGGCCCCCCTTTTCATTTTGGAATCGCTGACTTAACCCCTCCATCGAACTACGTTTACTTAAAGTATGATAGTAAAACAACTTAAAGTAATTTTCGTTGGATGAATTGAAGCTACATTTTTTAAAAGTATCTTGGTGGGAGGCGGGCTTATTTCTTATTTTCTGATCATGTTTAGCATCCGACAGTATTCTGCTAAAAAATCTTGGGCCACAATTAGAATTGTTGTTAGCAAGTTTATTGTAGCTCATCCTACTATTCCTTCTAGAAATGATTGGGAATGGTTTTATATTTTAGCATAACAACATTCCCAAACAAACCGCTAATATCAAACATGTTCAAAATTAATCGGGGCGTCTCGACAATTGCCGTGCAGATTGGAGACTTTAAGATTGGATCTTTATACCACTCACACTACAAACTATTTTCCTTTTTGTATCTTAATGATGACACTGAGTAAAACATGTTGATAATCAAACCAATGCTAAAACAACAAAGCTAGCGGAGGTACATGTTTTATGCTTTATGCAAAAATAATATGCTTTATTATTTTTGCTGCTCTGGTTTAGCAGAGATCATCCTAACGTTGTCGGTAAACTGTATTTGGTTTAGAAATGTAGAAGCGAAACCTTGAATCATTAAGCCAACATTTCCAGTTACAGGACGTTATTTAAGTTATTTTTCCAGTCTTACTGGAAGCTCACAGAGCAGATAACCAGCGTGAGTTCAGAAGATTACTGATGACTTGGCTCACTTAATGTCCAACAACGCAGACATCTTGTTCTGCAGTGTGTAATCCACAGCTTCCCCAGCCTAATGGGATCAATTAAAGAAACTGGCTGCACGCTGAGTTTTACACTGAGCAGATTGGGCTTCTTGACCAAAGCTCTTTAAGGTGAAGCTTTATGTTTTGCCTCTTTGATTAACTTTAATGCCAGCCAGTGTTTACTCTTAGGCCCAAAGTTTCTCATCATTGGGACTGAGGTGAGGTTGCCATTACTGAATTATGTGCACTGTGCAGTGTAAAAAGCAAAACAGTTTTAAAGGTCACATATTCTCCTCCTCTTCAGTGTAAATAAGTCTCAGAGGCCCCAGAAAACATGTGTGTGAAGTGTCTTGTTCTAAATCCACTCTGATCCTGTATTTGATCATGCCTATAAACCCCTCTATTTCAGCCCTGCTCAGAACAGGCTGTTTCTGTGTCTGTAGCTTTAAATGTAAATGAGCTGTGTCTGACCACGCCCCTCTCTGGAAGGGCTTGGGTGACTCGGGCTTTCTCGCTCCATGTCCTATTGTTTACGGTGAGAAGGCAGACTCAGAGGGCAGAACAAACACCTAGCTGTGGGAGTGTCACCCACCTGGGGGAGGGGTTACTGCCCTTTGTGATGTCATGAAGAGAAAATCTCCAAACGGCCTGTTTGAGCACACATTTTCTGAAAAGTGGAGCAGGCAAAAGACGGAGAGGATGGACTTTTCTCATCATTGGGGTTTTTGTTTGTAGACAGACTAGGGACACACATTAACTCTATAGACGTCACATGGAGATTGAAGAGGTGTATTTTAGGAGTACTGAGACATAATTGAAGGATGTTATTGACTCCTATGTGCATAGCTTTAGTTAATAACAATGTTTACGATCACTCTTTCAAACCAGGTGCAGAATCTAGAATTATTTTTTTCATAATTTACTCTAGACTAAATAGGAAATAAGAAGTAAACGTTCTTTTTTAAATGGTTTTTGCAGGCTGCGAAGTGATAAAATATGTAAAAAGGTCAGACTCTTCCTTTACTTTGACATAATTAGCTGCTTGTTCTGAATCTGCCTGCTGTGTGAAATTAAGATACGCCGTCCGGACCGAGGCTCGGTGCCCATTCGGACATGTAACACAGGTTTGGCAATCAGCAAAGTGTCATTTCAGGGAAGGTGACCTCGTCACTTCAGGTGACACTCACACACTGATATCCGGCCTTAATAGTACAGGAAAGTACAGACTTAGTGGCCATGATTGGCATGCTATGATGATCCAATTAATGAGTGAAATAACAACTTTGTTTGTGGGTGACTTGGCCTCCCAGGCCCCCGTCTTAGCATCTTTTTGTGAACTTTGGCAAAAAAAAAAAAGATTTATATAGAAATCGAGATTCTTCTCTTCTAAGATTTAAAATAGATTCAAAACTTCCACAAAATCTTTTTTTTTTTTTTTTTAGCTCTTTAACTCTGTAGACTGCCAAATAGAGCATCAAGACATTGAGCCGGCTTCACAGATGACTGGAGAAGATCCTGAAGTATGTACTAATTCATAATTTGACCTTGAATCCAGAATCGTTTTGAATCGAAAATCGATTCTGAATCGAATCGTGACCCCAAGAATTTAAATCGAACTGAATTGTGAGACACCCAAAGTGGCTCTTAAAAACGCTTCATGAAATTTAGAGCAAGGCTCATAAGTAGATCCCGACTTACTCAAAACAAAAACTTGATAAAAATCTTTGATGCTATTTCATTCAATGGGGATTGTGTTTTTCCTAACCTACTGTAGCTCGACTTGCACTGTGAGTGTTTATTTAACTTAGCTACAGCCAAACAAACCCTGCAGTGGCCAAAAAATATTCCCACCTTTAGACTTTGGGCATTACTTATACATCGTTACATCCTCGAAATACAAAATGAAAAATACAGGAGGATAAAAAAGAGGGCTCAAACTTTTGAAAAATGGAGAAAGGTTAGAACGCAGAAAGGTTTACAGACCGATGCAGAGCTGGCTAAACACTGAAGCTGCCCTTATCCTAAAGAGGCTATTAAAGGGGTTTGTCCCAGGTTGCATTTCAGAGACAATAGTACACACACATACACACACGCACACACACACACGCATCAGTGTAGTTGAGCTGCTGGTGAGTGCTGATGATAACGACCACAGTTTCCCCCCTTCATTAAACTCACACCACAGACCCATCTGCATCTTTTCACATGCAGCTGACTCCCTCTGAGCGCCATCTACACTCCATTCATCTAACCTGGACTGTTTTTTTGCCTCCTTAATCTCCCCCTTTCATATTCACTTAAAAAAACTCAGGCCTCCATTAAAGGCCATTTTAATCTGTCACCCCCTCCTCCCTCCTTTTGATGTGGGACTCTGGGAGATGATATACATGTCAATGGGCCTGCGGACAAAGGCCTTTTCACTCATGCTGGCCTAAATCCTTCACCCTCCTTTTCCGCTGACATGCAGGTGGAAAGGGCGGAGAAAGAAGGACTCGTGTTTTGGCCTTCTCTCCTCAGGGGTTGCTTCTGTAGATGCCCGGTTGGGATTGTGTCCCAGGACAGTCAGTAAGCCACAGTTGGACAGCTGTACAATAAAATAGCCCACTGCTGGCCTGGTTCCTCTAATCTCAGAGGATTTTTCAGGTCTGTGCTGAACAAATGTGCTTCCTGTAGGCTCAAGGGGACAGTTTTCTGAGCCTTGTGAGGCAGAATGTTCACTGTTCACTCCGCGCCTCAATGCAAAATAAAGCGCCAATGAATTAGGAGGTTTCTGTTGCTGTGGAGATGTATGGGCTCGGGGTTAAAAGTGCTGACTGCTGGAACTGTTATTAGAGGGATTGAGCAGGGCGATTGTACAGCGGGACAAAGAGGATGAGGTAAACACACTCATGGCTTCATGTGTCACTGTTGCCCTCTGGTGGCGGCATGCAGAAAATGCAGCCTGCTGAAATGAAGGTTAATCGAAGGCCACATGACCTAGGCCTAGACAAGACTTAGTTTTTATTTCAGTTTCTTTTCAGGCTTTTTGTGCCTTTTATTGGAAAGACAGGACAGGAGTGCTGACATCACTTTGATCACCATTAAGCATTTTAAACAATCTCCACATTTCTCAAAGAAGCAAACATTTTTTTTTTTTTTTTTTTTTTTTAAATGAGTCCATTCTAATTCAGTTTTGTCTCTCCAGTTCCTCAGAACGTGTGCAGACGTCTTCAGACTCCTCCCCTTCCTCGTGTTCATCATCGTTCCCTTCATGGAGTTCCTGCTTCCTGTGGCTCTGAAACTCTTTCCCAACATGCTGCCGTCCACATTTGAGACGCAGTCCAAGAAGGTAATCAAAACGCTGACGCTGCATGACACGGACAAGATGCATAAAATCAGTATAAGCTTTTATTTTGCAAGCTGCTGTAGGTGCACTTAAAGACACATTAGCTCAACGAAGGCTGCAACATAACGCACATCCTTTGTAGAATACAACATGCTGGTTGTAGTGTTGTGGACTATTTCCTCATCAAACAAAATTTAAAGATCTTTTGAAAACAGAATAAGCATCAAAATGTCGTTTATTTTGGTCATTATGCAGAATAATTTTCACCACACTGAATTTGTTTTCAGGAGGAGAGGTTGAAAACGGAGCTGAGGGTCAAACTGGAGATGGCGAAGTTCTTGCAGGACACCATCGAGGAGATCGCTCTGCGGAACAAAGTTGCCCAGGGAAACGTGACGGAGGAGTTCTCCACCTTTTTTCAGAAGGTTGGTGTCTCAAGTTAATATTATATTCAGGGTCTAATTAATCATTGTTTTGGTCTTGAAAACGGAGAGAGACTCGCAAATCGAATCATCTATGGAAATGCCACCAAATATAAAGTTGTTTTCTCTCTTACTGTGGAGAGATTTTCATGAGTCATTAATGAAGACAACTTGTTACTTGAGTGACACCAAACCACGGTAACTTTAAGCTCCTGTTTCAGTGGAAATAACGGGAGCTCGTTTCAGAGTTTGCTACTCTATTTATTCCCTCCACCTTAGAGGAATGTACTTCATTTGCTGCGTGACATCAAACGTAGTTTATCCCATGCTGGAGTGTGATTGTGGAGGGACAGGTTTGAGAAAGGCCCAGTGGATTATGAGATGTTTGGAAATACTCTCACTACTGCCCTCTGGTGGTAAAAAACAGAGGCTTGTCTCCTGTTGTGCTGTGTGATGTCAGTGGGGAAACAAGTGCTCTCAGATTAACAATCAGTGAATGTCTTTCCTCATGATTTTGAAAGCAGACATTTTTTTCCTGCGTTAGATTGTAGCCGACCGTCCTCCCTCAGAGAAATCAACTCTTTCTTCTTTGTAGATCCGGGACTCTGGGGAGCGTCCGAGTAACGAGCAGATCATGAAGTTCTCCAAACTGTTCGAGGACGAGCTGACGTTGGACAACCTGACCCGACCTCAGCTGGTGGCACTCTGCCGTCTCCTGGAGCTCCAGTCCATTGGGACCAACAACTTCCTCCGCTTCCAGCTCATCATGAAGCTGAGGGCGATCCGAGCGGATGACAAGGTGTGAATAAAACCTCTGTGACAGATCATTTCACTTTAGAGTAGAATCAAATGTTGGTCAGAGGTAATGGGCACAGCATTTTTGTAGTTAAACATTCCTTGATATTTAACAATTTCTTTACGTTATTATTCAAATGTTTGACACATTAAATATGACAGTGAGCCTATAATTCAGTCCTCTGTATGTTCTCTGTTTTTCCAGCTGATTGCAGAAGAAGGTGTGGAGACTCTGAACGTGAACGAGGTGCAGGCCGCCTGTCGTGTCAGAGGGATGAGATCTCTCGGAGTCACAGAAGATCGACTGAGAGAGCAACTCAGCCAGGTAACAACCACGACACCAAGGGTGGATATTTTCAGGATTCTCTTTGTGCACGCAAACATCCAATTTGTCCTCAGATGTAGAACTCGTAAAATTAAGTATTATAATGTTACAGTCCTGAGATGTCTGATTATTTCTCCACATCAGTGCAATGAACAATGTAATGAACATTTTGAGAGAGTTGATCTGACAGAGTTTAGCTGACTTTTTAATTGCGGTGTGCACTGTGCTTGACGTGGGGTAGGGCGCAGAGCGACAGGGGAGCGTGCACAAGCACAAATCATCGGCACAAATTGCCAGGTGAGCTCAGGAAAGTGGGACACCTTTCTATTGGACGCGCTGAGGTGTAGTCACGAAGAGCTGCGGCCAGGTTGAAAATTGTTTATCCTCCGCGCAGTGCACAGGCGGCAAGTGCGACCCTGCGCTGCACTCAAGCAATGAATTTGTTTGAGAGCGGCGCACAGTGTCCACCACATCCTGTCTGAAGGAGCCTTTACAGAGGGGGGGATTAATGAACAAATTAAAACGTTTCAGGAGATGTGTTATCGTCTTATGTTTGTCCATGTAAGATCATATATTTGTCTAAACCTGTGATATATTATGTTTGGCTTCTTGTAGTGGCTGGAGCTGCATCTGAACCAGCAGATCCCCACGTCCCTGCTGCTTCTGTCCCGAGCCATGTTCCTCCCCGACACGCTTTCCCCCGCCGACCAGCTGAAGACGACTCTGCAGAATCTGCCTGAGATGGTGGTATGTTAAGAGTCTGGAGTTCCTTTTAAACTATGGTGAAAGGAGAACACATAACTGATCAAAACTGGTCTGACAGACTTTTCTTGTCCATTTAAACAAAGATAAGGAATTTAGTGGTAGGATTAGTGAGAAAGTAGAAAAGCTGGCGCTGCATGGTCAAGTTTAGTTTTGTGTTTATTTGTCTATAAATGCACATATTTTGGTGCTCACTCTTCTCCTCTAGACAAAGGAGGCCCAGTTGATGGTGGCAGAGATGGAGCTCTCCCAAGTGGACAATAAAACGAAGGTGGAGACGACGCTGCTGGAGGAAGAGGCCATACGCCAGGACAACAAGGACAGGGCGATGGAGAGGCTGGCGGACGCTGCAGAGAAAGCTGTCAGGGTAACAACTCTTATGATGAAGATATTAGGTTCAGGATACTTTGTTTGTCCTGAAGGTAGATTTGTTCTGCAGCCTGCGAGATGATGACATCCTTTATGACACAATTACAAAAACGATGGAACATGAAACAGCACATTACAGAGAAAGAGAACTATTTCAAACATACTTAAACATGAAAAAATCCTAAAAAAAAGGTCAGGGAATGTAAGAGAAAGAAATATCAATCAATTAAAGCCCTTAATTAAACGACCTCTTGAAGTAAGCCAGGGTAAATCAAGTTTAGGACCAAAACAAATAAATAAATATGCAAATATCGGCAGGCGAGAAACGAAAGCTTTTGATTCTTTCTGCTCTGTAAAAAAGTGTTTTGGTTGTCTTCATACTCCTGTTTCATGGTCAAATAATTTCCCTTAAATCTTTGTTGCTCTGTAGTTATTTGTATGATTGACCGTTTGGTTGCTCTGTACAGGAGGGAGAGTTGGAACATGAAGCCGAGCGGGCTAAAGCTGTCGATGCTTCAGAGATTCTGAAGGACACCGCCCCCTTCATCGAAGGACTGAAGGTAAAGTCTGTGAGCATGGAGTCGGAGAGATCAGCCAATATTAACGATTCTTTTTTTTAACAGAATATTTGATGTATTTATTTTATATAAAAATGTAGTTGTATATTTGAATGTGAAGGTTTCTTGCGGCAATGACAAGACGATTTATGACATTTATAAGACATGCAGTATACAATATATCAGAGCTGTGCATCTCGTCTCGATAAGATTACGATTCTATTTGGTTTGATGTCACGATGCATCCTCAATTTTCTGTTTCTGCACGACTGCTTTTTAATCAATGAAGACAAGCAGTCCGATAAATATGAACTCCTTTTTTTTATTATTTAGAAAGTCAACATAAATGTCTTCACATTGTAAACCAAAATGAATTCATTCTATAAGTAGAGATGGGGCCGATCCGATCTCATAACGTTATCGGGTCAGATATTGAAGTAATTTACGTATCGGATATCGGGACTGACAGCAGATCAATGTCACTGATCAAGAAAGACGGTTTGGCACTTTAAACATTCTCAGCTCGCACAGTCTCACTTTGAAGACGTTCAGACTGAACTATAAGAGGTGTCTGCAAACCGTCTCCATGACGACGTTCAGACAAACAGCTCCTTCTATACGATCAAAAGTACAATTCTTACACGTCAGCTTAAAAGATTTAATTTGAAAAACCTGACAGTTGTTGCTGCGGCTTCCTGCTTGTATGTGAAGCCAGCACAATGCAATGCTGGTTTTACTACATCTTTGTGTAGCCTCACACTCATCACCCCTACAATGTGTAATAAAACAAACGTCATTCACGTATCATTTATATCGCAGTAGATTATGTTTCTTCCTTTAACTCTCTTCCAGCAGGAAACATTGATTTTGATATTGCATACTGTATGTCCAGGACTGTGATTCATGCATTAACCTGTTGCCTCCTTTTCACGTGGTCACTTCTGCATCTGTTGTATCACACAGTTTGAACGGTGGCAGTCATTCCTGCGCCTCCAGGTTAGGTTTAATGATGTCTCCTCCTAAATGACCCTCACATCCCCACCGGTTTATCCCTGCACGCACAGCATCTGCTCTTTCTCCGAGCGGACCCCAGATGACGGTTAAACAGCACTTGCATCTTATTCTGGCATTTGATTAAACTATTTCAGTCTGCCTTTTGATCTCCGGCCCAGAAGGAGCGGGAGGGTGATCCCAAATTACAGGAAATAACCTCTAAATGTACATTTTAGTGGCTGTGATGAGATGGATGTTGACATCGGCCTGCAGAGCGGAAGAAAATGAAGCGAGGGCAAACCACTACAGCTCATATTTAGCTGTGTGTGTTCTTAAGCAGGAGGAAAAGCAGACGGGTAATCATTGCAAACAGTGCAGACAAATCACAGAACAAATACAAGCACTGGAATCAAATAATATTTCCTTTTGACTAGAATCTGATACTTTCTACCTTTTCTTAAAAACCCTAAAATGCAGGCATCTATATTTATTTTGATTACGACACAACCATTTCCAAGTTCTTTCCTTATTAAAGAAAATCCCACTAACTCAGTGCACTGAAACGTTTGAAAGAAATGCCAAATATAACCTGCAAATTCTGCTTGGCCCGCATCTACATGAACCTCTCCTTCTCTTTTCCTCGTGGATCCTTCCAGGCTGTGTCACTGACCGAGATGAACCCTTCCTTCTTTATCTAACAGTCGTTACAGCTCCGCAGAGTTCTCCTCCTCATGTGGTTATGTGTGTTTTTAAGGGTTATGGGGAGTATCCCTGTGTCCTCTAGCTCTTCCCTCATTTACCCCTTTCTGTGTTTTCGGGTTGTCTCTGATGTGGGTTTTATATAAAATGCACATATGGTATTTGTTACTTTTAATACAGTGACTTACATTCACTTTTAGAGGGAAAATGTTGAACTTTAACTTCTGTTTTTTAAATCTTTCTTTAACTAAAAGTCCTCTCTAAAGCAAGTTGAATGTCCTTTGCATCATATGACTTATTTCACGTTTAACAAGCCTGATTTAACAAAGGTTTTTACAAAAGTAGTTGATGTTATTCATGTCATTTCAGAGCAACTTTATTCAATGGTTTGTTTGTGTTCCAGGGCGAGGAGATCACAAAAGAAGAGATTGACCTGTTGAGCGATGCGTGCACGAAGCTGAAGGAGCAGAAGAAGCTGCTGACTCTGGAGAAGGAGGAGCTAGAAGAACTGAAGGACGACGTCCAGGAGTACAATGAGGTGTCTGTCGTAGATCTGTCATTGATTGTTGTATTAATGCCATTCAAATCACGGGTTTGTTAAGAGCTGTGTAAGCTGTGTTAAATACTTGATTCTGATTGGCCAAGTCCGCAAATGACGGTCTGCTGTCCCTTACTAGCTCACCGTTGTCAAGAAGAAGAAAGTGTTACTATGAAGAGCAGTAGGCTGTTAGGAACGCAGCTTTAATCACAGACTCTGAATATTTTGGAGCAAATATGTGTTTTGTGTATGGAGCGATGTTGGAGTGGTTAGGGCGTGTGACCCATGTACAGAGGCTGTAGTACTCCAAGCGGGTGGCCCGGGTTCAAACACCACACTCTCTGTCCCTAATTTCCGACTCTATCCGCTGTCCTGTCTCTCCAATAAAGGCCCAAAAATAAATCTTTAAATGGTGTATGCATGTGGCTTTTCAGGATCTGGAAGAGATAAAGAAGGAGCTTTCTAAGACCGGCCAAGAGAAGGGGGTAGAGGAGTCGAAGGCGAGCAAGCGTTTGTCTAAGAGAGTGAACCGAATGATCGGTCGCATCGGCAAGATCATCCTGGAGCTGGAGAAGGACAAGGTCATCCTGGACGGACAGATGGACAGTGGAAGCTCACCACCTGTGGGGTAAGATTTGGATATGTTGTTCTTCCTACTGCTTTTTGTGATTGTTCATAATGTTGGGTTTAATTTCATGATGCTATGTAGTGTAGCTGCCGAGTAGCAACAAGGCCGTGTGCACGTTTGTAGCTGAAGTCTGGACGTGTTTAGCCTAGCTTAGCTCGGCTTAGCTTAGCAACATGAATGGACACAGAGAGATCACAGCTAGCCCGGCGCTGTTCAAAGTGACCACCCACATTTCTTATTAGTCTCGTAATCTAAATCCTGACACAGGAAGGAAGCGATCGTCGCCCTAGTTTTGAAGGCTTCAGGTTGAACCAGCTTCAGCGCGGCTGGTGAGAGGAATCACTCTGATTGGCTGTTCAGCTAAGCGAATCAGAGCACGAGAAGAAAAACAGAAGTGACAAAAGCTTGTAAACTACTTCAACTTTTTATCAGACATTACTCTCGATTAGAAGTAGCTATATTACAAGTGGTGAGCCACAGCGGTGTTAAAATGTTCTCCGTCCTCGTCCTCTTCCGGTTTCCCCTTTTTGGAATGACGATTACAGACTACCGCCGCCTGCTGGCATGGAGAGGTATTTCCTCTCACGCATGCGCAGAACATACGTGGTAGTTGGCCGTCGGCTGTAGTCTTTGCGGCGTGTTCTAGTGAAACTCAAGACATAAGGTGACGCCACAGTCGGCCTTTGTCGCCACTATTTCTTTGCCGTGTGCTTGTTGTGTCAGGGCCTTAAGTGTGGACAAGAGAAAGGAAATAAGCATATTTCAAGAATAGTTAAAAGAATTAAGAGAATGCTGTGCTGGCTTTCATGGCTTTGCTTCATGTTACAAGCTGTGTGTGTTTCTGTCAGACATCAAGCTTTTGAAAGTGAATGGTAAAGAGGCAACTATTTATAGAGAGCGAGACAGTATGAAGTCTCCTAAATTGTTGACTTTATCATTTTCTTTGGCTCTCATGGCACATCACAGCTTAATTATCAGCGATGTGTTATTATAAATCTTAGTTTTAAAGGCTTACTATGCGACTTTCAGAGCAGATTTTCAGACCCAGACAAATGCTGTCTTTGGACACACCTCCTTCGTCCTTCAGCTCCCCTCTAGCCTCCACACTCCCCCGACGCCTCTCCTCCTTTCCACCATCGAGTGTCTGTTGTCGGTGCTTTCACAAATACACAAAACTCCTGAAAACTCCTGAAACAGGTTGAAACAAGTGTGTGAACGCAAACAGCCTAATCTTTCACTTCAACTTTACCCGCAATTTTTCCAGCCAGCCCCTTAGTAAATTTTGCATGTTAAGTCGGAAGAGCTGATGTGAGAACACAGCAGGAAATTTCCAGGAAAATTCACCGCGAGTGGGGAGGGTGGGTGAATATTGTGCAACTGGCACACAAACACAGACTGTATGAGCACTGATTTCTGTTCGTCAGTATGTTCTTTACCGCTCTTTTGTTGAAACCATGATTTTGTCGAACTCTGCGTAGCACTGACAAACCTGGATATAAAAGCTAAATATTTATCATGGTGTTGGACCGTGTTGCTTTGTCCGCCACGTCCCTGTCATACTTCTTATGTCATGCCGTCAGTTGTGCTCTTATGCCACCCACCACCTCTAGAAGAAGCGTCCCTGAGTGGGAGAAACCGTCTCTCTTCCCCCACATGGTGACAGGGCTAGCGGTTTGAGGGGGAGTCTGAGCCTCTGAGTGAAACATAAACAAGCTGAAGGTAGCGCCATCCTGTCAGTGTGAACACAGACCTGAGAACAACAAACCCAGAGGGAGTTTGACTTCTGTCTCTTTCTACAAAGTTATTTCTCCACAGAATATTTACAAAGTGTAAAGTGATTTTTGCCATATTAGTATTCAGAAAGTCGCATATTCAGCCTTTAAGCAATGATCAGTTCTTAAACTTGACTTTTTGAACAATCCTCATCTTCTTTCTTCATCTTCATTTTCATCTTCATCATCATCATCATCATTATTGTTTTCATCGTAAAATGGTGGTGGAGATACAACAAGGAACAAATGGTTTCCCAGACGAATACACAGCAACATTTATTGTTAGTTATCAAGCTATGCCAGTTATTAGTTTACTGTTGTAAAACCAAAATAAGTTCCTAATTGATTTACAAATTTTACAGATTATTCTTTACTAAACATAGTGATGCCACAAGGTAAGCTCAACTGTGGAAAACCGCCATTTGCTTGCTTGCTAAATACTGACATTGCATCATGATTGTGGACCATCCGCTGCTGAAATGAGGGATGCACAGATCAGACACTGTTATCAGATATTGGCCCCATACTGGCTCATAGTAATGGATCTGGTATCGGGCGATTCATCGATATCAGTGTCATGGAAAGTGTTGGATCCCAAACTGAAATTGCATTGCAATAAGCTCCCCTTCCTGCTCCCTACATCAAAGTGCTGCACTCTGGGTGTTGTGCTCCCGTTGTATTAAAAACAGGGCTGTCAAATGATTAACATTTTAATCGCAATTAATCGCTAAATACTGATATTTAATCGCGATTAATCACGTTTGAAATTCTTTTATTTTATGTAAAAATATTTTATTTTTAAGCTGAGAGTCGTTTACCTGCTGTTTAAATTCAACAGTGCTTTTATTTTGAAATAAAGTAATGACCCTCTGGTGGATCAAAGGTAACAACATGAACTGAAGCACAGAAACAGGAAGTGGTTAGGGATCCCAAACTGAGGTCAAATAGCTCAAAGGTCAATGTGTGATGTCATAAGGTGGATATTACTTTGATCTGGTCAGCTGAGCTGTCTGAGAGTTTGTTAAAGTGAAATGAGACATTCAAAGACTTACATGAACTCAAATATTTCCAACAGTTATCAAAGCCAGAGAAATCCGTAATTTTATAGTTTTAACGGGACGTGTGTTGTTGTGGTGGCGTGACAAACATGATGTGTTTATCGTTACGCCACAGACTGCTACATAAGGAAACAGAAAGCTGCCGTACTGTTGCTGTTCGTGCTGCGGTGATTACTTGAAAACGTCGTCGGTTAACATATTCTCTTCCTCAGGTCGGTTTCGCCCGTTTGTCTTGACTACGGTCAACTCTGAGCTCGTTTTTCATCGGGGAGGGAGGGCGTAGCAGAGAGAATCACTCCCATGATTCTCCGCTTAGATTGTGGATTCTTATTGCTTAGATTGAGAGCCCCCTGGTGGTGGAATTTACGTACTGTGCGTTTAATTAATTGCGATTAAGTAGTTAATGCTGACGGCCCTGATAAAATACTTATTTTGCTCCCAAATAAATGAAATCAGATTTAGTAACTCTCAGTGATTGATTTTAAAGACTTAAAAAAGTCAAAGTGGCATTAGTTTAGTTTAGGGATTAACGGATGATTCACAATGTTAGATATCTGACTAAACACTGCTAACAATATCTTATACTCAAATTAAAATCTTGGTTAGTTTTTTTAATTGTTGTCATTGTCAAATAGAGCCACTTCAGCTTTGAACTCAATCAGCTTTAAAACCAAATTCCTAATAAAAACCCTCCATTAATTCAAAGTAACATGTTAGCATGAATTAACTTTCATCTAAATTTAACTTTGACGTGAATTGAAATCAAACTCCTAAATTTGTGTGATCGGTGTGATCTGGGAACCCCGAATGCAGCATGCTGACTTCTCCACCGCATTTTACGTGCGGTCAAACCTTGTAACCGTTTCCTGTATGCAGTCTGTTCTACACCTTCAGGGAGAACCTCATCAGCATCGACGAGCTGATCGGCGTCATGCGGCAGATCCAAAACATTCCAGAGCACAAGCTGCAGAGCATCGCCGACGCCCTCGACGACAACAAGGACGGGAAGATCGACATCGACGACGTCATCAAGGTACGATTGAAGGAGGATACGGCTCAGATTTATCTTCTGCTTTTCATAGTTTAGTTTTATTAGTAACCTGATGAAATAATCTTTGTAAGTTTGGTTTTGAGGATGAAAGAGGGGGGGGGGGTCATTCAGCTCATACAAGCAAATCAAACTTCTGTCACCTTTTTTATCATTTTGAGAACTGTTACGGCCTCCTTAAACAAAATAATTAAATCCAAGGCTCGCCACACAGATTTAAAGTTTGAAAACCTGGAAACCACGTTTTTTTGAGCTTCTATTGAATTCCTTTCACATCGCATCATCCCAGGTGGTGGAGCTGATCGACAAGGAGGACATCGACATCTCCACCACTCAGGTGGCGGACATCATGGTGATGCTGCAGAAGGAGGAGAAGCTGATTGAGAAGGGGAAGGCCAAAGACAAGGCTGAAAAAGAGCAGGCAGCCACACTCAACAACTAACTCATATTCCAAGAAAGACACACAGCACTTGTTCAAAAAACAAAAAAATAGAAAGACCACTGAGAAGTTTGTGGCTGGTACCCGGACAAAGAAACCCGGCACACCAGAACCTTCTGGACAGGTGACGAGAGCGTCCTGAGGTATCAGCTGCCTTCTCAAAAAAAACGCCATTTCACCAAAAATATAGCTCCTAAAGTAAAAATGAAATCGAAGGCGCACTGCCTCTAAAAAACGCACAAAGCTAAAAGAAAGTGAGATTATGTTAAAACTCTTCTGGACTAATCATGTACCGTATGTTAAATAATTTATTAACACAAGGAACAGAATGACAGGAAGCCGTGGGTTGTTCTCCAAACGTTTGGAATTGTCAAAGGAGAAAATAGATCAAAAGTTAAGTTTGAGAAAATATAATCAGAAGATTTATCGTTTAAAGTTTGAGGTGAACCGTCTTGCCTTTCCTTTCCTCTCCGTTCATGTCATCATCTCAGAGAAATGAGCGATCATTTCTGGACTTTGCACAAAGAA
The DNA here is from genome assembly GCA_020745685.1 of Tautogolabrus adspersus. NCBI lineage: Eukaryota > Metazoa > Chordata > Actinopteri > Labriformes > Labridae > Tautogolabrus > Tautogolabrus adspersus. The sequence goes on from CM036552.1 coordinate 24,125,758, forward strand.
AATCATTGTCATCACTTTTATTTATCCATGCTACACTCATATTGTGAACTAACCTGTTATTTTTAATGAACTGTACACGGACAGGGTAGCTCGTCGCTGGATGAAGCACGTGTAAATGGTGGCTGCAACCAAATATGTAATAACACCGAGCAAATTAAGTCGTTCAACTTCACAAAATCATGTGTGGAAGTTGAATCAGAAAGCTTTATAATCATTCTAACGACAGAAAATAATTTCCTCTAAAACCAAAGTACACGGAGAGTTTGTGCTGTGGAAGTGTTGGATGTTTGATTTAAAAACCAAGGACCGAAGCTAGCAACATTTACATCAACATATAAAAGAATAATATTGTACTGTTTTTGCTTTTTATTTTGTATTAATGTAATAATATGTCGTCTAAATTTAGCACAGCTCTTCTTATATATCTTCCTCTTTTGTTCTTTAGTTCTCTCTAACAAGCCAAAGTTGCACTGTGTCTAAAAACAGATCCATAGAACTCCTACAATCAGCAAAAAGACGACCGATACGGGAATTTGAGACCGGGGGCGTGTTCAGACTTTTTGTGCAGGGGTGGCCCTGAAGTTTGTGTGCACACACATGAATGAAGAGCATTTATTTACCCGTCTGTCTGCACTCATCACATCGACTTTTAAGACCAGATAATGTCGATATACACATCTTCTAAGCTGAATTCTTCAAGGACTCAAAACAAATATGTGCGACCAAAGTCACAATTTAAAGTAGTGTTGTAGTACTCGAAATCGGTCTTGGTCTCAAGATATGACATCTTCTCGGTCTTGTTTTGGTCTCGGAGCACGCTGGTCTCGGGTATGTCTTGGTCTCGGTTAGTGTGGTCTTGACTACAACACTAATTTAAAGTACTTAATGAATTGCAAACAAACATCTGCACACTGAAAACTATGAGCTTCCTGTTGCGACACAGCCTAAGTGGTGGATTTTAACACAAGTCCCACCTCTGGCAAGGCAAATAGCCAATCATCGTCAAAGATTTTGGGGTGGCCAATAAGATTTGAAGGGGGTCCATGCCACACCTGGCCACGCCCCTTTTGAGACACATCCCAAGTCATAATTTAATATCGGAAAAATCTCCAATTATCAATATGCAAAGTCAATTTATCGAATCTTTAAGTTTGAATGAGAAAATCTCTTCTCATGTGGAGTGTGCACAGATGTTGAGTTATTATGAAAATGCAAAGATAATCAGAAGGCTGCTTTCTTTAACTCTTATAAAGAATATTTAACATTTAAACATTGTAAAACTATTTCTTCTCCGCTGTGTCGCTCTGCTGCAGACACTGCTGAGAGTATTATAAACTATTGAGTGTGAGCGCACTCTGCTGGACAATCTGTGTAATGTCACCTTTTCTAGGTCACCTTAAAGCTCCTGTGAGGAGTTTTTTGGTTGGTTATGAAACAGAAAACAGAATGAAGTTAATATTGAAGCTTCTTTATGAGCCTCAAAAGCAAGAAAGACCAACCGCATAAAGATTGATTGTTTCTTTAAGTTGATCTTAACGGCTGAACATGCTGCTGCAGGGTCGGTGTCAAGCAAGACGATTAACACACCCCTGTCAAAAAGACGTGTTTGACTGTAAACATCTGGATTACCAAAGAGATAATAGGAACAGATTTGACAGAAGGAGGCGCCAAAATCGGCACAAACCAAAAGTTCCTCACAGGAGCTTTGAGCACTATCTTCTGTATTACATAAAATGAAAAGTGTTTTCTTCTGCACCTATTAGAAAACAGAAATTCTGATACCCATTTACGTGATTGGACGGCAATATTGGCACATCGCTATACCAGTGAGGCTCTGACTAGCTGGTGTATGAAAGCAGTGAGGACAATATCAGTGTTGGACCGAGTGTTTGTTTCTGGGAATCGTAGTCTGAAAGTCGTCTGAGCGGCTTCTTGTGAATGTTCGGTGGTTTAGTTCGTGCTCATATTAACCTTGACAGATTGAAGCAAAGTGGCCTTCTCTAGATGTTCTAGGTCGTATCCTGTTGTATATTTATTTTGTTTAGAGCGTTTTGTAAAGAAAGTTAAGGCAGACATTCTTCTCCTGGAGGATGAACTTGATGTCATTTAGTTTTTTACGACGATGTGAGTGCAGGTGAAGATCAGGTCGTTTGACGCACATACCGATTCCTCTGTTTTTGATTTGTTTGCACTGTGGCGATGAATGTGTGTGAAGAAAGAAAAGTGGGGATTTAATTCAATATTTGAGTCAAATACTCTGTTAAGTCTTCTCTCTTCCTGTGGATGTTTGGTAAATGGTGTTCACACGGCGATCAGCTCGGCAAATGTGTTTGTTTAGTGGAAAATTCTGTTTTCGGACCCATCTCGTTTTCGAGAGTCGTCCTTTAGAGAAGAGCTCTGCTGTGAACATAGAAGACAAAGCGGTACTGAAGTGGAAGACGCTTAATTTCATCTGTTTATTGAATCCACTCTCAGACGTGTAGACGATTAAGAGGTCGTTCATCTCTCATGAGACGTCGTCCCGGTCTAGACCCAGCGTTCCCCTGACAGGACGAGGGCTCCTGCTTGGTCTGGGACCAGTCAGACTGATGGGTGCAGGGTAAACACTCGCCCAAACATGGTGCACAGCCAGCTTCTCTGGAGGGTTGTGTTTAGGTTAGAGACGACCCTGCGGGACATGGCACGCTCCCTGCAGCATAAATCAACCGTCAGTGTAAACACCTCAACGAAATATTGTGACAACCTCTCGATTACACTTGGCAGGAGAGTGGTGTTTGTGAAATCACGCCTGACAGGACAAACTCAGGGGAGCGCTGTGTACATTTGCAGGCACTGCCACTGTTTCTACGCACAGAGTAGCAAGAGGTCTTTAAGACGGGGAGGTACTTTAGTGTTCTTAAGGCTGGTGGAGATCAATACGTGAGGTTCAGAGTGTTCAGTGTGTTGACAAAGAGACTCCAAAGGTGAACACAGAGTAGAAGTGAAGCAACTCAGTTTGATTGCACACTCAACCACGGCTAAAACGCAACGCAACATCTGCAGGAAACCTCTAACGATCTTACCAAGAGACACGTTTGACATGTTTCAGAGTTGTAAAATCTCCTTTACTCTCTCATCAATCACTGTGCAGAATTTGGCTTTTATTAACCTTCAGATTGTGTTACACGTTGGATGTTTAAAATAAAAAAAGGAGGACATTTCTGTCAGATAAAACCACCTCCACGTGTACAGATAAGATCAGTAGAGAGATGAACCGCCCTACTTTGTCCACAGGGGGCGCCACAATCGACACAACCCCAAAAGTTCCTCACAGGATCTTTGAATCATTCCGAGTTTCTTTGAATATTTGTATTCTTTCACAGTTTGTGTTACTGCGTCCCTGAACTACTGTTATATGAGAGGATGTGATGATGTGTTGAAACCCTTCAAACCTTCAAACGCATTCACGAAATCCTGGAAAAAATATCTCCAAATTTTGAAATAAAGCATAATATAAAATGAACGTCAAACGATGATGTTTGCTAATTCTCCCAAAACAACAGAAATCCTTTAATAGTCAGGTCGCAACATTTTTTATTACTCTTCAACACCACGTGTTTTCAATTGATGAAATCTCTGCTATGCTGATCGATAATAACGAGAAGCACCAAAGCAAAAACAAAAAAACAGGTCAGATTTTCTGTCATTATTTTAACCAAAAGCTTCCGCGAGCAAAAGAGAGAGAGAGAGCAGCGTCTATAAAACGAAACATTTAGGAAGTGAAGCACTGCAAACGCAAAAAGATTTGTGCAATTTGCAGTTTTGCAGGAGTTTGATTTGTGATTAAAAGCAACATTTGGACTTTGCCTTGGGCTTATTTTTGTTGCCGTGGTATCAAACAGGTATTGATGTTGTTTGATTTTGACTAGAAATATCTCAAAGTTTAAAAAAATCTGGCATTGTGACGCCCCCAAAAACAGAAAGATCCTGCAACTTGTCTTTGCAGGTCGTCAGTGTGCTTCCTTCTCTCCGGGGCTGCAGTGTTTGTAGTCGGGCAGATTTCAGAGCTCTCCGCTGGGAGCGGTGTTGCGTTGTGTTGTTCGAGCTGCTTTCTTTTCAAACATTACAAACGATGAGAGGAGAGATTCAGTTGGCAGGAGAAACTTTATTTCGACTGTTTCAGCTGCTTGCTGTCAGAATACTTCATCCTGCTGTCTGGAGTTTTGCCGCTGTGTTATTGCACTATTATACATTTTTGATACGGGAGGTGTGAGGTGGTGTTCGGACTCAGGGTGTGAAAGTGGAGTTTGCTTTGTGCAGCTTCAGGAGCTGAAGTCGGTGTGTCCGTTGCGATTGAGGAGACAAACCGTCCTGAAAAAGATTCCTGTCGAGTTTTAATGAGAAAAAGTTGTTGACCTTTTGTACTAGAAGAACAAATATTGAAAGCAATAAGTCATTTATGCAACATGTACCTTATTTTGAGTTTTATTTGAATCCTTTTTGTGAGGTGTTAAAGCATATTGTAATATATGTACATTAGAAACATGGTGCAGAAAGCGAAGAAGAGGAGGTGTGTCTGCCTCTCTCCTCGATATCAGGCTGCTTGTTGAGATGATTTGCTTGGTTATTATCCCGACTTTTTGATGACAGATGTACCCGCTATATTTCCTTTTATAAGTATTTTGCACTAGACCTTTTTATCGCTAGAGGAATGCTACTTTTTTGTAGAATATATACAAGTATACAAGTTTTCTCCTGGAGGAGGGAGAAGGGAGAACTGGAGACGGACGGCGAGGATCAGCAGCTTATTTTAAAGTCAGGGAAACACGATGCAGGGTCAGAGTCTGTTTGAACACAGACGCACGTAAAGGAGCAGCTAAGACCTCTCAGGTTCAACTTGAAAGTCTGGAAAAAAATCTTTAGAAAACTAAATCTGATTTTTTAGTACGACCCCATTTCCTACAAAGCTGGGACGATGTGAGAAGTCTAAATAAAAACAGGACGTGATGATCTTTAAAGCATTCAAACCTCATATTTCACTGAAAATAGCACAAAGACAGATCTCAGTGTTTGGAGCTTTGTACGCCTACTATGGATTTGATGCCAGCAACATGTTACAAAACATTTGGGACAGGGTCTCGAGCGTCACCTCTTCTGTGACAGCGTGTCCTAACAGCATGTGAGCGTCAGATATCTCTCCACACCGCACATCAACAGAAGCTCTGTGTCCACTCAGCATCCATTAAATATTCACCTCTCCACTCTGTGAAATTCAGTTTCCCCCTCGCAGACGCTATGACGTGTTGGGGCTTTGGTTATGAAGGTGGAGAAATGGAAGCGTGGGGCTTTGACGGCGGTGAGCTGAATAACATTTTTCTTCGGGGTTCAGGCTTAAAAACAGCGCATGGCGGCGCCAGTAGCCTAGATGTTAGTGCGTGCGCCCCATGAACAGAGGCTCCAGGCGGGCGGCCCAGGTTTGAACCAGACCTGTGGCTCCTTTCCCGCATGTCATCACCCACCGTCTCTCTCCCTGATTCCAGACTTTATTCACTGTCCTGTCTCTAAAATAAAAACCTTAAAAACATCGCATCGCGTCATGTCGCTGCGTCGCCTGCAGGCTGATAAGACACTCAGGAATCAAGCTGATTTTGTCGCTGATGCTCGCTCGTGTTGATTGCTGTTAGGACACGCTAACAGGAACCCAGGAGACTAGTTGAAATAATTTAGAATATCTAATAAATTTGACTAACCTGTCGCCAGTTAACCCTAATAAATTGTGAGATGTTCCACCGGGTGATTTTTATTTTGTCGCCACTGTCCCAACTCTTTTGAAAGGTGTTGCCTTGACCTCAACTTCAAAACAGGCACATCATTCCACAAAAAGCAGAAATGTCAACATCTGATTTGTTGTTTTTGTGCTATTTTTCATTAAATATGAGGATTCAAAGTTTGACAAATGATCAGATTCTGTTGTTAATGACGTTGTAGGCCGACACAACGTCCCAACTTCTTAATGATAGTGCAGCCACCATCTCTTAGAAGAGGAACGTTAATGTTCAGAAGTTGTGTTCAGGCAGAACGTGAAGCCCGAAACAGAACACGTCGAGGTGTTAGCTATAAGCTAACTAGCGAGCGACGCAGTGATCTGTTTTCAACTCATCGTTAACTCTGAATCTGTCCGTCTCATGTTTTCATACAAACCCAGAATATCTGAGATTTATCAAATCAGCTGAGAATGAAAAGATGACGCGTGCTTCGCTTTGTGCCTGAACACATCTTCAGCGAGTCGTTTTCAGGTTGTAAAGGATTAAAAGCGGCTTGTTGGACGCCATGATCGGCTCTCATGATATTAAACGCCCAGACGTAGTTTTCAGAGGTACTTAAAAAAGATTTTAAAAGTCGCGGTGTTGATCTGTTTAAAAAAACAACAGAGAAACGTTTAAAAGGTGAGGCGACATGTCACATCATCTTTGGTTATATTTGTTTTTTAATTTTAATGATCGCCCACTGGAGTTTTTGTTTTGGACATAATCATCATGTTTTATTTATTTATTTATTTAATCAAGTTTTTTTATTCATTCAAATGTAGAAATGGACCTGAACTGGATTTGACCTGTTTGAAAAAAACTCCGTGTTCGTGTTTAGACTCACATCGAGTATTTCCTGTAAAAAAAACACATCAGTTAGAAAAAGTGAATCAGACGTGTTGAATAAACTTTGGATGATCCTAGATTCTTCTTTGTTTCATTTTCTTTCCCGTTTTGCATCTCATATTCTCTGTCGTCTCTCCTCACTCTCACACAGCTGTTTAAGGTTGTGTGTGTGTGTGCGTGTGTGTTTTTGTGTGTGTGTGTGTGTGTGTCCTCCTAAGTCTTCCATGCAGCCATTTTTTATTCCTCCTCATCCCTAACCCTCAGTCCTTAGGCCCCGTGTCCACCTTACGTTTTTTCAGGGCAGTAAAGCGCTGGCTGTGCGCTCGGGAGTGATTGAATGAAGCGTTTGTGCGCTGAGAAGAAAAGCGCGTCCGTCCTGTCTCTATGACAACCGTCTGTTGATAACGGCCGCTGTATGACCGACACTGCTCCGTCACTTTTTACTGCACGTTTTATATTTGAGATCGTTAATTTCCCGATCAGACACGGAGCAAAGAGGATGTTGGTACAAGACACAGGCGGCAAAACTACGGGGAATATCATACATTTGGAAAAGAGCGCCGGTGACGTCAACATCTGAAGGATTGAAAGATTTTCAACTTGACCGCTCAGAGCGGACACAAAAAAGGCGAAACACTCGGAAAAATAACGCTGGGTGGGTCGCTGCGCTTTTATCTGCTGCGAACGCTCTCTCCTCGTTGAAAAAAAAGACTCAGAAAAAAACGCTAGGCGGACACGTGGCCTTTAAGTCCTTACCCACTCACCACATCGTCGCCCCTCTCCTCAGAGTGCCTCCGTCCTCTTTCGCTGGAATGTAGCCAGACTTTCATGCAAAATGACCAGGGTGAAAGTTTGTAGAACAGAAGGTTCACAAAAATACATGAAAAGTGACAGAGTAAGCAACAAAAGGGAGAATGAATATAGAATCAAATAATATCAATCGTAACAGAGAAAATCCCACGAGTAATGATGCTCATCGCTGGACATTAGGATCCAATGGAGGGAAGTTAAAAGCTGCTCACATCTAGGAGGTTACATCAAACTGATGAAGAAACTACGAGGGGAGTGGTGGGGTAAAGTCGACAGGCCCAGTATAGAGTTGGGTAGTCATGTACCCGCAGGTTTACATCCCCCCAGGTTCAGGGGGTTGTATCTGGGGGCCGGCATTGGACACCAAATCTGCTCTGGCGCTGTAAGCGAAAAAAATAGAAGTTTATATTTTTAGGAATTTAGTTTCCACAAAGAAAAAACGAGCTATACGAGAGCAGCACGGCACTTTAAGAGATTTATGTCACTGATTTTGTTTCGTGTGTAAGATGTGCAGAAAAGACAATCAGAGCTGGAGCGAGAACTGAAGCGGGTCTGAGGGGACTTTAGTCTCATAATCTCCCTTCATGATAACCTTTAAACATTTAACCAAGAACACAATCTGTCCCTTCACATGACAAAGTTCTGTGAGTGCCTAAACAGAAACAGAAACATGATCAGTTTCATGAGAATTCTTTCGCTATAAGCAGATATTGGAGGGACACAGGAAATACTTGCTGAACGTTCAGAATTTAAGTGTCAAGTTGTAGATTGTGATTATGTTTCCTCGTGTGTTGCACCTCTTTTAAAATGTGTCGTTGTGTAAGCAGGGTTGGTAAACGCAGGAGAGTTACGGCAAACAGTGTTAAAGGAAGAATGTGCGACTTTGTCGCCCTTGAGCACCAGCATGAAACCAAAACAAACTGCTGTTTAGAGACACCTCCGCTAATCTGAAGCCTCCGCTCTCCTCCTGCGACACACCTCTAATCCCTCTCCCCTTGCGTTTGCACGAAGGAGTTATCAAATGGAACGAACCATAATTCAGCGCGATTAAGCGCAAGTGGCGGACAAAATTGACCTTTGCTTGAGCTGCAGTTGCCTGTGGCCTGCATTGTTGTGTTAGCAGGCCAATGTTAGCGCTCTTTAGTAAGCTCGTAGCTTCATATTGCCACAGAATGAGCGTGATCTGAAAACGCTTACGTGACATCCAAATAATCAGTGAGTATGTTCTTCTTCTTCTTCTCTCTAGTCCTTGACTAAAACAGCTTTTATACACAAGGGGAGGAGCCGGCCGTCCCGTCCATGTAAACACGACTCTGACAACAACACAGCCAGCGGGACTCGAGCTTCTCACTCATTGTAGACAGTCATGACTCAGAGAGACATTTACAGGAGAGACTGGATTTCTGCTGTATTTATGTGTAACATGTCGCACATTCTTCCTTTAACATTTAAAAGATAGGACGAAGAATTTGACGTTTTATTGGATGGAAACAGATGGATCATTCAGAGGTCCTACATGTTGTATAAACTATATAGATATATAATTAGGCCTTCTCTTTTAAAGTATAATTTTACTGTAAATATGCTCAGAAGTCGGTTGGATTTCCTCGATGTGCAGCAGTTAACACCATCCGAGGCTGCATGGTGAGGAAGAAACATCCTTCACTGGGTTGCATGAAAGTTTGCAGGTGAAAATGTTCAACCTGTAACTTCTGAATCTGCAATGTTTTCATATTTCACATGTTCCTGCTGCAAAGACAGAATCCTCCACAGACTGTGAGCTGGAGACTCTCCTCACAGCGCTGTGCTGATGACGTTTTCTCTGATATGTAAACTAACTGGACCAGAATGCTTCACTCTCAGACTCTGAGGAAACGTTCAGGATCTTCATCTACGGTTTAACTCAAGACGTGGAGGAAGAAGAAGAAGAAGAAGTGACTGTTGGGACACACAGCTGACGTCTTTTCAGCTGACATTTCATCCTATCACAGGTGCTTCATTTTCTACTCTAACAACGTATATCTCATGTATGGTTTTCTGCAACATCAGTGCCTGGGGATCATTTTCACGCTCGCTCCTTATCCGACAAAAATGATGGCGCTGCATAAAACAAGCTGTCCTTCAAATCTTTTTGATGCTGGTAACACATTTAATTGTTCACCTCTTGTTTGGGTCAAAAGGAGAAAGTGGTTTCAACGACTTCAATGTAAAAAAAAAAAAAAATCCTATAACGACTGAAGTTAGTAAAAAAAAAGAAAAGAGGTTTAAATACAAAATAATAATTAGGGCCAACTTTCCGCCGTCTCCAAACTTGTTTTGGTAACAAATCTTTGGTCCAACAACTCACAGTCCTTGACTCAACGGTCCCGGGTTCGAATCTGACCTCTGCCCTTTGCTGCATGTCATCCCCCCAATATTTCCTGTCTCTCTTCAGCTGTCCTCTCTAATAAGTAAGACAACAGTGCAGTGGTGAGGAGGGCACGCAATCCTGAAGAAAACAAATGAAGCATATTTGTTGGATCAAGATCAAGAGAGGTTTATTCATAAAGTCTTAAAGTCAGAGTCACCTCGCCGTAATTGTCAGCATCTCTCTGACCTTCAGTCGTAGCAGCAGACTAATGTGATTTACTACAACCAGAAACACGCTCATTCACTCTGCTGCGTCTTCAGTGCCTTTTTAATATTCAGTTTGATTTATTACATTTCCTTCGCTTGCTCTTGATATTCAGTTTAATTCCAATGTTTGTTTTGTGTTTGAAGGTTGTATAAGTTAAAACAGGGGAAGCGTTCTGTTTCTGTGTGCACTATGCATGCGTGGGGTTCCCTCCTCCCACAGTCCGAAGACGTGCTCGATGAGTTAGTTGGTGTCTCTAAATCGGTTTATATAATATAATTCTCTTAAAAACACACTTTGGATGAACCACATTGGTGCTAATAGATAATCTAACACCTACCAGATGATGCCATCACTGTTTTATTTCGCTTGTTTCGTGTGGCTCCAGGCGTCCTCAGTTCAGGTTCTTTGTGATTATATTTTAAAACCATGTTAGAGATTTATGCTCACTGCTGTTCTTCCCCGAGTCACGGCAGCTGAATGTCACATTACAGGCCTCATGTTGCAGTGAAGGAAATAACATTAAAATGTGGTGTTAGTGATGATCATTTTACTCGTATCTGTCGTAAAAGAAGGAGAAAATGAGCGGCGACCATCGATGTAAATCTTCACAAACATGCAGAGGTTTATGATCCCTGTTCAGGGTGAGAACTGTTTAAATCACACTATGCTGTCTGTCTGTCTGCTCTTCTTTATAATCTGCCTGATGAACGAAGGAGACCTGAACACTCCTGAGACTCCTCCTGGATTATTCACACGCTGTCGTTCACATCGCTTGAAACAAACTGCAATAAATCTCTGAACACAGCTTCCCTCTGCTGCTCTGTCGTCTCTGATTGCTGTCTGTTGTATTCGGCCTGTGGTCGTCCACAGTGAAGCCATCGCACAGGTCTCCTTGTGCAGGTACCTCTGGGTTCATAGAAAACACTCTCTGCTTGAGAGTCTTTGCTGCAGACTGAGAGTGTATGGAGTTTTTGAAAGCATTATCAGATACTAGATAATGGTCTGGTACGGTCACTTGTCTGTTCGGCTGAAATCACAGATAGCTCGTCTTGTGCAGACTGTGAAAAACATGGGCGATAAAACAGACAGCTCTCCAAACACTTTATGAATACTGTGAACAGACAACATACTTCACTCTGAGTTTCAGCTTTTACCCTCTGGGAGAAGATTCAGGGTCCCTCAGGCTGAACCACTTATATCCAGTAATATTCTGAATAAGAGGTGATGTAGGATGTGCCAAGGAGCCGTGCAATATGTCAATATGTCATTACTATAGGAAGGTGTTTTTATGTGTATAAATCATTCTTTCTTGCATCAAATAGAAAAAACAGAGAAATACATTCGATCCTGGTTTTGGTCTCAAGATCTCTCTAGAGGGCGGCAGTACCTCAGTAGGGACATGGGTTGGGATTCAGAGAGTCGCCGGTTCAAGTCCCGGTGCAGATCAAAGTATGGAAGTTGGTCCTGTAGCTGGAGAGGTGCTAGGTCACTTCCAGAGTACTGCTGAGGTGCCCTTGAGCAAGGCACTGAACCTCCAACAGCTCTGACGCACTCCCTGTGTAGCAGCCTCACTCTGACATCTCTCCACTAAAGCATGTCGACATGCACACGTGTGTGATCTGAGCCTATGTGTGTGTGAGAAGCATGTCTCAGTATCAGAGAGTAAAACCAGAATTAGATCAAAAATAAAACTAGTAAAGTAAATATGTTAATAAAAAAACATGCTTTGCAAATCCACCCAAAACTGAAATAAATCAATGAAATAACAACATAGATAAATCTAATGTAAACTCAGACTACGCAAGAAAATGTTCTTGCAATCTGCCGAAAGGAGTCGCTAAAGAACTGACAATAAGAAGGAAGAACATGATATGTCCTTGGCATTCAGTTAGGTGTTGTTTGCAGTGTGGCCACTAGATGGCAGTGTGAGACTGCTTTGATTGAATGAATAAATCCTCTGAGGCCTATTCTATTTATTCTTGGTCTTGTGAGTTATGAATGAATGGACGAATGTCAGCCACATAACAGGAATAAAAGAAATGAAGGGTACTGTCGATGCTCTCACATTTTGAGTGTCGGATGAGGTGGGAGGAGCTTCACCGTGTCAGAAAAACACAAACTAATTGACTCTGAGCCCTCTTTAGGCTGCGATTGTGTAATCGTTCTCGTCTCGTTACGTTTCCTTGTAAGGAAACTCCAACCGCCAGCTTCTCCACCTGGCATCTCAGCAGAGAAAACAAACCATAAAAAGTGTTTTCAAAGGCTACGTGAAACTGAGCCGAACTCAAAGCTGCTTCTGCTTAATGAATGAGTGAACTTTTCATTTGTGGGTAAATTAGGAAAAACGCATTTTGTTCCTTCTTGCTTCAAAATGTCAGGATGAAATAAATAAGTTGTAGCTCTAGGCAGACTGGGGTTTGTGCAACAACGGACATATTTTTCTTTTTAACTATACTGTTTTTATTCATGAAACAACAGGGCTCACACATCCCCCTCCCAACGCCTTCAATTTAACGCTAACTTATCTGCACAATGGGTGCTTCACACAACAAGTGCCTACACAATCTGACAGTAGACAGTCCCTTCTCTCCGTGCTGTATCCTGTTAGGACCTACTGTTCAGTAGGCCGATATCTGTTCCTACTTCGTCTGATTCATTCAGTGTGGAAGTGGCGTCATTAGCCCGCCTCATGTTATTGACACTCCAGCTCAGATGTGATATGCACGATGGCTCAGTAAATAATACAAACCTTCACATTGCATGTAAACTATTTAACAACTTAACATTTGAAAGGCGTGTTACCCGAACCGTCCGCATCCATCCTTGTTTGTTTTGATTTGGAGGCGCACGTGAAGTGACGTTTTACATTTAATTTGGCACAGCATTGTGGGTGTTAAAATACAAATCATGTCATGATGCATCCAAACCAAACTGCACAAAACCTGGAAGTTAGCATCCATCCTGAAATGTTCAGTCTACTGAGGTGGACCCAAAAAATGCCCACTGAATGACCACGAGGGTTCAGTCTACTGAAACCCCCTACTGAAAAGCCTGCACTCCATACTGAACTGTGGCTTTTCGGAAAGGGCTCCCAGGTGCAAAATAGAAACAGGTAGTCTCACCCAATGCCTGTGGTGTTTCAGAAAAGTACAGCAGTTCTATAGCCTCTGTCCATGGGATGCAACAGAACCGCTATGTCATCAGCGACCCATTACAGGATATCTGAGGAAATTTTGTTGCCTCTGACCCCGAAACTAAAATATGAAGTGCCAGCATTTTAGGCAAAAAAATTAGCTTCCAACTTGTGGCAACACTTTGTTGGTCCGTTTCCATGTCCGTTCTTAATGTCTGCATGCACTTAAGAATTGGTTTCCAAGATTGGTTTGGAGATCTGCAGAGATGCCTGCAGAGAGAAATGGCTGCACACCCCATCCAAAACCTGAACTGTAACACCAACGAGCCTAGGTTTAATCATCTAGCATCGAAGTTGGACCTCACTAAAGCTCTTGTTTTTAGGTTTTCTGCAGATTTCAGAATCATATACTCTTGGTTTTAAGAGGGGTGCTAAACTGTAAAGATCTCCCCTTGAACAATGAAAATATCAGTCAAATAAAGAACCTTTGCTGCAACATCATACATAATTACAGTTCTTCAGTGCTGGTACACGAAGTGTTACAGCTCGGCTCTTTGTATACAGCTCACACTCAGTACGTTTTCTCTGAGTGGCTGAGCTGCACTGAGGCCTCTCTGTAGCAGAGAGAGCGTCTCCAGGCCTGTCTCCCTTCCAGACCAAACACACATCCATCTCCGTCTCCCGGCTGCCGCTGACCTCTGCTATCTGGCGTCGAGCTAACCTTCACTCTGGCGTCCGTAAACAGCCTGGCTCGTCACCGGGGGCCACCCAGCCTCTGTGGTCGCTCACAGGACTCTGCATTAGAGGGAGATGATGATGAACGACTTGGAGCGTTTCAACATTGCAGAGAGTGCACACAGAAGTTTTGAAAGAGGTTATAAAACTTCCCAGAACTTCTCACAGCGGTTGTGTTTCTTTAATCTGCGTGAGCTACATGGACAGGGGCGCCGTTTTTCATTTCTACAACAGGAGATATAACCTGGGAAAAACTGAAAACCACTGTAGTTAATATGTGTTTTTATGCAGGTACACTGCACACATTTTACCAACAATGCCAACATACAGTATTTGTGCAATTTAGACAGTGCTCTCTCTCTCTTTCAGCTCGTTCAGTTTTTGATTAGGAATCAGACTGAAGATGTCGTGAAGTTTTATATAAAGCTTTGATGCCATAGAGGTGGTATTGAAACGTTTTGAACATTTTGACAACCTTCAGTTAAGATTATGTGTAAATGTTCTTATGGCATATTCTTGTTTTGTATGTTTACATTTAAGACGTATGTTAGAGGAATAAGCGATGATGCCTCACAGCGAGGAGGTTCCTGGTTCGAATCCCCGTTTGCATGTTCTCCCTGTGCATGCGTGGGTTCTCTCCGGGTACTCCGGCTTTCCCCGCACAGTCCAAAGACATGCTCGTTAGGTTAACTGGTGACTTTAAAATTGCCCGTAGGTGTGAATGTGAGTGTGGCTGGTTGTCTGTCTCTGTGTGTCAGCCCTGTGATTGACTGGCGGACAGTCCAGGGTGTAACTCCGCCTCTCACCCAATGACAGCTGGGATTGGCTACAGCAACCACGTGACCCCGAACGGGAAAAAAGCGGTATAGAAAATGGATGGATGGATGTTAGAGGAAAAAAGGTATGTGTTGATCTGTATTCTCTACTGTACATGCTTAAATCTCACTGCTGCTTATTTCTTCCTTTTATTTCCATCCATCAGCACTCAGAAAAAAAAAAACAAGGACATTAACATGAACGTAAAACAGACTTCCTCTGTTTATAACAAGTCATGGCCACTGCGACATGTTTACAGAGAGTCTTTACTCGACCGACTCTCCTGCATGCAAATCCTCTTAATGAAACCCCCTTTACCTCTGGAGTAATACGAGTCACTAAAGCCGGTTTTCAATTTAAATGCAGATGGTGTTTTCAGGTGACTGGAGGCCGAGCGTTTGGCCGGCTGTTCAGGTTCACCGTTTGCCTCTGAGGGAGAGAGGGAGGGAGAGGCTGCAGCTTTGTGTGGCAGGTGGGAATGCCTGATGCAGGTTGCAGTGTCGGCATGTCTGGCTGGGTAGTAGGCGAGCAGCAGGGAAGATATTATAGGTTTTAAAAAAAAGGGGGTTTCCTGGCCGCTGCACAGCTGGCTGTTCCTCAGAGACTCATTAAGAGTTCCAGAGAGTCCCTGTGTCTGATGGCATCAGCGACTTCAACTGACAAACACAGAAACAAAGAAAACGCCCGACTGCTGCCACAGCTTCACTGACAGAAGAACTTCACTGTGTGTATTAGACATGTGGTGCCAGGCAAAGAAATAATCCAAAACCGTCGTGTATGTGACTTCTGGGTCATTTTGAGCCGGCCTCATGCGGACACTTGCACTATTTCATTGGCTTCATTTGTCAACACCGGAGGATGCTGCTTAGGAAAAAAGCAGCTGAGTGATTTTGATGGAAAATGAATGTCTGATCCAAATTTTATGGCAGTTCCTAAAAATGAAAAAACAACAAAAGACACGCACATCCCTCAGCGGGTGCTGGATCCAAAACACAAAAAGGAAAGCAAAACAAGATCCGGCTCACCAAGAAGATCCCGTTTGAAGGATTTATTAAGTGACGTTTCAAGCAGACACTTCATAAATTCTTCAAACGAGAGCTTCTTGTTGTGCAGATCTCTTGTTTTGCTTTCCTTGCAGTTTAGGAACTGCAAGGAAGTTCTGACTCAAAAACATACAATCTTAATTTTCTGTCGACGTCCCCGATATCTCTTTGACGCTAGTATAACATTTTACAGCAATCCATTGAATTATTGTAAATCTTCTCAGTCCGTACCAGAGTGGTTTACACGCCAATACTGCCATCCCTGGAACTGCACTTCATGAAAATGATGGCATACGAGGACATACTGTCTCTGTAATGTTTGAAGGTGAACACATACCATGGCAAGAGCTATTTAAGTAAATGGTAAATGGACTTGAGCTTGTTTAGTTCTTTTCTAGTCTTCTGACTACTCAAAGTGCTTTTACACCGCAGGTCACACCTACACATTCACACACTGATGGTAGAGGCTGCTGTGTAAAGTTCCCATCAGAAGTAACTATCCCATTCATACACATTAATACGCCGCTGACGAAGCAGCGGGAGCAATTCAGGGTTAGATATCGTGCCAAAGGACACATCGGACATGTGACTGCAGGAGCTGGGGATCAAACCCCCAATATTCTGGCACCTGAGCCACAGCCGCCAGTGTTTTAATATGTTGTTTTACTTTTTAGTTTAGGGCAAGAAACACAGAATTTAAATAATCGAAGGCCGTCACAAGTACAGAACAAACACGTGTACGTGTGTGAGAGTTGCTCTGTGTATTGTTTGAATAAATCTGTAAAAGCTTGCAGGTAAGATTCAAAGTAAGTGTGTAAAATGTGATTCTTTGGTCGTCTAATTGATGTTTGTTAAGTAAGACCTATGTGTAAAATTCTCAGATGGTTAGTGCTTGTTCAGTTGTACGCTCTCAAAAGGTGTGTGTGTGTGTGTGTGTGTGTGTGTGTGTGTGTGTGTGTGTGTGTGTGTGTGTGTGTGTGTGTGTGTGTGTGTGTGTGTTTAAAAATAAGAGACAGAACAGATGAAGCTTTATTGTTCCCATTTAATCACCGTCCTCCCTCTAACTGGCAGCTCTCTCACTGAGGGCTTTTTAAGGGCCATCATCAGCGTTTATGGATAATTCTCACCACCACATAATGAGACGTTTTCTCCCCCCGTGCAGTTAAACATCCTCCATAAACAGAAGGTATAAATTCTTGGTCTAAAAATAACCTCTCATTCAGTTGGTAGCGGCCGCTGTAGGTGAGGTGAGAGAATTCGTATCCCGCTCTGAAACCTGCGTAATGTTTGTTTAATGAGAAACAGATTCTTCTGCAGGGCGGGAGAGGCTTTGGAGTCCCAGCTGAGTTTGACTCATCCAGTGTAATGCACATTATTTTTTCTTGAACTACCTGATGCCACCAATATGTGTGATCATACCCCCTTACTTTGCTACGTGACCCGAGAAGCAAGTGGCGGGGCAGCTGTGGCTCACTGGTAGAGTTGGTCGTCTCTCATCCGAAAGGTCAGGGTTTGAGTAGTCAAAGGACTAGTCCACAAAATAGTCCAAATTAAGCACAATTTATCCAACACGGCTAAACATGAAATCACAGCGTCTGCAGGTAAACAATGTCAAATAGGTTTGATGAGTGTGGCTAACGTTAGCAGGGCTAGCACCGTTCAGCAGCCTTCTGCGGGTCAAAGTTCACATGCCTCTGCTGGTTACACATTGGTCCAGTCGAGGGGTTGCAACCTTCCCGGTGTTTCGGTCTTAGTAAGTGACATACCAGCTAAACAAAAGATGATGATTTTTCATTGATATTTATGGTCCTGGTCTTGTCTCAGTCTCGGATATGTCTTGGTCTCGGTTAGTGCGGTCTTGACTACAACACTAGTTATTTGTTTAAAGAAAAAATAAATCAGTTGTGTGTAATGATTTAGGCATGGATAGGGGAGGAAAAATCTTAATTTACAAGTAACTAAATTCTGTCAAAAATACCCTGAGGAGCACAAAGACTGTATTTTAGGTTTGTCTGAGTCCTCCTGGTGTCTAATGGGTCCTTCTGTACCTGCTCATGCCTCCAGGCTAGTTACATCCAGCGGCTCTTGGCTCTTCACTGCGGACAGTGAGTCATCGTCATCCTGCTGAGTTATGTATGCAAGACAGGAACAAGTTGCTGTGACCCAGACAGAAACACACTGGAAACACACAAACACACCGTCCCTGAGAGTCCCGCTGTCAGATCCGCTCATTTCTGCATTTCAGTGTGAGTTTCTGAACACTTTGGTCAGAGATGTCGGCTCTCTGTTGATATTATGATCCAAATTCCCCTTTCCCCTCGGAAAAGTTTGCTGCTGCCCCTTTTTTTTAACGAGAGAATATTTTCTTCTGAGTGTTTTTCTAAGACTCGAGTCAATCTAGTTGTGTCTCGGGGCATCCAAATGTGAATAAAATCAAATCTCGCAGCAGACATGTCAGGGCTGAGTTCTGAAAAACAATTTTCTCTGAAGCCTTAATTTTAATTCTCATGTCTTCATCTCTGCCAGCATCCGCCAAGCTTGACAATGTGAAGCACTCTGAACCCTCTCCGTTCTTCTTCATTTGTTATCAACTGGTGCAGACCAAAAAGAGTGAAAATAAGTAAAAACCAGTGATCACATGAAAGCAGATTATCAAAATCAGGGGGTGTTTTGTGTGAAGGGTCTCACAGGGTGATTGATGGTTACCTCTATGTAAGGTAGTAACCTTTGTGACTGGTCTGGTGCTGCTTGTTGACAGGCAAGGCAGGCAACTGCTTGGGGCCCCAGACCAGTAGGGGCCCCCCTGAGGGCTCACAAAATGTGCAAATGTTACAATGACAAGTAGGAACGCTACCTAAGGGGGCCCCATCTGACAACACTCAGTCTCGTTGCCCTGCTTAAAATCATATTGAAAACCAAAGCTTGTCAATGAAAGTCTACAAAGACAAATGAAAAGGAATGATCCATCTATTGGAGAAAAAAAAGAAACAGTGAAAAACAGGAGTAAGCGTCGGGACACTTGCAGACATGATGGTGATGAACGCCCCCCATTGATTCTTGCTAAGTGCGACTTAGAGAAAAGGGGAAAGCAGGTTTTTTCTGAGTAAGGAAGTATGGATATGTGGAGCCAAAGAACGTAAAATAAACAAATGTTCCACAACGCAATTTGACTTGGACTTTCATTCATTGGACAAGGTAACGTTTAGCACGTCAATCAGATAATCCAGGTGCAGCCCCTCAGTGTCTTAAAGCGACGCGTTAGCTTCTACACAGGTAAGTAAATGTTAAACCTCCTTGTGGTTCACATAAGATCTGAAATAGTGAGCTAACATTTTCTAAACCACCAACACGATGCTTTTAAGTTTCATCTCGCAGGCCAGGAAATGTTCCCAACTCTATTCTGGTCCATTTTCTCCCTGCAGAATGTCTCACCACATCATCCCAACGACCACATTTGGGCACTGTTTCTCTTCGTGATAGATTTTCCTCTATGCTAAAGAAGTTTCATCATCTTTTGGATCCGTTGATTAGCGAAATACAGAGCACACCGGCGTGCACCGTGGGGGCAGTTATCAAGGTTATCAGACAAGAGTGATGGAGTGAATCAACAGTGCAGAAAGTTTGACTCTCTCTTACACCACAGACACTTCCTCCCTCTCTCTCTACCTCCCTCCCTCCCTCCCTCCCTCCTCAGACCACACTACAGATGTGGTGGGAGCTCTGCTGTGGGCGGAGGGAAAAGTAAAAGCAACGAAATAAGACGGCTTGAAAGAGGAAGAACTCACTGACGCGCTGCCAAGAGGATATTTCCATCTTTCTTAAAAGCGTCTCTGTTAAATGGGAAACAAATGTGTGATTGATGTGTTTGACTTTGGCAATGACGACACACCGAAGAGAAGAGAGGCCGTCCACATCTCGAAACACTCGCTTTGAAATTAGAGACCGGAGAGGGTGAAAAGTTATACGCAGTAACAGTGGGATGCAGAGGAATGTGAGGTCGCTTTGATGGAGAAATAGACGGATTTCCTCGTGATCAAAAAAACACTCTACATAAACAAAGGTGTTAAACTGAGACAAGAAGATTTAATTAGTGTACTCAACCGTGAAGCAGACGCACTTAAATACAAAAACAAATAGACCTTGATGGTATGGCTGCAGAAATCAGGGCGTATAATCCATAAAATAGAGACTCTGAATACACAAATTAACCACTTGCCTCCAGAAATAACTTGAGAAGTTGGACTACTAATGCTGAACAAATCATTGACTTCCTGTCGCAGCCAGAGGCCTCTCAGCTGTCACTCAAAACTGACCTTTCGTCATGAAAACCTCCCGCTGGATTTAGAATTAAGCCTCTTTTTTCATTAGCTGCACAGTTCTGACTGAAAAACGATAATCAGTCTTTGGGTTAAATTCTCGTTCAGAGGCAGGAAGCGTTCCCGGACCAAACCCTGTCCATCAAATGTCACAGAGTCGTGCTGATCAGGCATCGAATCATTCTGCTGGCCGGATGACAAACACACCAATAAGGGTGAAAAATGAAACTCTTTTTGGCAGAGGTAACCATAAATCACACCGCTTTCGCCGGAGGATAGAAAGGATTATTTTGTACAAAGGTTCCTTTCAGTGTTTTCAAAGACAGATCAACAAGTCACACAGCTGATTTTGTTCCAGGAGTCTTTTTAATAGGATTATTTTTTACCAGATAACAAAATAAATTTACAGAGAGGGGGGCTGTGTGCCCAAAATGTGTGCTTAAAAAGTCACATAATATGAAAAATACACTTCACCATGTTGTTCTAACACTAACATGTGTCCCTAGCACGCGACAAACCCCCCAATGATGAGAAAAGTCCATCCTCTCCGTCTTTAACCTGCTCCACTTTTCAGAAAATGTGTGCTTAAACAGGCCGTTTGGAGATTTTCCCTTCATGACATCACAAAGGGCAGTAACCCCTCCCCCAGGTGGGTGACACTCCCACAGCTAGGTGTTTGTTCTGCCCTCTGAGTCTGCCTTCTCACCGTAAACAATAGGACATGGAGCGAGAAAGCCCGAGCCTCCCGAGCCCTTCGAGAGAGGGGCGTGGTCAGACACAGCTCATTTACATTTAATGTTTATCTTTTAGAAGCTGTAGATTCAGACGGAGCCTTTGTTTTTATTATTATTATTATTATTTTAAGCTAATGTAGATGTGCTATATGTTGTGAATGTGTGAATTGTTTCTGTCACATTGTAAACTGCGACCCCAGGAAGAATAGCTTCTCGCTACGATGAAGCTAATTGGGATCCCAATGAACAAACAAACAAACAAACAAACAAACAAACAAACAAACAAACATGCCTCCAGATCAGCCAATGGACAAATTAATTTGCAGTAACTGAGTTTCAGTCTGTAGAGGGCAGTATGTGTGCATATTTCTAACACAGTATGTAGAGTTTAATAACTTTATGCTAAAGTGCCGAGATTTGATTAAAACACTAATTAAAACCATATACAGAGGTTTTCAGCTAAAGTGGTCTGGGGGCTTAGTTACTCTATAAGTTAAAGTGGCCTAGTTATTCTCATTGCCGTGTGTTTGTGTGTGTTTGTGTGTGTTGTGTGTGTGTGCATGGAACTCCACCCTCCGAAACTATTGCTTCACAATTATTTTACACTCTGCTCAGCGCTGCCCCCTGCAGGTGACTAAAAGACACAAAGACCCTTTTATAAATAAATTTCACGGTGTTTTGGACGGCTGAGGGCCTGGCAGAGCTTCTGCTGGACGCACTGCTGCCACCTTGGCAGTCAAACAAACGGCACCTTCTGAGTGCCGCTTTCGAGGGGTAGGGAGGGGGGTGGGGAGGGGGGTAGTGATGGAAAACCCACCGTTTCCTAACCCCCGCATCTCCTTTCCCCCCCCCCACACACTCAGTCTGGCAAGGTGAGGATAAAAATGGTGGGAGGAGTGGAGAGGTATAGGGCTCTTTTTTTTCTGCTCAGTTTTCTTAAGTCGACTACCTTCACAGGGGTGGCAGTGTCAGATGGGTTATGGGCTTATCCTCCGGCATGCCCACCCCCAATCCTCACCCTTCCTCACCCTCTGAACAGCCATCAAGTCAGCCTCCAATTTAAGACTCTGGCAGGAGCGAGAAGGGGGAAGATGGGAAGGAGACTGGAAGAAGTGGAGGGGTGGGGCTCACCTTGTTTGGAAGGAGACCCCTCCATCCCTTCCCTTACCGACACCGCCCCTTTCCCAATACTCCAGCAGCACAATCTGGCAGAGGGGTGATTGGACAGGTGGAGCTCCCTGCTTCATCTCCCTCCCTCCTTCTCTCTGTAACTGTACGTTCCTTTATGCAGCCAGTTCCAGAGTGTTTGAAGGGCGACTACACACACACACACACACACACACACACACACACACACACACACACACACACACACACGCACACACACACACACGCACACACACACACACACACACATGTGTACAGCTGGCAGATCGCTGCTGCTGCTGTTGGGGAGAGAAAAGCCTTTACAGTGAAGTGACGGATGCAGTCCTGCAGCCTGCTCTCACCCCCTCCCACCAACACCAACAGCAGCCCCACTCTTTGTTTTCTGCCTCTAACTCGAAGGCAAACAACAGAATCCACTTTTCAGTTTAATTCTACGATTCAAAGAGAAGATAAAAGAGAAGAAATTAAATTGAAAGTGTGCACAGGTGAACACAGACAAACACGAACAAGATGCTTGTCAATAATTCTTTTTCTACGTCCTCTTTTTCATCTTTTGTGAAGCACAAAGTATTGATTTTTGTGTGTGTTCAATTCTCTACATAAATACATTTTGACTGATGTTCTCTGAAATTTCAGAACAAGATCCTCATAAATGTTTGTGGGATGAAAAATGTGTAAAGCCTATGCACATCCAAACAAAAAAATCAGGTTCTTTTTTATGGTATTTCAATTCAGTTGACCAAAGTAGGAGACAAACACTGCCACACGTTGAGCTCAGCTTCCTGTAAAACAAAGGAAGACAATTCAAACGCTATAAACAGATCATTTTAATGTAATCGTTAGAACCATACGTACACCTGTAGAATAATAAAGAGTCGCAGTTCTTTAGTTTTTACATCACAGCACCTGTGCCTAGAAGTTCTCATAACTTCCTCTCTCTCTGGTATTTTTTTTCACCATTTTTTCTTGATGCTTTGTTTGGTTTTGCATGGGCGACCCCCGTCAGGCAGCTGATTGGTAATTTGAAGGCAAAGGTGCCAAGAATACGCAGCAAATGAACCAATTTCTGCCTCCCCTCAGAATGTAATGGAGCCAGATGAACACTGTGTGTTGGGGGGGAACCTCATCCTTCTACGATATCTCATGCAGGAGCGAGCGATTGAACCTCATTAGTTAACATTTTTTATGTGTAGCAAATCATTTCTCAACATCGGAGGTTGCTGCTTGAATTAAACTCATTTAGGAACCTGAGTCCAGTCTGGATGTGTACCTGCGGTGGTCAGGTTTTGGGAGCTGTGCGTCCTCTGGCTGTGAGGGGGAATACATCTCATTCAGATGGGGATGGATGAGGCTGCATGCAGGGTCCCTGCAGCATGGCTACACCACCATTTGTTTTCATTACAAAGCCAAAAACTACCTCACCGAATAGAGAGACTGTGCTGCAGAAGACCGCAATGTTTTTCAAGTGCGAAGAATGCAGCACATACTAGAAAAACTCCACTTTTCTAAAACTGTTAATTCATATGTAGAATTTAGAGTTAGACTTAAGTTAAAGAATAGAGGACACGAGCAGCACAGCTCTCATGTAGACAGCTGAAAGTCCATTTTTACCAGCTCTCTGTGATTTCCCCGCCATCAACCCGTCTCAGGAGCTTCCCGAGGGTCGAAGTCAGCGACAGACTATTCTGCTCGCAGTAATGCGTTTTGCTGTCTGTGGACAGGCTCTTTGATAGAGTTTTATTCCCCAGGGATAAACCACCGTCTCTTACCCAGACAGACACTTAAATACAAGTAGATCACATGCGACAATTGTTTGATTCTCAGGACGACAGCACAAAACATTTTCAAGAGACAATATTCCCCAGGTGCTCCCATGTCAAAAAAACTCTGAAATAAAAGGTTACGTAGAAAAACACTTCTCTCTGTTTAGTATTCACAACTGTGATTTTGTGAAAAATGGGAGGATTTGGACGGACTCCAGCTGGAGTTTCATATTTTTGTGTTTTAATAAGTGGTAACCTTCAGGGCTGATACGTTAAGACAACCTTGAGGAGCTTTAATGTAAAAAAACTAAACTGATGAAAATGTGACACCAACTCACTGCTTCAACAAATGAATGTTGTCCTAACGCCTTAATAAACGCAGTGAGTAAAACGTGGCTACCTGCAGTCTGTGACATGAATGTAAAGCAGCAGATTGCTCTCGCAGCTCTTTCCTGATGAGTGAAGGTTAAAAACATCTGTGCTCTGACTGGAAGACGGCGCCAACTAACCTGATTGGAAATGAGCAAAAGCTGCTGAGTGGAGGGTTTCCAAAAAACGAGGTGTGAATCCAAACGCAGCAAACCTGCGGAGAGCTGCCAGTCCAGTTGGGCTGATTTGAAACAATGAGGATATTTGGCCTTAGTTTAAACACGCTGCTCTCTTCTCCCTGATGAATGAGGACATGCATGATGTGAATCTAGCTGTCCGCCTTTGTTTTAATGTTGCAGTGGGTTTGTCACTATACCAGTTTTATTTGGGCACCAAAACGTTGCCAACATATGTGTTGTAGTACCGGAAATCTGTCTTGGTGTCAAGACCGGTCTCGAGACCACTTTTTCAAGGTCTCGTCTCGGAATTGAAAGCATTTTTACTCGGTCTTGTCTCGGTCTCAGACTGGGTGGACTCCTGATTTTAAATCAAGACCAGTCAAGCTCACCAATGACAGGATATTTTTCCACAGAAGGAAAACACAACTTTCTAAAAGAACAAACTGTATAACTTCAATTCATTTGTAGATTTTTTCCCCTCGGTTACGGCCACAACCTTCCCTTGGCTACGGTTGAAGCTAGTGACACGCCCCCTGCACACAAGATGAGGATTTTTCAGTGATATTTATGGTCTTGGTCTTGAGTCAGTCTGGATCCCTAAATGTCTAGGTCTTGTCTCGGTCTGGATCCCTAAATGTCTTGGTCTTGTCTCGGTCTGGATCCCTAAATGTCGTGGTCTTGTCTCGGTCTGGATCCCTAAATGTCTTGGTCTTGTCTCGGTCTGGATCCCTAAATGTCTTGGTCTTGTCTCGGTCTGGATCCCTAAATGTCGTGGTCTTGTCTCGGTCTGGATCCCTAAATGTCTTGGTCTTGTCTCGGTCTGGATCCCTAAATGTCTTGGTCTTGAGTCGGTCTGGATCCCTAAATGTCTTGGTCTTGTCTCGATCTGGATCCCTAAATGTCTTGGTCTTGACTCGATCCCTAAATGTCTTGGTCTTGTCTCGGTCTGGATCCCTAAATGTCTTGGTCTTGACTCGATCCCTAAATGTCTTGGTCTTGTCTCGGTCTCTGAGCACTCTGGTCTTGGTTAGCGTGGTCTTGACTACAACCCTACAAGCATAGAAACTTTTGACCACCTGAGAGTTTAATTCCAACAAAGTTTGGAGTGTTAAAACCAAATCAGACTGAACAAAGTCTGAGTTTATGAACAGATATCTGCTCCATCTAGAATCTGTTTGTGGGGAACAAGACGTCAGTAACAGGTGTGTACTGGTTGCCTTTGTCGTCCCAGTAGTAGTGGCCAATCATGTATAAAGCTGGCTTTGGTTGCATGTGCAGAAAAAAGGGAATACAATGGCAAACATGTAATCCTTAAAGCCCATCGGCTGTCATCAAACAACCATTTGGCTACTTCTAATCTCTATAAACAGATATCTGCATATGAAGCCATATATCACTGGAGGTGTAGATGTTTTCTCTCAACCCAACCTTTATTCGCTCGTCTCAAGTTGCTAGTCGGACTTATAACTGAGACCAGCTGATGGAAGAGGAAATCTCGGCCCATAAATATGATATCATTCATCTCGTCATCTGCTGGCAACAACGGAAGCCCCAGAATATTTACTGTAGCCCCCCCGAGTCATCGGGGGAGTCCTCGTTTCATAGGCAGATGATACTGTAGCTGATTCCCAGATCAGTTATAGGTCGCCACAGGAATGAGTCCTAAAACTCGGAAGTAAGTTAGCATTTGAGCGCCATGGAAAGCTATCCTCTCAAAGTCAATGGAGATAAGAGATTCATTTTATTTTATGTAATACCCCCACTTGTTAATTTAGAAGATTTTGCGCATCCTTAAAAAGGTGGTTGCTAATAAGTGGCTAAATGAGACTACAGCGGCTGTCGGGGACATTAAACGTTATCGCGCCTTACAGCCTTATTTTATACTTTCTTCTACCAAAGGTACCGAAGGCCTCGCAGAGAAGAGGAAAAAGGCAAATAATGATGCAGATAATAAATTTAAAGATGGTGTGTTAATGAAAATAAATGTATACACATGAATAATAGTCACATTTAACCCTCATTCAGTTACTTATGATTTGGCCTATGACATAAAAATCAGCTGTTGAAGCATTCTGAGCGTTTTAACCATCTTGCAGTATATTCAGTCTTTGGTTCACTTGACTGATGCGAGTGTGAGTCTCCGAAGATTTCAGCTGAAATAAGAATTAAAGCCTGAGGGCTTAACTTATTCGCCACGACAGTATGCAGAACTGCTGGCGTAGATGTGATTGATTGACTCAGGCTTATCCTTTCAAGTGCCTGGGCATTTATGAATCTCAAATATTGGCTGATTTCACGGATAACTCCGACGCTTCTTCTCCACGTCACGCTCTGCTTTATCTCGCTGTCTGGATTTGAGCCTCTGCAGGTCAAAAACCTCCAGCAGCAGTTGATGAAATTTCATGAAAGAACGGCGAGGAGTTAGTCATGGGGTCTATACTGGGAAACATGGGAAAGTGGATGTGTTGGTCGCCCCTCTTTGGTCAGCTCATACAGTCTCAGTGTGAGAGAGAGACCCCCCAGATGTCTCATTAGGTATATCATTAGGGAGACAGCTGGAAGGGGGTGCAGACAGCTGACACGGGGCTGCAGGGGCAGGATTATCTAGGACTTCTTGGAAGGATGGGGGGTTTGGGATATATTCAGATCTCCTGTCCAGTATTCAGGGTCTCATATGATGTCCCACTGAGTATTTGAAAATGTGGGACCCCTGACTGAAGACAGATTTTCGGTTGAATCTTCCTTTAAGTACCACGCACATGAAAACAAGCACCTTCCAAACCTCTTTTGCAGTGTGAGCTACTTCTCCCTTTAGACTGCACGTTCAGTATGTTACAAACATAACGTCCCTTATTCTTTGTTGTGTTGATGTCCTCCACAAAATGTGTAAACTTGAATGTAAGCACAGGGTTTCCATCGTGCAATCTTTTCACATCTCTATCGAAATGCACAACAACCTAAGATACTAAACCAGAAGAAAATGCACATTTATCTAAAAGCTCGATGACAAGCTGTGCTGCTAAAGAATTATCTTCAACCTTCAAAACAAAACAATAAAGCACAAAGCTAGAATAAACCAAACGACCAACAGGATTACCCCGTGCACAGCCTTTACGTTCTCAGGTGCAGGAAGCAGTATAAACCAATTTTGTAGGGACTCCAAAAAGTAAATCCTGCATGGAAAATATCTGAATTATCAGAAGAAGAAAAATACTAATCAAGCTGTAACTGTAGCTCGACTTAACTGTGCATGTAAACAAACAGACTGAGAATACAGACTATGTAGAAAACTTTACATTGTGGATATGAAACGCTTCATAAGGACGGAAATCAGAGCTTAATGAGTTTTTTTGCTAAATATTGAGTTGAAACTTTATGGACTTATTTTCAGGAAGTCTCAAGAGGAACTTTAAGTAAAGTTTTTGAGTATTTGTACTCAACACTTTCCTGGAGGACAGTTTCATTCTGGTTCATGACTCCCCTAGAAGCACCAAAAAAACGCACCCTAGTAAGAAATAGAACGACCTGCGGGTGGAATAGTCCTCGCATTCACGGGAGACAGGATGAACAAAATAGTGAAAACAGCATTAAGGGAAGTCAGGATGGACAAATGAGTAGTTTAGAGGTACAGCGTGATAAATGAAGAGGCAGGGTAAACACTTCCAGCAGTCGGTGTTGAGCGGCTCTAACTCTCACTGAGGTTTCAATACTTCAGCCATTAATGCGCTCTGCATTGACTCAGGCATCACTCACGGCTAAATTACAGGTTTGCCTTTGCTTACACAGTCGATGTGGAAATTAATGACGTAGCAAGCCACAGTGAAGGCGTTTGTAGCTGATGAATCGTTCGCAGGGTAATATGGTTTACACATTAAAACATGAAAAGTTGCTCCGTTGCCACTTAGCTGCACATCACAGGGATGAAACACTGAAGTGTGCATAAAGCCTTCCCTTTGAGCCTTTAGAACATTATTTCTGTCAGTGTTTGTAGGTCTACATTACTCTCAGGGTATAAAAGAAAAGTTGGAAAGATCTGAAAAGTAACTTCTTGTAATGCTCATAATGTTTATGTTTCAAGTCTACAGGCTTTTAGAGGGTCATTATTCCTGCCACTGTGCAGTTAAAGGAGCAATCTGTAACTCTGACACCTAGTGATTAAAATTGGTACTGCAGTCCAAATTCTAAACATTGCAGAGAGCTGTCTCCCCCCCGCCCCCTACTACCCTAAAGTTGATGTGACACTGAAGCTTCAGTGTTTAGCCAGCTCTGCATCGGTCTGTAAACCTTTCTGCGTTCTAACCTCTCTCCATTTTTCAAAAGCATCTCCAATATTGATCCTAGTTTGAGCACGTTTCTGCTCGTGGAGCTTATTAGAAACATGCAGAGGCTTTTTAGGTCGGGTACAATCACTTCTATCTGAACCAGTTCTCTTGCCCCCTTCCATCGCTGCAACACCTGTTGGTTTGACCTGATAACTGCTCTCATATCTGGCAAACCGAGGGGCGTCAAAAATGGCCGTGTGGGGGTGCCTTCAAACCGCCTACCTTCTCTGGTCCAAACAAATCCAGACCATTCAGGACCAGAATCTAAAGTTAGAAGGAGGACATACTGGCTGCTGCATTGTTGTCAGAGAAGCCAGCACTTCAACATAGCATGTTTCCTTAATGTCTGATCATATAGTAAGGTCACTTTATCATTTCAGTCAGTAGTTATCTTACTGATTTGACCTGGAAGAAAATGTTAATGAACGGTACTTTATGTCCGTGTGCTCTGACTTCATATGTACCTTCACAGGTTCTGGATCAGGACTTTAACTTGTTGAGAAGTTGTTGTTTTTTTATCACAATGTTCATTTAGGTATCAGAGTAATTCTTCCATGTTGAGATATTCACTCAATGAATCAAAAAATATATCCCAAGAAGTAGTCAGAGTTCAAGTCAAAGTTCATCTTCATCTCTGTGTCCGGTGAAGTCTTGAAGAAACCTCTCAGCACAAACACATGTGATGAACATGAGAGTGTGATAATCGTAAGAACAGCACTCGAGGGGGGGCGGCTGGGGGTTGGGGGGTTAAATTCTTGGGGTATTGCATTTTGCTGCACTTATGCTCCCTCAACAATGTCGTGCCTCATCGGGGCCACAATCCTCAGCGACCACAGGGCCGAGCGGGGCGACAGCTGCCAGGCCAGAAAAACAACGGACGCCATTTTACTCCATGTGAACCCGTGAGAAATTCCTGGAATGGCCGTGTTTGTAATGTGCTCCTATAAGGTTACATAATGAGGGCGCTTCATAAACATAATCTCTGCTTCCTTTTTGCTTCCTCTTCCCTCGATGTCACCTTCTCATCTCTTCACCGGGGACAGGCTCGCGTTATCGCTCTGCTGGATCCGTTTCCCTCCGCCTCACTGTCTTTGACATATTTCACATTATGAATTTGGACCAGCAGGACCGTGCTTACACAGCTGTGGTTTGATTGCAGATGTGATTTTGCAGACGAGTATTGTTGTGTTTCTAACAGCAGCTCACTCAGGACCATGAAACAGTAAATAATTATAATCCCTCAGGTTCCTGCCTGGATGATGATCGGCCCGTTCATCTCATGACACCCCCAAAAAAAATCAGGAACCATTACCCACGTGAGTGTGAGTGGGTGATGAGGCTTATATCGCATTACCAGTGAGCGACTGGTATAATCCTTGTGCACGTAATAAAACTGCTTCATACCCTTTTTCTTCTTGCAAGGAATGCAATTTATTTCCCACTTCCTCCGCAGCATTGATAAAAAGGCCACAACTGTCATTACAGCATCAGACTCTGCTTCCCCGCCATCTTGGACATCTTGTATGGACATCATGACCCCAGCATACTTTTAACGTCATGTCCTGCCTCCTGAGAACCCCCCGCTTTCCTCCCCAACAGGGAAAACTTTGCTTCCAGAAAGATGTGTCAAATATCATCAGTGGCGGTTGCCATATTGGAAATGCTATCTCAAACTAACTTCAAGAGGGGAGCTGAGGCGGGACTTAAGTGTGAGCACAGGTACAACCCAGGTCAACCAGCGTTTGCCCAGCGATCTTATGATGACCTCACGGTGTTATTTTTAATCTAATGGCATCCTAAGAAGGTTCGATTTCAAAGTTTTGACTCCACACATGTAAAATGTTGGTTCCTTTCAGTGTCTTCACGACTTGTCTGTTACATCATGGAAGCCTTTTGACGTCCTTGTTTGCACTTGAGACCCTGAACCACAAGTTTCTGCTATATACAGAACATTTTATGGTACTTTTTTTAAACCATTGTTCAAATCATGGAGGTTGTTCGCCAAATATTTGGTCTCAAAATGTAAGACTGAACTTGAGAAGTTTGTTTAACCAAAAATGTCCTCTTAAGTATAACACTCCCTCTTCCCCTTCGATTCCGTATATCTTACAGAAAACTAGTTGACCAACAGCGTCGACAGCTTGAAGTAACAACCATGTTAAAACTAGAGACTGATGGCGCACCTTTTCCACAACAGAGGGAGCTGCAGTTTACGTCTGCGGCCCGTAAACAAGCGAGATAGAGTTCAGTACTTTGAGGTTTGTTTACGGAGCACTCGTCCTCCTCTTCAGCCGGCTCCTTTCCCTCCTCTTTGTTTCTTAGAGTACTTGGAGTGGGTGTTGTATGAAAAGGCCTATTTAAGAAGGACCTGAGGGACCCTCTGCTCTCCCCAACAGCTGCCCAGCTGTGCCTCTTTCTGTCCCAACCCCCCTAACCCTCCTGCCACAACCCCCAACCAACTCCAACCACTCAGAAAAGCCTTGACATCACAGCAGAAACGCGTACAACAGCGCCAGAAGCTACTGTCCAGCTGTAATGAAAGGAGCCTTATTTCTAGGTTCTCAGGGTGACGTGAGGGTCAATTTTCAATCTGTGTGAGGTTACAACATCCATCTCACAAAAATATACTCTGACACTTTCTGTCTGTTGCAAAAAAATCCCCTCAAAATACCCAAATTCCTTTGGATGTGATGCCATGTGTTATGAATGTAAATCAGCAGATGAAAAACTGCGTCAAATATCAGGAAGATTAACATTGGTTTAATACCACCAAGACTTTCTCTCTCTCTCTTTCTCCCTTCATGCATTGTGTCACTCCTCCTGCCTCACCCTCTGCATCCACCCCCATCCTCACTCACCCCATAATTTTTCTTTCTCCTCGGGCAGGAGCGGCAGATGAAAGGGAGACCCAGCGAGCATGAAAGGCAGCGTTTTGGCAGTCAGGTTGACCTCCAGGCTTTTTTTCCCTCCTCTCCTGTTTTTTAATCCGTAGCCTCCCACCTATTCACCTGTAAAGCCCCTCACCTCTCTCCTTCTTAATGCCCGTCTGCTCCTCCAACAACCCCTAGAACCTCCCCCTCATGTCTGAGGGTGGGACTGAGATTTGTTAAGAAAGGTGATTAAGACTCCAACATCCCATTATTTCCTGTTTTTGCACCAGAGGGAGAGCCTTAATGTGCAGGGTTTATTTCTACAGCACAGGTTTGTTAATCTCAGTGGGAGCCCTAAAGTGTTTTAGCCTCTCTATTAGTCTTATTTTAGCTCCTATTTTGCTGATAAGGGAAGAGTAAGCGGCCAAAAGGGGGGAAGGGGATCGGTGTGTATAAGAGGTTGAATGGAAGTTGCTGATCTGAGGCAGTCGCCTTTGGTCACGCCTCAAAAGGCAGAGTGCAGTGAAAGCATGGATTCAATGTATGCAAGTGTGAAGGTGAAGGATGGGAAACTGAGTTATGGATATAAGATGAGGCCGTGCAGGATTTAACAACAAGATATTTTATAAAATGACCATACAGAGAAATCTTTAAAGCCCCTTTCACACTTCACTGCTGAACATTTTCTCGTCATTATCCGGTTGGGCTGCATGTGTGAACGCAAACCTTGACTTTATCCAGACTTGCTCGTGCCAGCCTCCTTGTAAAATGTCTGCAAGAAGTTTTGGTAAGCTGAAGTGTGAATGCAGAAGGCAACGAGAACTATTCAACGGTCATGTGAGCAGGGAGAAACCTTTACAGTACTATTTTCTGCTCGCCAATATGTCCTTTTCTTTTATTTCATTGATACGGGGGTTAGTTTCACAACATGCAACATTGTCCTCGCACATGACCCTGGACTGTATATTAAGATGGACAGAACAACAGCCGCCTGGGAGTGAAGCTAAAAGACTATGTGCTCCCCTGTTGACTGGCTGCAGTATAGGTCCTCCATGTAAACACATCAAGTCAAACTATGAAATAAAAACACAATTCGGAAAGTTGCAGCAGCAGCAGCAGCAACAAATCAACATAAAGACGTGTGAGCTTCTGAGTTGTTGTTCCGACTTGAGCAGGAGTTCACGTGCATGTTACAACTCTTCTGAAACTTGTTTTTACGATGTGTCCAACATCACATGAAGGAAGCAAAAGTTTGATTTACGTGACCACTTAGTGTGATCTTATTTGGTACATAAGGAAACCAAATCATTAAAGATACTTTGCGTATGTTAAACTCGCTTTGTAGATCAGCCCACAGACTTTTTTTACAAGGTGATGTCAGAGCCTGTTGTGCTGCCTCCATGTGGCCAGAAAAATAATGCAGGTCTGAGAAAATGCTTAATTAAATATTGACTGAATTGATAGTACAACAGTCCTAAACAGCCTGGTTCTGTGAGATTGTTGAAGTTTAGGAGTTGGTTCCTCTCCTGCAGTTCTCGACTTTGAAACAAAGACGTCGCTGTTTGAGAATGAGCACATGTCTGTACAGCTGGTGAGCAGCAGAGGAAGCAGAAAAAATTAAGAGCAAAAAAAAAAGCAAACAACTGGATGAACTCAACATCCCATCCACACAAAGCACCTGTCAGGCCTGCTGGTTGCTTGGCAACAGCTCCCCTCGCCTCTCTCCTCCTCTTCACTTCTTTTTTTTTGTTGATCCGTCTGTTTTTTTTTTCCTCTTGCACATGCCCTGAAAAAGTAACCTGGTGTTCTGCTTAGCAAAGGAGGTTTTTATTACCTCGGGGATGGGTTTCACATTACCACACAGAGACAGGGAGCGGTGTTAGCCGCTGTGGTGTGGACAGGTTTAGCACTGGGGCTAACGAGGCTTGGAACCAGCCTGTTTCCTTTTCTCTCGCTCTCTCTCTCTCTCTTTTTCCCCTCTCGCTCCTCTCATAGAGATGAACAGCAAGGCGCTAACAGCCATAAGAAATCAGGCATGGAATTATTCAAAAAGCAATTCAGCCCAAACAGTGGGGAAGATATGGAGCGGGCCTTTCACTGAAGGAGGCACCCACTGAAAAACACCCACAGCTCCTCTTCATTTCTCCCCGTGAGTGATTAAATGTTGCAGCAACACGCCTGAACACTCAGTCTGCAGATTTTCAGAACACAATTCATGATTTAACAAGCTGGCATAATTATATTCAGAGAGACATGCAGAATATAGAGCAGACCAAACTTAAGTCAGATTTCACCGCTTCTTTTGAAACTTCATGCAAAGATCTTAAAGTGACACTTCGACACCAAACTAATGCAACTTTATAGACTCATGAAACACAAGTTAATGAGCACATTAAGGTTTTACTCAGTACTTTATTTTTGACTCTTTTAATGTTTGTTGAACTTCATCCAAATGTGTCACAGCAGCTTCAAACATAAAGCTTGTATCATTCCTGTTAAAGAAACTGCACACAGGCAGATAACAGGCACAGTAACCAGAGAGAGGACAGAAACTCTGAGAGAGCGTCTTTATGCTCTCTGCCTGATGAGCCAAAGAGGAACAGCTGAGCAGGCAGCCGCTCAAAGAGATGATCAGATGATAAGAGGCAGGTGTGCAGGAGAGGGAAACCTGCCAAAGGATCCAGTATCTACTCGGGTTGTTTCGATACCAGAATCAAATCGAATCTTCGATATGATACTTGTGAAAATCAAATGATATCAATAAGTGTTTTAACGCCACAGCAACAAAAATATAAGTCCCAGAAGCAAACACATTTTAGGCAAACTTTCACACAAACATTGGCAGCGTTTCTGTACCGGAGCATTTCCGATGCTAGCGGGGAATAATGGGAGTTCTCTCTAAATCGAGCTGAAATAGATCAGTGTACGCTCGGCTTTAGTCTGTCAGAGTTTTACCTTGTTGATAGTTTTTTACGTCACATCAGCACAAATTCACAAGTCAAGGTTTGCTTCTGTAGCTTGGTGCTGATTCCTTTCGTCATGAAGACTCCCCTCTGTATGTGAGATTGTCTTGCTGACTACACGTTCACATTTTGACTCCAAATAAAACTTCTTTTGTCTTTAGTCGGCACATTTCTCCGTTCACACCTTTAAGTACAAAACAACGACAGAACTGAACAAAGTGACGCCGGTAAGTAGCTTCCAGGGTTTGTTGTATTTGCCTTCAAATCATCATGAAACATACTTTTTTATCTTACACACGTGGGTTTCTCTTTAGTGTTGTATTGTACGGAGAGCCTGCAAGCTGCAGATAGACGTTGCTGGAAAAAGGAACGTCATCCCTGCTGTGTCTCAAACAGAAATGTTATTGTCTCACTTGACTAATGGACCAGCCTGGTAGCTTTCTTTCAACTTCCTCTCGTTGCAATCCTCACCACATGATTTGCAACACATTTTAGTGTTTGTATATCCTCAGAAAAAAAACAACAACCTAGGAATTTATTTTTCCTCCTTGGACATACATTTCAAATTAAAAAACAAACTGCCGAAGGAAACACTTTCTGTTAAAGGAACAAATTACAGTGTGATGCAACTGAGAGAAAAAAACAGCTTCTCAACATTTGGTGTCCATTCTACTTCTTTTTTTAATCTGCCAGGAAAACAAACAAATTATTCCCTTGTACATTTTACACTCTATTAACTCTTTCTGCATCAGCTGAGCCAGCCGAGTTTAGGTTCCAGATGTCGACTGAAAGGCTAGCTGGTTGTCTCTTGTGAGATAAAAGGGTTCAGCAGGTGGAGGACGTTTGTTGATACAAGGGCAAGGATGTCAGGAAGAATTTTCCAGATGTGATAATTGTTCACAGTGGGGGAAAACAAAAGAGGAGGGAAGGAAAGGAAGCGGAAAACAGAAGAAGAACAAAGTGATGAGAGATAGGAGGAGAAGCCGTCAGGATTGTGTATTAGAGCGCACTCACACAAGGCAATCCGTACCATGCCCAGTCACCTTTGACCTCTAAAGTCCAGTTCGTCTGACTAGTGTGAGTGCTCCGTTCACTGCTTATGCACGGTACACTTCCTTGGCCCTGGCAAGCTTGGAAGAGGTGGGCTTCGTGTGTTCTGGCTCTATCTGAATAAAAATGACTCAAAGCCAGTAAAGTGTCTGCCATGTTCACTGTTTTGTTCTCCGATGTGCGGACGCAGACTCGATCGTGCGCCCCTTTTATTGTTATGATTTTTCTCGAGTCCACCTGTCTTGTAAACTAAGCACATGATCCAGTATAGGGTTAGCATGCATGTGTTGTATGACGTTATGTACAAGAGGTAACCATGCTCAGGCTGGGTTAGTACTGGAGCAGTGCGAGTGCAGACCAGCACCATTGCCCCCCCTCCCCAGGTGCTTCAGCACGGTATGGGACAACAGCGTCTAGTGTGAGTGCACCCTTACACTGTAAAAGACGTGTGTGTGAGTGTGCTGCGTTCTTACACTACATTGAATCCCCAAACCCTCCGACCTATTTTAATCTTCTCATTGCTTCCTTTCATGTTCTCATCTCCTTCCACTCGCTCTGCTTTCTTCTCCTACTTGTCGATCTGAACCTCTTTTCTCTTCTCAATCACCACTTCTGTCGTCTCAGCCTTTCTTGTCCTCCGTCTACTTTGCACCTTTTTTGAAGTAAAGCTGAAAAATGTTCAGGGATTGTAATGTCAGGTAGTTGGTCCAACAACTTGGTAAAGATTGAAACATCTCCGCAACTTTCAGATGATAATGCAAACAGTTTGAACGGTCATTTGAGGTGCCCAGAGGATGACTCCTGGATGGTATTGCACATCTCCTAAAGGTCAGGTGTCGGATCAGAGCTTCATTAAATATCTCAAAATCTAAACAGTTTGCACAGACATTTATGGTTCACAGATGATTATAGCTTTCTCTTTTTCTCTAACACATCCAAACTAACGAATGGATTGGTGACCGTTCATCTCAGGATATTTGTGACAGTTCTGACAACCTGCCGACTTTTCATCCAGCACCATCATCAGGGTATAAATGTTGTTTTTATTAAACTTTGGCTAGGTATTTGCAGCCCTAATTAATCTCCTATTAGGATTAGCCATACTTTGTGTTGAGTGCTAGTAGGGAAATGTCATCATGCTTTCATACGTATTTAAAAGGGTGAATGTTTCCAGCTTAAAATCAGCACAAAGGCCTACCTTCAAAAACTAATACAAACAAGCAAAACACCAGCTTCCTCCTTCTTGTCCTCTTGATCCTTTTTTCTCTCCTTTTGCCCCCGTACATCAACCTGCCCTGTCTCCACATCTGAACTTTCTTTAAAAACTTTGTAATTTCCCTCCTCTGTGTAGTTATCTTCATCTTGTAATCCTCTCATCTCAAGTTTTCCATCTTTTGTCCGTTTTGACACCCTTCTCCTCTTCCCCTCTCTGCACACTCTCATCCTCCATCTTCACTTCCTCTCCTTCTCTCGCATCCTCTTCTTCTCCTCTTATTTTTTTTCTGTACACTGCAGCCTCCAGGATGTGCCTCATCAATGGGAACTATTGAACATACCCAGCTTTGGCCCAGTTGGGCCTCCTTGGCCCCATCAACAGTTGTCTTGGAGAGGGACAGCAGCAGCCAGAGCTGGCAGTCCTCCCGCGGCGCTCCTTTGACCCGGCTCGTCCCGGAGCTGCTGGGCTGCTCGTTGTCCAGCTCAAACAAGCCGGTCCAGAGCCAGCGGTGGTGCTGCTGGTGGAGGATGTGTGTGTGTGTGTGTGTGTGTGTGTGTGTGTGGGCTGTTTAGTTGGCTGGCTGAAGTCAGTGTCACAGCACAATAAACCCTGTGGCTGGGATGGACAGTCAGTTTCTTACAGGCTAACAGTGGAACAACAAGATTGTCTCTGTGATTTTGTGTCTGTGTGGGAAAATAAATCTGAATTTTCTTTGCTTTTTTACGACGATGGTTTGATATAATATACATGTTAATGATGACATATTTTCTCCTCTGACTGTGTAAGTATGTAAAATGCAAAAAGGACAAAATGAAAGTGCAACTGACATGAAAAGAAAATATAAAAACTGCAAATATGTTAATGTAAAGTACGTCAAATCTAAAACACTTTTTGTCTTGTTTTCCTAACATGATTGACATGACATGATTTTTAAATTATTTTAAAAAGGGATACGTCAGTATAAGTGGGGTTGTATTGAGTACTTGTCTTGTACTTGTCAGTGTATTAATCACAGGGAGAGGACGGTCAGCTCGGCCCCTTTATTGAGAAACCGGTCATAGACGCTGGGCCAAACTAGCTGTACTTTTTTATGCAAATATCGCACAAATAATATGGCTTGATAATTCTGTTTCTGTGGGACAGACGATAGCTTACCATCAGCCACGGTTGCAGACTGTTCAGATTCGATAACTTGATGTTTGCCAACCCCTCGCCCCTCTCCGGCTCCGCCCTCTTGTCCAAATGCGGTCCCTTCTGACTCCAGAAAACCAACATGGCGGCTCCCAAATACTGCTCACGGTTAAACAAACCAATGGGCGTTGTCAGGATGGCTACATCGATTTAAACGGTCTGTGTTTTGGAGTATAAAAAGACAGCACATCAAAACATGTCTCTGTACTGCTTTCTAACTATTCTGCTCTGTAATTACACACTCAATGTATATCTGTGCTTTATGGCTTCAAATCTCAGAGACCCTGAAACAGAGGTATATGTATGAATCTGCTATATAATTATACAAATCAGTTCCAGCCTGTTTCAAAGAGAGAAAACGTCGGACATACTGCAGGACGTTTACAGGGTTTGATTTGCTCTGCGTTCATTTATCATACAGAGACACAGTCTGTGCAGTTACACTGTATAGAAACTATGCTAGAAGCCACATCTCTGTGATTTTATTTGGCTCTTCTTCAGCTTGATGTAGGAAAAACAGTATGGGTACATGCGATACTATAATTACACAATGTACACACTCCAGCGTGTAATTATACTATAAAACCGCAGCCTGTGGTTTCTTTAAAGAAAGGCTGAGAAGAGAAATGGGCAAAGTATCGACGAGACTTCTGTGTGTTTTCTTTGCTCTTCTTTAACATGCAGCTGTGAAGGCAGCAACTTTATTACCAAGGTGAACAAGTCCGTTAAAACTTTATGGATACCGCTTGTTTGGTCCACTTGGTTCCTACATGTATGAATTTATTTAATGGGGTCAGAATTTGGGGTCAGCCGCTCTGGTTACCTCGTGGAAAAATAGACCTTAATGAAGACAGAAGTTACTTTTCTCCCACCATTTGTGATTCTTAATTTAAATACAGTGTGTTTGCCTCTCTTGTAGCTGCTGATTTATTACATTCCTAGTAGGACCACGTCCCCGATCAGCTGCTACATGGTACCGTTTCCCTGAGTTGAACTTTGTGTGTGAGCGTGTTTGTGTTACTCCCGCTCTACGCTCTCCGTTTCTCGATTCGGTCCACTCAGCTCGAGTTTTGTGTGTCACTGTGCGCGGCCTGATTGAGACAGCGAAGGAGTGATGAGGGAGTGTGCGTCAGCCAAAAAAAACAAAAACACGGATCCCGGCTCAATGGGAGCTCGAGTTATGTCTTTAGAAACAAAGCCGTACCCGGCCCGAGCCCGAAGTAGGGATGCGGGTTCTGTAGGGTTCTGTAGGGCTGGGGTCGGGTTGCAGACCTCTTATTCCTAACGTCAGTACGAGCTCATGTATTACTGTAATGTATACAGGGCACACGTGGGTCAAACCACAGCCTTCGTTATACGGACAAAGAAAACAGTACGATATGTGTGTTTCTATTTCTGTTTCTTAAAATAAATGTAGAAACCACAGATGTATGCCAGCTCATAATAACTACGTCTATTTATGCGCTGTATAATCATCCTCACCACAGTTGCACAGTGCAGAATTTCTTGTTTACAGTAAAAGAAGCATGAGATGTATGGGCTTTTATTTGGCTTTGAAAACACAATGCAAACATGTAAGTACGTGTAACACAACACGGTATTTATATCTTCTGGAGGGCGGACGACAAACCGCAGTCGCTGCCTCTGTTAACAGAAAGCCAGTAGGGAAGTTTCTTGTGCCTTTTATTTATGTTGTGCTTTGGCGAGACGTTGGCAAAACTAGAATGACAGGAAATCTGTCAGACATAACATCAGTATAGCTGAACAACAAGCCAGCCTCTCATACGGCGTAGAAACCTGAAGAAAATCTGTTTGCTGTTCAGTTTGCTGTTGTCGTTTAGGTAATGTAGAAATCAGCAAAGACTGTGACATATCTGAAATGTTTCCAAATATTGTAAAAATCAAAATAACAGCGTGGGTCTCTGAATACGTAACCTGCAGTCTCTCACTGAGATCATGTTAAAAAGTGATACATGTACGGGAAAGGGAAAAGTTGGAATTCATCCATAACACACCTCTGTGTAATTATCATGTATGAACACATTTCAAACAGGCGTTGCATATTTAGAGCATGCATTAAGCTTTATTGCAAAGATACGTTTTTGGGGCTTTTATGCCTTTTTTGTCGAGACAGGACAGAGTCAGAAATAGGGGGAGCGAGACAGTGGGGAAGGACACTTGGAACTTGAAGGACGTGCAGGAATGGAGCCACAGACCCGGGCCTCCCTCTTTCAAAGATTTTGGCCTTTGCACATGGAGCACGGGCACTAACCACTAAGCTACCGGCGCCCCAAGGTAGTGCATGCAGGCAGTCACACCCCAGGCACCAATCCAGGTGGCGGTAATCCTCATAACTGTTTGCTAACAACTATCAAACAACAAAGCAAACATGATTTGGAGGAGCTAGATAACCCACCTGCATCCTGTCATTGGAAACTGATCAAACATGCTAATGAATATAAGGCAACATCACCCAGAGGTGCCAATCACCAGAGCTCGGCAAAAGAAACAACTTATCCCCGCTGTGAAAACAGAGAGAGTCAAAGACTTTATTGAAGCTAATTGCGTATTGTTGAAAACCACTGTAACACTGTAAATCCTTTTTATGCTATTAAACAATTCATCCATGACATACTTTATTTTAACGTCACTTTAATTGAACTCTCCAAACAGTGCCTGCAGTGCTTTCTAACCCTGTAACTCTGTATTGATCTGGGAGAACAATGGGGACCTGGCGGGGCTTTGAAGTCCGGCTACAGACAAAGGGCCTCGTGCCGGCCGGAGACAGATAGAAATGCAGCGCTGGAGCACAGAGCCGCTGGACTCGGCTGTCACTGCACACTGAGGAGCGTTTAATCTCCCCCACAGCTCATCCATCACACACTGACAGCACCGGAGACAGCAGCTATGTTTACATGCGCACGGCGTTCACTCCTTAACCTGGTTACTCCGGCGTTATCAATTCTTTTAGTCCCGCGGACAAGTAAAGGACCTTTTCAAGTAAGTCAAAATTGAAAACAACTGAGCTTTAAAGAAGACAGATGCCTGCTTTATGTGAAACACAAAACGGCTGAGACACAATTTCTGAGGGTTATTTCATTGACATGCACAGTGGCAGCCTGGTTTTGATCAATGCATACAAATGTCATAACTCTGAATAACCTTACCGAGCTCATAATTTAACTATGGGCTGAATGTGGATTTAAATGTCAATATAACAGCATGGAAAGCCAGCTCTATCCTGCCATGGGAATGCACATATATTTCCCCTGTAGGCTGTTAAGAGGCAGCCTCGGTCACTGAGGCTGCTGGGAGCTCAATCCTTTAATGCATTTTATGGAATATAAACTTCTTTTGACAAGAGGGAAACTCAATCCCACTGTATCAAAGGTTCATGTAAAGGTCTGCCAGCTTAACCTGAATAATACTTTAAGTATGACGGGGTGGCTCTGAGCTCGTTTTTTATCCCACTGTACAAGCCTGCATACTCTGTATTGTGTTCTACCATCGCTGGAATGCTGGATAGTAGGGGTGGGAATTAAAGGGTTACTCACAGTACGATTTTGTGCATTGTTGCCCACCATTAAAGGACCAATCTGTAAGATATGTACTGAATTAAATGATAAAGTGAGCTTACTATATGATCAGACATTAAGGAAACATGCTATGTTGAAGTGCTGGCTTCTCTGACAACAATGCAGCAGCCAGTATGTCCTCCTTCTAACTTTAGATTCTGGTCCTGAATGGTCTGGATTTGTTTGGACCAGAGAAGGTAGGCGGTTTTAAGGCACCCCCACACGGCCGTTTTGGACGCCCCTCGGTTTGCCAGGCAAACGGCAAAACATCAGGTGTTGCAGTGATGGAAGTGGGCAAGCGATCTGGTTCCTCAGCAACTTTCTAATAAGCTCCACGACCAGAAACATTGTAGAACTTGGATAAATATTGGGAGATGCTTTGGAAAATTCGAGAGGTTAAACACTGAAGCTTCAGTGTCCGCGACATGGCAATCGGTGTGTGCCTCGACTCTAGGGAGGAGGGGGCGGAGGAAGACATCTCAACTTTGCTCCATGCTTTGCTCTAATACATCGACAAGAGTCTTACAAAATTCTTGTAACGTCTCGTCCAGAGCAGCAGGAAACCACGTCCGGAGATCACGCCAACAACTGTGTATCTTCTGTTTCAACAATCTAAATGACCCAATTACTTAAATGTAAGAACAGTATTTGATTTAGTGTACCTGCTGCTGATGAATAAGATGCCCTTGGATGTCAATGTCACGTTGTTTAATTCTTTTGCTTCATGCATGTTTGGAGATTCTAAAGCCAGAGTTACAAACACAGACGTTAAGGGCTGATTTGCAAAGTTGCAAAAACAGGACAGGTTGGCTGCACTGTTGAAAAACACATGAGCTGTGCTGATATTCTGCAGCAGAAATAAGCGTGTTTCATCATGCTTACAGGATACTGACAGAAGCGTGGTCGCCACAGGGGGTGAATCTTTCATCCTTTTCAGTTATTGATCTGTCTGCAGGATGGTATGTTAAACAGATCTGAAATGGTTGGGTAGAAGGTCATTTCCACCTGGTGTAGAAAAAAACATTTAAAAATGAAAATACTCGTATTTGACTTCGTGCATCGAAACAGTAGAAATCCTAGACAGTTATGAAGTTTCCCATATTTTGACGAATATACTCAACACTTCCTCAGGTGAGGTTGATCATGGATCATGAGCTGTTAGTTTATGTTCATTTAATCTTAAAATGGAAAATCTCACCATCAAAAATGTAAGCTCCTGTGAGGAACGTCCACCATGCAGGGGTTTTGAAGCAGGATCAGAAATAATCAGAATAACCTGAAACTGGTTAATGCCATCAGCGCTGATCTAAATTTAGCCTGAAACCGTTACACCCATTTTCCAAACTATTCCCTTTTTCATTTAGTGTCAGAAATGTATCCCACATGTCAATCAACAATGCCAAGCTCCTGTTATTTAACCTGATGAGGTCATCGTGCGTCAGCCTCGGGGAAAATATCCTCCGTCGCCATCTGCGGCAGCCGTGAACTTCCTGTTCACACCTCCTATCCATCGCCGTGTGCTCGGCCGTCTGTGCACACCGACCGCATGAGCTCTGTCTCGACGGTAGCAGCTAAGTTTCACATGCCCACTTTAAATTCCACGTCAGTAGCGTTGTGTTTCCTCAGTGTCATCAGTCATGTTCATTTCTGGCTGACGAAGAAGAAGGAGGAGAAAGTGTGTTAGCGTGTTTTATCAGAACACTCTGCAAGGTCAAACAAAAAATGAAAAGTGAGAGTGAGGAAAAGAGATGTATTGTTTTTAGTGTGTGTTGTTACGTTTGAACTTGATGCTTACTCTCGAGGTCAGACGGCTGGTGAAAGGGAGATTTGTGCTCTCAGTGGGCTACCTGCAGCGGGCTTAAGGTTATAAACATAAAAGCAAAGTGGCACGAGAGAGAGGAGAGACAGAGAGAGAGAGAGAGAGAGAGAGAGAGAGAGAGATAGAGAGAGAGAGAGAGAGAGCTGTCTTTCTTTCTTGTTTACCTTGAACGTGAGATGAAGACAGTTTTCGCATGTGGAACCGCTCACTCCGGCCTTAACGACGTCTAATTTCATGGCAAATAAACTTAACAATGATGCCTTTGAGTCTCGCTCCATTTGTGAAGCATTGCTACGAGACAAAATCTCGTTCTTTTCCAGTCAAAGCGCAGCCTAAATGTTCCTTTCTTATCTACCAATCGACCTGTGAGTGCACTCCGTTTTATGTTTGTGTTGTTTTTTTATGGCCATTGCTAACTGCATCGTGTACAGGCTTAGCAGTTAAATGTTAAGTGTTGACAGTTGTGCTTTGAGTCCCAGTCTCCACCATTTTTCCATCCACTGAATATAAGGTAAAAGGTCTACATTTTTAGAGATATATCTTTATAGTGTGTACCAAAATATTGATTTGGTTATATTTACTCGTCTGACTTGTGATAAAGTTATCGAATCGTTGGTAGGCTATAAGGTGCACAATTTGACTTTGTGCGTTACAACCTCATGACTCCTCTCAGTGACTTTAACGAGGTAAACTTGAACCAAAGTTTGTAGGAGGAAGCTGACAGCGGGATAAAAGAAGAAGAAGAAGAAGAAGACAGCAGAATAATGTCAGACAGAGGTGAAAAGAGATTAATAGGGATGTAAAGATTAATCGTAAAATCGATTCAAAGGTGTCAAGGTTCACATCGGTACTCTGGAAAATGAATCGCAATAATATGGTGAGCGTCAGCAGCTGTAGAGCAGAGGCGGTCGGCAAATTGAGGACGCACCACCGTCTTTTAAATCGGAGGTGTGGAACCATTTTGGCTTCCCCAAGACAGAAAATGAAAGAGGTGAGAAGATAACAGACAAGACAAAAACTGTGTAAAAATATTGCAAGAAGACAGAGAACTACACAAATAACACAACCAACATGATGC
Source organism: Tautogolabrus adspersus (assembly GCA_020745685.1). NCBI lineage: Eukaryota > Metazoa > Chordata > Actinopteri > Labriformes > Labridae > Tautogolabrus > Tautogolabrus adspersus. The sequence goes on from CM036552.1 coordinate 24,170,156, forward strand.
AGCATTTAATCCACACCACAATGAGAAGCTCCAATCACCTCCCCTTGTTGAGAGAAGAAACATTAAAAGGCCAAACCACACTGACAAGCGGGTTAGCAGCCCCTAAAGGAATCTTACTCAGTCATCATTTGTCTACAGTCTCATTTTGTAAAATAAATCATGAGAGAATCGTATCGTGAACCCAGAATCGTGAATCGTTACATCCCTAGAGATTAAACAAGATTTGAGGTGAAACTGGCAGAAGTGAATAAATACATTAATGCTGCACTTTCCTCTATAGGGGCATTTTATATTCTCCAGTTAATCAAATATTGTGATGAATCATTACATGACTGTCTTGTAATGATGTAGTGAATCATTTCCCCCCCTCGCCAACAACATTTTTGATCTTAATTAGCAACCAGATGAGAGAATATGTCAGTGAAAAAGAAACCAGATTGTTATTATTCAATATTTTTCCCATGAAGCCACTGGGTATCTGCAGCACCAGGATGGAAAAACAAGAGAAAAATGTAAAAGCTTTTATCTACAGTTCTGTAACTTCATGTTGTAGTAATATTAATGTATTCATATAGTATGTGTCTTGCCTCTGGCTTCTGTGTTTTATCTCCAGAAAAGCTTGCATATTTAAACCCACTATTTTAAATATATAATCAGTAAAACTGCTCCAACACAGTCAGATGAATGTTGATTGTATCTGTTCTGCTATAATGCATGTTAAAACACAAGGTCTCATTCAGTTAAACTTCATCTATAATTTCCTTGAGATGCAGTTTGAAAAAAGTCGCTGGTAGAGGAATGCTTTGGATGAAAATGTCATGTAATCTTCAGACTCTTCCTGTAGTTCAAGCTGCACACGAGGAGTTACGATGTGTTCGGATGACCTTTCTCTCCGTAAATCACTGAGAAAACGACCAGAGGGAATCGTAAACACACCCTGCCCTCCAATCCCTTGAATCATCCCACAAGATGCTATTGAACACTGAGATACCATGACCCAGACCAACATTTTTCCCTCATGATCGCACATCATGGGTGAACATGTCAAAACAGCTCAGAGACGACTCTCAACAACCAGGGCCTTCCCGTCACCCTCTAATCCAGCAATTAGAGACAAGGCCAGGGAGATGGAACAGATGTTCCATAAATGGGTATGGCAGAGGGAGTCCTGGCCGCCGCTGGTATTCCTAATCTCTCCAAGAAGGACGACCAAGAGGAGAAATGGAGCAGCCACCCTGCTTCAGCACAGCCTGAGGTCATACACTGCTCCTCTAATAACTCTTTGGGCTGTTTTAAGCACCATCGGTTACCTAAAGGGCGCTACTCTAAAGGTCACTATGTTTTCAGTAAAGTGATTGTCGGATTACTCTACTATAAGCAGATTGACTCCCTCCCCCACATCTAGGTGGATGTCCCACTTTTCTAACTTTCCGAAAACATGAAGTTGACAAGCACAGCCACTTTACAAAAGCAAATGGCCAGGAGGGAAGAGAGTAAGTCAAATGTGAACAACTTTCTTTTAGACTAATGCCCTCTCTTATCCTTATTAAGATGTTTTTTCATCGACCCCTTCTCTTTGATTATTGAAGATACACTTTCACAGGATCTGTGTGTGCAACGTTCTAACTTCACCGTGGTTTTTCTCCGTCCAACGGCGCCCTACCCCACTGGGTCCGTTTGTTAAATATTGAAAGGTTTAAAACTTTACGATATACTGTCTGTACAGTATTGTGTTAGATGGCGTGAAACTGATTGTTACAGTCATTTTATATCCAACACTTCATGTTTTGAAGTTGTGTCCAGCAGTTTGACAGATTGTTGGTTTTGGCTGGAGGTTTTATGAACTACTGCTACTTCTGGTGTCCAGAAATACACATGCTGTGAAATTAGTTACAGTAGTAAACTACTCTTAACACACAGCGAGACACAAGGAATATGTACAATATATCTGTTACTATATAAAATATCCCAAAGTTTATGACAAAGTGTGACCAAAACAAGGACAGCTTGAAATAAATGTCAGAATGAAACAGCTGTTGATGGATTTGTATTCATTCAAAACAATAAAATACGTTGCATATTCTGATTTTATGTGGTTTGGGAGGGTCGCCAGTTCATGTTCCAGTGCGGACCAAAGTATGGAAGTTGATCTGGTGGCTTTAGAGGTTCCAGTCCCGAGTTGCCCTTCTGCAAGACACCAAACCCCTGACTGCTTGAGGAGCCCCCTTTGTGCATCCCCCCTAACTCTGACATCCCTCCATCGATGTATGTCTATAGGCTCTGTTTGTGCGTGTGTAATCCAGGCCTATGAGTGTAAGTAGAAAGTCTCTTAATATTAGAGTGAAAACCCATTTTTTCCCACAGGGACTTCATTTTATTTGTTTTATTTCATTCCTTTTAAGCCGTACAATGTAGAGAAATACTTAATTTGAATGATTAAAGCATATAAAATAAGAAAGAATATATATTAAATAAGTACATTGCAATGCAGTTCCTGAAACGACCACTTGAGGCTGGCTCTGAAAGGGAGTAAATCCCATTAAGCCCCATATTGAAACCTTACAGCAGATTTTTAAAATATTTACAACCTTGTACATAAAGAGTGGTTTTGGTCTTCTCATGCACGACACCTGTACAGGGGAGGAATCTACGAAAGATACAGTATTTTGTTCCCTGTGAAATGAGCTGACTCTCTAATGCTGTAGTGTGTACCAATATTGTACGTGTCAATCAAACAGAATGGGCGGGTCAATAAAGGCCTACAGGTTCAACAGGTTCAATTCAATAGGTGGCTGCTTTTTTTTTGATTACCAATCTCAATTATCCTCTTAAATTATGTTAATCTGCTCAGTCTGCCTAGTCTAATCTTTAAGTGAACCTATCTGAGTGTGAATATATTACACATAATGACTTTTTGAATGTGTTTCTACATTGTTCTTTACAATAAGTTGATTGCAACTGAAAAATATGGGCGATCAATTGTTGCTCATCTTCCTGACACTTGAGAAGAACCCCACTGTTGGAGGGACATCCACAACCCCAGCAGCTAACAGACCTATGTTGGTCCCTAAACTATCATCAGGTCTATTCCTGCTGCTCGGTGGGACTGGAGTTCTCCAAGGAGAGCTGAAAACCGGATTGTTTTACACACACCTGTTCCTGAACGTCACTCGGCTACACGCCTGTCTCAGAGGGAGCGCAGTTAATCGCTGATTTGGCACACTTACAGTGACAACATACCAAGGTCCAGTTTCAGGAACTTACACACACACACACACAACAAATATACTCCCACGCTTAAACACGCCCTCACACACAAATAGACGCACAGAACTGCCTACAACTTATGACCTGTCCAGGTTTACAAACATTAAACATACTTTTTTCACACACACACTCACACACAGAACAAATATACTCCCAGGTTTATACACACCCTCACACACAAATAGACGCACAGTACTGCCGCCTACAAATTATACAAACATTGAAACATACTTATTTGACAAACAGAAATAAAACACACACACACCCAAAGCTTTGACACACTCGTACGAATAAAAAAAACAGTGTACAGCTCAAAACTACTGCCCAACACCGACGGTACAGCCAACTTTTACTGATACACACATTTGATCAAAGTCTTCAGCCAAAAAGGTTTACATTATGAAGACTTGTATTTCTTTACCATAAATAAGGCAAGTCCCCACAATGCGACTGTAAAAATATATAATGGCCCCATAACGTAACTAATACATGTACAAAAACATGTACTGTATTCACACACACACACACGCGCACACACACTTACTGAGGACATGCATTTGGTCCTGATAAGGAAGGCGAGTCTCTAAATTGTCCCCCAAAAGTGACTAATACATGTACACAAAAACAAACACACTTTAACTAAAACATGAGCACGATGGTTGTGTAACTACAGACGCTGAAACTTCATAATGAGACACACATTCTGTCCCTTCAGCCGCCATCTTTGATTTTTCTCTGACTGTTGACTTAGCAAATTAATTTTATACCATGCAAAACACACAAGACTCTTTCAAACCCAGCCTGAAACTTGCATCTATTTTCAGTTTTCTTAAAAAAACAGGGCAGCAGATTGTATATACTGGAACGCTAAAGCTTTGTGGCTTTGACGAAAAGGGAAACAATTAAAGTGCTTCTTGGCAACACATGAAGCCAGACAACGATAAAAATGGCTGAGCTTTTCAACGCGGGTGAGGCCTCAAGGCTCTGCCTGTCTGGAGTCATGAGAATCTTCTAGAAAACTTTCATGTTGGACTCTGGATTGGTTTCTGTTCTCTGTTTCTTCTCTCCTCTTTAATCCACGAGCACAGTAGCAGCTGCAAAATTCAAGTTACTCATGAGAGTTAAAGTCCTGCCCATTTGTTTTTCCTGAATCTGTGCTGAACTCTGGTTGTCAGAGCATATGTTATACAAAATAATCTCTCCAAAGCATCTGTAACTTAGCTGGCTTTCTCAGTGGCAGCCATTGTTTACAATTTAGCAAATATAAGCTTCACTTAAACTTCTCCTTCACTTTAGTTTTATCCACCAAAATCTATCTGCTGTGGTACCCATTGAGTTGCAGCTACTGTACAGACACACCTCTTCCTCTTCCCACTTCTCTTCCTCCTCTGAGAGGTTTGGTTAAAGGTGGTTTAAAGGTCATACAGCCGCTCAAAGAGGGCGAGAGTGGATTTAATGAACAACGACCAATGGTTAGCTGAGAGGGGAGTGGGGCGGAGAAATCAGGGTACAGGAGAAAGAGAAAAGTGGGGAATGGGAAGTATAGAGGAGGAGGAGGGAGGAGGAATGGAAAGCGTCCACCAGCGCAAACACCTCTGAAACAGAAACATCCATTTAGCAGCGAAAACAAGCCCCCCTCACAAGACCTCCGTGAATGGGCCACTTCAGCCGGCCGAGGAAGTTCCAACGAGGGGCAGGATGTTCCCCTCAGGACGCACTTGAGACGGGCTAAGGGCCAAAAGCCTGAATACATAGACCCCCTCTCTCTCCCTCTGTCACTGTCCAGCTTTGCCCTCCCACCCGGGCTGAGTGGCTTTGGTACCCCCCAAAAAACAGTCCCCCGTCCTCCCCTCCTACCAGCCGTTTATGGAGCTGCAGCCAGCAAGGCGGTGAGTGAGGGCGTGGAACTGTACTCAGCAAACAAAGAGAGAGAGGCAAAGACTCTCTGTGATTAAAGAGCAGTTAAGATGCTATGAGAGGCTAATTTGTTCACTGTGTGACAGAATCAACAGGAACTGGAGGCAGAAACATGTGCTGCCTGCATTTCCTGCTGCAATTTAAGGTGAATACTGCTTTGATTTAGAGTTATACAGGAGCTCCTTCACTGCTGTATGCTACCAGTTTACTTTCCCTTACTACAGCCACTTGTGCATACCTCTTTAAGTATCTACAAATTATTTTATTACTATTTTTAAGCGCCAAAACCCTTTATTCAAATGTAAGTAATCGGATAAAGAAATCAGAATATGGTAGGATTTAAGTTAATGTAAACATGTGCAATAACCTAATCCACAGTAAACTGGCTCTATCTATGCAAAATGTGCACACACTTGGAATTAAGACTTTAAGAAATACAGTTAAGGGCTTACCGAACACAGTCATGAATTTGCAAAAATCCTGTGCATGAAGTATTAATCCAGAGACAGATTAAGCATCAATTAGCTTAAAGACTGGATGCACACATATCAGCTAACTTGGCTGTCTCTAAAGCAACAAAAAAGCCAGCCTTCACTTCCAAAGCTCACAGAGTAAAATGTAATAGCTTGTTTACTTTGCCACTGTAAAAATGTAATAAATAAGTTAGCAGTTTTACATGTAATAACAACGACTGCGTAACAAGATGGACGCAGCAACAGCCACCTGGGAGTGCAGCCAAAATATTTAGAGCTCCCCCTGCTGTCTGGCTGGAGTATAAGCTCATAAACCCCGCCTCTGTCTTGTTGACAGATGGAACACGGGTCAAACTAAAAAGGTTAAATAGATGTGCAATTTGTTTTGTTGAACACAGATTTTGGTGTGATGGTTATATCGTTATCTGGTTCTTCTGAGTAGCTTTGTTTTAAATAGTTATTTCATCATGATTGACAGCTCTGTGGGCAAACTGTGGCTCCTCGCAGCGTTGTCCATCGGATTAGCAGAGCGGAGGAGGAGGAGGAGTGTGTGTCGTCCTTTTCCAAAGCTTGTTTATATTCAGTGTGATCGACAGTAGGTTTGTGTAGACGGAAAACAAACCTTGATATCTGCGACTGTACTAACAAAGACTTCAGACAAAACAAACTGCGACACTCTGCAAACAAATCCCTGACGTGTGTGTTCTGGGATATTTTGGTTTCATTTCATTAACATAAACTTCTAATGTGTTCCCCATGAATCACAAAGTCTGTCTGGGTTTTTTTGTTTGACTTGTTTTTGCCACTGGACTGGTTTGTTTTTCCAAAATACATTCTCTCAGGGACAGACACAGCGATGACAGCGAACGCTATTATAACATGTTTATTGAAAACCTTTTTTGACAGCATAGTTTGTCAGGCACAGAGAGAGAGAGAGAGAGAGAGAGAGAGAGAGAGAGAGAGAGAGAGAGAGAGAGAGAGAGAGAGAGACTTGTGAAATAGTTGTTTTCCCCAGTGGGAGATGTTTGCCCAGAGGGGGTTTTGTAGTGGAATGTTACAGAGGATTCATCATGATCAAAACAGGTACATTGCAACAAACAAGCTATGAATTAAAAATAAAAAAGTCACATAATGCCAAATGGTTAGTTCCACCTTTCTATGTTAGAAAACTGAATACAGAGGGAGGAAAATAAATTATGAGGGATTGGAGCAAAAATCAAAGGACAAATATGATACTGTCTCGCTGTTGTTGTAAAAACCTGACGTGGAATGCAACATGAAATGTGACGTAACGGAAAGAAAGTAAAATCATTTCCTCTCTAGGATTCTTACAAAACAGCTCACACAGCTAAATAAAACTCTACTCATGTACATGAACGTAAAAGCACATTTCAAACTATAAATTAATCTGGACTAACATCGTCAGGTTAGAGCTGCGGGGTGAAAAAAAGAGCAGAAGTGTGAAAATAAAACCAACCAACCGGGAAAATGAAGCGAAATTAACACTAAAAGGAAGCTTAGATAACAAATCTCTCATCATCTTTGATCCTGATTTTGTTTTATGTTAACAGAAAAGAGAATAAATAAGTCAGTCAGAGTGGAGACAACAGGTGGTTAAAGGCTTATGTGTGATGTTACGTCCAGTAAGAGGCCCTCCCTGCTGAGACCATGACGTTTATTGATTTGATACCAAAAGATAAATGTTTATTCTTAATAAGGATTTGTTGTATTTAACATTTCCCTGTAAAGCATCATATATGTCACAGACCTAAAATAAATGTTTTTTGTGCTAAGATGATATTTCTAACATTTTCATGTAATGACAAAAAAAGCTTCTGAAGCTTTGGTTACGCAACACCTGATAAAACTACTTAAATCTGTTTTTTTCTGTCCAATTAAATGTATAATTTATCTGAAATGTTTGTGTTTTGTTAATAACATTAGCTCAAGATAAGCTTAACTGTGAATCAGCTAGCAAGCTAGGCTGATTTAGCTAGTAAGCCTAGCTTGCTAGCTTCCACAACATTACGCAGCACATTAGTCCTGCAAAATGTAATGTGGTAAAAGTAGAGATGACTAATGGTAGCTTGTAACTAATTATGTTTTTTCTTCTTAAATAAAAGTGTTAACCAACTTGTATTGTACGGTACAGAAATTTGCTAGTCAAGCTAGTATCTCATCTGGGCTGATGTTGGTAAGGTAGGCTAATTAACGTCTTTTGCAAGTTAGCCAAACTTGCTATAGCTTCCACTTGACGAGTGAAAAACAAGTTTTCCAATGCAAAACGTCTTCCCAAATGTTTAATGTTGTAAAGGGAGAGATGACTTATAGTATGCTTTTAAATCAAACCTCTATGGGCTGTTAAAATATGTGGCTAAACCAACGTTTTAGTCAGTCAGTCGGTCAGTTAGGCTAGTAGCTTGTCACATAAACCGACAGCGTGTCTCTTTCAGAGCAGGTCCAAAAACATCAAGTCAAAAGATTCCCCAGGAAAATCCTCATCTACAAGAATCAATCTTATCATTTTAATTATTTACAGTTTGGGAATTAAGCATTTAGCTTGATCGCATTAGCAGTTAGCCAAATTAGCTTTTAACAGTTTTATTTAATAAAAGTAAAAATGGGGTGATAACTGGGTAAAGAGGAGCTTATTATGAAAGATGTTTAACTTGATATTTTTGACTTCATGTTAGGAATATCCCTGGAAAGTGTGAGTCACACTGAATCTAAATCAGTTTTATGGATGACTTGAGTGTTTAGGTTTTTGTTGTATGTTTTGTTCCTTCTTCACTTGTGTTGCATCATTTTGAAGCATGCAGATATGATCTACTTTTCTTCCACAAGCTAGACAAATGTTAAAAACAACAAATCCTTTCTTTAAAAAGTGACATCACAGAGAAAGTGAGACTTAAAGTGTCAAAAGGGAAAAGCTTGACGAGTACAACTAAGTGAAGCCAGGGAGGGCAACAAACAAAATCAAATCAAAGATAAATGAAGCCAGGAGAAAAGCCTGATGGGAAGCAACAGCATTTAGTAAAATGACTACTCTACATCGTCATTGTCATCATCTTCTGGCTCTTTAATGAAAAACAACACTGAAAAGCAGAGAGCTATGAATAAAAATACTCTCACCATAGGGAAAGCTTTTACCCAGCATGGAAGAATAAATAAAACAAACAGCATCCGTTTCATTAGATCCATCCAAACTTTACACAAGTGCCTTCTTGTTTAGTTCACTAGGGGGGGGGAGGGGGAAACAGACTAATATGTACATAGCCTGCTTCTAGTGAGAACTGCCTTTTTATTTTTTTGCATTTATACATTCAAACTGACCAAAATGGATCTTGTTGTTTTAGCTAAATTGTTTCAGGCACTTCATAGATTTGGGCCAAAACTACAACACTGTTCTGAAAAAAAGAAATACCAATAAATGTGTGTAACCTTTCACTTTACAAAGGCCTTCTTTCTGTGCACATATAATGAAAACAAGTACATGATTTGGTGCAGAAATCCATAAAATCTCCCAGTGTAGCATCACAATTAAATACAAATGTTCACTCTTTTAAGTACTTCAAATATTAAGGAGCATTTATTAAGTACTGACACAGTCTTGTTGGGATATAACAATAAATTTCTCTACATAAATTCCGTTCACACATTGAAAAAGGCCATTGCACAGTAAAAAGTTAACACTGTTTCCATTTAGCAGCGAGTGAATCACGACTCTGAACCCTTCAATGCCACGTGAATGTTACTTTCCCTTTTGTGACTTTGCTAAAAACCGACGCTGTAAACATTTCAACCCTGGGGTCAGCTGGAGATACAACTGCATTTTAAGAAAAGGGTAGCCATCCATTTGGCAATCCCATGATCCTTCTCTGCACATGAAACCTCCGACCGCCTACATTCGACAGTGCAGTATTCGGTTCAGAGATCTGCAGATATCGGTGAAATAGACTTTTAAGACTAATTTGGCACTTTTTATTTTTAGCACACTAAGCTGGAAGAAGGATCCACCACAGACTTCAGAGTCTCCTTTAACAAACCAACATATATACTGTATATATAGTTTTCTTTTAAAGCTGTGGGAAATCACACAGCATGCCTTCATTTCAGTTTTAATACTATAGAGCAGCGATAAAATCTCAAGCGTCTGGGCAGGTTTTTTTTAGTAACGCCTCAAGCACAAAAGGACGTACCAGCTTTAGATTTCTACCTTCAAGCTGATGTATTCATCTGTGAGTGTCTCTGAAACACGGCACACAGCTAGTTAGCCTCGACCCTGTCACCTTTCTGTTACAACAAAAGAGTTTAAAGCCTTCAGAGACCTTTGAAAAGAAAAAATCAGACTGACATTTGACACTGTTCAAGAAAGCTCTACATCATGGTGATATCGTTTCTGTCAATATGTATATCCCATTTAATTTATCTTCTATATCTTAATTAGATTTCAGATTTATGTGTCAAGGCTCCAAATCATGAAACAAGACGTGAGCACAAAACGATTTCTGCAGTCTCACTGGACTCCAAATCCCAGAATGCATTGGTGAACATTTGGTAGTTCCATTTGATCTTGCAAGTCGGAAATTTTTATTTGCCTGTCTGATCGGTCATCAGGAACGCCCGCTGAAGTCGGAATTCCGACTTGGAAACTCTGAGAACCTTCAGTAACCAAAGTTAAAATCCAACATGGCTGCCACATGCAGTAACAGTAACAGCTGTATCTATTGTGTTAATTATCAGCTTAGTCCTCTTTTGCTGTAATTAAATCAATCACACTGATAGTATCGTGAAAGTTCTATCTGTGGACATGCTGTCATGTTATTATTCACGTGCACACTATCACATAGTGTGTTGTTATTGTCAGGTGTGAGCTAACAAAACAAAGGTTCTCCTGGATGGGTCCATGTTGCTTGTCCGACTTTTTGCCAACTCGCAACTGGAACCCAGTTACCTCGGGTGTGGCGTCACAGCTCCGAGATCCACGGTAAATGGAACGCACCATTTGATCTGTAGTTATTCAGCATTCACTCTTCTCTTAATGTTGTAAATCTGTTGCCAATGTTCTCCAGTATGTTTTCACAATTTACTGTAGGACTGAAAATCCATCAACCTTCTCTGATTACTGCTGAAAAGCATTCTGGGAATTGTAGTTCATAGCGACATGAAATGTATTTGTCGTTCACTCTTAATCTCACAGATAATGGGTCAGCTTTGATTTGAGGGCTTTCACCATTTTTTAGCCCAAGCTTCATTAGCTTCTTATTTCTAAGGGCATTATTTTTATTCCATTGTTTCTAATATGAAGTACAGAAAATGTAAATCATAACCAGTAGAGACTGGGAAAAAGCATTGGAAGTAGGATTCCATGTAAAAGCTCTGCTGAGGTTCTCTGAAGGCTTCTTTTTCACAGCTGGTTGTTGTTGATGTCTTTAAGTTCTTCAGTCAAACTAAAAGGCCTCTCGGGTACATTACTTGAAGCGCTGCTTTGTCTTGCCCAGCAAGAGCTCATCGTTGCTTTCATATTGCAAACGTCAACTTTTCAAACCAGAGTCCGAACTCAGCAGGAACGTCCGGCTCCCTTCAGCGGGAGCCTTCGGCCCACGAGTCGTCCTCTGGAGGTCGAATCACACTCGCTCTTTTAAAAAAATCATCGTCGCCTCTGTCATACATTCTTATTATTTTAAAACTGTAAACAAACGGGAAAAAAAAAGATGGATAAAAAAACAAAACAAGGAGTCTACCTGTTGTGAAAAATAACGTCGCAGTTCTGATGTAAAATAAGTTACAAAAAAAGAAAAGAAATAAAAATCTTTGTGTACAGTACTAACATCCTAAACTAGAGCGTTCAAACTGAAGAACCACATGTTAAGTCTATAAATATCTTTACAAATATACACGTTAATTATTCAAATAAACCTTTTCTGTGTCACTTTCAACGATTACATGATTCACACTTCCATGACAGTGTCTTCTAGATTGCAATGCTTCCATCCTAAAAACAAATACTTTAAGAAAAGTGTGATTTTGTCTTTTAAGTACACGGCTGTTGTCAGCAATATGATACATATTTCCATTTATATATTTACAATAAATCATTTTCTAGATATATATAAAACCTCCAAACCTTGCTGTACTAATTACTGACGGCCCTGAAACGTCGCCTCATGTCCGATGAGGAGTTTGTTCCATGATTATCACAAAACAGTGTTTCTGGATGATGACTTAGAAATCTGTAAGAAAAACGTTTGAAGCATCGTAGACGAGTTACTGAGAGTCTGAGGAAGAACGAGTCACATCATGGAGCTTTGCTGGTATCCTGTCGATGGATTTTTCTTTGAGAACTGAACTTTAGTCCCAATCTGAGGGCTCCGGTGCAGACGAGAGGATAAAAATCTGAGGTCCTCGCCGACTGAATCTCCAACCAGTCACTGTCCAATGCCCTTCATTGCCTCCTCTTGTAACCTGTCAGTCCCTTTTTTTTTTTAGGGCTCTGGAGGTTTTTATTTTTATCCCAGTAGGCACGGAATGGTTTCACCGCACAGATTGTCCGTAAGAAAAGACTGGCCCGAGTACAAAAATATAATTTCATTTCTGAAAAGAGGAACACAAACATGATTTCAACGGCAGAAAAAAATAATCCTTCAATGTTTCAGGAGTCTCTTGGGGAGGAGGAGGAGGAGGAAGACTCAGTTTAAGACGAGTAGAAGAGCTGTGGAGGTGTTGCATGCAGAGTTTGAATTTCCACATCTTGAGGAGTCACTGTGAGGAGTTTATGAGCGAGGAGGTAAAAGTTCAGTCCTTCCCGCCCTCCTCCTCCCCCCCTGGCTCAGGTTTTATGTCCTGATCACCCCGTTACTGGGGAGCGGTTTGGGAAGACAGGGCTCGTCAGGCAGCGGGTCGTGGGCGAAAACCGAGTCGTCTCCTGACGAGCAGGTGCTGTTGGAGTCCTGACAGGTGGGAGAGTACTGCTCGAAGGGCACCGCCAGGTCCAAGTACTCCTGTCAGAGGAGAGGTCAGAGGTCAGACCGGGTTGTCACTGTGAAATCATTTTGTGGTCACACAATGAAGTGAAAAATTACAGTATGTAGTTTAACTCTATTTTTAGAAGGTTAATGAGCAGAAAAAAAACATGACTGAAAATCTCTTTTCCCTTTACCTTCGTAGATATTCTGCAGGAGTTTGCCTACAATTTTTAATAATAAAAAACAAGAAGTTTCCTAATAATGGATTCCAAGAACTTGCAATTTCGATGCCGTGGTCTCGATATCATTCGATTCGTACTGGAGAAAAATCTGGTATCATGACACCTTTGATCTCAATAACCAAAGTTTGGCGAAAACTACAAAAAGTTGTTTTGGTCTAATTTATAAATTCCTTCTTCGTCTTTTGACTCTTCAATCAACGATGTGTGCACAATCCTTCAGTAAGCCACGCCCACTTTAAGTCTACAGGCGTCCAAGGCGATGACTGATCATGAGTTTTATTTTGGTTTAAACGATGGTTTTATGGATGTTTTTAATTTCGTGTTACTTGACGTAGGCTCACTCTGGTCTTAATGTATTTCATGTTTTTATTTTCTTGCCTGTGTCTTGTTTTCACCTGGCTGAAAAACAAATCTCCCCTCGGGGCTATAAAGCTGAAGGTGAAACTAAAGGTGTATTTCTGTGTTCTTCCTGGTGTTTCCGTGCTATCAGTGAGCAGCAGCTGTGCAGGGAGACTTACATCGGTGGAGGTCATTGATAAAACCCGGTCGTGATCTTCTACCAGCTGTCTGAAGGTCGGTCTCTGTGACGGCACCGCGTGCCAGCACTCCCTCATGATCATGTACCTGAAAACAACCACATGAAAGCTCGGTTACTCTGCAGCTCGTCCATTTCAAATCTAAAAAAACTAAACATTTAAAATAAATATTCTCTGATCTGAAGTGGATTGCTTTGGTCTGCAGCTGGAAGGAGACAGTCTGTAATTGAGGTTAAAGCAAAGTAAAGGCTCATCGTCATTTCTGGTTTAACTGGTCTGTCTTCACTTTCATTTGTTTCCAGCAGAAAGACGACACCGTTCACTGCAAATTACAGTCATGGAAGTTTTCTTTTTACAACCACAGAGTCGAGGAGAAACCAAAGTGAGCTGTTGACCCGTAGTGATCGATAGACGGCTCTAGTGATCAACAGCGACAATAAATTCTTAGAAATCAGACTTTAACCCAGAGTTTGAAAGGACTGATCTTTAAAACCACCTTTTCCCCGTTTAAAATCAAGCAGGTACACACCGAGCCAAAGTCTACTCAACTTTATTCATATCATGCACAAAGTTATCTCAGGCCACTTTTTACACAGAACAGTGCTCTGTTTGAGTATTATTTACAGAGTTTTATTTATGTGGATTTCAGACCAAATTCAGTGAGTTTATCATTTTTAAATTCTGTTCTCTAACTCTGAAGCCTTCAGCTGATTCTGATTCTCGTGTGATGGAACTCATCATCTTAACGTGAACCTTAAAGTACGGAAGCCCCAAGAGGACATCTTTACATTTTATTTGATGCAGTTTTCCTGTGATAACGAGTACACTTGGGTTGTTTTCTGGGGATCTCGACTCATTTATCTCTGAATCTTCGGATAACGATGCTGGTTTTCACGTTTTCATTTTGGATGTTTTCTCATCATGTTGATAAATTAACTCATAATCAGAGGACACCGGTGTCGTTATCTCTAGAGAACGAAATACAGGAAAGTCAAGAGCACCTAAACCAAAAGGAAACTCTTGTTATGACAGGAAACCGGAGAATGTTAGATTGATGCATGTCCGCTTAGAGCTTCTGTATTAAAGAAAGAAAGCCTAAAGTCCTGCCTCCAGCTCTGGTCTCATCTTCTCTCGGATCCTTTCCTACCCAGGTCAGATTAGTCTGCACTGAGCTGCTTTCTGTAAACAACGTGATCAATCTGAGCTTGACTTCTTGAAACACTTACAGTTCATGTGTGCAGTTTGCAGGTTTGTCCATCCGATGTCCCTCCTTCAGCAGCTTGAACAGTTCTTCTACTGGGATCCCTGGATACGGAGAGCCGCCCAGGGTGAAGATCTCCCACAGCAACACCCCGTAAGACCACCTGAACACACACACACAAAACACACACAGTGAATACAGAGTAGAGGTCAAACGCTGCTCGTTGCCTGAAGCAGTCAGGGCTCAGAGAGGGGCTTGTGTTCCCCTGATAAACTGATGAATCTGTTCAGACGAAATATTGATCTTCAATAATGTTTACTGCGTCCAATTTAAGAATCAATTAGACTTTCTCATCGTGTCGGACAGTCGGTCAATATTTGTGAAAATCAAGCCTGAAGTCGGAGACGAGACGAGTGAAGACTCAAAGTCATCGTGAAGAAATAGAAGGTAGTTAATAAACCCAGAGGTGAGTTTAATGAGACCATTTTGATCTCATTTAATCTCAGTTAGAGCATTTGTACTCAGAAAGCAGGAAATGTTATCATCCTGCAACTTAACTTTTTTATAACGTCAACAAAAGCCTGGTAACGGCTGACAAACATCCATGTGGGAGTTCATTTTCAGGATCAGTTCATCATTGGTTTAAATGTTTTAATGGGATTTATCCGCAGAGCAAATAAAACTAAAAAAGCTGTATTCTCGGTGACGTCACTCTTTGGTTTCTGAAGAGGCATTAAGAAGCTAAACGATGATAAGAAAGGTGGAGCTGAGGCTTGAGTTCACCGCTAACTGGCTAAACTAGTGAAGGTAATCAGATAATGGGGCTCTATTAACTCAGGGTGCTATTGTTCGGCCGTTCGTCCAGTGAATCAGAATCGGACCCCTCCTCCCTCTGCAGCAGCTCTGCAGGTTTAATCTAATTATCCTCGCTCCGGTCCAGAGCGCTGAAAGCAGCGGCTGCAGAGCGAGTCGATTGGTTCATCATGCAAAGAGAGAAAAGAGACCGAGGTGGAAGAGAGACGTCTGTGACAAGAGCCGAGGACAGAGCTGTAGCTGATAACTACAGTTCACACTACTGAACGCTAACCGTCTCATTGTTATTATTGTGCTTCATCCCTGCTCTGCCTCCTCCTCCTCCTCCCTCCAACACACCAGATGTTTTATTCTTCATCCACTTTGCTAGTTTCAAAGGGTTAGTGAGTGTGAAAGTGTAGTAAGATTTATTCTATGCAGTTTTTATAGATCCTGGAACACCTCTGAGGCTCAAAGTTAAATCCTCACCTCAGTGACTTTGGCAGCGGGGAAAAAACTAACCAGCAGAAGAATTAATAAGGTCCATGTCGACAATAAATAACCCTGATACATGTATTCAAAATGTGAATACATAGCTGAATTCATTCATGCATGTTTGAAGGCTGCACCAAGTGTAACACCTATAGTGCCATGTGCGCTCCTTTTCTTCCCTCCTTTTCTAACTATTTCCTCGTTTGGCGGTGATTGTGTGACAGATTGGTTGAAAAGTGTTTAAATGTTTCCCCGGCTGTTTGAGGGAAACAGTGAAAACCATCACAGGTCAGAAGTCAGAGTCCCCGGGGTGTGTGAGAGTAAACTGGCTGCAGAGCGACTACTGTAAAAAAGGAGGAGGAGGAGGAGGTTTGGCGGGAGGATCGAGTCTGTAATCCAGACCTGCTGAAATAACAGAGCGGGCCGATTCTGCTCTCGGCCTGTTCCCAGTCTGGTGTAATCACACGGCAAGCCAGTGTTGACAAGGGCCCGTGTTTGGCTTGGATGACTGTGCTGGGGACATAACGTCTGACATGGGGGGGGGATTGAGGAGGAGCGGTTTAGAGGGGGTGCAGCTACCACGGGACAGATTGACTTTGTGACCTCCTCGCCTAAAGTCGCCTTTCTTCTCCTGATCGCAGCAGACACAGGAGCAATCACAGGTCATTAAAGGAGCGTCGGTGATTTGTTTGAATCATTGTGGAAAAACACCTTTAATAAAACCCCGACCCTCCTATCTCCTTCTGTGCTGGTTAGGTTGGATTTACACTGATAAAACAACAGTGAGAAGTTGGGTCTCTGTTTGGTTTTTGCCTTGCTCTGATGTCTTGTTCGGAGATTAGAGAACAAACGCAGCGAGGAATGTGAAGCTCAGGATTATGAAGCGAGCACAGATGACAGCGAGCGGAAATTTTTTGGAGAGGGAACGCGATGATTCCATATTCACACGCACAGACTCAGCTTTTGATGCTAACGTGCTCCGTCATGATATTTCAACACCCGGATTCCTCCGGTGTACAGCAGCTACACATGAGCGGACAGTTGGCATGCGACGGTTGGGTTTGTGCAAACTCACACGTCGCTCTGGTGCGTGTAGACCCGGTCGAACAGAGCCTCCGGAGCCATCCATTTCACGGGCAGACGACCCTGCAACAACAGAAGCAACAACAGAACCGCTTCAGTCAGCAGAACCATTCTGTACTGATCAGAGAGCAAAACATGGACCCAAAAACACAGTTTGTTCTGCCCGGACTGTCCTTGAACTCATCATAATAATGTACAGGCAGGTGTAGAGTACCATCACGTCTCTAGGAACTTCACAAATCTAACTTTAAAGGATTCACTGCTGGGGAAACATATTCAAGATTCAAGGGCATTCATCAACATTGTACTGTTGAAGCTTTACACACTGAGCTCTGAATGCATCTTCTTGCTTTGGTATAAAATCCAGATAATGAATGTTTGTTTAATTCTTCTAGTGTGAAAATATCATTGCACCATCAAAACGTTGTCAGGTCACATTCACTTGAGTAAAAAGTAATCCGCTCCGTGTTTCTGAATTAACGAGATGACTACTTCAGAGTTATGAGATACAAACATCTGCTACGTTTATCTAAACTAACGCAAGAGGCTTACGGTTAATCAAATCTCAACAGAGGCTCTGGTGTAGGTCACTCAAAGAAGCAAACAGGCCCGACTGTCAGGAAGAATTCAGTTTTCATCCTCGAGTAACATAGACGTATTCTTATCCGTTTGTGTTGGGCACCTTTGCAGTTATTTATTTCGTAAAAACTGTTCTCGTAATTCTCAGATAATTCCCTCGTTAATTCAGAAAAACAGAAACTTCTGAAGAATCTTGAGGTGATTAAGTGTAGAATTGTCGTGTTGGGTTTGATTTCACTTTCCTCTGATGACATAAACTCTTCCAGACACACATTTAAGAAAAAATAAGAAACTGAAGTCTGCTCGTCAACACTTGTAGATGATCTGATGCTAAAACAATGCTCCTCCTCCTGCACCTTTAAGAAGTCTAAACTCAGAAGTCTAAATATTCTTCAGACAGATTCCTGATGGATCAAGACTCACGTTTGTGGTCTTTTTGTAGTAGTCTATATTGTGCACGTCTCTGGCGAGACCGAAGTCGGCGATCTTCATAACGTTGTCTTCCGTCACAAGGACGTTTCTGGCTGCCAAGTCTCTGTGGATACACTGAGGGAGGAAAAGCAAAGACATCAAACACACATCGACACAATGCATCGCTCAATCACGCCGACACACACATTTACAAACACTCATACATGTACATGCAGAGACTGCTTCCATTAACAAACATCTTATCTTGCCCAAAAACATTTCTGATTTTCTGAAAGATTAGAAAGGTAATAGCTAAACCATACTTATGTTTTGTAGGATAATAAGTAAGATTCATTTAAAAATATCGGGACAGGTCCTCCAAACATGATGCATAAATCCACACCGAGGCTCAGTTCTATCAGAAGTTTCTGAACATTTGCATATCAGCGGTAACAACACATCATCCAGGCTCTGACCTTCTGCGAGGCGAGGTACTCCATGCCTCGGGCAACCTGGTAGGCACAGGACACCAGGTCTTTGAAGGTGAGCTGCTCGTCTGGGATTTTACACGTGTCGAAGGAGTAGTCCATGCCCGGAGGCCGCCGCGCCCGCAGGTACTCCCTCAGGTTACCTTTAGAGGCATATTCCACCAGGACGTACAGAGGACCTGTGAGTAACACGGAGCACACGGTCAGTCACAGGACGAAGATAATAAATGTGTTAATTATCGCCTCTGTAACGTGCTGCAGCCTCACCATCCTGCGTGCACGCTCCCAGCAGGTTGATTATGTTTTTGTGTTTCCCGATCATCTTCATCATCTCCATCTCCGACACCAGGTCTGACAAATCTTTATCAGTGGCGTCATCTGGGAAAAAAACAAAACAGGAAGCCAGATTAGAAGAAAAGATCCCACAATTCATGGTGGTGAACAGAGACAAAGATTTGAGTTTGGGAGTATGACAAAAATGAGAGCAGACGGAGAAGATAATTTATTATATTTAAAGGGTAAAAAACTGTGGAACAAAGAAGATGCAATGCAGTTGTTCTCCTTGAGGAAACAACAGTCAAGGTCAGGTATTCATTCCAAAACAATCACAAACCTTTCAGCATTTTCACAGCAACAGTGAGCGGCTTGTTGGGCTTCTCCTTGTCGATGCCGATTGCCTCGGCCATCACCACCTGACCGAAGCAGCCCTCGCCCAGAGGTTTACCCAGAGTCAGCCTGAAAGAAAACAAGAGAAGTCAGGAATTTGTTTTTGTTGTTGTTGTTAGCTGTGTTAGGAGCGGTTGCCAAATATTGTATCAAAGACGTGGATGTAGCAATCGTGACTTTAGACTGCAGGCTACATCCGCTTGTTTTTTTTAATTCCTCTCTGCAGTTTCCACTGATGCTGATTTGACTGCCAAGCACATAACTGTGGAGGAGGGTGTCTCTGTGACCTTGATGTATTGACGGCTTGCATGTTTTCACAACACATCAGGGTACAAGGACAACAGAACAGTATCCATCACATCAGTAATATGTTGCTTTCTGACAGGCGGGTAAACAGCAGTGAAGAATGTGGAACTCTAAGACTATTTTTCAGGGTTTTTCTTACCTTGTTCGAGGAAACTCCCATTTAGGGTCGGAGGGCAGCTCCAGCTCTGAGACGTTGGCGAGCATCGGCCCGTCGCTGGATGACAGGCGGGCGATCCTGACCAATGGGGTGTTGGAGTTCATGGAGGAGTTAGAGTCCAAGGACACCTGCTTGGGTGATAAAGACAGACTGTTATAGTCTCTGAAAAGGGCGAGCTGATGTGTGTTTAAACACAGAGACAGAGGGAAGAGAGAGAAACCTTTTATCTATTCATCCATGCTGAAATGGAAACTTTAGCTTTGAGATTTTGCGTCAAGAAGAAAACAGTATCATTTGAATTCATCTTAAACAAGTTGAAATGAAAACTCTCACTCTCTCAGTAGAACTGCTTTACTGAAACTATTTTCTTCTCTATTAAAAAAAGACAACCTTGGATCAAACTTCTTTGTGTAAAAACGACATGTAACTTCTGAATAAAGAACCTGAAATGCTTTAAGCAGACTGCAAAAGTCTCACATCCCTGGACCAATGTCAGAGCTCATTCAGAGGCTTAAAGTTTCTCTGACAAACAGCCTGCCTTGTGACACCAGCCGTGACTTTTACAAACAGCCGGCCTGTGGTGGTGCACACGAGGAAGCAGGCGGTAACAAAGACGAATGAAGGAGGAAGCAGAGGTGGGCGAGCGAGCGAGTGGCGAGGTGGGATGGACGTCTCTATCCATCAGCCGGCTCCATTCCCAGACCGGCGGTCCTGCCGCCCGAACCCGCCAGCTCGCCTTCCTCCCACCATTTATCTGAGTGCTGGGAGGAGCTGATGGCTCCGGCCCTGCTTTTTGATGGATCTGTTTGTGTCAGAGTCTGCCAGCTCGGCCCCTTCAGGTGGGGTCCTGAAACAAACATGTCCACTTACCAGACTTCCCTCCTCCACCTCTCCACTGGAGGAAAATGAGAAAAACGCTGCGAAGCTTAAAAAAAAAAAAAAAAACACCACAATTTTCAGAGGCATGAAAAGTAATATCTGATAGAACATGCCAGGGGGGTTATGGGAGATTTAGCCAGAGTTATGAAAAAGAAAGGAGAGAAGCGGGAGATTAGCTTTACAAAAACGAAGCAAAGATTACAGAAAAATGCAATAAGATCTTTCCCTGCGCTGCCTTATAAGAGCATGTTTATGAAGGTAGAAGAATAGAAGAGATTTAGAGGCCACAATTAGAGCATCTTTACAAAGATGAGCTTCATACCTGATATAACCAGGCATTTACATAACAAGGAATAATTAGGAGAAATAGGGTTTTTCAGCTTCTCATTCCAGATTAACCCAGATGTTTGTTTTTAAAAGTTATGTGTTAATTTTTCAAAGAACCAGTCCTACTACTTTTTTCATTCTGAGGAGTAAAACACTTCAATTATGAAGCTTGAAACACCATGCAGCCGCTGGGATGCTCCTCTGCCTTTCAGACATTCAGATCATCTTTACATCCACAGTGGGTATAAATCATTGTGGGTCACCAGTATTTCAAGAAACCAAAAGAATGAGAGCCAAACTGCACTGGTTTTGAAGATATGAGACAGAGAAGTATTAAGAATAGACAGAGAAGCCCCGGAGCTCAGACTGAAGTCTTTTGATGCCAGTAAAGCGGAGTGAACACAGGACAAGACGAGGGTGAGGGCAAACTAATTAGAGTGCACACGGAAAGCCAGCATTGGAAAAGGCACCCTGGCCTGGTCTTCAGAAAAGCTCTTTTCCCTTCTTGGACATGTCTGATTCCTGTTTTGACTCAGACTCGTCCTGTTCGACCCTCTGATGGATGTTGACTCAACCTTTCCCCCCCTCCTGCTTGTCTAGAGACAACAGGGCCTTGCCTTTCCTACTGAGGAAACTAATCTCTGTATCAGACAAACACACAGCTACAGAATCAGGTCTATGAGTAGAAGTCAAGATGAGTCCTTAACAGACAAGAGATGCACTGATTATTTTTCTTTTGCGGATTCAGATTTACAATTGTTGAACTTTTCTTTAATGGAAATATGATTCTATGTTTACAATAAACACTGACTGTTTATTAACCATAGTGACCATCTCTTAATCTCGTGTAAAGCAGAACCTGTTTCACCCTCTACTTTCTGATTCCTGAGGAAATTGTGAATTATCCATCAAATACCTACAATTGGTGACTCTTTCATTAGGCTATTGTTTGCAGTCTCTGACATTTCTGCATCTCTTTCTCACTGCTTTGGTGAACAGTATTTGCGACTGCAAAGAGTTTTTATCCTGTTTTAAATCCTTAATCATCAATATGCATTCATCTATAATATTTCCCACAAAGTCGTACGTCTCACTGCATTTCAAACTGGTTCATCACATGCTCACATGCTGAGTTTCTGACCAAAGAAGATTGGGAATATTAGATAGTGTTTTAACGTGCTGCGCTCCCCCAGCCCTCTGGAGAAACAGAGAGAGAGAGAAAGAGAGGGAGAGAGAGAGAGAGAGAGAGAGAGGGAGAGGGAGAGGGAGAGAGAGAGAGAGAGAGAGAGAGAGAGAGAGGGAGAGAGAGAGAGGGAGAGGGAGAGAGAGAGAGAGGGAGAGAGAGGGAGACAGAGGGATGTCGATTCTGATCACAAGTTTGGAAAATATTTGCTAATTGTCAAGAGTCTGTTAAATATGAAGCTTAAACCACAAACCAAAGACTTTACTAACCGTAAGAAAAAAGATAGCCAGGTCTTCCTGATTCATTCTTTATGCTAAGCTAAGCTAGCTAGCTCTAGATCTGTATTTGCCAAACAGAAACGTGTATGGCATTTATCTTCTTATCTAATGCTAATCCAGAAAGCCAATAATATTTGGCAAAAGTGTCTGACTATTTCTAAACTGCCTGTGAGTTTTAAATACATTGCTAATTTGGCCTCAAACAGGACTGGGTATTCCTTGCCTTGGTCTGAATTCTGTTTGAACTTTTGCTTTGAGTTGATGTGAATGCAGTCCTGAGAGACAATGACGTGAAGAGTTCTGCAGACTGCGGCGATGCAGCTGCTCCACTCTATGTTTCTCCCCAAACAGTTGAGGGGCGAGAGTGTGTTACCCAGAGAGTGAAATCTAAAACTAACACTGACAGTCACAGGAGGGCATAAATATCCCTGAGCTGAACCTCCTCCAAGATAAACGCGAACACATGTCACCAGTGTGTTGCCTTCCAGCGTCCGCGAAACGTCATCAAAACAGCAGGATGGAGACAGATCTACAGCAGATAGACCTACAATAACCTTCTCTATTTATTTATACCTTGACCTGCATGAGTCGGGTTCTGCTTGCACTTTGTCCTTTGAAACTTATAGAAGTTAAAAAGACAGACATTACAAAACTCTTCTGCAGGTTTCTCATTGTGGCACTGCTGTAGAAGAATGACAATCTTTTTCCATGACTCCCTCGGGCTAATTTGGGAGCTTCCTTGAGTTAACAAAGTTACTCCCTCCTTGACTGTCAAGGTTGTTTTGCAGTTCAATTTAGAAGAAGAAAAAGCTAAAAACAGAATATGATGCAATGAATTTCTAAGAATCTTGATTTTTCAAAGAATTTTTCACACCATCTGAGCCTTGAACAAACCCTTGAATTTCACGCATTTCAAGGACTGCTACAGTCTCTTTGTTTGTCTGATAAAGACAATCAAGTATGCTGTACTAAAATAAGAGTTGTAGTTTTTGAATATCTCTTTTTCTACAAGCAAGTTTCCAAGAGTTTTCTATGAAAAGCCCACATTGCTACATAAATTCGATCACATCATCTGCATATTATCGCACCAAAGTAATTGTATACATGCTTCAAGCTTTGGTAAATAAACAGGAAGAGAGAAAAGGAGCGGAAAGTGTTTGTACGAATCTTGTATCTACTTTCTGTTACCTGTCTCTTGAGGGGGAACTTTGACAGCTTTTGCACGGGCGGCGTGGGCAGTGTCTTCTGAGTGGTCATTCTCATGCGGCAAAGGACGACGATGACCACAGCGAGGATGAAGAGTACGCAGCCCGTCACGTAGATGAGGATGTCGGCGTAGTAGTCTTCCTTCTCTGGGCTCACTTCTTTGAAAAAGAGGGGGTCAAATTACACACATGAAACAACAAATAAGACAAAACATCATCCACCAAGTCTCAACATGTAATTGTTCCTAATGATTGAAGGAAAGTTTCTTTGCTCAGTAGCAACACGTCACCAAAACAGAATCAGGCGAGCAGATTTGAACGGATCTATAAATCAAAACAGATCACATAGTCTTCTGCTTGTAGTTGTATGCTGCAGCAGGTAATTGCGCCTGTGATATGCTTTATCCCCAGGGAGTTAATTATAGTGCTGAACGCCGAACACAAAAATCTCTTTAAATTGCCTTGTAGCCTTGAGACATTTAAAATCCGCTCTTGATTAAAAAGCAGCATTCAATGAAGGCTGGATTTTATGTTGACTTTGTCCAATTAAAGGGCGTTGACACAGTCGCAGCGCTCTCCAAATGTGTTAACAAGTAACAGTTTGCAATAATGTGCAATAATAGGTTTGAAAATGAACGTCAAAGAATGTGCTACTGAGCAAAATATGACATTGTTAAAAAATAATTACAGTAGTAATGATCGTTTTATAACATTTAAAGGAGAAGAAGAGGACAATAAGACCCAGGGAGAGAGGAGGAATATACCTGGAAGC
This sequence comes from Tautogolabrus adspersus, assembly GCA_020745685.1. NCBI lineage: Eukaryota > Metazoa > Chordata > Actinopteri > Labriformes > Labridae > Tautogolabrus > Tautogolabrus adspersus. Next base: position 24,194,375 of record CM036552.1, read on the forward strand.
ACCGTCAGCCAGGCAGAGTGGTAAGCATAGCCGATAGAGTTCCCTGCCAGACAAGTGTACTCGCCCGCATCCTCAAAAGACACATTGGTCAAGAAGAGAACCTCTAGCTCCTTATCTGTAGTGTTAATACCAGCCGTCTGTGGAGGATGAGAGGGGGGTAAGATGGAGAAAAGAAAGAGAGAGAAGAGATATTGTGAGCCCAAAGCTTCTTAGAGGAAACACCATAAACACCCTGGAAGGAAAGGACAGAAGAGAGGGTGTAAAGAGTCAGCAGCGCTGCACTTCACCGCCACCAACATCTGGAAACACCCAAGCTGCACCATCACCACGCTGCGAAAGACGCTTGCTGGTTTAATCCAACGCCACATGAAATCTAGAAACCTATCACTCTGAGTTTAAATATCAGTGTTATCAAGTCATTTTGATTTTGAAGAAAGTCTAAAGGGGCTAAAAATAAGTGAAAACCTTCAACATTATAGTAGAACTGATTCCAAAACAAATCAGCTTGTTCTGTTGGATGCTCCTTTGGGAAAATTCCAGAAATAAGTTGTTGTAATTGTTTTAACATCAGTTTGTTCTGACGGCCTTGTCATATTTTGCGGGTGGGTGCCGCAGGGATCTATTCTAGGTCCTCTGCTTTATTGTGCCCTTATGTAATAAAAATGATGATTGCATTTTAAAAAGTTTCAGATGAACAAACCTACAAAGACAAGCTTTATATTACTTTGCAACACCCTTAAGTTTGAGCATGCCTAATTATAAATCACCTTGAAATTACTGAACTGTATCGTTGCTGTCGTGGCTTTTCCCTTTGACTAATGGTTGGTGTGATGATCAGTGGGGGAGTCATTTTCAAACCCTCTGTCTGATGTGGCTTGGTAGAGGGTAGGGTGGGGGACTCTCGTTCCTCAGCCTTTGGTAATGAACAGTGACATCCAGGCTCAGCCATGAATCAGAGTCCTGCTGCATGCTTTCATATAAAAGCACATTAATGGAGCTGGTGGATGCACTCCCAGGGAAATCAATACCTGTGTGTTTGTGTGTGTGTGTGCAATTTGATTTGGTGGGGGTTTCTCATCGCTTTTCATCTTTGTGTTTGTGTCTAAAGGTGGTTTGTGAGAAATCGAGGGTGAGACTTTTGAGGTTACTGCAGTAATTAAAGGAGGGACATTGTGTTTGTTATTGATCGGTAAGGAAGACAAAGTGGCACGGGGTGTTATAACGAATAATAGCTATGAGCTAACACAATGAGAGCATTTAAACTCAGATCCCAGCAAAGGAATGTGTGTGTGTGTGTTTGTCCTATTAGCAAGCCAGCAAGCCAATCAAATCCACAAACAAGAGGAGCCCCGCAGAGAGGAGGAGACGTAGCAGCAGAGAATCATATGTGGTGGAGGCGGCTTTCGCGCTGAACTCGCCATTTACCTGCTTTGTGTAACATAAGCCAGAAAGAGTTTTCTGACTTGCCTACAAAGTTGGAGGCGCGACACCAGTACTTCCCAGCATCTTTCTCTGTCACGTTGGACAGTTTCAACCTACTGTGGGCCTCAGTGTGTTTACTGACAACACTCTGTAAAGGGAAAATTGAGAGGCACAGTGAAGCCTTTACAGCAAATCCTTGCAAGAGCATACAGCATGTACAGTATAATAAAACAGTGGAACTTTTACATATAACTGACTATTTTCACATAAGCTTTATATAGACCTCAAAGGACTGCTTATTAATGTTGAACCGTTAAGAGGGACACAAACACTATAATCCCAGCATGCAAAAATTCCACACAAGGAAAAATGTCCTCAAAATAAAGTACAAGTATAGAAAGACAAACACGCACGCACACACACACACACACAGTAAACCAGGCTGTCTATAAGTTAAAAAGCCTTACAAACTCAAAAATGCTAAATCACATACACACACACTCTGCACACTGCACAGTAACACAAGCAGTCTAACAGTAGATTAAAGGCATTACAGTATGTCAATCTCCCAAAGTGTGTTCGCCATGTGCATGAACACACACTTACACATGCTCACGCACACATCGCTTGTGACAGGCTCTCCAGCAGAGTAACTGTCGATGAATAATTAAACAGGCAAAGCACATAAAGGAGAAAACATATCATGTTTTATGGTTGCTTAATGAACATTCAGGGCTAGGCTCCAGACGCCTCCCTCTCCCTCCCCATGCCGGGCGAGTCGCTCATCGTTAACTCTTTTTCCAGGCATCAAAAGAGCGATTCAGGCATTTCTCAAAAAGAAAAAAAAAAAACTTGCAGGACTCCCTCCTTCCTGCACACAGCTGTATTTAACTCCTACAGCATATACCACACATGAAATGTTGAAGAGAGTCTGAATGAACGTGGTGGGGCGAGAGAGAGAAAGAGGGTGAGAGAGAGAGGTACACAGATCTCTGTAAATACTGTTTCAATTATGTGGTAGTTGAAAATAGAGCATGGAGCCGCGGTCTGAGCTGTCAGGCTTGCTTTCCCCAGCTCTTCGCTTTTTGTTGGACTGTCTTTCTCCTCCTCCTCTTTCTCTCCTTTTTCCTCTCTGTCTCTCCGCTCCTTCATCTCTAGAAGTCTCTTACTCTTTTTTTCTCTTCCTCACATCCGTCTAACTGTCTCAAATTTGACTCAAAGCTCCGGTAACGTTTTAAATTGTATCTGAAAACACTTCTGTAACACTGTGACTACGGCTCAGGTCCCAATAAAACATCATCACTCGACTGTAAAGGCTACAGCATGCAAAATGTTAAATGGACAATTGTGAGAAATCTGTTATTTAATCAACTTCTTAATTAATTTAAACAATTATTTAAGCATGTGACATTTTATCACAGCCAGGTTTGCAGTTTGAACCTGTTTCCAGTGTTTATGCTAAGCTAAGCTAATAGGCTGCTTGGCTAGGCTGCGTCATATTTACTGTAAGATATGAGATTTGCATAAAGGTATTTCAAACTATTCCTTGAAGTTCTGCAGATTTTCTAATGACTTATTTAATTAAAGCTTTCCCCTTTTGAAACCACTGTAATCATGAGGCCGACAGTTTCACCTTTCTTTCACGCTATCTGCAGGATTATAACTGTATTCTATTTTCTGCTTTATACATTTTTTTATTTTAAATGTGTGGGAAGACGTATAAAAGGATAAGGCAGTGAGAAGCTAGGTTGATCAGAGTCCCCGACGAAGGTTATTAATTAAGGCTTCAAAAATCCATTACTGCTGCAGAGGTTAGAGCCTGAAGACACTCGTCCAAATTGATATAACTTTCCTCATCACTGTACTCACTGGTGAATACAGAACCAGCAGCCTTTATAAGCCTCAAATCCATCACTCCAAGAAATAGGTGAAGTCAGCAACATTAGCGACTCCATGTTTTAAAGGGGTTGTATTTCTCACTCTGTTTTCTTTTTCCGGTTTCGATGACTTTTTATTTATTTATTGTTCCTTCTAACCGTCTCCCTGCCTCTTGCACCCTCCTCTCCAACTCATTCTCTCGCCCGCCATCTCTACCCACCACTCTGTTACATATTCTCTCTCTCTCTCTCCATGCTGACTTTGCCCTTCCTTGTGCTGCTTCCCTCATTTTTTCCATGGCTTTTTTGGGTGCCTCTTCCCTCTCTCTCTCCTCCTCCTCCGCAAACCACGCGACGCAGCACATCTGACGGCAGCGGTGGTTTACAGAGCCTGTCTCTCTCCCTGCGTTGCCGCCACCACGGCAGTTAACTTAGTCCAAACCAGATGTTTGTTTTATTCCCCAGCTCTCTCCAAAGGCAGAAAAAAAAAGAAAAAGATGGAAGGCCAAATAAGAAAGCAAAAGGCCGTCTTGGTTTGTCGATGGGAGTCTTCCTCTCTTCACTCCAAATAAAAATGCTCCTCACAGCAGGCTAAGGGTGTTGTCCTCTTTGGTGAGGAATGCTTTCTACTCTATTCTTGAACAGCAACACTGCGTGGAGAGGTGACACCTCCAGGAGCTGCTCTTTAACGGGAGCAAAGCCTCCTAAGACTCTCTGACGCCTTCCTCACTGAGTTTATTTAACCTTTACAGTATTTCAGGAGGGAATGCTTGTGATTGAGAAAGGCGTCTTTAAGATGCCCCAGCAGCGCAATTATAAAAACTGCACACAAACAACATGGGTTATGTTTTCAGATGGTAGAGCGGGCGTCCAGATGCTATAGGCCTCATCCCAGTGTCAACCCAGGACTGACTCCTGATCCTGTCTGCATGCCACCCCCCACTCTCTCTCCCCCAATATTTCCTGTCCAAAAGCCCCCAAAATAACCTAAAAAATCCAAAATCCATCTGAGCCATTTATTTAAAAAAGACAAGTCAACACATCAGCCAAATCAGCAACTGGATGCGTCATGACTTCACTTTGAGCAGATAGCACCACCCCAGATAACTCTCTAAAACAGCCAGGATGGCCTTGGTCATTGTTGCCACGTTTGAATCCATCTTTACCAAATGCCAATCATTCGGGCCAACAATTAAGAGCTCTGTGTGTGGGCGCAAGATGTTACAAAAAAAAGAAGACTGTAATTTAAAGTGTTATTACCACATTAATGAGTATAGATTTGTATACGTTGCAGTAGGCAGTAGAGTGCATGTGAGGTTTTTATGCCACATAATGAAGGTGTAGTGTTTGAGCAAGGAGCTCATCAATTATAAACTGCAGTGAGAAAAGCCTGCAGGGCCCCGAAGACCCACCTGCTGTACAAACTCATTAAACAAGACATTTAGGAGAGATTCATTATCGGTGAAATGTTCAATGCTACTCCAGGCTACAGCGCTGAAACTTGGCCTCATTAGACTGACTGAACCAGAGTGTGGGGCTGCAGACCCACCTTCAGGATGTTGACGTATGGAACGCCGTCGGGGCCGTAGCGGCTACCGTTGACCTCGATGTGTTTCAGCCACTGGATATGCGGCTGGGCGTCGCTGTAAACCTTACAGTGGAACTCCACGTCGCTGCCCACTACCACCGTCTGATTGGCTGGGAGGCCCGCTTGGAGGATCGGCCTGTGAGGGGAACGCTCTGAGAGAAAAAGCACGTAGTCATTAGCAAAATGTGCTGCAGGAAATAGAAAAATTAGGTAGGCTTAAAAAAATCTTCCATCGACATATCTCGTGGGCGTTTTAGATCACTCTTGCATGCTAATTTATTCGATGTTTACACAGAAGCAGAAGTGATAGTAAACGTTTTGAAGTTGTTTACCTAGCACATCTAGCTGGTAGGTGTGGGTGATGGTGCCGTATTTGTTCTGCACCACACAGGTGTAGTTTCCCCGGTCTGACGGCACAGCGCTCTCCATTACCAGACTCCACTGCTGGTGTCTCAACTGGGGGAGAGAAAGGATGAAAAGAATAGTGAGGAAATTTCAATACAGCAAATCTAAATCTGCTTGTATGGTCAGCCCATTTCAAGGAATTTAAGGGCGAGTTAGGTGTAATATTTAAAAACATTTACCCATATGGTACTGTACAAAAACAAATCACGATCACAGGTTTGTCTCAGGATTATTATTATCTTCAACTGCATAATCAAAAGAACATTTTGGAGTCCTGTAAACATTGGCAACAATCGTGTTAAGATTCACTTTTCAGATTCCGATCTAATATCTTTCTCTGTAGCACAAACCAAAGCTGAAAAAGAGACGTCCCTCTTACGAGAAAGAGATCTTTCTATATTCACAAAAAGAGCGCTGTGTCCAGAGAAAGCCCTCCTCTGCAGCACCAGATCTCTCCCCCTGACTCCCTCCTTTGATATCCTTTGGTATGAAACATCACAGAGCAGCTTGCTGTGTGCAGCGCCTGTTTACCGAGGTAAAAACCTCTTTTGCACAAACATAAAAAACGGTTAAACTGGTTTAACCCATTTTTTAATTGCACACTGGTTGATGCAGAACAGGTGTGTTTAGCAGGAAAACATCTTTTGGCGTGATTTAAATATCTTGATGGAAAGCAGATCTGAGAGCTCACAGCTCAGAGTAAGACTGAGATGAAAAGGAGTCAGGAGTGGAGAGCAGTTTGATTGGGTGTCTGGTGCACTTTGGATCATATTTTCTAAGAAATGATTTCAGAGTGAAGAAGATGTCAAGCAACAAAAGAAGTGGAAAATGTTTCTCAAGATGCAGGATTGCTCAACAAATTTCTAGGCAAATGAATAGATGACGAATAATTGAAAACAGACACTGGCCTTATTTCAAGATAAATCAGATAACGACTATCTACTGTTAGATAACATCTATTCTAAGAATTAATCCATCTCCTAGCTTAACTCACTATTAGCTAGGAGTGTACACCTTCCTTATTGTAATGTTTGACATTTTGAAAATGACAAACAAAGTTCAAATTCCTAACAGTAATTTTAGCATTAAATTGGCTGAATGCTAACATTCATTGTTGTCCTATGGCCTAGTTTACCTCCTGATTTTGATTGTCTTTTTAATTGCTTATCAATCTATTAGTAATTATTGATAATGATTTACAACCATATTTTATTATTTGAGTCTCCTACACTGAGCTCGAAGTCAGAGGGAAGCCGCTGTATGAATATTGTCACCTTAAAAAATAATGCACCAGGTCCCAGATATTTTAGCAACCACTTTAACTCTGTGAAACTGATATAAAGAAAATCTCATGTGGGATTATTTTCACAAGAGAGCACAGAGAATAGTTTCTGTCTGCTCTCTCTGCAGGCTCAGACTTTTTTTTTTGCACCTCTAAAATTTCTTTGGCTGTGGCAGTCAAGAGCACTCAATCCCAGGAGAGTCGAAGGGTAAATTTTGTGTAATAATTCAAACCAGGTGTAGCTTGATGGCAGCAGCAGCAGCAGACAGATACTAACTTGACAGACTCAGAAGCTCAAAGCGAGCAGCCAGACCTTGCACAATGAGGCGAGAACAGAGAAGCTGCCACGCATCGATAGGCAGAGTCTCCACGGGCCAAGAGGAACGACCTCGGCTGTTTAAGTGGAAACATGCGCCGCTGTGCTCACTGCTGCGAGACAAGCGTGGAGGGAACACCCCCTGTAAGAGGTCAGAATTGCTAAAGACGGGAGAGGGTGATGTCAACAAAGAGGCTTTTCAGGGTGGAACACTTAACATCACCTGTGTAGGAAAATGTGCCGACACGGAGAGGGGGGGCTGTGTGTTTTCACAAACGTTTAACCCCACACGTTTAGGTAAGAGGCCAGCCATTCACAGAATGTATACATTTGTAGGTTGAGGATCTCCTCCCCCCCCTCCTCCTCCTCCCCCTCTGTCTTACAGTACTCACTCCACCACTCTCTCTCCTGGAGGTGCATGCGGAAAATACTGTAACAGTGTAAATATTATGCCTGTGTGTGCATTTTTTGCAGTTGCATGGTAACATAGAGCCAGGCAGCCCCGCTTAACGCTGGCAAATGTTTTCTTTTTCTTTTTCAGAGTGGCTGGCTCCACCCCGTCTACCCCCTCTCAGAGCCGAGGAGTCAAACTGAAGTCAATGGCTGCTCTCATGAGCAGATGAGTGACGCCTTCTGCTGCGGTCGCCGAGTCTGGAGCTTTTGAGCGGAGTAGAGAAGAGGAGGAGGAGGTGGAGGAGGATGAGGAGGAGGGGAGGAAGAAAAAAAAAAAGTGGCGACGCATGAGGAGGAAAGCTAAAAGGTGGTAAAATATGAGCTGAAGTTGATGCTCAGGAGAGGCAAAGACCACCAACAGAAAGAGAGGGAGGCTGTGATCAGAGTTATGATAACTTACAGCCAAGCAAGGTACATTTACTTTCTTAAGTTGCACTATGATGTACTATCTTTCTCCTTCACAGTTGCTGTGCAGATTCAGATTTGGCATGAATCTTTCTTTTGGCTGCTGTCGAGGAAAATATCCTCAGAAAACATACCCTGCTACTCTCAGCTGAATAAAACATAAATGTTGATCCAGGGCATGTCATTCTTTAGTTTAACCCCACAGGATGAAAATAATAGAGACTAACTTATCTGAAGGTCACAAATGAAATGGTAAAGATAGCTTTTGAGGTTTTCTGCACCCTTAATGTTTTAAAGGGTCACAGCCTAAAATGAGACATCATCCTATCACTGTCTTTAAAGGAGCAGAGGTCACTTTTAAAGTCCTGCTACAATCCAAACGTGGACTTTTACTGCCACCGTTCCTGCTGCGTTCAGTGTGAACATCAATTAGAGAAATATTCAGCCCTCCTTTGTGGTAATTATTAACTCTGAGTGACATTTCTGCTTTTAATTCCCCTCAGCGTGTTTTAATTATTTTCTCCATACATGCCACTCGCTTGTATGAAACACGTTACACTGGCTAACCTCTGTTAGACCTGCAGAATTAAGTCTCCAAACGTGATAATCCCATCCATTCCAATCACGCCGGATTCCAAACAGAATTAAATTATTAAGGAGCTTACGCCGGAGTCATACGAGGCTTTAAAAGGTTTTAGGGCTTTGGCTGTGGACCTACGGAAGGGGCACGAGGCATGGGAATGGACGTGGAGCTTTACACTGCAAAAAGTGTGAATCTGAAGGAGACGTTAAAACAGAGAAATGCACATACATGTTCAATTAATCCCACTAAGAGCAACTGGTTTGGAGCTGCTTGTTAATGGAATAAAAACACATAAAACACCATAACATGCAGACAGCAATAAATTACACGCAATGTCCAAAAAAAGGGAAGAAGATTGGGGGCGCCGGTAGCCTAGTGGTTAGTGCGTGTACCCCATGTACGGAGGCCAAAGTCTTCCAAGCAGGCGGCCCGGGTTCGAATCCGACCTGTGGCTCCTTTCCTGCATGTCTGTCCCCGCTCTCTCTTTCTCTCTCTCTCAAATTTCCAACTCTACTGTCCTGTCTCTAAATAAAAGCCCCAAAATAAACCTTTAAGAAGGAGAAGATCGAACATTATTACTGATCATTAAGTCAGGGATTAGGGAATCGCAGGGTAACTCACGCTACGATGTGCGATATGTGGCCCATGGGGATGGTTATTTAATGACACAGAAATTCTGTCACAATATCATTAATGATTCATTAAAGAAAATGTCCCTTAAAAGGTAAAGTGCAGAATGAATGAATTTCTTTACAGCGATGTGGTGTCAGTTTCCCCGCCTATCATGTTTAATCTCTGAACTTCTTTTCACCGCTGCCATCGTCTTCTTCTTCTTTTATTTTGCTGTCCAGCTCTGCTTTGGCCAATTTACTTCCACTCAGGTTGCCCTCGTTCATGTCATAAGCCCCTCTATGAAGACTCATGAAGTACTGACGCTGAGTTGAATTGGTAAGTTGTCAAAAGCGCCGCATTTAATAAATATAATTGAGATTTGGCACCAGCCCTTCTCTAGTCGTATCACACGAGTCAAGACGACCAAATACCACCATATTAGTAGATTCTTTCATTTTGCAACTGCCTGCTAAAACGGCTCATGAAGAATTGGTCATTTTTTGCAGTGCAGCAGTTGTCTGAGAAAACTCAGGAAGCTCTGCTCCCTTTACAGTCCAAACCCTCCATCTTCACCTCACAAAATAACCCTGTCAGAACCAGCGGGGCCAGTTACCAGAATTTATGACTGTGTCAGAGCGGACCAGTGGCCCGGATCTGTGCTACCGTCTAATTTGACCCACAGAGAAAGTGGAAACAGATAGAAGCGGCCCCGAGGGCTCGCCATTAAAGTCGAGAAAGTTAGCAGGTCTATTGCCTGAGTTTGGCTCGACATGGCATTGCATCAAGACTGTAACATTGGAAGCATAAGAGTTCAAAGGAGCAAAAAGTGGGCAAGAAAACCTAATAAATGGGATAATCTGTCTTTTGATATCTGGGGTGTATTTGGGTAAAGCAACAGGGGAGAAAAGCGAATGACCGCGGCTGGTCTGCAATTAAAGGAGTCCTAAAATAATCTTTGCAAAGTGTAGAAATTCCAACGTGGCCTACAGAGACCCACAATCCGGCCTGTGTTAAAATCTGAATCGGAAAAACAAGGATTTAAAGTGCTTAAAGTCTTAAAAGTAACAGTGTGGAGCCAGTTTGAGAGCCCGGCCTTGGAAAGCTGTCAAAACAGGGATTGAAAAATCACTTAAGCAGCAAACGACCTGGTTGGAATGAAACACAATAATTACTTTGTCAACTTTTGTCCCGCTTGTGCCACCGCAGTTTAGCATGAACACAATAAAACCCCTTCCGCCATATGTAGCAGCACACAACAGCATTGGCTTTGGCTGTCAAAGGCTCAGGACGACTCAATGGGCCGGGGACACGCCCCTCTCTCCCCACCTCCATCTGATGGCTCAATAGGGAGGTGATCTTTAACCTCAGGGCCCCGCCCCCTCCACGGCAGACCAGGCTCTGAGCGCCACAGTTGTCTTGGAGGGCGCACAATAATCTGCACTGCTGGAATTTTATTTTCTATTTTACAAATGAGCCACACATCCTATTTACCGTTTCATTTAGCGTCAACAAGCGTAGCGTTTAGTTCCCTGTGTTGCATTTCAATACACTAACAAAGTGCCGATAAGATGGAAGTGAATGTCTGAACAACCTGCAGCGTGCTGGGAGAGAATACGCAGAACATGTTAGATTGTCCTTGTGCCTGTTAAAGAAAAGATAGGGTTGTATAATTTGGTGGGATCACTTAGTCCCCCCATTTCGCCTAATATCAGGCCTTGAAGCAGCTGTCTGAGTAAGTCAAAATACAGTCCCAAGTTCTGTCTGAGCTTCCAATTGTTTCAGAGAAGAAGCATGAGTATTAAACAGACCTCTGCAAGCTGTTACATGAGAACCTACTTATAAATGTTTAGGACAGGAGAAGCTTTTACCACAGCCTTAGGCGCTCACTATATATTTCTTCTTGTTTAACATAATATGATAAAGGAGGCTTTATGGAAGATGCATCCACTTGTTCAAATGGATGTCTTTAAGAACACAGGAGGACATGGTGCATCCTCAAAAGGACCACTTTAAATCACTTGAGTGTGCAGACTGGATGTAGTTTAGCAGGAGGGTAATGGACCCTAATGGTCCGCTCAGTCAGTAACTTTCTGTCACATTTGTGCAGATCTGATGGCACTCAGAGTAAATGACAAACTGAGTGCAGCGAGGCTGAGAGGACTCCGCTGTGCCGGATCAGTCAGAGAATCAGCTAAAGTCACACATATACTCCAAGCAATGAGAGGCGTGTGACAAAATCAGCCCATCAGCCGTCCAAACGGTAAAAAAAAAATCAGACACACCCAGGATTCATTCAGCGCAAATTAACCACGGCTGTCAAATCCAAAAATCCAATCGTTTCAATCAAAGATGAAGACGGCTTCACCTTGAGGACCCTGCAGGAGGAATAGAGTCTTTGGAAGGCCATTGTCGGGCTGTCACGACTCAGCGTGCGTCCCCTAACCCCACCCACCACCCGTCTAACCCTCACCCTGCATGATGAACTCATCACAGGCGGATGTGAGGTGGGGTGATGAGGGCTGTGACACCCAGAGACTGAATGCACTGCAGAAAATGTGACTGTTGCGTTGTGTCTATCACGTGTCGGTCTACACAATGACGAGTCAATCTTCTGCCAGTTTGTGAACGCCTGACTGCTCTTGACTTGTGCCCTTTATATATATTTATTTGATACATATTTTAATGATGAATATTTCTACCGTTAGAAAAAAATTGCAGTGTGCGATATAAACGACTGCGAGAGACGGAGAGAACATTTTTTAAATGTTCTAACTTTAAAAACTCTTTAAAGCACAAAACAGTTTTAAAAGAGATATCAGAGGGCTGTGATTGGTTAAACGCATAACGACATAACTGTTAAGAGAATAAAGAGCAGGGACTCTGCAATGACTTCCAAAGTGTGTGTTTGGCAGGTGATCGCTGGGAAGCGCAGCGCACGAAGACTTACAACAATGGAAGGAAGAAAATGAGGATCTGATGGATGACCATGTTCAAAATTAGGTGACACTATAATTGTATTAGACACGTCACTCAACATAACAGCAGATAATGTGTCTTCATTTTTAGAGCAAATGTGACACGCAGCTGGCCCATCGTCTGGGAAAAACAACGTTGGTGACGACTCCTTGAAATATATTTTTAATGGACACATTTTTACTAACTTCTATTTTTTGGACTGCTCACATCTCTAACCAGGGATGATACAACCAAAGCTTTCTGCATGGTTAGAAAGAACTAGAAGCACTGGACATTTTTTGCAGTGTGCAGGGTGGCGGTGGGGTTAGCAGAGGTTTTCTGACTCTTTTAGGACGGGGTGAAGCCATTACCCCTGACCTCCCTGAGGCCTGGCCTTGTCACAGGCTTGTCCGTCACTCAGGACCCTGATTCTAAAGAGGGTGACCTCTCTGTTCACCTCCCTCAAGGCCAACAGCGGCCACATGGACTCGCTAACTGGATTTTAAAAAGAGAAGGGAGAGCATGTGATACCATCTTGATCAAGACATTAAAAGGAACGTCTCAATAACTGCCACATCAAATCTAACATCTCCATTTAAAAAACAAGGACTGATTCACAGTTTACGGACAAACAAATAGGGGTAAAGTATGCATTGCCTTTTGTATTGCAGAACTGATTCCATCCACAAGTGAACACACAACACAAATAGAACTTCTCCCATAGGTTGGACACTTAAATCCTAATGAGTGCCTATACTTTCAGCCTGGGTGGCCTCAGAGGGAAATTGTTTGGTGCCAAGCTGGACCCGCTGAGCTTTACAGAGCGGAAAATGTACAGGAATTTGTCTTGTTGGCTTGATGACAACTCATAGTGTCACAGCTCACACTGACACAGCACAGTACAAGGCCGCCAGGACCTCACATACGCTGTAAAGGCTTACTATGGATAGTCAGCTATACATATCTCTCTATAATTATACATTTAACATCCATGTAGGAGCGTGTTTTAAAGCTGGCAAGGGTACAAAATGTCTTCTTCTGCAGAGGGATACAAAGTTGGAGGTAAACCCATTGCACATGCTCAGTCTACCGTGAGCTATTCCACTGATTAGGTTGTATTTAATATCTTTATTCAGCCTCAGTCATCGCAAAAATATCTCTATTCTGTTTATAATTTGCCTTTGATGAGTCGTTAAGGACGAATTTCATGAAAAAAAAATGCATAACTGCAAAGCTGATCATCAAGAAACTTTCATGCATGCTAAACTCACTAAAAGTTGCTGTTTGGGGACCACTACACTCCAAGTGGGGGCGTCCTGAGGGCTGGTGACAGGTGTGAGAATCTGTGTGTGTGTGTGTGTGTGAGTGGGGACAGAGGGAGGGAGACAACTGCTGTTGGTCTGCTGGGAGCAGATGTTGGAGATCTCTGTAAACTGTTAATAGCTGCAGGATCTCATTACATTTAACTCTTTAAATGCCAAGCCTCCGCTGGGGAGAGGCCGCCTCTCACTGCCAGCCTGACACGTTTACTCTGCTGAAGATTACAAGGTGCAATGTTTAGTGCATTAGACACAATTTAAATGACCACTATGTCTGCTTGTTGTTTTTATCTCCGTTTTTAAAGATTCTGTAAAATTTGTGCAATTGAGCATTCGATTTATGTGATGATGCAACTTATTAAAGAATCAAACATTCAAGCATTCATCAAACTCTGCTGAACTGTTGCACAGTCGCACTTGGTCAGATATTGCTAGTAACTAGTAGCTGCTTTTATGAGCTAATGCTAGCTAACTTTAGCTAAATGTATCTCCTTATAGGTAATAACTGCACAAGTGATCACTGTTTGACTTGAAGTTGCACGGTCGGCAGCCGCGCTCTGTTCTGGCAACACTGATGTTGTTAGATGTGATTTGCAAAAAACAATAACAAATGTAATTCTTCTTAATATAAATCTTCTTATTATCACAAATAAAGCAAACGCACTGTTAGAAGTGACATGGAACAAAGTTAGGCCCTGTGTTCACCTAGTGTGTTTTCGGGGCAGTAAAGCGCTGGCTGTGCACTCGGGAATGCTTGCATGAAGCGTTTTTGCGCTAAGAAGAGCGCTGCACGTCCGTCCTGTCTCTATGACGACAGTCTGTTAACAACAGCCGCTGTATGACCGACACTGCTCTGTTGTTTTACATTTTAGATTGTTTATTTCCTGATCAGACACGAAGCGAGGAGGATGAGGCTGCAAGACACGATCTGTAGGCGGCAAAACTACGGGAAATATCATACATTTGGAAAAGAGCGTCGGTGACGTCAACAGGGCCTTTCTGAAAAGTTGAAAGATTTTCAACTTGAGCGCTCAGAGCGGCCGCACTAAAAAGGCAGAGCGCTCGGATAAAGACTGCACATTTTCTCCAGGCAGTCGTCTGCTGCTGCAGACGCTCTCTCCTCGTTGAAAACAATAGATAAAAAGACACTGGCGCTCAGAAAAAAAACACTAGGTGGACACGGGGCATTAGGTTAAAGTAACCAAGCTCAAGGTGGATTTCACTCACACAAAAGTTCACTGTCAAAAAGAAGGTTTTTAGAAAATGGTAAGAAGACCCATAAGACACAGGACAGCATCATTTGAGAAGAATCTACATCCCTAGGCGAATCTTTGAAAATATATGTCATTAAGTTTGAGTTTATTTTGACTGATGTGCACTTCTGGACTGTTTGAATTCCGATGCTCTTACCACACTGACTTTGTCTTTTAATCGTACAGCTCAGGGCCATTAAAGACACACAAAAGTAAACCAAGCCCTGTTACTTTAAGCAGTGCCATTCCACATGAGAGCTCAGTGTTTAGAGTGAATCTGATGACAAAACTGAGCACAACAGCTGTTTGCTGCACTGCATTAATGTCAGCGCCGAGCTATCACGCGAGCACGCATGTATCTGTGTTCCAATCGGTTTTCAGCACAGCAGTTTGACCCTCTGAATTTATTTCGGTCGGCTTAACCGGTGCTGAGAGCTTTCTGAGTCCTGCTGAGGGCGTCAAACTCGGCGATGTGTATTCTGACCTTTATTTACCGTGAGAAGATTCAGTGAGCATGAGCGCTCTTTCAGCACTTTGTTTCACACTTTTCCAGTTATAGATATCGTCAGCGGGGAGCATCGCAAACACTCAAACTGATCTGCTGGTCCGCAGGGCGAGGAGGGGATTAAGATGCCTTGCTAAAGGATGCTTTAACAGGAGGTCAAAGTAAGCAGAGCATCCCCTGACCTAGGGCAGATTTTTTTACGGCTGTGTGTGACGATTTCAGACTTTAAATCACGTCTCTGCTCCTGTAACCTTTAGGTGTTAACAGGTTTCACGTTCTCTCACCTTGATGCCCCCCATCCTCTGCTCTCCCTTGAACTCTTTGCCGTTCTTCAGCCAGTGGATGTTCGGCATTGGGTTTCCGTCAGCGGCACATCGGAACTTCACTGTGTTGGCGGCTGGAACGGCCAAGAGCTTCTTGTCCATTCGCTCAGGCCTCGTCCAACGCGGAGCTTCTGTTGGTGAAACACAAAACAGGTTGTTGTGTCAGTCATGAAAAACTACTTCACCAAAGTACAAATTAAAGTCCTGGAGGAGTTCATGTAAATAAAATATTGACATAACAAGGTGAGTCATCTACATTTACACTTCCTAATAAGAAAACTGCAAGTTCATTAACCAACCTTTCAACACTCGAAATTGACTTTCTCTGCAAACGATCACTGCTATACTATCCTAAGAGATACATCCTTGGTTCATCATTTTCTGCTGTATTCTTGGGTCATAGAGATTTTGGGGAAAGACCCTCCAGGAATTCATTGTTACATGTTTTTCAAATTGCTTTAACGTGGCACAGACAGGAAAACTTGATCTCCTGCCCTGTTTTCAAATTGATCCATCTTGGATGAGATATGTACTCTACCAGAACAGATGTGAGGTTCGCCTTTTCACTGGCCGTCTTCTCTCTCCATTCTGATAAACAACACACACTACCTGCACCCATCGAGCCCACCCTTCTGTCTCTGGAGATACAGTTAAGTTCAAGATGTGCAAACGGTGTAAAACACAGTTTGACGGACTTACAAAGAACATAAACGGTCGTGTGAAGCGTCACGAGAACCAAACAATGCTCATCATCTTCCTCCCTCGACTACAATGCAGGAGTTCATTTGAATCGTCCGATCCTGGAGTTTGGAAACCTGTCGGAGCGATTTATTGAGTTGTATTGAGAAGACGGCAGACAAAGAGAGTGTAGCGAGTCAGAGAGGCCTATTGTTCCCGCGGTGTGGGTGTGGAGGGTGAGAGCACTGAGGCATGGCTCACTCGCTCTCTTTGTAGGTCTGTGTGAGTGTTTGTTGTGTGTGTGTGTGTGTGTGTGTGTGTGTGTGTGTGTGTGTCTGTGTGTGTCTCCCAGGACAAAAGCTAGGGGAGGTGGCTGACCAGTCATCAGATGTCTCTTTTACTTTTCGAATCAGGAGGAGAGAGAGGAGCTAATTACCATCTCAATGTCTGCGCTTGTGTGTGTCTGTCCGTGTGCGTTCATGCGAGTTCTATCAGATTTAAGTCGTAAAGGAGCCGATGGACGTCCACACCAGGAACAATATCTAAGGCCATAACTAAAAAGATATTGTGAGCATCCAAACTGACGACCAAAGACATTTTATAAACGGTGGCGCCAAGCAGGCCGTGCTCCCACCAGCTGTGTTGAAAATGGATCCTGCTCACATGTAACTGTGGTTAGTTAGGAAATGCACAACAAAGACGTGATCGATGAGAGTCAAACACTCTTTTACAAGAGAGATACTGTCTTTGAGGACATTTGAATTCAAAATGAGTTGGGTCGTCATCAGTTTCATAGTCTCCTGGGGATTCTCAAAGAGGACAAAAGCTTAGAGTTGTTATAAGAAATGGATGCAGCCACTACCGTCCTCAAATTCGCCGGTCGATCATCGTCAGCTTGGTTTGTTGGATGCAGAAGTGCTCATATTTGGACTGAAGGGTCCATATGCATTCATGCTACACCTCTATCCAGGTTGAAAGGTTGTTGTGAAAGTGACTTTTCGATCACAGGTGGAAAGGTCATCAAGCATACTCTGCGTTATCGTTTATTTCTAAAGGAGGCAATTATTTATAAAAAGGAAGGAAGACTTGAAACTATACACTGGGAGGAATCATCAACAAAAAAGTAAGCACGTATCTCATCTACTTTCATCAGCTGAACTTTACCACGGCAACCAGTGGAGTCGCTTCTCGCTGGCCAACAGAAAGACTGCAGCTTTATAGCTTCCTCATTTGGAAACCAAAGCCATTTCTACCTTTGAGGTGCTGCCACTGAAGCGCTGAACAAAGCTCCGCCATCGTAACGCCTTTGTACTTGTACATTAAACCCTGCAAAGGCCAGATATTGGTGCCCTAGCGTGTGTCTTTACACAGCATTACGATCATGTAAACAAACAGCGCTGTTTTGTAAGATGACAGCTCAGCGGCGGAACAGCTTCGTCCCGCAATTAAGCCTCTGCTAAGGGGCGGGGTAACAGAGGCGTATAAGTAACGTCTTGAACAGGCAACATAACAAGAGTTAAAGAAGCTACCTTCACTTTTTATAAAGGAGCTTCACTGATTCCATCTGTCCCATGCAGCGTGTGTCGGACAAACGTCTGCTTTTTTTAATGTGTAATCGTCAGGATAGAGTCACTTAATATAAGTGTTTAAGATGAAGTGGTTAAAGTAAACTATGTTAGAAGTGTTATAATAACATCAGTTATTTTAGATTTATTCTAGGAGGCGTTCAGTGTTTCTGTTCATCAAACAGCTGACAGAGATTCAAAGAGATTAGTTGTTAGTGTTGTGTTGTGGACTCGATGCTTCAGTTTTCAGAATGAATCTTTTAGAGTTATAGTTCTCATTATAGTTCATTGTCTGGTCGGTACTTTTCAAAGTGAATCTCCCCCTTGGGCATTATCAGGGAAGGACTACTCAGCTCATGTCAAAGAGCGAGGTGTAACTGTCAAAGCATCACCTGAGTGTGACTGTCTCTGATCTACCCCCCCTCACACCCCCTGTGTAAGCCTGTTTGTGATACCGCCTGGGGTCTCCTGATATATTCCTGACACATATTTTTTTGGCTCCTGACTTCAAACTTTGGCTTCGTCTCTGCTGAGTAATTACAACCAGACTGAGAGCAGCGGCGATGAGAGACACATGTATCTTCATAGAAAGCAAACAAACAGAACGTTACTTCGCGCCATTGTGCAGACGATGTGACGATCGGCGTGTGTTTGTGTGTGTTTACTAACTGTAATGTAGCGGCTGAAAGCTGCTCCCTGCTTCAGTTAGAGACTCCCCAGCTCGCTAACACAAACGCTCTCCACTTGCAACCACACACACAAACACACACATACACCTACACACACACAAACAGCCTCCACCTTAAAAGGGAACTCTCTGTTAGATTTCATTACTTCTCCCTCCCTGTGTCTCCTCTGTCTGGGAGTATTTGGAGCGACACTCTGCACAGCGTGGGACAACCCTCCAAGGAGTCTGAACACATTGTTTTCTTGGC
Source organism: Tautogolabrus adspersus (assembly GCA_020745685.1). Lineage (NCBI taxonomy): Eukaryota > Metazoa > Chordata > Actinopteri > Labriformes > Labridae > Tautogolabrus > Tautogolabrus adspersus. The sequence goes on from CM036552.1 coordinate 24,212,851, forward strand.
ATCATAATCAGCCACACACACACACTCACTCGGTCAAAGAAGAGAAACACACACTGAGTTTTAAACAGTCCTGATGTGTGGTCCTCCTCCTCCCTCCTCCTCCTCCTCTTTGTGCTGCTGCTCCTGAACTCATCTGGGCCTGAAAACACCTCCTCACTGCTGCTGCTCATCGTCTGCCACAATGACGTTTTTAACCCAAAAATAGACGCCTGTGTGGATTCAGCATTAACTCGCCTACTCGTCTCGTCTTGTCTCCATGGTTTTGTCCCAGAAACACATTGAGATTGAGTTTATTCGCTGACCTTTAGCTGCTAAAGGCTAACTGTTCTGTATCTGCACAAGACCACCTGTCCATCAAACTGAGTGGGCGGTGCTATGACGTCTTCTTTTTCTGGCTATGAACTCTCTGTAGATGGGGCTTTTCCTTTTGTGGTCTGTTTGGAGACTGCTGCTAATGCTAACTATGCTGTTCTTTTTGTACCTGTTATACACCACAAACATCTCCAAGTCCTGTAGCAAAAGCTGAGCATAGATACTCTACACACATATTTTGTAAATATAGAGGAGATTTTCTTATTTTGACTCATTTATTTCCTAAGTAAATATAGTAAAATAGGGGCGACGTTGGCTGAGTGATTAGTTGGAGCTGTAGTCCTAGAAGCAGGCGGCCGGGGATCGAGTCCGACTTGTGGCTCCTTTCCTGCATGTCATTCCCCACTCTCTGCCTCCCTTACTCCCTGCTTAAAGACTCTATCCACTGCCCTGTCTCTTGAATAAAGACGTAAAAAAGCCCCCAAATCAATCTTCAAGAATATATATAAATAGTCAAATAAAGCAATCACTGCAGCATCTTTCAGTTCACACACAGAGGTTGATCTCTGGATGTCCGTTTGTTTTTGATTTACAGCACCGTCCTGCTCCGTTCGCTCAGCAACACACAGGAATCCCATCCCGTGTCTAATTGGCTGGATGGTATTTCCTCAGCAGAGGGGAGTGGGATTTTCTTGGCAGTGAAGGGGGACCGCAGCAGATACCCCTCAAACCCCACAGGGACGGGGGGGGTCTGTAGATAACCCTCCCTTCCCTGCGCTGATATACAGTCACTGTAGTGGAAACTGGTTTAGCGTAACATGTTCTCTCAGCTCAGCAGCTACAGTGTCATGTCCACCTGTCAGCTGCAGGGGTTAACCGAGGAGGGGCTTCGCTCCGGGAGCCTAAAAATACACAACTGTATCTGTTTGTTTGGTTTAACGTCGGATAACAGACTCAAACACAGACATTCACGTTCAGTAGTTGTGTTTACTGCAGAAAGTCAACAAAGCTCAGTGTGTTTATTGGAGGTTTTAAGGAAAGGGCTGCAAACTTTACACAACATGCTGCGACTTAAAAAGCTGCTTCATTTCCTTCTTTTATTTGAAATAAAACACGTGCATCAGACTTTTCTATCACAGCTGACCTGGAATTTTAAGTTGCTTTGGTTGTCTTGTTGCTGGTATCCCGAAGTTGTAAGAAATTTCAATGAGGTTTGTTGGAAAGAAAGGCCACGAGCCAACAGAAGAATCCTTTTTTGGTTCGGATCCAGGAATTTTTCTAATGATTATTTTTCTTGCAAGATTATTTCTTCAGATTTTCTCATAAACTACTGCACTTACTCAAAGGAATGGAAACCTGGCACATGTTTAATGGCTCTCTGTCACTGTGTGGATTTTGATGAAGATCCAGATGCTGATTAAAGTTTTTTAAATACTTTCTTTTATTACAATAACAAGTTAAGAGGATTTTGAAGCTTTGGCAGCGGTCTGCACCGTCTGAGTGCTTTTTTTTGTTGTTAACAAAAACAGTTCATGATTGCATTTTCTTTGTGTTGAGATTATGAGCGCGGCTGTTACAAGTGTTCTACACAGCCCCTGCAGGTCTGTTCACTTTTCCTCTGCCTCCTGGCTCTGTGTTGCAGAGCGGAGGAGCGTGACTGCAGCTCTCTATCAGCCAAACTTTAGTGCAACAGCAATTAGCTGGAGCAGGACGGGACACACGGCGCTGCCGATCTCCACGGCACAGGGCCCTTCAGCGCTCAGACACCGATCTGGGGAAAAGGAGGAGGGGGCGTCTAATTGTGTAATTGTATAATTTGCCCTCGCTGACGCCTGCAAGCACACAGGCAGATTTCATTACAGATTACACTGGTGCTCTTTGAAGGCATGCTGCCCCGGAGGGCCTGCAGGGACTCAAGGCAAACAGAGTCGGAGGAATGGCGGCCACGGAGCAGCGTTGCGTGGCCCGGCGTCCGGCTCTCTGCTCTCCTGCCAGGGTAAACAAGGAGGCTGCATAGCTCGGGAGCACAGCACAGCACAGATTAGGCTCTGTTAACATTCCTCCCACCCCGACACACATGTAACTACAGACACACACACACACACACACACACACACACACACACACACACACACACACACACACACACACACACACACACACACACACACACACACACACACACACACACACACACACACACACACACACACACACACACACACACACACACACACACACACACACACACACACACACACACACACACACACACACACACACACACACACACACACACACACACACACACACACACACACACACACACACACACACACACACACACACACACACACACACACACACACACACACACGCACACACACACACACGCACACACGCACACACGCACACTGTCCCCTTACTTCACACAGACTCTGAGTTTAGTTTTCCTCACTACAAAGAATACTGCTGGGCATAATGTGAGGGCAGACGATGGTTTCGATCTATGACCTTATATGCTCTTCGGTCAAGCTAACTCCAAAACAGCTGAAGGAAATGAAGGAAAATGTTGTCTCTAACAACAGAATCTGAGAGGAGGAATTAGAAGACAATTCCAAGCCAAAACAGGTCCAAAATGTTCCACTGATGCAAGCTTGGAGTCCATCTCTTGTAAGAAACGATAATCAGTTACATCTTTTTCAAGCAGTCCATCAATCCATTCATTATCTATACAGCTTTACCAGTTCAGGGTAGCGGGGGGCTGGAGCTTGCATATGGAGTTTGCATGTTCTACACGTGCATGTGTGTGCTCTCCAGGTACTCCGGCTTCCTCCCACAGTCCAAAGACATGCTCGTTAGGTGAATTGGTGACTCTAAAATGCCCGTAGGTGTGAATGTGAGTGTGGCTGGTTGTCTGTCTCTACCTGTCAGCGCTGTGATTGACTGGTGACCAGTCCAGGGCGTAACCCCTCCTCTCGCCCAATGACAGCTGGGATCATCTCCAGCCCCCGGTCATCATTTCCACTACACCTTAAATGGAGTTAAACTGATTTTTGTGTAATTCCAGGGACACATTTGACTCCCTTGTGTTGAAACAAGAATATAAATGGCCACTGTGGACCTCACAGTTGGGTCAATAACACTCTCTCCTGTGTGTGAAGAGACTAAATCAACAGACATGGCCGCTGTCTTTCTCTCCTGATAAAAATGAAACACAAATCTGGTGTCAATCTCACAAATTGGTCGATAATATCATTTGTGAGCATCGACGTCTCCACAGGAATGACAGTGGCTGCTGGGCAGGCGTCTATCTACTCTGTGTTTTTTTCCCAGGAGGCTTTAGGAGACGACTGAGTGAGTCCTGGAGGCTGCTGGAGAATGAGCTCATGACTGCAGCAGCGTGTCTGTCTGTCTGTCTGTCTGTCTGTCTGTTTGCCTCTCCTCTGAGATCAGTCAGCTGTGAGCCAGCAGCATCATTTCTACTGGCAGCCACCGAGTGACTCAACTTCTTAAATCTTCTGGGTTTTTTTTTGTGCCATCTATTCTCTCCTCTAACTCTGCTATTCTCTCCATCTTACTGTCAATCAAAAAGTGTTCTCTCTCCTTCTCTTTCTCAATAATGCCCCTGACTCTTTCACGACGTCCCTATTCATGGGCGTAGAACTCTTTTAAGGGGGGTCCAGAAATCCTGGCAACTCTGTCTCCATTAGTGTCCTCTCTGCCTGACGCTCACCGACAGGGACTCTCCGGCCGTTTGTGTGGCTCGTCACATGGCTCCTTCCTGCTACAGCCGGCTAATTAGCGCTGGCTTAGCGGACATTAAGCAGCGATATGGGGTTTAACGTTTCTGGGCTAATCCCTCTCCTTTTGGCCAGGAAATCGGAGCCCCGTATGTCATGAGGTAGACTTACATCCAGAGATTAAGTCTGGCAGTCTGAGGTTATATACCGGCATTCAGGATGTCTGCAGTAAGCTGCTGCCACTTCAGCCACTTGAGAAAAAAAAATGCTCCAGGCTGAAGCTGTGAGCCGAAAATCTACGTTCAAACATATTCAGGTTTAACATCACAGGTGTAAAGCTTATCCACAACAACTTTCAGAACAAGGACAGCAGCAGGAAGCTTTCTGCAGAGTCGTTCTTCGTTTTATCTCTCTACATATCAGCTAAATGCCTCCAAGAAAAAAACGATTCTGTATCAACACGGAGCTAGATTACAATAATAATCCTCCAACATCCAAGTGAGCAGAATGAAGGGATTAAATGTTGAAAGCGATAGCACCAAGACAAAGAACATTACACGACATTCCTTTGTTCATTAAAAGACGGAGAGCTTTGAGTTCTACAATAAGAACTCAAATATTGTTTTTTAATTTCAGATTCTTAAATAAGAGAATTAATATAAATATAGAGGTAATGACTTGATCTGGAGCTGATCTTTCTCCACACACACCAGCCTTATGAGCTGCTGTTACCTGTGTTTGACAGACGGTCTTCTTCAGAGCTTCGTCGCCATGCTGTGATCAGCAACAAACGCCTCATTAAATACAGATGTCTTCCGTGTTAACTCTAACAGTGAGGTAATCCTTCACATATCAAATTCAGAGGGAAGGGAAACAGTAGAAGCTCTTCTGAACCGTTAACAACAGAAACCTAAACAACTCAACAAAGAAACGCCTTTTCTGTTGACCAATCACACGCTGTGACACGGCGTCTTAACTAAAAGCTCTAAGATTTATTTTCTGCCTTTTTTGAAGCGGCAGGACAGAGGATAGAGTTGGAAATCAAGGAGAGAGAGAGAGAGTGGGGAATGACATGCGGAAAAGGAGTCACAGGTCGGACTTGGCCACCATCTTCAAGGACTACAGACTCTGTACATGGGGCCCGCAAACTAACCACTTGGCCATCTGCGCCCCTTAAAGCTCTTTTTCACGTCTTTTTTTGCTGACTAAGGTGTGATAGGAATTCAAAAGATCGAGAACAAATGGACTCCAACAGGGTTTATACATTTTGCCTTTTGTTAAGCCCACCTACAGCCCTGTTTCCAAACAGCTGGGACATTGTTTTATGTAAAGAGAACGTGATGGTTACGGAAAATTGCGAGCAACCTCCCAGACGCCGTCTAGATAGCACAAATACATTGACAACATTTCAGAACCAAAGCTTTGTCTCTTGCACTCTTTGTCTTTGGGTTAGAAATATAACTGAAGATTTGTATCGTTTTAAAACATGTGGTATTAAAAAAGTAACGGAGTATTGGAAATGTTGACAACCGTATCCTGGCGTCTATCTCCCACCGTGTTACGGCCAACAGATTTGGTGAAACATTAACGAAGAGCAGGCTGCTTTGCGGCTGTTCCAGCAGCGACAGACTGAGACAGTGATGGTGCCTCTGTGTTTTATTTTTGAGACGAGTGTGATGTCTGATTTGGTCGATGCTCTGCAGAGGTCTTTCCAAACGGGGGCTTTGATTTCGGCTGGGCGTCCGTCACAGAAACAGCTCCATATTTCGCCTCTGGCTTCGATTGTGTCCAGCAGTTTAGGTGGACTGGGAATCAGTTTGAGGCATGATGGATGGTTTGACAGTGCTGACATGTTATTGGCAGTTTGTCTGCTTTTCACGCGTCGATGTAGACCCTTTTATCAGATCTATCTTCTTTGAACTACTGTGAAAGTATGCAGACGGATATAAAATGTATAAAAAGCTTTTGTAAGGGTATAAACACAACTTAAACACATCCGTCTATTCGTCTGTCTCCGTCTGGTTTCTTGTTGTCTGTGCCAGGCTCTCTATCGTCTCACTCTCTTCCCTTCTCTTTCTCTCTCTCCATATTTCCATCATTTAATTCCTTTTTTACCTCTGTCTTTCTCTGCGCGCCTCACTCTCCGCTGTCACCCTCCGTGCGCTACAACAAAGGCATCTCAGTTTGCCGTCTGGCTGGTCGCAGGCCCACAGAGGGGTGGAGACACTCTCTCTCTCTCAGGAGCCGTGCTTGCTGACAGAACAGAGAGTGTAAAGCCACACGCAGCCAACAGAATCCATCCCTCATCGTTCTTTGTTCACCTGCACCTGAACTCGGCACGGCTCCGTGTGCCAATACAGCTCACATCACAGCGGAGCTCCGAGAGGGGTGTAACCCTCCGGAGAACCAGCGGCTTTTGATCCCTGCGATGGTGCAGTTTAGTTTGGTGCTCTGGGGAGAAGCTTTAATGTGAGCACGGAGAGACAGAGAGCGCTTATAAGGGCCATATAACTCTGATTACAAATATTAAACTCTAATCAGATACATCAATCCAATAACAGTCAAATAACTGGCAATAAAGGCCTTTCTGAGCGATTCTTGTGAATCCTACAAACAAATTCTTTTATCACAATGACGAGAGAAATGAGCCAAAACTCAGATTAACTTTCATAAATACAGCGAGGAGACAAAATCCACAAGTAAGGAAGTACCCATACACTCAACTCGATCTGTGTGACGATATCGGGTTTATGATACGATTTTATCTCGATTTTCTAGTTTTTATAAAAAACTTAGATTGAAGTCGATCAAAATGCAAAATATCTCTTTTTTCTTATTTTCTTTATAAAGATAAGTTAAATTGGTTGGATGGATGGACGGATGGACAGAGACTTTACTGATCCTGAGGGAAATTCAAATGAATGAAATGACTCTGGTTCAGTTTTGGTCTTAACTATTAGAAGATCCAGTTAGCCTGCAGGTTCTACCAACAGAGTGAAAAACCTCTTACACTCTTACACTAAATAAAGACGATGCATTTAAATCTGTGTAACATTAAAATAAAGCTCCATCTTCTTGACTCCGTCACAACGTTTCACAGCTCCCTCTCTTAGCTCATTGAGCAGTGTGTGTGTGTGTGTGTGTGTGTGTGTGGTAGCAGGTGCTGCACATTAAGCTTAACGACGTACTTCATGCTGCCTTAATGGAACTCAGGTTGCATTTTTCTGACTCAAGAACTGAAGAGCACATTAACACTTTCTGTTTAAGTGCATGCTGTCGCTGAAGGTGAGAAACACCTGCAGGGTTGCTTTGTTCACTTATCAGAGATGTGTTCAATGGCATGTTAGGAAAGGAAAAGAAGTCGCCAATAAGAGGAGCATTTCTTCTGGATCCCAACACTTTATGTTTTCAGAGTGAGCTTCGATATGATTCATGCATCGTTAATCTCTCTGAATTTTTCCAAAACTCTTTTAAGGGTTTTTGGCCGTGTAACAAAGTCAGTTTATTATGACCCAAAAACAATATCTGAAAGCGGAGAAGCCTCACAGGAATGTCTCACATTCACCTACAATGACTTGAGGAAGGTAAATTAATAATAATTAAGAATTCACCATTTCCATTACCTGCATCTTCTGGATCTTCGTCATAATCTTCATCATCACCAGACGACAGAGAATCTGGACGGAGAGAGAAAAAGAGAGGGATGTTAATATTAATGTCTCCTTCACAACCTCCATGTTTACAAAAATGTCTTTTTATTCTTTATTGTGCTTGAACTTTGTCAGCATCAGATAACATTGAAGTTACATCTGGAAACCTCGTCGCCTGGAACTGATTTAATGCACGACAAGAGGAAAGCAAAGAGGAAGAAAACAAAGCAGGCTTTCTGTGCGTGTTAAACATCCAGTGCAGATTAAATGGTGTGTGTTCACAAAATGAGTGTGATCAGATGCACGCACACACAGATACACACACAAACGTCCGCATGAATGCACACTGAAACCGACTCTGCTCATTGAGAAACTCATGAATGAGTCTACAGTCCTCTGCAGCGCGGCGGCTCGCTCAGATACTACAAACCCAAACATTTCCACAGACGTTACAAATGAGCGGGGTCATTAGCCGTGCTGCAGACACACGCACACAAAACAACTCTTTTTCCAACACACTAACAGTTAGCGTCTAATTATTCTCCACAGATACGACGGTTTAGATTCGCTGTATCATACATTTTCACGGCGGCGTTGTAATTATTTTCGATGTGACCTTGAAGTTTTCAGGTTCAGCTCCACAGGTCTGCTTAATGAGAGCCAGCTGTTACCTCGACAACCCCGGTGAGCTAAAGCACAGCTCCTGAAAGTCCTGACAAGCAGGTTTTTAATTTCTATTTTCTGACACCACAGCCCACAACTCCAGGCTGCTATTGTGTCGGCAGAAATAAACTAGTTTGACCCACACACGGTGCAGACATTTAAAAAAAGAGCTGTGGTTGTTAGAATAAACCTCACAATAGAACACTGTGTGAGAATAATTACTGGAACTAATGAAATCAGAGAGACGAGGGGCCCCTTTAACAACAAACACTGTTTTCTATTTCTGAGTGTTTAGAAAATTCAAATTAAGTATGACGGCAAAATTCTGTGAACTAAGAATAGCCGATTTATACACGATTCAGCCAGACTGCAAGACCACACACACCTGCTGTTCACTGTGGTGACTCCACAGACGCGAGATCTCACAGACACTTGCGTGATCTAATATACTAACATGGAGGATGATCGACGCCGTCAGCTGGCTGTGTGTTCTGTTTTGCAACGAAAAAAACAAAATGAGAAAAAGAATATGGGGGAAACCTTGAGGAGGCGGTATAGGCGCGGCTTATACACTTTGCAGCACGAGCTGGAGGTGAGCTGTACAAGCACACAACATCCACTTGGTGACACTTCCCAGTATGCTCGCTCTCATTGGCTGTTTTGAAATTTCTATTGGATATTTCAGGCCAAAATCGCTGCTATAATTGTCTAGTGTGGAGCCAGCCTAAAGCTCTGATGCACCATTGGGGGCGTTTAGCGTTGTGCTTCCTGGGAAGCTGTGGCGTGCTGCTCAGATAACCCTGGGAGCATCTTTACAGCAGAGCCATCAGCGCCAAGTTGAACTGTACTTCAATTTTGCAGTAAACGGTTAAATGTATGACGATCTTGTTCCTGACTGAAGCACGAGTTTTTATGAGTTATTTTGTTAAAATAGTCAAAGACAAGACTCATCTTGAAACAATGCCAGATACATGACAGTTGAATCTGTTCCTGTACCTTTGTAAATCTATTTATCTTAGCTTGATTAACTTTTCCTAAACCAGCTTATTGCAGCATATTTGTCCGTTTCTATACACTGCCAGTCGCCCTCTGTTACAGCCCCTCACTGATTGTTCTAGTGTGTACAAAACCTCTGAACAGAAGCTGCTCAGTGTCATTATTTTAATCTAACAACAGTTGTGTTTCACCACATGCATTGTGTGTGTGTGTGTGTATAAAATATGAGCTGGTGGATGTCTGCCGTCTGGATGCCGTCCAGGTGCTTAACCTGATAGCGCTCCTAAATATCCGACACCTGACTCAAATATTTGAGGTAAAACACTAAAGACTGTGTTTTAGATGGAGCTGTGTGTTTGGAGTGGAAGGAGGAGAACGAGCAGTATGGAGCGGGGAGAACAGGATATTTTAAACATGTGCTGAGACCTAGATGATTTGAAATGTGTGAAAATGTGCTGTGATGATTTTGCTCTGTGTGTCTTTTTCTCCTGAACGTTGAGTTGGAAGGAAACGCACTTGTCTCTACTCAACTTTTTTGTTGGAAAAAGGTTGATTTTAAAGCTGAAACATGACACGGAGAGATGGATGTTTTCTTCCTTCTGAATAATTGCTGTTGGGAGCGTGTTTGCATGCGTCCTCCTGCAGTCTGGAGACGATATGTGGCTCTAGGAGGAGAAGCTGTCCGACTCTGATCAGTCCTGGAAAAGGCTATTTTCTCCCCGGCTCCAAGCCAAACAGAAGCATCTGTGTGTGTTTGTGTGTGTGTGTGTGTGTTTGTGTGTGTGTGTGTGTGCGTGTGTGTGTGTGTGTTTGTGTGTGTGTGTGTGTGTGTGCGTGTGAAGGGGTGGGGGGTGAGTTGAGAGGGAGCGAACTCTCTCATTTCTTGCCACCCCATCTGTTTTCAATGATGAAATGTTTCGAGCTAATTGCTTTCTAATTAGTTGTCAATAACCGGCTCAGCTGGTGTCCAGGAGTTTTACGGCGGAAAAGCAGCCTGGCTTTTACGCTACTGCACGCTCCCTTTTGACCCCCCCCCCCCCACACACACACACACACACACACTTCTTCCTCCCCCTCTTACTCCCCTCGTACATTCCTATTAGAGCTCTGTTTGCATCACACACTTGTTTAAGTTTCTGCTTATCCCCTCATTCGATAATGAATTTCACCTTTGACTGCATCAGGAGGACGAATCTGTGTGAATCTTGGCTGGGTGAGAGTCTGTGTGTGTGTGTGTGTGTGTGTGTGTGTGTGTGTGTGAGAGCTTGGCAGAAAGCGAACGTGGATTTGAAACGGAGCAGGAGGAGAAAATAATAGAACTTTCCTGCACAGTTGAGTTTTTCAGTGTTTTTCAACACACTGTTTTGAAAGGATTTCATGTCGAGACACCCTCGCTGAGACTGTTCGTTGGTTGCTGCTTGCGAGCACTAGAGAGGACAAACTGTAGAATATTTAATGTTTTGTTCTACGTCTCCATCAGCTTTTGAATCATAGAGTAAGTTTCCAAAAGTGAATTTCGATTTATGGTGTCAGCATGGACGGACATCAGCTGTAAGCAGGCTATAAGGACTTTTACAGGGCTTTTAATTTGTACAAATGACCTTTGATCTCATGACCCGTAAGTGTTCCCACCTTAAGGTTAGGAAAACTCTTAACATGCAACAGAATGGAAATAGATAATATGTCAAGGTCGTCACTTTAGTGCAAAGTTTTCTAAACAATGCTTTAAGAAGTAGAAATTCAACACACTTAATTTGTACAAGTTCAGCCACTTGTTTTTCTCACCTGTGACCCGGATGGTGTAGTTGCTGAGCAGCGTGTTGCTGTGAGCGAGCCGACACGAGTAGACGCCAGAGTCCTCGTACGACACGTTGATGATGCGTAACATCCTCTGGCCCAGCCGCGTCCTGTTACCTGGCACCAGCCCGGCACCGTCTTTGAACCAGACGACGGGCTCTGAGTGGTCCTCCAGGTCACATGACATTTCCAGCATGTCCCCAATGCCCAGAACATAGTCCTCCAGGAAGGCTGTCTCGCTGGACACAGAGTCTGCAGGCAGAGAAAAGACACAGAGGGATATGAGAATTTTGACCTTGTATGTGAAATCTGCGTTCAGTATGTAACCCCGTTTGTAAGTTTAATGTAAATTCATTATGCAATTCTTTTTCAAACATACTTTGCATTTTTCTTCTTTGGTTGAAGCTTGAAGTTGGACATTTGAGCAGACGGAATGATAAATGACTTAGTACGAAAAAGTATTAACAGCCTATAGGACCACAGCCTCCGCACATGGGGCGTGCACTTCAAGTACTAGGCCACTGGCGCCCCATGTTCGGAGGCTGTGGTCCTTGGGGCAGGCGGCCGGTTTCGGGTCCAAGCTGCGGCTCCTTTCCCGCATGTCATTCCCTGCTCTCTCTCTTCCTGATTTCTGGGTCTGTTCACTGTCCTATCTCTAGATGGTGGCACAGAAAGTCCCAAAAATAAAACCTTTAAAAAAAACAACCAAACTGATCTCGAGGAATCATTTTTCTAGTAAACTGCTCGCAGTGGTGGCCAACGAAAGAGCTTAATGTAAGATATATTGAGGGGAAACAAAGCATCGAGGCCTGTTTGTTACCTCTTAAACCAGAATCCCTTTTCTTCCTGCAGGTATATATTGTAGAGTTCTAATAATTCAGGGTCTAAGCTTTTGTATAAACACACTCTTTATATTTCCACAGCATAATTAAGATGTGAACTCAGTCATAGAGTTCCCTCAGTGTTAGAAAAGCCCCCCCCACCTCTTCCAAAACAAAGAAGCAGTGATGCAGAATTAACTGCCGACCCGCTGGCGAGCTATCAGCTAATCTGCCTCTGGAAGTCAGAGGAGTGAAAGTTCTTTTTCTAACTTCGTTCGGTGTTTCACTATGGGAATCGCTTTGGCGTGACCAATCTGGAAGCTCCAATGACACCACGTCTGTCAGTGACAGACAGGTCGAACTGTACTCGGGGCACGCCCCCTCATACTATACAGTCGACCCACCCACCTCAAATCATTCTCGCTTTCTTCCCGTGAAGAATTTACGGGAGCTCCCTCAGCTCATCTAAGCTAGCTAGTTACTGCTAAACTGTTCACGGACGTCCCGTTAAGGTTTACGTCGCCGAACGCGGTTCCCGGCTTCAGCTCGGATTTGCTGAGTAAGTCTGTTATAGACGTTTTAAGAGTTTGCTTACTCGGAACAGTCTCCGCGTCAAGGCGAACTGTTCTCAGGCTACACAGTATTTGGTTACTGTGCAGGCGAACGAGTAAGAGGCTAACGTGTCACGACGAGCCTAAATTTATTATATATAATTGTAATTATAATTGGGGTACCGAGTCTGCTAACGTGTTGCGACGAGCATACTCCCCCCGCTTCTCGTCTAGCTCGGGCTAAACTCCGGTCGCTAGCGTTACTAGCCGGTGGGCTAACACGTTAAGGTGCGCCTAGCCCGGCTTGTTATTCAGTCCTCCCTTTCTGGTCACTATGTCTTCGGCTCCAGCCCCCGCCAAGGGGTCAGAACCGAACTCTAAAGAGGCTGCATCCCGCCTATGCCCCGCGTCATGCGGGGCATCTATCTCTGGCAGGGACCCTCACCCGATGTGCATAGCCTGCATGGGCACTAAACATGCCCAAGCATCCCTGGCTGACCCCCACACGTGTCCTCACTGCACATCGATGCCAGAAAAGATTTTGGAACGGAGACTGAGAGTGGCAGTGGCTAACAATCAGGACCCATGCCTGACAGCAGCCACACCACAAGCTACAACTAGCACCCATCAGCCGCGAGCTGCACGCAGCTGGGCGGACATGATGGAGGATGAGTCCCCGGATATGCCTCCACTTTTCGAGGACCTCCTCGGGGTGGAACCGGGCATCGATGAGGCAGAGGGCGACGCCAGCTCTGACCTCCTCGACATGGACGAGATGGAAGATGTGGAGGATGACTCCACTTTTCCTGTCCAGCAGTCCAGACCGCCCAGTGCATCTGATGCTGCCTCCCCTGTGGACAGCAACTTGTACGAAGTGTGCAAGCGGGCTGCTTCCAAATTGGGGATCCCATGGCCTGCAGCCCTGGATGCTGAAGGGACAGAGAGGGACCTCTATGATGGTAAGAGGCTCCCACCAGGCCAACCACCCGCTAAACAACTCCTCCCTGCAGTACCAGCTTGCATGAAGGAGATGAGCCGTTACTGGTCTAGCCCATTTAAGAGTAAACTCCCCACCAAGGGTTACTCTCAGTTGGAAATCCACGGGATGAGGGACCTGGGACTGGCCGAACCCCCAGTGGTGGAGCCTTCAGTGGCTTACCACCTCCACCCGAATCGTCGCTCACTCTCGACATCCAGCAACATTTCTCTGCCTAATAAAACGGAACGCGTCACTGCCTCCATTTTCCAGAGAATGTATAAATATGGGGCTCAGTCAGTGTGTTCTCTTAATGCCACAACTCTGCTATCTGCATATCAGGCTGAAATCTTGGAGGAGATGGGCCGCCAGCTGGACACCGGGTCACCTAACCCGGCCCTCTGGGACGAGATTTGTGTGGTTAATGACCTCGTCCTACGCTCCTCCCGAGGCGCAGTGCAGGGCTGCGGCCGAATTATGGGCCTTGCTGTTGCCGGTGAGAGGGCCCTGTGGCTGAACCTCTCCGGTCTGAGTGATGCACAAAAAGCAGATGTTATGGATGCAGCATTTGATCCAGCCAAGGGTCTTTTCGGCCCTGCTCTGGAGAAAATGAGGGAGACCAGTACTCTCAGGAAACAGGAAGGTGAGGCTTTTGACCTCTGCCTCCCTAGGAAACACACTCCTCGTCCCCCTCAAGCACAGAGGGCTGGCTTTGCCGCAGCTGCTGCTGCAGCCAGGGGGAAACAGGGGGGTGCCAGACCACAGAGACAGGCAGCTGGGGAGCAAGCTCACCAGCACCCTCGGTCAGGAAAATACCAGCCGTGGGGAAAACACTCCTTTGCGGCTGTGGCGGCTAAAAACCGCCCCTCCAACCCCGGGGAAGGGAAGAAAAAGAAGTCTTCCTAACTCCCCCTTCTCCTCCTCCTTGCAAGAGAGCAAGGTTAAAGGAGCAAAGCCCCAAAGCTCTTGGTTCAGAGGCCCGGGCCATTTCCAGTTCCCCAGGGCTCCTCTCACATTTTTTTCTCCCCTCATGTTCAAGAGGTGGAAGAGCAAGGGCAGCAGACTGCACAGTGTCACCAAGCACTTTCATTTTGCACGAAAATAAAAATAAAGTTTTCAGCCTCGCAGCCAGGCCAAGAGCCAAGGGCGAGATGCAAAAACAAAACAAAAATAAAAATAAATATGTGTCATGCTCCCCTAGTGCCCGCAGAGGGAGCTCACACCCCTCTGATGGCAGAGCTCCCTCGTCAGGCGCTGGGAGTGACGTCACGAAAGGGAAACCCCCTGGGTCCCCTCTCCGGTCGGGCGGACCAATGGCGCGCATGCGCAGTCCCTCCATGGATTCTGTCAACTGTTTCTCGGGGTTACAGACTACAGTTCGCTATGAAACCACCCAGATTCAGCGGTGTGTTAGTTTCAGTAGCCAACGGAGATGCAGCACGAGTCCTGGAGGACGAAATAACATCCCTATTAAACAAACAAGCTATCAGAGCCGTTACGGACGAGGAAGCGAATCTCGGGTTTTACTCCCGATACTTCCTTGTTCCAAAAAAGGGGAACTCATCTCTCCGTCCCATTTTAGATCTCCGTGTGTTAAACAGACACCTACGGAGATACACGTTCAGGATGTTAACACACAAAGTGCTCTGCCGCTCCATCCGCCCCGGCGATTGGTTTGTGACAATAGATCTCTCGGATGCATATTTTCACATCGCCATTCATCCCACACACAGAAAGTTTCTCAGGTTTGCTTTTCAGGGCAGAGCTTACGAATACAAAGTCATCCCCTTCGGGCTTTCGTTAGCACCGAGGGTTTTCAGCAAATGTGTGGAAGCAGCGCTGTCACCGTTACGGAACAGCGGCATCAGACTATTTTCGTACATAGACGATTACCTGATATGCGCCCACTCGCGCGAACAGGCAATCAAGGATTCCACTACGGTGATAAATCACCTCATGGATCTTGGGTTCAATATAAACTGGGCAAAGAGCCGAGTGGAGCCCTTGCAATGTACGGAATATCTGGGTCTCAACCTGAATTCCCTCTCCTATCGTGTCACTCTTTCGGAGGGGAGGTTAACGTCTCTCACACAGTGCCTCTCCCTTTTCCGGCTGGGGAAGATTGTGACGTTCAGACTCTGCCTGCGTCTGCTCGGCATAATGGCCTCTATGATTTCTGTGGTACACTTGGGTCTTCTAATGATGAGGGATTTTCAACGCTGGGTAGCGGCACTGCGCCTGTGCTCACGACGTCACCTCAGTCGCAGAGTGAGGATTACGCCGGCATGTGTCGCGGCTCTCCGCCAGTGGAGGAAAAAAGCGACTATTACGGCGGGCGTCCCGCTGGGGGCGGTGTCATCCAGGGTCACCATGACAACGGATGCGTCCTTGACAGGTTGGGGAGCAACCTTAATGGGCAGAGCCGTGAACGGCGCATGGAGCCCAAATTTGGCCCAGGCTCACATAAACGTTTTAGAGCTTTGGGCTGTGTTCCTTGCACTGAAACATTTTCTGCTGTTTCTTCAGGGACAACATGTTTTAATAAAAACGGACAATACCACTGTGGTGGCATACATCAACCGCCAGGGTGGCACTCGCTCGCTTCAGCTGCACAAATTGGCTCGGGAGATAATCATGTGGAGCAGTACCAGGCTCCTGTCTCTCCGAGCGACGCATGTGCCAGGAATTTTGAACAGGGGTGCAGACCTTCTGTCACGGGGGAACCCTCTTTACGGGGAGTGGACTCTCCATCCACAGGTGGTGGGACAGATCTGGCAGAGATACGGCCAGGCAGCCGTAGATCTCTTCGCCTCGCAGGAAAACGCTCAATGTCCACTGTACTTCTCCCTGTCAGACATGAACGCTCCTCTGGGCGTGGACGCACTGGCCCACCCATGGCCAAGACTGCTGCTTTATGCATTTCCACCACTCAGTCTGATCTCTCCCACCCTAGCCAGAGTGAGAGAACAGGGCCTCTCACTAATCCTTGTAGCTCCGCGCTGGCCGTCCAAGCATTGGGTGGCAGAAATAGTTCTGCTTCTGGACGACGAGCCGTGGCCACTCCCTCTACGCAGGGACCTCCTGTCCCAGGCGCGAGGGGAAATCTACCACCCGCATCCAGACCGCATAGCGTTGTGGGCCTGGCCCGTGAGAGGTGGAACCTGAATGCAGCGGGCCTGCCTGAGCAGGTTATCGACACCATTCAGAGTGCAAGAGCCTCCTCTACTCGTACTCTCTACAGCGGTAAATGGCGGGTTTTTGAGGAGTGGTGCAGCTTGAGGAACACTATTCCTTTTCAGTGTTCTGTTGTTGACCTGCTGTGTTTTCTACAGGATTTGATGGAAAAAGGAAAGGCTTTTTCAACCATAAAGGTGTACTTAGCAGCCATTTCGGCCTGTCATGTTGGGTTTGGGGATAAGCCTGTGGGGCAACATCCTCTTGTTAGCCGTTTCATGAAAGGGGCTCGTCGGAAACTCCCAGTTTCTAGGCCCCTGGTTCCCTTGTGGGATCTGTCAGTAGTGTTGGAGGCCCTATCTCAACACCCTTTTGAGCCTATGGAGGCCGTGGGGATGAAGTTTGTCTCGCTAAAGGCTGCATTACTGCTGGCTTTAACGACAGCAAAGCGTGTAAGTGATTTACAGGCTTTGTCTATTCGACCATCCTGCTTACAGTTTGCTCCTGGGCTCACTAAGGTCTGCCTGCGGCCTAATCCAGCTTTTGTACCAAAAGTGGTGGATGCGGCATACAGATGCCCTACAGTGGAGTTGAGGGCTTTTCACCCCCCTCCTTTCTCATCAGAGGAGGAGCGGAGGCTCAACACTCTGTGCCCAGTGCGCGCTCTGCATGTGTTTGTGAGTAGAACAGCTACATTCAGAAAGGATGATCAACTTTTTGTGTCTTGGGCTACTCCCCATAGGGGAAAGCCACTGTCTCGTCAGAGGCTATCCCACTGGATTGTGGAAGCCATCTCTCTGGCCTACAGCTCTAAGGGTTTGCAGTCCCCTCAGGGCCTGAGAGCTCATTCCACTCGGAGCATGGCCACCTCATGGGCTCTGTTCAGGGGAGTTTCAGTGCAGGATATCTGTGATGCAGCGAGTTGGGCGACGCCGCACACTTTTGTTAGATTTTACAGGCTGGATGTCTCAGGTCCATCTGTGGCACAGGCAGTGCTGGAGACGGTTGCACCAGAGTGAGTGTGAAAATTGGTGCTCAGTCTAATATTTTTGCTTCGGGATGCTCATGCAATCCGGGAGTCGTCTATATCTCCCATAGTGAAACACCGAACGAAGTTAGAAAAAGAACTTTGGGTTACTTAACGTAACCTTGGTTCTTTGATAACAGAGTGAGGTGTTTCACCTTCACATCCCTCCTTGCATAGGCACGGTAAGAAACCTGTCTTGAATGATTTGAGGTGGGTGGGTCGACTGTATAGTATGAGGGGGCGTGCCCCGAGTACAGTTCGACCTGTCTGTCACTGACAGACGTGGTGTCATTGGAGCTTCCAGATTGGTCACGCCAAAGCGATTCCCATAGTGAAACACCTCACTCTGTTATCAAAGAACCAAGGTTACGTTAAGTAACCCAAAGTTTTTATACCAGCACGAGAGAGGAGACAGATCTGAGCTGTGTGGAAGTGCACCTCCTCCTCCTCCTCTAACAGCAGCTCATTTACTCCACCAGCTCCGTGTGCCAGCGTGGTCATAGCGGGGTGGAAAATCAACATGTTTACAAGCCACACTAAGGATGCAGAAGATGGAGGGACAAACAAACAGAGGGTCCCCTTGTGTCTCCTCTCCTCCTCCCATCAGCGGTGTCTTCTCCTCAAGACCTCCGTTACAAATCAAAGCCGTCAGGGAGAGACAAAAAAAAGACGACCTCATGCACACTCTGGTCGCTCTGGCAACCATTCAAACGATCGCCGCTATGTACCAGAACACAAGGACACTTATAAGCACACGGACACATGCATACTTTCACATATGCATAAAATGAGCTGCTCGGGCAACAGAGTACACACACACACACTTGTTTGCACACTAACCTGGGCATGGGAAAAACAGAATGGAGGTGTGTTAAGAGAGTGATTTATGACGGCGAACACTCCCACTGTTGACCCGCTGAAGGGGCGGCGGTCTAACGGAGGCAAACGTGAACGCAGCCCTTCTCGCAGACAGCCTTGAACTGAGATTAGGAAATTGGAGCTGAGAGGGAAGGTTGAAATCAGGAGCGGCCCAGACGAGACAATCTTCACGGAGAATACATAATAGGTGCTCTAAATTATAGATGAGTTCTTACAATGCAGGGGAAACTGTCGGAGCGGACGAGAAGGCAAACTATCCCTCACTGACACACAGGAGGGATGTTTATGTGGGAGAACCAGCAGGTAACACAGACACAGATTCGTCAGAGCTGTCTGAATGTGGGAATATTATCAGCTCGTCAAAACTTAGCAGAAAGATACTCAAAAGTTTATAGTGGGGATGAAATTTAGGATTGTTTTATTCTTGACTGAAATGCATTTAACTAAAGTTATGAATATTCTGGTATCTTAATTTTTTTACTAAATTGTGGGTAAAAAATCTCATTACAATTTCGTCGAGCCAAAGGTGAAATCTTCAAGTTACTCCTTTATGAAAGAGTGAAATCAACAGTTGGCGCCCTTTGAGCCGTCGCCATCAGACGCAACATCAAACAGTCTGTACAACACACTCACAATAAAACTAATAAGCAAGTGTGGGAAGCTGAGTGACGACTCAAGAAGCACTTTTGTGATGGATTTGTTCTTTGAGGTCGAGGACTTCTCTCCTCCAGAGTCTCCTGTACGCCACGACCACGGCGGTCCAGAGCCAAATCAATTCGAACCGTGAGCACAGACAGCGAATGCTAAAACAGCCGACGGCGAGGACAGGGAGAGGCAGGAGAGGATGTGCGACGTCTCTGAACGCTGCCCCCTGAAAGGTTTGAATGTTACGGCTCTTTAGAATCGCCATATTTCACAGCAAGCCACACTTTAGGGCTTGGTGACTAAAGCTGGCCCCACATACGTCACATGCCTCCAGATCAGCCAAAAGAAAAATCAAACAGCAGTCGCCTGGTTTCAACGTGTCGAGGGCGGACGCTATGCAGCTTTCTAACACAAGATGTGGAATTTAAAAACTCTCTACTCAAAGTCGAGATTTGGAACTAAATTGATCGAGAACATAACTTATACCCATATACAGAGGTTTACAGCTGAAAAAAAAAGTGTTCTGGGGGTTTAGTTACTCTGTAAGCAGAGCTGGACCCCCCCTGTCATAACTCCTGGTCCCCCCTAGGGGTCCGGCGCCCCACTTTTGGGAATACACCAATCATATGCCTTCAAGAGACGCAGTCAAAGACTTCAACTCAGGAACAGAAAAGAGGAAATGAAAAAAAGAGCTGCTGTTGGTAAAGTTGAGTTTTTACAGAAGAAGTTAAAGCGGTAATAAAAACGTACGCTCAGCGTGTACGCGATTACGGCTGCTACGACTGCTAGCAGGTCAGATTGGTACTCAAATGCAGGACTACAAATGGGTGAATCAAACGAGTGGAGTGGAGCCTGTTTCATCTCAGCGTAGGTTACTGTGCTGCTGATCTTCAACAAAGTGAGCTGAACAGATGAGTTGTGAATTGTTTTCTCTTCCTTGTTATTCCAGCCATTAAAAACTCCAGGAGATGTTGAGTCAATAAAGTGATTTAACATGTCTGCGCTGTTCTCTTCGTGGCCTCTGGCTTTGACATCTTATATTTACAACATGTTTCGTTTCTTCGATGCAGAAAGGTCCATTCAGGAGAAGAAAAACAGCGAGGAGCATAAATTCAAACACAGCATGAATGGCTCGCTTTACCTTTTGAGTATGACTTATGACCTCTGGGAAAGACGAGGAGAAAATGGGTCTTAGAATATCTTCAGGTCTTAAACAAGCCAGATTGGGCTTTATGGAGGGGGGGGGGGTTTTAATAATCTCCAGAGACTCATAGCTCACTTTGGCTTTACGGAGCCTGAACACAACCTCGTCTGAATCAGCAGCAGCAGAGACTAGAAGTGCTTCTATTTAGTGCTTAGGCACTTAAATTACAAAGATCTCTTTTTACTTACATTTATGTGAGTCTAATCGTGCAGATAGTTTCCTTTTACGTGCTTCGGTTTGAGATATTGGTCTTGAATATTCTCTCCTGAGGAGGTTTTTAAGTAATTTAAGTGAAATGATCCTTTAAATATCAGCTAGCTGGTTGATTGAACCAATACAACTATAGGGCGTTCACACTTGCAGAAAACTCCTAAAAAACTGATATTTCCCGGAGGAGGTGTATGTGTGAACACAAACAGCCGAATTTTTCACTCAGGCTTCACCCGGAGTTTCTCCTGTCAGACCCCTAGTATTTTTCTGCAGCAAGTCCGAGTGAGCTGATGTGAGAACAC
The DNA here is from genome assembly GCA_020745685.1 of Tautogolabrus adspersus. Classification (NCBI taxonomy): domain Eukaryota; kingdom Metazoa; phylum Chordata; class Actinopteri; order Labriformes; family Labridae; genus Tautogolabrus; species Tautogolabrus adspersus. Next base: position 24,233,801 of record CM036552.1, read on the forward strand.
AGCAGGATATCATCCGGAGAATTCACCTCGAGCCAATGGGAGAGGGAGTGACGTTTCTATACTGTGACTGCTGCACGGTGCATAGAGTGTCTGCAAGCGACCGCTACGATCTCTGCGCATGTAACTTAACGTGCTGCATTCTGTTTCCTGTTCTCCAGTATGTTCTTCTCCACTCTTTAGTTCAGATTGTGATTCTGTTGAACTACACGTAGCACTGATAGAAAGACAAATATTCTCATTATAGCGTCGTATAGCGGACTCTGTTGCTTCGTCTGCTACTTCTGCGTAATTTTCTAACGTCACGTCTTACCTCAGGAGACCCCGCCCCCCCCTCTCGTCTGACACGGATAGTCTCCCACTGTGAGGAGCATATGTGAACAGCCAGGTCAGGAGAATATCTGGAGCAGTCCTCCTGAAATTATCTGGATATGTGCATATGAGTGCATATGTGAAATGGGCCCTAGTTACATTTTTGATTAGCAGGATAATTAGAGCAACATTTGTCACCAAATGTTTGCTCAAAGCATAAATACACTGGACATTAATAAATGTATTTAAAGCTTCTGTGGTCTCCTTGGAGCAGACTATGGATTAAGCACTGCAGCTTATTTTAATTAGCATTTGTTAATAGCAAATGCAAAGCTGGGCCTTTGTGTGATCCTGTTGTAAAAAAGGAAGACTCTCGCTTTGATCCTGGGGAAAGAGATAGGTGGACCGTTTGTGCACCGCTTGGATGTTTACTCTGCCAGAGGCTTAACAAATGCAATTTAGCAAAAGAAGAAAACAAAACAAAACCAAGATATGTATCCTGTATACATGGAGGAAGAAAAGCTCTATTTCTCAGGTGTCACACTGAAGAGTAAAGCTTCTCTTTCTCTGGTCACCGTCTATGACTAGAATATCTGTGTCTGCTTCTGATCCTTCACTTTGAAATGCAGATTTGAACGAGGGAAAAAAAAGCAGCAGCTTTGAATAAAAGTGGGTTTGGATTGAAAGGCTTCACTGTGCGCCCCTACGCCACCTTGAAGAACACATCTACCCGTCACTGCGCTTTATAGAGGGCTTGTTGTACCTTCCAGAGATCGTGATGTAAAGCACGGTCACAAGTTTGATCACGTTGACAAGAAACTTTTCTTCATGGAACTGTGTCACAAAGAAGGGTTCAAAAGAGAGGAGCTCATAAGTCAGTGAGAACTTATAATGATATTTTCAGCTGCTGTGCATCCAGAAGGGGATTCTACTCTTACTGAGAGGGTGGGGACTGCAGAATACAAAACTGTTATTTTTTAATGTAAGGTTTTAAGTCAGTCATGGCCCCGTTGTCTCTGCTTGTGATTCTGGGAGAATGAACCCAGAGTCGCGTTTTCTTACAAGCAAAAACTTCAGAAAATGACGGGAAATGTTCAGGCTCAGCTGCATGTTTGAATACAAACGGACACATTTTCACCCAGACTGTTTCCTGCCAGGATTATTCCCTCAAAGGTTTGTTGGTGTGGCTTCGGTCAGAGAGGAATAGTAATAAAGACGTGATGACCGGTGTGAAACAATGTCCAACAATGGTTTGGTGCTGCAGTGTAGCTGTGGAGCGAATGCAGTCTGAACACAGAAGAAGTCTGTGTGGCACTTCTTCAGCACTGATGTCACACAGAGAAATCCCCTTACACAATTTGTTCTCCGTCATTAAAAGCTCTAACTCAAAGGCCTCAGTCCTTTTCAATCTTGTGTGTTTATGCTCTTTGTTCTCTGTGAAATGTCACAGGGATCCTCTTTGATAATATCACTTCTCTATTAAATAAAACCTGAAGTGATCCTGACTGAACAGATAGATGAACTGAAAGCTGCAGCATTCTGGTTCAGTCCAGCCTCAAAGCAAAAACGACACGTTCCTGCTGCTTTCTCGTCCGGAGTGCCATGTGTGAAGCTCTCGGCCTCCTCTGTGTGTGTGTGTGTAAGAGACAGTGAGTGGGTGTGTGTGTGTTTGAAAAAAGGGTGGGAGCAGACTCACCGGAACTTGTGACCAGCTGGAAGCAATGTGTGGTATGTAATCTATGAGCTTGTGCAAATGTGGGGTCTGATATGTGTGCATGTATGTATCTGTAATGAGGAACAGTGTGTGTGTGTGTGTGTGTGTGTGTGTGTGTGTGTGTGTGTGTGTGTGTGTGTGTGCGCAGTACAAGCTGGACGGTCACTCCATAAATCAAGAGGCCCCTGCCCTCCTTGCCCTTCTAACCCTCTCTGCTCGATATCATAACAAATAGCCCTTCAGAATAAAATAAAGTCTCTCTTTGAGATACTGCTGCGCGCTGTCCGCTAACGCGCCGCTCACAGACTCCATCTTTTCTGTGCGTCTGAAGAGGTTTATTTATCCTCTACAAACTTCTCCAGGGGCCGGCGGGCAGGCTGCAGCCCTGGGGATAAAAAGACCTCTTTATGTGGGAAGCCTTTCCACCCCTGCCTCTCTGACAAACACACACGCAGACACACACACACACACAGAGGGAGTGAGTGAGGGATCCTGGAGGAACAGGAAGGAGGGTAGAATCGCCCTTGCTGCTGTCGTATCGGGCCACAGAAGGGAACAAGGATGACGAATAGATGCGAAAACACGCTTAAGTCACGTTTATCAAACTTTTGTGCAACACATATATCTCACAGGGGTGATAAAACATATATTATAGGACAGCTGAGGGGGTACAGGAAATTTCAGGAAGAGGGGGGATGACATGTAGCTAAGGACCGAGGTCGGATTGGAACCCATGGCCGCTGCGACGAGAACATGGGGCGCAAGACATAACCGATGGGCTAGCCGGTGGCCCAAGCCTGTTTAATCAGCATTTTTTAGAAACTATTTCACTTTTTTTTAATGATCTGCCAATTCCAATGGTTGCTTATTTCATGCAGAATTGCATCCAGGTTTAGTGAAACACATTCTTCTATTTCTTTAATAGCAAATCTAGCTGCAGAATTTATCAATGTTAACCATCATCCGCCCCTTTCAGCTATTTTAACACGTCTTGAACGCATCTTTCACTCTGTCATTACTGTTTCAGCTCTCAACACAAAGGTTTTGAGTTCCCAGCGGGTGGAAATGGAAACATCGGCTCCATATTCAAGTTATAATGAGACAACCTTGCATCCCTGCGATGTTGCTTAAAAGCTTGTTGAGTGTCAGAGCGAGTGCCTGGAGTTTCCTGATGTGTCTTCCTGTTTAACATTCAGAGTGAGGAGAGTGTTTTTCTGATTGTCACGTCTGTCAGTAAACAACTACATCGTGGCATCACAGCGCTGGCAGTTTGATGAATTCATTTTCTGCTCTGGAGGAGACAAACACAAAGAAATAACTAAAGCTGTGGGTCTTCAATTACTCCAGATCTCCTAAGTTTTGAGAATTTACTTTCCTTTAAACTTCCAGCCAACTCTCCGGACTGATTTATGAAGCTGCTCTCGGATGATGTCTTCTTCTTCAGTCTGACTGCTTTGCATGAAGAAGCATCCCCGCAGGTTCAAACAGGCCGGCCAGAAGGATCATAAACACTCAAAAGATTACAAGTCTCTCCGTCTTTAGGGGGGGCTTAACAGGTACTTTAATAGAGTCTGGTTGAAAAGTAGCCACACATACCTTTTTCAACCATATCTGCTTTTAGAGCCCTTTTGAAAGTGATGATTTCCAGATGGCCCACGGAGACATCCATCTTTATCAAGCGTCTCTCTTCTCCTCCTCCTCGCTACACTGAGCTAATAATACGACATGTTTCCAACATCTGCAGGGCGGCCTGCTCCAGAACCAGTGGCAAACAATTCAGCGACAAATGGCCTTTTTTATTGCAGGTAATTAGTTGTTTGTTTCTGCTGCGGAAAGATCCGGCTCCACTTTTTCTTTTTGAGCAGGCAGAACAAATACTTTCCACATTTCTGTGAGCACTTACAACCAATTGGTGTAAGTGCACAACATCCAAAGCTACATGTGCCAACAAACATGAGCAGGCCGATAGAGGCTCAGATTCAATGATTGATCTTTTTTTATGATTTCATGTATTGGTAACACAAATAGGGTGAACAGCCAAAAGAATAAAGTTGTTAAAAGGCATAAAAAGGTGATCTTTACTCAACGTTTCTTTGCTAATTTATCTGAAAAACAAGAAACATCAACATTAAACTCAAATATTAAGACTGTAAAATGATTTAAAACGCATCATAGTGGACATTAAGTGAAGGTTATGTGTTCATAATAAGTTAAAACATTAAATATTATGATCAAGAGTCATGACATTTTAATTAAAATCTGATACGGAGCAAGTTCTAGCCTATTTAAAGCTAGCTAAGATTAGCCGTTTTAAGCTAGCTCCATTACCAGATCTACTTAGACTGTCGTAGCAAACCTCAGAGGGGTCTGAAGAGAAATGAGGGCATTTATCAATCTAACTTAGTTTCTAGGTTAAGCTATATACATTTTTGTTATGAAGCTATACACTATTTTTTTCAAGGGACCTAAAAGTTAGCTAGCTAGGTAGCAACATCGCCTGTAGTTAGCGTAGTGTGTTTGGAGGAGAAATTTAAAGGAGAGCTCCTAAAATATTAGAATTGACGTGACTTTTCCAGGAAGGGAAAAGTACCTGGATGTATATATTTGACAGTTGGGGTAATATGTTTAGCATTTCTATTTGGTTTCTTTACATTTGGCTAACATGGGAGCTTGTTTAAAACCTAGCTGCTAATGTTTCCGTGTTACAGACAGAGACACAGACAGACGGGCTGTTTCAGACCGGGATGTTCTCCACAGCAGCCCGTCTGCTCGCTGCGTCCCGCCAACAGATTCTTTCACTTCTGCTTCCTCTGCTGAAACTGGACCGGCTGCCAACCGTTTGGCACACTCAACACCCCCTCAGACAAGCCAGCATCACATGACCTTCAAACAGGATCTGTTGAGCCCCCAACCAACCATCAACCCCCCTCCCCTCTCCATAAAGAGCACATTTCTCTTCCTCCATTTCACAGCTATACCAATTGTAAATCCTGCTCCTCCTGAAAAAAGCTCCTTCTTCTTTTAAACCCCTGTTTTTTTCTTCTTCTTTTTTGCAATGTGCAGTGAAACCCCCTAATCTCTGTTTAATATGGTTTGGCCGGATGTAAATACCTTCGGACAATGCCCTTAATCTGGGCCAGCCTGACAACCTCACACCGTTGTGCAGAAGCCTGCCAGGAGGAGATGGAGGGAAAAGAGGGATGGCTCGGCGGAGATCAAGGATGAGAGGAGAAAAGGGGAGAAAAGGGGGGAGGAGGGAGGGAGGATTTCCCCAGCTTGTTGCCTCTATTCTCTGCAGGGCTTTATCAAAAGAGCCCCTAAAAACAAGTTAAAGATAGACGTTGCCTCTAAACATCCCGCCCCGGCCTGTGCCAGCCTCACCCTCCCTCCTCCCCTGGTGCTAACTCTTCGCTCGGCTGCGCTAACGAGCATCGGAAGCTACTGTACGTCCAGAGCATCTTGGCAGCGCCCAATCGTCTTTGCTCCTTTCATACCCTCATCATCGCCCCCACCTGCCCTCCATCCCTGCAGCCTCAGAATAGGGCCTGGGCTCGGTCCACGCTTAATTGTCATTCCAAAGACGAACTGGCCTAGTTTCAATTCAGCAGACAAGTGTAAGAAGCTCGGCCCACAAAAGCCAGGATGTCTGCGGAGTGTGTGTGGGGCTACTATACAACATAATTACACTTCTTTTAACAACACGGAGGAACCAATCCGATTACAAGGCGGCTTTTTGGATCGCAGAATTTGGACGTCAAAGCTTTGGGCGTCTTTTTTAAGCAGTAAGTTGCTCAATATGCTTAGTTTTCCTGTAAACAAAGAGAGCAGAGAGGCTTTTTCACTGTTTAAACCGGGCAATATGTTGATTTAAGGCCGCTTCTGGAAAGCCACATGCCTTCACACAGATTTTGGAGGGAAAACTGATGCTAGATCAGCAAATCTGTATCCTGACGGAGCTGCTGAATCAGGGATGTTATCAGAAAATGACAGAAACAGTCGGGACAAAGAACAAAAACAGCTTTGTGTTTCTGAATATTAAGACACAGCAACAAATCTGAAAACAAAATGAATCAACTGAAGTCTGAAAACCTTCAAAATCTGTCAAGAGAATTCATCTTATGATCGCTTGCACACCATGTTGAGATACACTAATCCGTTGTGTAGGATGATGATTCTCCTCGAGTGTGCACACCTATTGCTTTTGTCTTTACAAACAAAGACAGTGTGTAGAAAGAGTTACAATCAGATGGATGAGAAATGTCATCTGTAATATCTGTCATATCCCCAATCACTATTTGCATGAATCCAGACTAAAACATTTAAAGTATTTATTCGGGACGTCTGGCTCTAAAATTGGCTAAAGAGTTATTAAAGGGAATAGTTTCTAAAAGTTCAAAGTGATGTCCTCCTGAAAGAGGAGAAACAGCTGATAGAAACCATCTCCGAGCTCTCTGACAAAACTCGAGGAGGCTCTGATTGAAACGTTGAACTTCGACCTCCGATGACCCCGACCTTTACCCTGACCTCTCAGTGTTGCAAGTGTGACCCCAGCATGCACACACACACTCACACTCACACACTGACATACAACTTTTGATACTCTCCAGCTGGGATGACCTGCCCCCATCCTCCTCTCCATTCATAATGTCCTGCTCTAGTGTTTGTGTGTGTGTGTGTGTGTGTGTGTGTGTGTGTGTGTGTGTGTGTGTGTGTGTGTGTGTGTGTTTGTGTGTGGGTGTGTGTTTGTGCAAGAGAGGTGACAAAGACATCAGTGTCAGAGTGATCAATGTGAAGGCACGCTTGTCTTTTGGGCTTCAACACACACACAGACACACAAACATAATACAACAACAACAACAACAAAAAATGGATGAATGGTGGATTGTTCTGCTGTGAGGTGTCGCCGTAGCAACGCTTTAAATCCTAAACAGCAGTGTTGTGTTTTCATCCTATAAGAAGGAGCCTGCAGTAATCGTGTTTACACTCTCTGACAGTGACTTTACGTTGCAGAGAATTTAACAATGACGACGTGAAGAAGCTTTGAACGGAAAGTTAAAACCTCATCTGGACTTTGGTAATTATTTTGTCAAGCATAACTAAGAGGGGCCAACCTTCTACATGTAGTTTTCACTCACCAGGCATTGAAAACATGTTGGAGGTGTTTTCTAATGGCCAGTTCAGTCCTTTAGGTGAGTCCTTTGTAAAACCTTTTCACTATTTGAAGTGATTTTAGCGACCCTAATGGAAGCTAACACTGAAAACTTACACACAGAAGCTACTTTACATGCGATATAGACAACATTTAAACTCAATACATGGAAATGTATTGAGCCTGTTTGCCTACAAATTCAGTGTCAGTGCATCAGTTTCATATTTTCCTGCTGAAAATTTTAAATTATTCAACAATGACAGTTTGGAGAAGGTTTAGGACGCAGCATTTGGACTGTGATTTAGCACATTGTTTTGGCCTTTATTTGAGAGATAGGACATTGGATACAGTTGGAAATCTGGGATTGAGGACGTGGGGAAGGACATGCAGGAAAGAAGCAACAGGTTGGTTTCAAACCCAGGTTGCCCACTTAGAAGACTGTAGCTTCTATACATGTGGCGTGTAAACTAGGCCACCCCCCAGAAGTACTGCAAATGTTAAACCTACAGCATGTTTTTGTGAAACAGTTTGGTTCAATTAGGGTCTGAAGGTGGAGGCGTAAGGAGGGGGCGTGTCCCTGCGTCGGGATCAGCAGGACATAAAAGCGTTAACTGCTCTGTTTATGATGCTGTTTATTAGTGCGGTGGGACTGCGTGGGTCCGTCTCTCTCCGCCCGGTTGTTACCTCACTACGTTTAACTTGCTGTTGGTCTCAGCTGACATGTGCTTCTGATCACCAGGAGGCTGGAGCACCCACAGCTTCCTTCCTGAGCTGCTTCCTGTCCTGCGCCGACCTGCTACTGAACAACCAACCAATGAGATCCTCCTCTATCTTCTCCTTATTACGCTCTTTTTTTCAGGAACAATGAAACTCAAATTATGAGTAAAATGTGCAGAAATGAAAGCAGAAAGAAACATGACATGGTGAAATGTTCTGTTGTGCTAAGTGTGTTTGCTTATAACAGCAGGACGAGAGCAGGAAAGCCTCTAATCGCATCGTCCCTCCCTCCAGGAGCGGCCTTCGCTTACAGCAGGCCTCAGAGACGAGTCTCTGTGTGGAGAACAGTTGTAACATCTACGCTAACCCAGCCTCGTACGTTGACTCCCAAGAGAACATTTACAAGGGTCTCTTTTGTACCTTTTGGTCATTTAGTCCCCAAAGATGTAAAAATTGGGGTCAGAATTAAAATAGCAGAAGTACCCTTGATGAAGTCGACCATATATACTGGAAAGTCGAGAGCTTTCCTGGATAAACAAAAGTTTAATCCGCTGGCTTACAAAAATCTAATGTTTTCCGATTCTGACTTTGCGGCGATATAGAGAAGATAAACCACTGAAAGCAGCGCCTGCCATGAGGGAAAAGTTGTCACATGAGGAAAAAATGCAGTCATTACCAGATGAACCGCACTCAGAACTAACTTTTCATGAGAATACTTTAAGAGAGTCAGTCCATGGTCATTGTAAAACAAGTCAGTGCGACTGTCACAACTCTCCTGTTTTCCAGAGGGAGGGAGCCTTCCATTACGCTCTGCAGACAGTACAAGGGTTTATTATTTTAGCTCTCCTGGCAAAATAACACGAGAGGAGAGAGAGAGAGGGGGAGACGTGGGAGGGATGGAAGCCGAGTTTGGTTTCAATATTAGATGTGTCAGCTGCCCTGGACGTGGGGGGGCTTTAAACAGAGGTGCGGGTGCGAGTACAGACCCTGCACCTCTTTTTTTAAGAAGACGGCGGGACGACAAACTGAGGAGAGACATAAGGAAGATGAGAAAGAGGAGGAGGAAGGAAGAATTTACTCCCACTTTTACCTCGTATAACGTGTTGGCAGAACAGCCTTTCATTATGGTAAAGCTAATAGAGCTAATTTGAGTCCGTCCCTGCAAATACAAAGGAGACGAGGAGGTGCAGAGTAGAGGGGCAGAGCGAGCAGATGTGTGTGAGGATGAGGGAGGGAGGAGAAAGAGGGAAAACAGGGGGGAGGAAGAAGAGGAAGATGAAAGAGACACAGTCACTCACACTCGCAAGCAAAGAGGGAAACACATACCCCTACACAGTCTCCCCCCCTCTCTCTAACCCAGACACCCACACACACACACACACACACACCCTGCAACGAACCCCGTGTGTCGGAGCTCTGTTTCCATTCACAGAAATGTAAATGGGGTGCAGCAGAGCCAGACGGGGCAGCTCTGCTTCTGGTTAGCGGTCAGAGGGAGAAAGGGAGAGAGAGAGAGAGAGTGTGGGAGGAGGACTATTTAACTTAAATATTTAAAGCTCACCTTGGGACATTTGGACATGTACAAACTGTGACCCTTTAGGTTTGCATGTTGATGTCCTCCTTTTATCTGTGTTGGTTTCCTACCTCTGATCACGGACATGCAGGTTAGGATGATTGGTGGGCTGCAAAAGTTGAGCTTAATTGTGTCTAAAAAATTCAAAGTTTTTTTGTTGTAGTTTTTTTTCACATGAGCTCTTTGTGTTGACCCCTACTCAAGTCGTCGTGGTCGCATATAATGAATCTTTATTCTCTAAATAATTCTGCTCATGTTGTGCTAATGTCTGAGAAGAACAAACAACTTGATCAGCACAACAGTTGAACAAATACAAGTAAAGTCAAGAAGAGGCCTTTGTATGTGCTACTGTGTGTGTGTGTGTGTGTGTGTGTGTGTGGGGGGGGGGGTCTTATGGGGTGTAGAAGGGGAGTCAAGACGGTGACTGATGGGTGAGACACATCAGGCCTGGTTTTCTCTCTCTCCTTCTGTGTGTGTGTGTGTGTGTGTGTGTGTTGGACTCCTTACAGCTCTGTACAAAACCTGCCATCTGTTTGCCTCTGCAAACAACAAAACACACTCTTTCAGCGGGGTTTGCACAACTCAAACACACACACACACACAAACATGTTTACACGAGGACGGTGTACATTGGTCCTTTTTTGCAGTTGCAATCTATGACAACAATTCAGATGAAATTAAAGAAAGAAAGAAAGAGACAGAGAGAGAGAGAGAGAGAGAGAGAGAGAGAGAGAGAGAGAGAGAGAGAGAGAGAGAGAGAGAGAGAGAGAGAGAGAGAGAGAGAGAGAGAGATTATTGGAAAGAAAAACAAAGCAAAGTGGGAGTAAAATCAAGTGAACATGGATGAAAGGAGACACCCAGCTCTCAGTGAAGCTGAACCAACCAGTCGTTCCACAGCAGAAAAATATTGTGTCAGATTTAACTGCGTCTCCTCCTCCCTGCGCGCCCTCTAAAAACAGTCCTCCTGATACGACACAACGAGCCTCTTTGTTCCCCGTCCATGTCTGCCTTATCTGTTAAGTATCTCAACAATTTCCTTAAGGGGAGCTTTGTAATTAAAAACCCGCCGTATGTCAACGCCGCTGTCAGCCAGCGGGAGAAGAACCCACCTGAACCGCAGCCAGAGGTGGAGCAGAGGACACGTACAGGTGCGAGTGTGTAGCATAGAGTGTGTGTTTGTGCTGCACAGACATCACAGGGCCGAAAAAGGCGGTGCAGGCGAACATTTTCAAGATCTGACACTGTGACGGAGATTTGAAAACAAGGGGAGAAAATAGAAATGAGACACCTGAGAAGATTTAAAGTGCATTCGTGTTGGTGTCGATTTAAGTTTGTGTGTGTGAGAGAGAGACACAAAGGGGCTACAAAAAGAAAAAGAATCCCACTGCGGCAAAGGTGGCAGTAGTTGTACGTGAGCAGAACACACACAGGTCTGTATCTTCATCCATAATTCATGGAGAGACACACAGAGAGGGTTTCAAAGGGCATTAATGAGGTGTATTAATACATACATAACTGTGGCCCGCAGACAAGGTTCGTACGAAGGCCGCTCGCTGACAATGACCTGCTGATCTACAGCTGTCTGCTAATTCTTTCCACACACAGAGGGCTGGCTGAGGTGTACACTTAACCCCCACCTGAGAGAGTCTGAGGACTTCTGGGAGGATGGTACACCCTGTGACTACAGAGGAAGGGAAAGCAGTGACAGTGAAATATCTAAATCAGTTACTCTCATATTCAGTCAAAGAAAAAGAGAGCTTATGTAACTAGACAAAGATCACTACCAACATTTTTCTAAAAGCTGCTACAATTCGTATTGTATTTTTTAATTTTACATACTCCCCTACAAGGGGAAATTACTTTTACACTCTCATGGATATGCACTAATGGAGAGATGACAGAGTGAGGGGCTGCAGATGAAAGAGCGCCCGAGCAGTTTGTGGTTCAGTGCCTTGCTAAAGGGCACCTCGGCAGTGCTCTGGTGACCTGCCACTAGTGAAGTAGAAGTCACTCCGGTAGTGGTCTGGGAGCTGGAGAAACAACCTGGCACTTCTTCAACTTCCTTACTTTGGTCCGCACCGGGACTTGAACCGGTTACCCTCTAGAGTCCCTACAGACTGAGCTACTGCCGCCCCTTATATATATATATATTACCATTTTACTTATATTATGTATTGTTTTATTGCTTCTTCTTGGCATGTGGCTGTTCATCACAAGAACACAAGCTTTATTTTAAAGAAGGCTGCAGGCCGAAAGGAAAAAGAGCTTGAAATGACTCGCTTGAAATCCACTGGAAATGTTAACAAGGCGTGTCGCTTTCGACCAATCAACGGACTCCAGTGTGGTTAGCCACTCCCTTTAGGGTCGGATCTGTAAGCTTGGCCCCCCAACAGAAGGGTAGCAAAAGAGGAGGGCCATAGGGATAGATTCTTTTCATACGATTCCCAACTTCTGACAGTGGAAACGTAAATAAACCTGTATCGAATCAATCGCTCATGCCCATCCAGCCTTCTCCCAGTTTTACTTCTCAGATAGTCTTGCATCGCAGTAGTTTATACAAAGCATTGGTCCAATGCAAACAACACATTTTGTTTCACATTTAGTGCGATTATGTCTGTGATCTGATATGAGAACCTTTAATAACATTTCACCCAGCGCGAGGCTTTTCCCACTTCTGCTCCAGTGAGTGTTATCCTTGGAAAAACACCGTCTAGACAGGAGTGCTCTACGAGTGCTTAACCAAAATCTCCCTAACGCAATGTGCCTAAAAGGATGAGAGGAAACAAAGAGAGCATGTTGACATACTTTTTTAAAATAGGATCTTGTTGAGAAGAACTGAAAGAGGTCATTGTGTAAATTTAAGACTTTTTACAGGTTAATATCATTTTTAAAGGTAACTGTGTTTGGCTGTTAATCCTGAGGGATTGTCTTACAGGAGTCCAGGATGATCTTTTGATAAATGTGACTCTGATTGTGTTCAATGGTTAATCCCCACCCAACTAAGTGTCCAAAGTGTCTGCAGGATTAAGTGCTTGATGAGCTGAGGATAGAGCGACCATTGTTCAACGTGTCGTCATCCTGTAAGGCTTACAGTATTTGGCGTGCATGCTTCTACTACTAGCCAAAAGATTTCTTGATAATGTTGCCAAGGAAATGAACATTCATGCAGACGCTCAGAAAGCAAGAGTGTTGCAGCAGAAGAAGAGAAACCACTTGGAGGAACTTTACGCTGAAGTTGTGATAAACGGCTGTTTTCAGGGAGCCCACACATGGAGCGCAGCTCATTTACATAATGGGATGATTAAAGGGTAGTGATGTTGAGAGCCCCGCGGAAAATTACACCAGCATCATACTCGAGAAAATAACCTTTCTGTAAATGGATGCTGAAGAGGCAGAGCTCTAGTATCTCTTCAGGAGGGAAAACACATTCAACAAAAAGCCGTGAGCAGAAAGGAGTCCAGGTGTAAAAGTTCTCGCTGTGTGTTCGTGACCAACGTTATCGCTCATTTAATGCTTCCATAAATAATCATAAAGTCCAGCTTACTTAAAGAGCACAGCAGTGACTCCACATTTGCATTCACAGACTGCCGCAGAAATCTTCCTCAGTTGTGAGGACTGGTCAGACAATGTTGGTGACTAGAAGGCCACGGAGAATGACCACAAAGTCAGGGACAGACAAGAGACGCATTTAACTGTCCAGTAGTGGAGTCAAGGGGAATGTTGCCTGGTAAGAGAGACACGTGGGTTAATGGACTTAGAAAAGGAGCAAGTCGGCGGACAAGAGGACCATTCGGGTGGAGCAGAGACACACATGAGATGAGCAATTTTAGATGACAGGCGAATCTGAGCTGACAAGAAGGACCCGAGTGGGACAAGAATGAAAGAAATCATGGAATAGATTCACACAGATTCTGGTTAAATTAAGGTTTTAAAAAAGGGTACCTTCAGAAAATGTGCATCACTTGAGCACAAGACAGTTTCCCCAAGTGGACAATCAGTGTATCGTCTCCACTCGTCTCGTACCGTCTGGTATCATCTCTTATCGTATCGTTTCTTAGATGAGTTTTTCACTCCAGCATCTTTCCTTTTCCTTGATGTTCAGTCCTCAGCTGGCATTTAACACAGCGTGTTTTTACTACAGTTCTGCATTGAAGTTGCTGGAACACACATTAAATGCTGGACTACACACACAGACACACACACTTACTCACACTGCCTTCAGTATGTGCCACTATCAAAGAGCTGCAGAGCACAGGAGAGAGAAAGGAGAGCAGCTGAGCAGAAGAAACAAGAAAAGCGAGAGAATGACAGCGAGAGAGGGAGAGGAGTGACATTGTTTGTGTGTTCACGTGTGTGTGTTTGTGTGTGTGTGTGAATTGTAGAGCGTGAGCGTAAATCTGTGGATGGCGTGGTTTTAACGAGTCTCCTAACGACCCAAACAACCCCTGCTGACATCTACAGTCCTTGCCAGGAGGGAAGCAGGGGGTCAGAGACCTCACACACCCACACACACCCACAAACATGTCCCCCCCCCCCCCCCCCCCCCCCCCCCCACACACACACACACACACACACACGTTAACAGGGACACACGCAAATACAGGCTAATCCACACAGTCATTTCTGCCTAAAAATTACAAAGATATTTTTCTTCTTTGGTGTAAGGAAAGACTGACCAGACACACTCACATGGTCTCTCTCTCTCTCTCTCTCTCTCTCTCTCTCTCTCTCACACACACACACACACACACAAACTAACACACACTCTGCTATCCTTTAATTTTGATGTTTCTCTCTTTTCATCTTCTTTTACTGCCTCCCTTTCATAATCCGCCTCTGCTCGTTCAGACATAACATTCACTTAACTGCAGACTCCGTACAGGCCAGCTCATTTTCTCACACACACAGAGACACACACACTCACACACAAACACACACACATCAGATGCAATGGCAAAACTGCATGTTACGTTTATATGTCTGCTTTTTCACAGAACAGAGGAGCCACATATTTCATTTGAGCTCCAAAGGGGGAACAGCGGGGTGTGTGTGGTCAGTAAATATAGAGGGGAGATGAATAACACACACACACACACACACACACACACACACACACACACACACACACACACACACAGGCTCTGCTCTTTGTCATCAGTCCCTCACATGGGTCAACTTGGCCCCACAAACTTTTTTCCCCCCACTTAAACATTTGGAAATGCCACCAGGCTTTGGAGAAATAAACAAGGCCGCGCTCTGAGACAACATTATGGTGGACTTAATGGAAACAAGGAACTACACTTCACACACACACACACACACATGCACATAAGAAGTTCTCTTCTTGTTTTTTTTCTTTTTAAAAACTTTGAAATATTAACAAGGACCTCCTAAATTGCTGCACGATCATTTTTTATTAGTTTCCTGGCCTGCTGTAAAATTTCAAGGGCATTTCTGTCCTTAGCACCTGTTAATTTCTGACCCTAACACAGACACACACATTAATCCACCAACCCCCCACCCCCCTTTCACATACACACGTACAAACACAGCAACACACACATAAAAAAAACACAAACCTAAGTGACAACTCTGCAGCCCAGCGCTGAGGCGGCTGAGGGGAAATTGTGCCATCTGCCAGAAAACGACAGTCATTTTATCCCTACTGCTCGTCCATCTGTGGACGGTGGGAACTCTGCTGGAGGGCAGGGGGCCGCGGGGGAGAGACGGGGGAGACGAGAAGAAGGGTGGAGAAGCCTACCAGTCACAGAGGCTGCTGTGTGTGAGCTTCACACAGTATAAAGAAAAGTTCAAAACCTTCACCCGTCAAAGATCTGTTAGTCTTTTTCTAAACGTACACATAACTGTGCGTCATACATCATCACCTGGCCTGTAACCACCTGACCGTCATCCACTTCACATCATCTGAATCATCACTACCCGACATGACAAACAACCTGAAACAGAACCCTGTACAAAGTGATGTGCCCGCGTCCGCAGGTACACCGAGATCACAGCCCGTTCACCCGCCACCCTGAGGGCTTCGGAAAAAAAAACACACTCTCTGCTTTTCTGGATGATGCCAAGCATGATGAGCTGTGATGGCTCCCTGCAGAGAGAGCAATCAGGCGGACGGGATCACAACACGTCTATTGTAACATTTGGGTTTTTACATGAGCGAGAGCAGGGGGGGGGGGGGGCAGAAAGAAAGAGGAGGAGGAGATGAAAGGAGAGGGAGTTTTGACTGTGAGGACTGGAGATCACACACACAGGTCGTGGTGCTGTCACTTCAGCCTGACGAAGAGATGCTTTTTTAATCTTTAGGGGACAAACTGAAGGTCAAAAGTCTTCATATTTGTGACTGAACTGGGTGTCTTAAGGGTAGATAATTCATCTCTCACCTAAGACACACACATGCACAGATTTTAAAGCTCCAGATAAACTTCACACATTGGATATCTTGCATGAGTTGGGTCTTCTCCGGAGAGTGCCGGCTCTTTGTCTGTCTTAATGCACTGTAGCGTGTAAAGTGTGTCAAAGACCCATTTGAAATAACTCTCACATAAAAAGAAAAAAGGAGGGAAAAACAACACTTGGCTGACGCCTCAGAAACCGATTACTCTGCTGTGTTAGGGTTTTTATTTTAGCACAATATGGAGAGATTAAAGCAAACACAGCGGACGTTTACTTTGGACCGATCTTTGGGTAGTTCTCTGCCTCCAGAACAAAGCGGGAAGGAATCGTGCAAAGCTCAGCGAAGCAAGAAGAGTCCAATTAAATCCTCCTTGTTAAAAAAAAGAAACAGACTCCACCACATTGGAATAAACAATAAATGTTCCTTTTGAAAGGCGCCTGTTTGAAGTGATGAACACACAGAAAACTGAATGTGCTTCTAAGCAGACGTCGTGTTAGCGTGGGACAATTGAGGAGAAGAAGCGAATGTGGAAGCTTCTTTCTTGTTTTTGGACAAGAATCCTTTCAGATTGATTGTATGTTCTCTGAATGAGTCAAACATCAACGTCAGGAGAAGTCTTTGCTGAAAGATCATTAAATCCCCTCAAATTGTTGCAAGACTTGATGGGAATTTTCAAACTAATTGCTGGTTTTTCTGGGACAATATCCAGAGTTTTGTTTCAGTAGTATAGAAAAAGGGTTTGATATTGTTTCCTACCTGTGGGCTGAGCGGTGGGCAGCCGCGCCGGAGCGACGCAGAGCGGCAGGAGGAAGGAGAGCCAGAGTGAGCACCACAGAGCCGTCATTCCTCTGGACGACGAGGTGAGACGCAGAGCAGCGAGACCCGACTGGGACTCAGACAACATCCTCCGTTTGCATGCTGTCCGGCAGAACGGCGGCCTCCGACGTCGCAAGAAACTATCCGACAACTCCCCAACACTAACCTGGAAAACAAACATGAGGAAAAGAAAGAAGTGAGCATGTTGGTATTCGATTAAGGCCCAGATTTGACTGAGCTAGAAAATGCAATCAAACGAAAAAAAAAAGGATCCACAAACTTTGAAATATGAAAAGTTAGCCTGCAAGTTGAACGCAGCACAAAGCAGCGCCCTGGGGTCTGCACACATGCTACCATATTTTGACCTGACATTCCACACAGATTTCAAGGATTAGGGTGGAAATCCCTCTTCGCAGATTTTCTCAGAAACTTTCTCAGAGCACCTGATCGTTAAGATGGATGGAAGAGGAGCTTGGATATTAGAAACACTTGAGAAACCCCCAGCAAGCTTTATAAAACTTAATCAACCAGTCAATTCACTTAATCAACCAGTCCATTCACTTTCCTGGTACTGGATTAATCCAGGGGGAGAGAGAAAATCACGTTATTTCAAAACGAAGCAGGCCGTCATTCCTCCCACAGGACTCTTTTTCTGCTTGAGAAACTCGTCTGCATGGTTTAGCACCCAACTGACACGGATTCTCTGATCCTCCTGCACGATGAGGAATGCTGAAGTCTACAGTATCAGTTGCCCAACGTGCCCGCCGGCTCGTCAGAGGAGGAGGAGGCGTGACGGCTGTACGGCGAGCGGCGGCGGAGAGCTCTGCCTTCTGTTTGCTTAAGCAGGGAGAAGCTGGAATGCAGCGAGGTGCTCGGAGAAAGCTGCGAGCGAGGTGCCCAGGAAAGCAAAAGCACAAACCTCTCTTACACACACAGACACGCACACTGACAACTGTTAGCTTAAACTTTAGCAGCTCTGTCCAGCTTCAGAATAGCCTTGGCTGTGAGACGTCCACCACGACCCAACAACAAAACACAAGCAAACTCACATGCAAACACCTCCGAATGGGCTCTCCCTGCACACACAGAGGTGTATTGTACACACGCACACAGTCCAGAGAAAGCTTGTGTTGTCTTAAGTCTTAACGGAGCTGTTTTTCTTTCTCTCCGAGGACCTGTAACCCACTCCTTGCTCAGCACAAACTGAAGCCCAGGCTCTGTTTGCACATTATCGCTCCTTAACACACAAAACAACCAACTCTGCAGACACACACGGGTAGAAAAAGCAGCACAAACACACACACATCCAATCCTTATCTAAACACTGCCGCTGCTCCTTTCATGCTTCAATACAACGCGGTCTTTTATGTTCACTCTGTACTCTTCTTCTTCTTCTTCTTCTCCTCCTCTCTAAGCCCATCCTCACCTTCTCACAACACAAGACGCCTCCACGCTGCTGCGGTTTGTTTACACAGCTCGATAAGGCCTTCGCTCAGCAGACGCAGAGGGGAGCTGATTGCAGGCCTCGCCGGTTCGGAACTTTTGTTTTCTCTGGCAGGCACAAGAAAAATCTCAGCTCTTTACTTTGTGGGCACTACACTTCAAGAGCTGACAAAGTTAGAGAATCAGTTAATGTCAACGTGCAGATCTGTTTAGACACGTAGCTTTAAAAGTGCCATGTAAGGAGAAACTGGCAAACAGGCTCTCAGATTGACTCCTCTGGTGACAGGCGATAGCTGAGAGTACAAAGTGAGTGCTTCAGGTTGAAGAGCAGCCAAGTGGTGCAGTGTGATTGATAGAATGAAACAAAGGAAATCTGTAAGAGCCGTAGCTCATTTATTCTCTTCTATGGGAAAAGACATTGGATTTTCTTAAGTGATGAAAGTCAGCTCAGGACTTTTACACAGAGGAAGACATGCTGAACATCATCGGTGGGAGAAACTTTCTTGCTGTATCTAAATTGAGTTTTTAGGAACTTTCCTTAAGTATACATTTTTATTGTTACCCCGACATCTTAACGCCTAAATCTGTATTTTCTACTCTGTACATTTTCCAAACTGGCTCCTTTCTTCAGCTCCGATGCATTTGAGCAGATGTTTAATTGTTTTAATTCTGCTTCTTCCTTAACATCAGCACAGGTATCAACCTCGATACACTGGATCTTTTTGACCTGTAGCCTAGTGATGTGTTCTCAGGGAGCGAGTCGGTTCAAGTCGTTTATGTGAACGATGAGAGTTGGTTCCCTTTTCCCCCCAATTATGATGGCATGATCTTTTCTCCACACCACGTGCTGTGTCAAGCGTCGCGGGGAGAGGGATGACAGTGTTCATAATAGAAACACAGACGAGTGGAGGGCAGTGTGTGAAGGCAGGTGAGGGTAACAAACATGTTAAATAGTGTTAGGTCACAGCATTGCCACATTTGGCCGATTTAATAAACGCCAAAATGCCACCAAATAAAGTTTGAGAGCCACAAACAGCCGTCTCTTGGTGCTGAGCTGAGCCGAATGATCTGGATCACTAAAGAGAGCAGGAACTCCCATCACCATGGCAACCACTACGGGTCTATCAGGACAAGGACGAGCAGATTTAAAGACAGTTACAATCACATTTCTACTCGTGCAATACTTCCCTACTTGTGTGATAAATTCTTCTGGTGCCATTTGCATTTATTCTTCCTGTGCAGTACGTTGTGTTCCACCGTGCAGTTTTCATGATGTTACTGTGACGACTGAATGTTGTGCACTTTAAGGTGAGGCATTAATGAATTTCACGGTGCAGTGGATCATTCGATACCACCTGTTTCAAACGATATAACGACTTTTTTTAAAATACATTTTTTGGGGTTTTGCTTTCATTGAGAGGACAGTGGGTAGAGCAGGAAATTGGGAGAGAGAGAGAGAGAGAGAGAGAGAGAGAGAGAGAGAGAGAGAGAAAGGGGAATGACATGCAGGGAAGGAGCCACAGGTCGGACTTGAACTCGGGCCGCCTGATTGGAGGACTACAGCCTCCTTACATGGAGCGTGCCCTCACCGCTACTACATCTGCGCCACTAATCTCCACTACTTTAACGATCTTAAAGTATCAAACCTAAAAAAAAACAGATCGTCAGCCATATTTTTAACCAAAATCTGCCGCAAGCAATAGAGAGCACTGTCTTAATTGAACAAATACATTTGCAACATAAACGGTAACACTGTGCAGGAGTTTGAAAGCATTTTTTGGTATTGAAACAAAGACATTTCTCAATATTCGCTCGCCTAGAACTTGTACTTTTGGTGTCATGGTATCCAAACAGGTTATAACTTTATTGATTTTAACTCGAGTTTAAAAATCAGCCCTAGAAAGATGTGACAGCCCAAGTATGATGACAATAAAGGCTTTCTTTTCTATTCAATAGCATACAGAAAAGACGGTTCTTTTGGGTGTCTATCAGATATATCACACTTTACAGACGTGACATGACGCAACAAGACCTTTTACAACAACACAGACGCAGGAGTCCAACCTTTGAAAGCAATGTCTGCAGCTGAAAGAGAGGGATTTAAGTGGAATGGATATAAGTGAAGCAACCATTACCGAGCACTTTCAGAGCAGCACGGCACAATGGGCTAAAGTTAACGCTCATTACTTTCAGTATTTTGTTCTTTTGTGTTATTTAAAGTTGGAATGACTCAAGTTTGATAATCTCCTAAATGTGACGTGAGGTTTAGCGAGCCTTTCACAGAAACGTCTGATATAGAGTCCTTCAGCGTGACACTTTTTAATTCTATTTCAGAGCCAGTATTTTTTCACTTTAACTCCGATAAAGACGTCGACTCAGTCCTTTTTCTTTAATCAGACTCTTGTGTATCTGTATTTCTATTTTAAAGACTGCGTGTAAATGTGCAACCTCTGCGAGTAGCAACCCTAAATGTTCTATTTTTGGAATATTTAGTGATGAAACCTGGCGAAGAACTTTTCTCAGCAGCGTGGACATGCTGAACGTTGCACATAAACTCTCTACAGTTCACTAAAATCACTCTGGATTCACTCCAGAAGCAGAGAAGAAGAAGAAGAAGAAAAAAAAAGGAGGATCCCAAAGACCCAGCGAGGAGTTCAAAGCCTCCAAAAATGTCTTCATGCTAATATTTTCTTAAAGCATGAAAGGGAAACACAACCGCTGCTGTGAATAATAGATGATCATTAATCATGCACAACCATCTTCTTGTTGTAGTAGCTCGGAGGCAGAAAAATGCTTTAACCGGGGTTCAACTCCCTGTCATCTCTCTGAGGATCAATGCGAGGCAGTCACATGCTAGTCACACCTCTGCGGAGCGTCAGTAATCTTTAATAATTGAGCCGGGGAATCATCAGCCTGAGCTGGATTGACTTTGTCATTTTTTTTTGGGGTGGAAAGGAGGATTAAAGGTTGTTTTTTTTTTGGAGAGCACAGGAGCAAACGGCTGCAGAGAGAAAGACACTCGAGAGGATCATCTTCCAAATCAGTGCTTCTTTCTTCTTCTCTCATTTATTCCCTGTCTCTCTTCTCTTGTCCCCTCACCGCTCCTCCCTGCTTTCATCACATCACCGCCCTCTGTTCAAAGCAAACGCACCCTCAGGTGAGAGGAGATATTGATCAGCCGAGAGGCAAAGAGAGAGAGAGAGAGAGAGAGAGAGAGAGAGAGAGAGAGAGAGAGAGAGAGAGAGAGAGAGAGAGGGATCTGCATTTTAAAGCTGTCAGAGGTGCTGTGTGGCTTCAGGTGTGAAGAGCTGCAGTCTGTGGACCGCATGGCCTCCTCTCAGGCTGAAACTAAACTGTCTTTTACACGTGCAATGTAAGACACACGACCATATCTGTCCACGTGTTTGACTTCTGCATGAATCAGAGGATGCAGAAACACAAATAAATCACTCTAGGAATCTGACAAAAACTAGACAAAACCACAGCAAGGAAACGGCATAAACCTAAAATAAGACATAGACAACTCTCTTTGAGATTATTTTAAGAACTTTGTAGCAGATTAAATTGTACAAGCTTGAAAAGGTCGTTGCAATCTACGTTTTAACAGCCTCAGTCACAATATAAGACCTTAAAGGGATATTTTAGTTAGGATTAAGCGCCATAGTGAAACAGTTGTTAAAATCTCAGCTTTTCAAATATCGGACATTTGGTTCTCTCCTTTGCAGTCTCATCTAGACACACAGAGTGATGTGTTTTGTGTCTGATTGTTTGAGTTTCTAGGACTGTTGAAGTATTAAATATGGAAAATCAAGTCCAGTAAAGTTTAGAATCGGGCCTCAGAGTTTATCCTCAAAGATGGAAACTCTTTGCATATCTGTAGAACAGGCCTGATGGGGTCTCTGCTGCAACACACAAAGTTTGTATTATTTGAATATGACTGTGAATCAGTGTTTGGCGTAAAACGATCCGCTTTTCTTGTTAAATTAGACAAGTTTGAGGCAATTAATGCACTATTTACTTATTTATAAAGGAGAAGAAGAAGAAAAGGCACCCTGAGCTGAGCGCATACAGGGATGGTCTCAGGCCAATTTCTGTAATGAAAAGAAGCAATCAGAGACTCATTTGGAGCTGAAATGTGTCTGAGGCTCGCCTCTGATGGAAAACGCTGCAAACAGACGTGCGTTATTTCTCGGGTCAATAGATGCAATTAATTTGCAGCATTTACACAACTATTATCACGCGCATGCTTGTTTTACGGCTCCGGAATTTAATTGGCTGACGCATTACAAGAGCAAAAAAATCTCATTCCAAGCCCCCCCCCATGCTCTCTTTGAGGATGCAATAATCCGCTAATTTTCTCCGGTGGTGAATTGACGTGGTGGGAGTCAAAGCCGAGCCGAGTGGCCCTAAATCACCATCTGAATCCCATTGAGGCGCGTGTGTTTGAAGAGAGGGGATGAGTGATCTGCTGCTGAGGGGAGAGAACCGCACAGCTCGTTCATTCGAAAAGGGAGGAGATAGAGAGAGAGAGAGAGAAAATAATGCTGCTTTCTGGAGAAACTTTAGAGATGATCAGAGGCATTAGGGTGTGCGGCTGTGTGAAGTAGGCTGATGTGTAATTCATAAATCTGCTCCGAAGCAGAGAGAAGACGTCACTGCTACAGCGAGGAGAAAAGGCGTGAACGGGTCGACCAACAATAAATGGCGATACGAGTCTATATTTCACATGTTGACAGTGTGATAATAAATGGAAACGTTTGATTTATAATTACAAGAAACCAAACTCGGATCACGTGCATTTTATTGGCATCTGTAACTAATCCATACAGGATAGATTGGCGTGCGTAATTCCTTAATTTATACATCAAAAGTCTGTCACTTGGTTTCACATAATTTCCTTATTTCGTCTATTTTGAGGACACCAAAGAGTTATAATTTTAACACTAAAACACGAACCACTGCCTTGTGAGTTAATACCATCAGGACAAACATCTTAAAGCAAGTTGATTTCCATTCAAAACTGCGGAAAAGGCTTACCAAATTGTCACTCTATAGGGGTTTATTTTAGGGACAAGGCGTGCGTAATTTCACCAAGTTGTCTCAAACAAATTGTAGACAAAATCTATGCTCACTTTCTCCTAACTAACGTGATCAAATGCACCCAAAAAGCGACTTTACTCCGCTTACAGCAGCCAAAACGCGCCGATTACGCACGGACCGAGGCACAGCGGCACCTGTGCTGTGTGCACGGCCGTGGGGCTGGTCCTGCTGCTCCACGCTTCACACAGTTCACACACTGAGTAGTTCAACACGGCTACTCAACGCTCCCCGAGAGACCAGAGAGCTCAACCTGTCCGACCCGCATCTACAAGGAAGTGAAGCTATTTATCTCGCGCCTCGAGAGAGTGTGAAGAGTATTCATGAATAATACAAAAGTTAAAACAGCATAAAATAAGTTTTAAAAAGGTTATTTACCCAAAGTATCCCGTCCTGACAGCAAATCCCTGTCTTTCAGATGTCACCAAGCATTCAGAAAAAGAAAAACCGGCGATATTCTCCTGAGAACTTCACAAAATCCCACAAAACTTCTTTAAATTCCGTAAGTCCTCGAGCTTTTGGCGGCAGTGAACAAAAAAAAGAATAAGTCAGAAATCCTCCCAAAGAGTTGACAGCGACCCAGCGACAGTCCTCGGCTCGGGCACACAGAGACAACTTCTCCACTAAATCCCGTGTTCCAATGCGCGCTGCTGTCCAGAGTGTCCAAACCACCGGAGAGCGGTTATCCTGTCCTGTGAGGCGGTGCACCGGGCAGTGTGGCGCGGCCGGACTGGACGCAGTGGTCCCGGGTACAAGTCGGTGTGCTTCGTCGCCGCGGATCAACCAACTCGGACTGGTGACTGTGCTCCGCTGGCTGCCTGTGAAGTACGGGCTGCGCGGGTGCCGATGTCAATACACAGTGACTGGAAGGCTGGGGAAGTTCCGGTTTACACCTCCAAAATAAGATGTTCGGCTACGAGCCAGTGACGCAATGCTTTACTAAACGCTTAAGTGCCTTATACTGTGTGTTACATTTACATAAAGAAAACAAAGACCGTACCCTCATGATTCATTTTTTAAGCTGACTTTAATGAATACCAAATGTCACAGCTGGATTGAAATCATTCAACTGAAGTAAACAAGGCTACAGATCTTCATTCACAGGTCTATGAAGCTGCTGCGAGCCAAAGACATAAAGCAAACGTTGTCGACACATTTGTGCAATTTAGAGAGTGTGCACGAGCCCGAGTTTGTCTGCTATAGTGTGTAATTAAAAACAAGACATCACAATGTTTGGTGCCTACTGTATACGACTTTTCTTTTTTGTTGCCATGGTGACAAAAAGGGTATCAATATAATTAGGTTTTTACTAGCATCGTATCAAAGTGTAAAATTCTTCCTATCATGACAACCCAAATAGAAAGTTTGTTACTGCATCAAATTTAAAGCAGATTTCTTTGTGTGTTAAAATTGCAATCAAGCACCATCCTGCACTTTGACTGTACAGTGTTCCTCATAATGTTCACATCTGTATTATATTGATAACATCATTTGGAAACATTTTATTTTTAACTGTTTATTTCATGTTAGTCTTGTCTACTGACAAAAGGAGTTCTGTTGTTCACTAACTTTCTGACTTGTATTCCTTTTTTTATGCACCAAAAACCCAAATAAAAAATCCTTGCATGTGTAGAAAAACTTGGCAATAAAACTAAATTATATATAATACTCACCTTTGTGTCATTTGCTGCCTCTACTTCTGTATGAGGACATTTAAGAACACTTCATGAAGCAGTTATTTGTCACGTTATTGCGTCACGATGGACTCACAGTAGCAATAACAAAAAAGGCCTGAGTAAAAAAAAAAAAAAAAGTCCCACTTCGGTTTGTGCTTAATTGAGTCATCAAGTGAATCACAATCTGCCATGCACTTACACAAAAGGAGCTTTTATTTTGAAGGCGGGGCCTTCACATGTGTTGCATTGTGTGAGTGTGTGAGTGTGTGTGTGCGTGGGTGTGTGTTTGTTCTGCTCTCCTCCTCGGTCCCTCCGCGGTCCGGGATGCCTCCTGGCTGCTTCTGCCGGGCTGCGCGCCGCCGCCGCCGGGACAGACAGCAGCAGCATCGGGGGGAGGGAGATCACATTCCGGCGCGCCGCCCCTCCGGGACCGCTGGAGGCAGCAAGTGACGAGAGATCCGAACGCCTCCCAACTTTGCTTTAAATTCGTTCAGAAAAAAAGCGAAATCAAATGAGGCTTACTGCGGAATCCAGAGCTGCAGAATGAGCCTTAAATACGATTTCTTATTATTTAACAGTCAATGGTCACCAGTGTGAGGTCTAGGGAAACAGCTGGAGGGGATCTTTGGGGAAAAGAGAAATCTATTTGCCATTATACATTTGGGTAGTTTAGTGTTGTGACATAATGTCTATTGTGACATGTCTCTTTGGTAATCTTCAGGGGCGCCAATAGATGATAAAGTCCTGAAAGAATCAGGGGGCCCCTGTGCAACATGTCAGGGATTACAGATTATTTGGTGTGTCAGAGTTGTTAGCCTCATGGTTATCTCGCCACATTCCTTTGTGTACCTCTGATGGGGCTCTGTTGGACAAGAGACGGTTTTATTTGCATAATTTCATCGTTGTAATTAGTTTAGGTTTTTATCCTAAACTGTTTTCACATACGCTCTGCAGAAAAAGTTCAAGTACATTTTCAGCTGGACTTCCCCTGCCTCTATTTTCTATTCCCAACAATTTAAGGTTAAACATTCTGCACCTTTAAGACTAAACTAAGATCTGACACATTTCAAATATGGAGCTGATGGATCCATTTTTAAGACATTAAATAAAACAAGTCTATGGCCTGATATTTCCAAAAGCTTAGTCTACTTCGTCTAGTGTTTTTTTCTGCTTTTCAAATGTGAACACCTCTCTTCTTCTACCAGCCCATAATAACCTTATTTAATGTAGCCTACTTTAGAGTAGGCTTTTCATTATAGCAGACACTTGAACTTTGTATAAATCAAACGATATCGATATCACTGAAACAAATGTTCGAGTCCTGGCACCAAATGTTGCTTCATTTCTTGTTTTTAATTACCGACCTCCTGCACAAATACGTCAGAAAACGTTTTTGAGTGACAGTTCAGACGGTGCTAATTCTCTCTTTCACTCAGCAGCTGATTGGTTGTTGTAACAGATTGCATTTTGTATACCAGGTGATGTTACTGATTTGTTTAATATATATTAAAAGTCATCTCTCCATTCATGCACATTAAATTCACTAAAAGTGGAAGTTATCTTATTTCTTTCGGGCGTATTTTCCTCTCAGGCTTTAAGAGATTGCAGCCAGCTTGGACCAATGTTTGACCAGCAGCCCTGAAGTGTGCCGAGCCGACAGTAAATGACCATTAAGTACCCGTTTAATGTGCCATATACGGCAGCCTTCAGCTAATCACTGCTGTCAGGACAGAGGGGATAGCACTCCACGCTTTAAACAACACACCAATTACTGTCATCTCCTATACCGTGTTTTCAGAAGGCCACTTTATGACGCCATAAAGCGGAGCGGCTGTGAGGAGTGTGCCGCTGTCGTCAGGCTGTTGGTCCAGCGGAGGTGGGCTCGCCTCGGTGATTTGTGACGTCAACACGTCATAAAAAGCAGGAAAGGAGGAAGATGAGACACATTTATACTTTGATTTGTTTAGTTTATCAGTCGGATATCTTCAGGATTAGGACAGTTGATCAGACAAAATGTGACTTTAGCATTTAGTGGTTTATTTTTACACTTTTTATAGACTAAAGCATGACTTCAGGCCTTGTTTGTTTATGAGCCGTTAACATAACGACTCGTCTGTTTAAAACCCGTCGTAAATGAGGAGGAAGATGCTCATGAAAGAATCGTTTTCTCTTCTCAAACTCTCCCCGACTGCTTCAGGCTTTTAAAGGGAACTCCACGTATCAAGACATGTTGTCCTTATTGGATTAACACTGGTATCTTTATATGTTTGTGAAAAAACACATTTGATTTCTACATTCTGGGACAATTTGAAAACATATATCCACACGTGGTGTGTTGTAAACACTGCACTGCACTCTGGGTAGTGACATTGACATGGTGCCATGGTTCTTCGTCTCGTACTCGTTCCTAACGTGAGTGTCCTCTGTTACGCCTTTTCAACATGAACCTGATCACAGAGTTAGTGACGACGACAATGATAAAGAAGTTACTCATATATAGATCAAAGAGAATACAATCGGAGAGGTGAGGAGGTGAGAGCGGCGCTAAATCGATATTGTCTCTTCCACAATCGTTGAGTTTTTAGTTTGGTTGTATTTGTTTTCTCTTTCGAGGCACGCAGGACCAGACAGCTGATCAGTGCGCTGCAGGCTGAGGAACATGTATGTGCTGTGCCAAAGTACTTTTCCGCTAGAAAGCCACAAGCGCTTCTTATTTTTCAAATAACCGCGACGTTGTTCTCTGGCTCAGATTTTCTTAAAACTAGCTTAACGGTGCGGAACAAACAGCCCTGTCTGCATAACCATATAGCCTAGCTGGACGATATCTCCCGTGGCTAATATACTCACTGTTGACCTCACTTTACAAATACTAAAGAATCCCTTTAATTTTTCGGGGAGCTACATTTAAATATTTCCTCTCGAACATTATCATCATGCGAAAGGTGTAGGTCCATCCTGTAAATCTACACTAACAATCAATGAATCATCGGTCAATGTCCAGTTTAAGCATTCAGAACAGTGTGCAGGATGAACATTAGAGATTTGTTCCTTTACATGGCCTCTGCCCACCAGATATGTCCGTATTCTATCCACTAAAATCAGATCTTTGTAGAAACATACCAGTATAGGGCACCGGGCAGGCTAGTGGTTTTGTCGCGTCCCCCATGTACGGAGGCTCATCGCAGTCCTCATCTCAGCGGCCGTGGGTTCAAATCCGACCTCGGCCCTTCGTTGCATGTCATCCCCCACTCTCTCCTCCCAACACTTCCTGTTGTTCCTCAGCGGCCCAAAAAATAACTACAGAAAAAAAAGAAGAGGAAAAATACCAGCAGTGATCACGAGTAGGAGGTTGACCTTTCATGACCCCGTGTTAAATCATATTAAATTTGGTTACTCAGCATTTGACTGCCACATATTCGCTTCCGTCTTTTTGTCATTGCCCTCATTTCAGTTAATACCATTCTGAGGTTGTGTTTTCACTCACGCCACATATTTGGTATTTTTAAATCAAATGATACTGATATTAAACTCAATAACGGAGCCTAAAATAAGTACTCCCCCCCTCCCCTCCCCACGGTTAATTTCATGTTCTTTTATTGTTTACAGCACTGACTCCTATTAGCTCCTATGAGGAGCAGCTGGATATGAAGGAGACTGAAATGAATACAAATCCTTCTATTGAAGTTTCTAATGCAAAGGAGATGATCTGCACGAGGACTGATTGTTTGTGTTATTTCTCTTCCTGCCACAGGGAAGGTGTCTGACGAGGGGATTAACAGCATGCTGCCAAAACAGCTTTTTATTTTTGAACATTTCCTGGGGCAAAGATTTAAGGTGAGAGATAAGTTGAGTGTTAAGAGATGGAAGGATGAGAGTTTTAGTTAGAAAGCATCATTTGAACAGGACAGGATCAGTGAAGAAGTAAAAAAAAGTAACGCCACCTTCGTTTAGACTGACACAAAGTGAACGTTCCTCACAGCAGCCTCAGATGTGACTTTTTTGACTCCAAGCATAATAAGACGACCACTTAACGTCCGAGTGTGATTTATCTTAATCAGAAATATCAAATATCAAATACATACTCGTGCAACAAAAGGCTAAAAAGTGATAAGACCGGGCAAACACTGTACGAGTGTATAAATGTTGGAATGTCTTCTCAGAGTGTACGAGTGAAACGTTTATGAAGCAGAAGCTCATTAATTATGTGCCTGCAGCTTTTTCCTGCAAACGTTTCTCTCGTTGATATATTTCGTGAAAGCAGGGGGAGAAGGGGTGGCTGTGGTTCAGTGGTAGAGACGGTCGTCTCTCAACCAGAAGGTCGGGAGTTCGATCCCCAGCTCCTGCAACCACATGTCCGATGTGTCCTTGAGCAAGAAACTTAACGCCAAGTTGCTCCCGCAGCTTCGTCAGCAGTGTATGAATGTGTTTGAATAGATTAGTTACTTCTGATGGTTACACAGCAGCCTCTACCATCAGTGTGTGAATAGGTGTGACAGTCAGAATGTCATAGTGCTATCAGACGCAGTCTGACATTTTGTTAAGGCACAATCAGGGCAAATAAAGTCTCAAAGTCGGGGGATAAACTCATGGCTCTGCTCTCATTGTGCGAGTGTGTGCAGTCGTACGACAAAAATCATGTCGGAAATTCCTCTGACTGGTCGGAAGCAGCAGATTGGTCACACTAACAACCTGCCATCGTAAAAAAATCTGCCTGAGATCTCACAGTCTATACTCGGCCTAAATCATTCATATAGTTTTGCTTTACAACATTCAGAACTTCTGGAACATTTCTTCAGACACATTCTGACACAAACAGGTGACTTTGCCTCATTGCTTAACCTCATGGGAAAGTCAAACGGAGAAACAACAAGCAATTCTCATTAAAGTAAGAGAAGAAGAAAAGAGTGGTGTGATGAAGATGATTAAGGCCGGGCTCGGTGACCTCGAGGACTACACTGATTTGTGAGAACCGACGGTGGGAGGGAGGCGAGCTCGGGAACAAAAGCCTGCCGGTCAGGAGGAGAGGTCATACAGATGGTGAGAATGCTCAGTCAGACAGCTCGAGTACTGATGGGCAAACTGACCAAATGACCCTTCACACACACACACACACACACACACACACTTACAGGCTCACCACAACTGCTCATGTTGGTAGGAAAAACAAAAACTCCTCTCTGCACCCCCGCAACCCCCTCACTTCTAATGAACTCACACAAACACATGTATGCAAACACACACACACACACACACACACACACACACACACACACACACACGCACACACACAGACACACACACACACACACACACACAGACACACACAGACACGCCCATCCCCTCCACTTACATTCCTCATCCCCCAGGGAACAGATCAGCAGGACATGAAAGGTGAGGCCTTTTCATTTAAAATGGAGTTAAAAATTAAACAAAAACAAGAAAAAAACCTTTAAGTTTAGTGTAATCACCAAACCAGGATGATGATCCAAAGAGAGAAATATCCAGAACATTTCAAACACCTCTCCTGCTCAGCATTTTACACAGACATTGTTATCAGGTTGCATTTTTCCACTGATAACTCCAAGCAGCTGCTAGAATTGACTGTTTTCTCTCTGGGGTTTTGGTGTGTGTTGCACAAATCCTGTGTGGGCGACTTCAGATTGACTTGTGCTGGCTTTGTGTGTGTGAGAGAGGTGGACAAAAGCAGCAGGAGTAATCATTAACACAGCGACAGTGGCCACACAAAGACGCAGCACAAAGAGAGAGAGAGAGCTGATCAGTGACGACTCTTCACACTCCACTTCATGCTGCTCTCTGCTCCACACAGCTGACCCAGATACACACTCACTTCAGTACAGATCAACTGACGCAGCTCATCCCTGATGCGTTCACACACAAACATACTGCACACCACCGGTTCCCGTCATAAGGGGTCGGACCCTTGCATATGATCATGAGATGCATCCATCAGGTCATGGAATAAAAAAGGAGGAGAGATTATGAATATGTGTTTATCTTTCGGGACATTTCAGAAAGTATACCTTCAGAGTAGCACCGGTTTGCCTCGGTTGGTGGTGTGGGCGACCTGTGAACAGAGCCTGCGGTTGTCGTCGCACCGGTCGCATGTTTGACTCCTGATGCACCCTCTGTCTCTGTAGCTGTTCTCTCAAATAAAAGAGAAAAGGCCCAACAAATAACCTAGAAAAAAGATTCCCTTCATAGGAGGACCTTTGTGTTTGACCAATTTCAAATCTTTAAAGGGTACATGAAAACAAAATCAAACTCCAAGTGTGCAAACTACATGCACAGAACAGCAAGTTTTGAGGAAGACTGAAGTTGTCCAATAAGTCTGGCAATTTTGGTTCTCGAGGTGCAAGCATTTAGCAAGTTTAACACAAAGCTTTGGAAGTGACCCCCAGGGAGCGCTGATTTAACTGAAGATCTTTCATATCTTAGAGATGATAGATTCTTTTCAGATAGTGCTTTAAAGTTTGAAGTGCATTGTTAGCACACAAATACAGAAAAAGCTTCAAACTCTAAGATTTAAACACCAGCTTTTCCACGTGTCAGTGACTTGTATGACAGTTTTTCCAGTGGCAGATCTTTCAGCCTTATACCCACTTTCTACTCAAAAGAAGATATTTGTTGTAGGTTGCAGAGGATACTTTTTCCCCATTGTCTTTTCGAATGGAAGCACCTGAACAAGCACTCATTCAAAAGCATTTGATGAGTGCAGCAAAGAACACAAATCAGAGGGCACAGAGTGAACGTAGAGGGACTCCCATGTAACCACAAATTGCGATGAGCACCCACACCTCAAAATGAGATGAGAGCAGCAGGGCTTGGATGTGAGGTGAGCATCTCTGTGGGGTTTCTGCACACTGTTTGTGTTGTCTCTCTGTCTCTGCTGGGTGTAATGGCCACAGTAATGGCAGCGTTTTTGGAGGAGAGAGTTGAGAAGGGAGCCAGTCGGTCTGTTTGGCACAGTCGCTCTCATTACCCTCCTCTCAAAGACCACCGAGCTGTGAGTCACTTTCGCGCTGCGGTTCTGACGTTTCTCTTGCTGTGAGAGAATGCGAGCAGGGCTTGTTGGTGAGGTCGCGAAACAGTTTGACAGCTTGACTCCGAGCCCCGGGGTTGTTTGCTCTGAGAAAAACATCTAAAGACTGCAGAGTAAATCACTCAGGCACAACTGGATCTCTGTGCTCAGAACTCTCAGAGTGAGACCGAGGTCCTGTGAGGGCACTGCTGTCTCATGTGGAAATGAAGAAACTGACTGACATTCATTATAACATAGGATTCCCCCTCTTTGATTCCACTTATTGCCCCCTCAAAGTGAGTCTGGACCTGCCAGCCCGATGTCAAATTGGCTGGTATGCATTTGTCTATAGAGCTGCCCTGTTAAAGAAGTCATTTAACGCTGCTCTGGTTCACTGGCTAGTCACCGTTTACAGATCAGGCAAAACATTTCACAATCTGAAGGCAAATAATACGATGTTGTGTATCGGAAACATTATGGTTTCCATTTGTAGTCGGGGCTTTTTCACATTAGGCACGATTGTTTGTACCGTGCCCGAGCTCTATTGCTCCTCCCTCCCCTCCCACGCTGGTCTGTGGTCACATTAGTAACATCGTTCCATGCCTGAGTACACTTGCATAAGTACACAGTCCGATAAAGCAGGTGGCAGTATGCACTGGTTTGAAAGTCCGACAAAAAGCAGAAAAAAGAAGAAGCAACCATGGCAACCACTGGCGGAGTCCATCCTGCTTACTCTGCATGTTTTGTACATTTTGAGACGCCAACAACGACACTCTTCCTACTTCCACATCTCTCCATGAAGCAACAGGAGCCATAAAGCGGTCCACTTCCTTGTTCTAGCACGGTTGCGTTCACATCTCCCGCGGACGGTACTCGAGCACACATGAATCGTGCCCGAGACCACCTCTTCAAGCCGACTCAGGCACGGTACCTGAGTATGGTACGAGAACGGTACGTATGTGTTCACACTGATCAAATGAACCGGACTTTGGGGTCAAGCGTACTCTGATCCAGGACCAGGACCGGGTCCCCAGTTGGTTATGAATAAAACATTTAAAGAAATACAAACAGTATTTATAGTTGGATATTCAGGACCAGTTGAAAAGGACCGGGGAAGAAGTTAGTCTAAATGTTTCTTTAGATTTCTGCTAATGCTGGTGTAAAGTTGTGATGCGGATGTTTTCAAAAGAGGCTTACAGTTAAGAATAAACTGTAGAAAGTGGTTCATAACTCATGCAAATGTTGTGCCTATAGAGGAAAAGTCAAACGGAAAGTTTTCTGAAGGGAGTTTTGTGACTTTTCCTTCCATAACAAAGAAGTGTCTGAGGCTGAATGTTCTTTTCTCCCAACTTAATTTGAACCCTCTGAATGTGCCTTTCTGAGTCCCTCTGATGCTCTAAAAACCCTCTGATGCGGCCCTCCAAGTAAATTAGAAGAAGTTCGTTAAAGATTATTAACAGCTTTTCAAAGCTGGTTTGCCACAAAGGCACTGAGATGCTAAATCTTATGTCTGTTGTCCCAGCACACAGAGGCTGGTTTGTTCTACGTCCGGGACCTTGGCACGCTCTGTCCGGCTCCGTTTCCAGCCTCGGCTTTACCTCCCTTCTGCTCTGATTATGAGCTGAGGTGTAAAACTGAAGAGTCAACACGACAAACAAAACAAGCCTTCAGCTGTGTTTGCACTAGCACTCAACTCAAAAACACACCGAGGGACAAAAAAGCAGCTCTAATTTTCTACTCACCCCAAAACCTTAACTCAGAGAAAATCTGGTGTTTACAGGAGAGAAACAACAATAGCACCATGCTGCACATGTGCAGTTATATCGACAGTAAACTGCCAGAGAGGAAGCTTATTACGCAGCCAGGCAGCTACAGCTACATGTCCTGTACTTTGAGTTTGCATGGCAGCAAAAAAAGAAAAGTTTGTAGAAAAGAAAATGGGGATAAAAGTGTGCAACATTTTCGGCTAGATTTCTCCTCTTTCTTTTCGGGCACATTCATGCTTTAAGTGTGATCAAACAAAGCAGCGTTATCTAATCGTTCAGCCTTATTGTCAACTGATATCTTGGTTAAATATGCAGCTGTGAGTGTTTGGCAAGCAGCACAGGGTAAAAACAAAAAGAAAAAGGAAAAATGTGAACCTCCGCCTGCTGTGTATCAGCTGCAGAGAGGCTCGGAGAGTTGGCCGCTTGCCTCACTGCCAGCCAGACAGACAGTGTGAAAAGAAAAAAAAACTTTATTGAACTTTATTGGATCAAGGTGGAGACGTTGGAGACGCTGATCTGTGCTTGGATCAGAGTGATCTTTTTCTCTTTTTCACGACTCACAGTCTGTCTAGAATGGATCAAAACATCAAGAACTCAAGTGAAGTTCAATATCAGAAATACTCGTCTTTTTCATCTGAATCTAAAAACTTCACGCGCAGGGAACTGAGATTCACTTTTAGAAAAGCAATGCACGGCAGCCCAGAGCAGCTGGCTTTGCAAGTTCACAAAATCACACAAAAAACAAAGAGAACTGCAGGTGACTTTCTGAGGATGATATGTTTTTAATTTGGTGTCTGTTTTGACCTGTTGATAAAGTGATGGGATATAAAATTGGTAGTCCGTACATGTTGTTTTATTTTTAAATTGATCGGATACTCAATGTACTCCTGTGTCTGACTTGTTGTCTGGGTCGATCTGCTTTGTGCAGCTTGACGCGTCCTGGAAGCGTCTCCATAAAAGAAAGATTTGGCGTGTGTTTGAGCGGAGCAGAACGAAGTGGGATGCGCCGTAGAAGGCCGAGGCGAGTGCAGTTGAAGCACCAGAGAGGGCGCAATCAGCTCCAGAGTGCGTGGCTCTGACAGAACGTGATGCACACGGATACTGTGAGGTTCAGCAGTGAGAACGCTGAACTGCATTGATTTTGTGTAGAGGTGCTGCCAGTGCAAAAAAAAGGCACTGACACAGGCTCTTATTGTCTTTGTCAGGCAATTTACTTATATCCGTTGCTCCTTTTTTTATGAAAGAATTCATAAAAAATTCAAACGAGAGAGGCTTCATGAAAATGAGCTTGAATGCTGTTGCTTATTCAGGAGGGTTTTATGTTCAGGCTACGTGTACTGAAGGGATTTCTCACTGTTTATGGGGCAGCAGGACTTCATTTTCACATCCAGAGGACGGTCTAAGACATACAGCAGACAGCAGACTATACATTTCACTACACAAACATACATTGAACCCAGCGGTGAGCAGGCACCGAGCCAAAACAGTGAACAAGTTCTCGTGTTAGAGTTACATAAAGTCAGCTGTGTCTCCTCTTACAGGGTCAGCCGCTCCTCTGAAGGCTTCAGTCTCACATTATCAGAGCGTCTGAGTTTTGTCTTTGATCAGATGACATCGGGGCTTCATTTCTAATGACACGCAGGCAGCTGGGTGTTTATCCAGAGCTGCTGCTGAGACAGGGACAGAGACCGGTGACTCGTGGAGGTATGACCTGGAATCCCCAACTCATTTCAAACCAGAGCTTTCAAACTAGGATTTGTTAAATCACAATCAATCACTGAATTTCAGATTCATTCCAGTATTTTGCATTCCACAACTGTTTTTAAGTTTACATTTACTATGTAGAGCAATTCGTACCAGTGTCAGGATAACTTAACTTCGATGACATTTTAATTCCACTCTGACACAAGGTGCATATTACTTTTGACTTGTCAACTGTTGTCCGAGGATTTTCTAAAGGAGATGAGCCATTCAAAGGCACAGTGGTGTCGTTTTCCATCACGGCGGTAGCAAGAAGACAAAAGAGCGATTACTGCGATGAAAAAACATTTTTAATTCAGTCTTTCTTTAAATCTTAATTACATCACGATTTACTTCTTAATGCTGACAGCCACACACATCTGCAGATTG
The DNA here is from genome assembly GCA_020745685.1 of Tautogolabrus adspersus. Classification (NCBI taxonomy): domain Eukaryota; kingdom Metazoa; phylum Chordata; class Actinopteri; order Labriformes; family Labridae; genus Tautogolabrus; species Tautogolabrus adspersus. The sequence continues at coordinate 24,269,645 of CM036552.1, forward strand.
GTAATGGGATGGTAGATTTGTTGTTTGGAGGTCTAATTGAATTTATTTCAAATATCTTGGGTGCTGCTATAACTGAACTTGGAGAAAAACAGTCATCGTCAGGTTTGGTTTGAGTTTCCTTTGAGTGAAAGAGTGAGTTTTTCTGTCTTGTGCTGCAATTTCACACCAACTTCTACCAATAACAGAAGGTGGAATCAAAGGTGGGAGAGGCACAGAGGCCATTTCCACACCAACAGTGAGGAAATTGCAGCCAAAATAGACCAGAATCCAACGGAACAGGAACAGCTCGTGTCTTCACAGGTTCACCAACTATGACTGTTCAGTATCGTCACAACCACACAGGGACACCTTAGTGCTGTGGAGCCTTTTTACAGACATAAGAACATGAGGTTGTGACTTCATATCTCAAGTTACTTTTTAGCCTTCATATTGATATGAAGGATTTTCTGAAATGTCAATGGAGGATTTGAATTGGGACATTTACTTTTGGAACTGGAGCGGCTGAATAAATGGGCGGTTGAGCTCTAATGCAGATTAAAGCTAAGGCGTGGGCCGTGAGTCAGGCTGTGTGTGCGTCTGTTGTGTTGCTGACAATGCAATAGAATATCTGTTTCAAGACAAGAACTATTGCATAAGTCATGAGTTCATCACATTAAACCTTTATGGAGGTTTGTTTTACTTCTAAGCTTCATAAAAACTTTCAAAAACTGACAAAATGTTCAACAGGTGAAATGAATCTTGTAGATAAAACCAGCAGTAAACATGCAGGGTATCTTTTTAGGCTCTACTATGTTCAAGTTAGACTAAGGCCCCGTGTCCACCTAGCGTTCTTTTCTCAGCGCCAGCCTCTTTTTTCAGTGGTTTTCAATGGGTAGAGAGCGTTCGCAGCAGAAAGCAGCCGCCTGGATGAAAAGCGCAGCGCCCAGCGTCTTTTTAACAAGCGCTCTGCTGTTTTTGTGTGGCCGCTCCGAGCACTCAAGTTGAAAATCTTTCAACTTTTCAGAAAGGCGCTGTTGACGTCACCGGCGCTCTTTTGAAAATGTACGATATTCCCCGTATTTTAGCCTCCTACGGATCGTGTCTTGTACCCGCATCCTCTTTGCTCCGTGTCTGCTTCTAAACTATAAAACATGCAGTAAAAAGTGACGGAGCAGTGACGGCATACAGCGGTCGTTGTCAACACACTGTTGTCATAGATACAGGACGGACGTGCAGCGCTTTTCTTCTCAGCGAACAAACAGCCAGGGCTTTACTGCCCGGAAAAAATGCTAGGTGGACACGGGGCCTTACTGATTTTAAAAGACGATAGAAGCAAGAAACTCCATCAAGGGTTAAGAAAATGTGTTCAGCTGCAACCTCAGCCTTGAACCTATTTCCGCCTATTCCAGTAATTTATAATCGTGCATGTTTTTAGATCCAGATCTCCTTCTCTACATCTGTCAAGGAAAAACAGAGAAAAGAAACGCATGCAGCGAAGACAGATGAAAGGCTATTTTCTGCCCGTTTCTCATCCAAAGGCTATTTTTAGCAAGATATTTTTTTCATAACCACTCCCTCAGTTTCAACATCAAACAGCCTCTGCTTCAACCGAGGGCTTTAAAGACAGAGTGCAGTGGAGAGTGGGGAGGGGTTTCAGAGAGCGGGAGCATCTGCATATGTGGATGTGTGAGTGTGTGTGTGTGTGTGTGTGTGTGTATGTGTGCATGTGTGTGTGTGTGTGTGTGTGTGCAGGTCAGTGCTTATACTGTACGTCTACTCAGCTGCGTCAATGTAGCACAGAGGTGATCGAACAGGTGGGGGGATGGGCGGGGTTTGAGTGTTGATGTAACAAATGAAAATGATACTGGGTTTCTCCCATGATTCATTGGTGCTGCATGTCTTTTCAACTTTCTACCATTCTTTCACATGATCAATTAAGAGTTTTTCGTATTTTTTTTCTGACAATAGTGACATATTTTTCTCTCTTTCTGTCTCCTGCACGTGTCTGTTTTAATGACTGCGTGGGAGAGAGGAGAGAAGGATCTCTGCCCCTCGTTTCTCATTTTCCTGCACCAGGCTGGTCGGCTGGATTGCGAGCAAAGCAGTGTGGGAGGAGAGGTGGAGTAGAGACTCACACATCCAGTCAGACCTGTTTGTGAAGCCGGGGATAAAGCAGCACACAGAGCGCAGCGATGACTGACTTAAGCCAGACTTGATTTACAATCTGTCAATCAGACAAGTTGCTATATGCTCTCCTGTGAAGTGACACGAGGCTTCGTCACTTCATCGCCGTCCAAATAGAAGTGCAGAACACGAGGTTTCTTAATCCATTCTTAATCACTATTTACCTGAACGAAATATGATCAATGTCAACAGATTCAATGTTTTTATATGTTTGTGTTCTTCATCACTGAACACAGGATAAACCAAACAGGTGAAAACTGACTTAAAACGCCACAAAACCTACATCCATTTTTCTTATTTTAAGAGATGAGCTAAAAATTCTTTGCAAAAAACACAACTGGAATGTCAGAACACACTAAATACATTTCTCTGTGTGCTAGAAATGTATGTGCTGACAATGCAGCCAATGAGGAAGTGGACAAATCTGCAGTTCCTCGAGTCACCACTTGAGGCTGGCTCCAAAAGCCCAGAAATCACCATCAGTCATGTTAAAATGCTTCCAGCAGAAATAAAGATGTTAACAACCTGGATCCTTACAACTTTGTAGGGAGAGTGTTTTATATAACTCTTTCTTTTTGATTATTAAAAAAGCTTAGAATTGTGCATACCTTTGCATAATTGGTTGCAGACTGAGTTGACAGGTTGGCGCTTTAAAGCTGTTTGACAGGACGCTTAAAGCACCCACCATAACTCCACCTATTCGCCTGTTTCTAGATTCATCACACGTTAGGTAGAGACATAGCATTTCCAATATGGTGACCGCTATCATGGGGCTTCAAAACAGCTCTTCAGGCTCCAATGTGTGAGGTCACTGACACTACGTCCGTGTTTTAAACAGACTATGGAGCCACACTGACTGTGGAGCTGAGTTATCCTTCTCCCACAACCTTGCTAGCGGTGTCTACATGTACCAGGATGCATCATGCAACATTTATTCAGCTGAAGGCTCTGGCTTGACTACATTAACAGATACTTTAAATATATATCTTCATTCATAACATTTTCTTCCCTTATACTTCAGGACACTTTCACTGAATGCAGTGTAGTTACGCAAAACACCTGAAGGCCAACATTAAAAACCTTACAGGTTTACAAAGCCGGGATTATTTCTGCACTATACCAACACAACGACGTCCTATTAAAGGGCTGGTGCAGGAAGAGCGACTGATCCAAACCATAAACACAAGATTCTACAGGTATCTTTTAGTTTGAGTATTAAAGTACCTAATGTTTCCGGGTCTCCTCATCTATGTGATCATTAGTGTGAAAAGTATTACGCAGATTAAATCATCCTACCTCTGCAGATCTCAAACCAGAAATCACTTTTATAAGGTCGAGCAGGCATGTGGGGTGTTTTATGGATGAGTACGACCTTTTTACTTCCAGATAAATTATATCTTTTTTTTACCTTGAGACCATAAACATTTATTTTGCAAAAATGACAGAATGAATTAAATCATAGGCCTACTACTAGGTCCATGCATTGCACAATCATTTACTCTGTGATGGTGAGAAATTGTCTGCATGTTACATAACTGGAATCCAAAGTTTGCAATCCCGTTTTTACAAGATTTTATGAGACAGTGCTGCAGGCTTCTGTACTGAGTGACTCTGTCACATCATCTGTTCAAACAGATGCAGGATGCTACAGATCTCATTCTGTCATTGATGTGTAAACAAAGCAAGGAAAATAAGAAATCAAAGCCTTGTGTGTGCATGAAGAGCACTGTGTGTGTATGCATTTAAACAACAAAGCCTTGTGTGTGTGCATATAGAGGAGTGCACAGAGGTGGTTTTACCTGCGTTCCTGGCCTCAGCAGTGAACTCTTCTGTGAGGGAGTGCTGTTGGCAGACAGCAGGTATGTCACAGCGTTTTTCAATCATCACTCTGCTTCAGCTGGCCCCGATCTGTCACACAGAAGCAGAAACACCTGACATGAGCGGGCTGTGTGGAGCAGGTGGAGACGCAGCGCCTCGGTGAGACTTCTTTACGAGAAGTTACACAACAGATAGTGAACACTTCCGTCAGAGTCACACAGAGCGACCATTCAAGTGTTGGATCCAAGTTTTAAAGCTTCATTATTTCATATTTAAGGCTCTCTTTTCGACGATTCTTTTAGTTCAAAAGTTGTTTTTTAACGACTTGAACTATCTATGTTGTTTTATGTGTAGTCATGATTTTATGTTTCTGATTATGATAAAGATCTTGCAGATGTTCCGATTTGAATTCCATTTCTGGTTCTTATTTGTTGTCTTTGTTATGGCTCATGTAACTCAGGAATCCCGATAGCACCTTGTTAAATGAATGTTTTTTTTCATGGACAGTTAATTCAAGACAAGATCGAGTACGTTAACAGGCATTCGCCCCTTGTGCCTAAAATGTTTGTTTTTTTACTACAACAGGTAAATTCAAAAAACAACGTTCTTAATTTATGGGCGCGTAGCTGACATGATTAACCGGTGGGTGCGGTGTAACAGTTCGTCAAGAGGCTTAAAACCCGCCTCAGCTCCAGCTCTCAGCCTGTCGAGACAGCATTTCCAATATCGACTTCGACTGTACCCACCTGAGGGATCTTAGACATTTTATCGTTAAGTCAAATGTGTGCTGCTGTTAGCGGAAGGGGTGTGGTGTTAATCCTGCTGTTACACCAGCCAGCTCCAATATGTGCATGTCTTGGCTCCAAGTTACGTCATCAGGAGTGTTGCAGGGTTATTTTGGCTTCACATGTATATAACGGAAGCAGACATAGACGTGTTGTCCATGTCAATACAAAGTCAAGGGTCCAATCACAAAACAACAAAAAACATCTCATGCAACTTCTCTCAAAATTTGACCATGTTTACAACGGTGTCAGTAAATTCATTGAGTTGTTCATTGATTGTTCAAAGTCCACCAACATTTCAAGTCCTTGCCAAATCCCAGTAAAGTGATAAACACAACTGTTATCAACCCCGACAAGTGGAAACAGTGCATCAGTGTTGAAATCCTATTTTGCACATCTGTTTGCTTGCACATGCCGACAGCTGCACCTGCGTGATCCCTGTCACATGGTTTCTGAACTCCACATGCAGATTATGATCTCTGCTCTCAGACGGGGGGAATATGCCAAGAGCAGATCAGCACCCCTTCAGTGCAGCGCTCGCTGAGAGGAGCTAAACGGGCAGACTGTGCGTTAGTTTCTTCCCTGAAAAACTAAAGCCCGTCAGCAGATTCTAACTAAACTTAAAGATCTGACACAATGAAAAGTTCTGGATCTGAGAATAAAAGCCAAAAAAGCCCTGTGATACCTGTGTGACAGCTGATGGATTTGCCTAATTCTGATTAGCCTCCTGCAGAGTTGCTTCTCTGTTTGTCACAGGAAGGTACGTCTGATTCAGTGATTTCTTTAAGTGTGTGAATGCGGCAGGATGGGTGGGAGGGTGGAGGAGAAAAAGCCCCTCGCCTGCTCTGAAGCTATTAGCTCGCTCTCCTTTCACCTGTCACACATTGGTGACTTTATTTCGACTCAAACAGAGACCCCCTGGCAGATATCAGAGAGATCATCTCCATCTTAAGCTAAATGACTCCAACAAGCGTTGCGGCCCTCCCCTCCCGTCCCCTGTGACACCCCGCGACCCCTCGGCACCACAGGGCCGCCCGGGGAGCAGAGGTCTGAGCCCCATGGCTGGGAGGAGTGGCCATTGGAAGAGAAGGGGATGGGGTTGAAATGAGCTCTGTCATGCAGAAAACTGCAGGAGGGGGAGGCGACGAATACACACTCCCACCCCCCACAGATTTGCACACACAGCTGGGACAAAGAGTGACACACACTCTCACACACAGATTTTGTTTTTTTTTAAGAAAAAGCTCAAAAGCAATCAAGCTCTGTTTTCTTTTTGTTCCTCACGCTCTTTCCCTTGTGTTTTCTCTCGCTCTCTCTCACACACATTTTTCGTTCCACAACCTCTCTCTCTCTTTCTCTCTCTCTTACACACACTACACAAATACACAATAGCAGCTGTGACAAAGCCCTCTGCAGGATTAGCAAGCCTTTGTTGGCAAAACACAAATTACAAGTCTTTTAGTGCTAACTCCGCCCTCCCTGCAAGTGAGGTGTGTGTGTGTGTGTAAGAATGTAAATGTGCTCAGGGTTTCATGTGGGTGTTTTGGTGCTTATACTGTATGTCATGCTGTGTGCAGAACAGTGTGTGTTTATGTGTGGGTGTGTGTATTTCTTTAAGAGGGTTGCTGGGTGTTTTAATCTGTTGGTTTTGTTATCAGACCCCAGCTCAGCAGAACCAACAGGTGAAACAGAGATGAACCCTGAACAAGACGCTGTCTGAAACAGAGGAGAGGAACAGGTTGTCAATTAGAGACGTCTCTTTTAAAAACCGCAGTGCAGCTGACAAACCTCCAAATTCCCCCCCCCCCGATGTCTCTTAACAATCTTTGTGTTTCACATCTGCAGCACACACATGATGACGCTCTGGAGGAGCTTGAAAACAGAAGAAGTTGGCGACGCTGCGGGCTGTTTGAGTCACTGTTCTGTCATTTGTCTTCATTCGGATGATGACAAATTTGCTGTCAAACTGTGCTGAGGCACGGTGCGGCCACATTACGGTGTCTGCTTACAGGTTCAGAAACAAGGTGCACGTAGCCTGGGAATGAAAAAGAAAGATACAAAATGGATCAATTTGAACTGAATTCAATGACGTCTTCTGCTGTAACACTGCTGAAACTCATTGTGTATGAGTCTGGTGTAGGTGTGTGTGTTTTGTGTGTGTGTGTTAATCCATATCTGTTTCATGTTTTCTGTCGATACCTTTCTTGAGGTGATATTTCCTCTTCGAGTGTACTTTGTCCTTCTCCTCTCCTGAAGCAAAAACAAGCAGTGGAGTTATTGAGTATTGATCAGTATTGATTGGCACAGGAGCTCAGTTATCATGTGGGCTGTGAGGTCAGGAGAGAACAAATGCACTACATCACCCAAGATGTTTTTTTTACATTGGATGTATAGATAAATCTCTGAAGTCCTCTTACATGTACATTTATCAGTTTGTCTTTGAACAGTTAAAGCGAAAAAGGGAAAATTGAGAATGATATTGATTACCGTGCCAGTGGGCTTCATCTGAAGAAAATTAAACTGGAAGTCCATTATCTGTGATGTTCTCATCTTTGGGTACTGCTAGTTGAACCACGTCGAGCGAGCGAAAACGCCACCTAACCAGAAAGAAATGTACAAGCCATGGTACTGTTGTCTTAAAGGCAAATTGCCGCCGCCGATTGTTGCATGTCTGTAGGTGTTCGAGGTAATGTGAGCTCAAGAACTTCAGTCCAACAGCCCACTTTGCATTGTCAGAAATGTGCATCATATTACAAAAATGGTTTGGGCATGCATGTGCAATAACAGGACACAAAATACGAACAAGGTGACCAGAAAACTCTTCAGTGGCACTGGAGGTCAAACAACCACAGATTGGATCTTTGATCTTGGACGAGAAGTGACACAGCTTAGGATCAGTCTGTCCCTGATCTCATTTCTTTCATATTCCCCCCAAATTTATCAACAGCACAAAACAAATCAGGATATCACTTTTCATGACTGGAACCTCCTTATTTTATTGATTAAATGATGATAAGATGCACTGATCAGGACTAAGACTGGTAGCTGTGAGGTTAACAGCTGTGATATGTTACCGACCTTAATCAGTTAAGCACTGAGGTCAGCCGTGTCAATATTTTCCCATATCTGCTCAGCTTTGTCTCCTTTATTTACCTTCCCTCTCCCCTTTGGGAAAAAGCATTCCACTCACATCTTAAGATGCCCCCGGATCACTTAAGCCACTGACCATATGTCATAACTCTGCACAGGATTAGGCACATTCTACACTTTATGGGCTAACTTGTGCACCTTGGACTACCAGTATTACTTAGAGATGATCCATCTCGGATCAGAATGTCTTGAAAAACTGAAATACTTCATTGGCTGAGAGAGAATCAATAAAATGTCTTCAACCAGCAGCAGCAATAAATCCTCTTCTATTAGATTTGGATATATAACATGATAAATGACTGTACATGTTTTTGTGGTTTTAACAATGCCACAACCGAAAATATTTCTTAGTAACTTGTTTCATTTTCCGGTATTCTTATTTTGTTTTGTCTCCATCTTGCGGAGAGATATTCATCAGCCAATCAATTAGCATCACAAAAGCAGCACTAGCTTCATGTAGTAGCGTCACGATACCCGCCTTCACAATAGTATCCTTCACAATGGAATCATCATGATAGTAGCCTGCATGATAGTACAGCCTATAAATTAATTTATGGTAATTTGTTTAACTAGGACCTCCAAGACCAAAGGGAAACTTTACAGTAACCCATGTAAGCCCATGTTAGTGCTTTACCACTTTTCTCTGGCTTTATTACAGGTGCATTAACCCCTGGGAACCTTTACAGTCACGATAACGCTGTACACATTTACCACAAAGTCTTAACAACTAGATCATTCTGTTTTCTCGTTACAAATAACACTCAGATTGTGACGAGTAAATTATTCCAGCAGGGACATGATGTGTGAAGATTCAACTACATATTGATTGTTCATCTTAATGATGACAGCAGCAGGATGCAATAAGGAGACCAATTCCCCCATAAAGCAGTTTTCAGAGCTGCATTTATGTAACATATAACCTTTTATGTACCAACTTCAAAGCCTGATGGAAATCAGTGTCATACATTATGCATGCTGCAGATTAAGATGAAAAGCAGCATGGATATAGTTGTGATGTGTTTGGATAGTTTGTTGTTGGCTTGAAAATGTACACCTCAACACACACTGGGTCCATGAAAGCCTCCTGGGGGGTTTGGACCTCTAAAAAACATCTGCTTGTTTACAGGAAAAGACTAAAGCTTTGAAAATATGTATGAATTTAAACACGCATGGCTGTATAATTGTTCTCTCTGTAATCAAAAATGATATCATGTGCAGACACCTGCTGAAAAGATTAAGGGCAATTCTGAGTGTGTGTGTTTTTTTGTTTGTTTGAAAAAAAGTTACAAAAGACACTCCATACAAAACATAAATGAAGAACAATGGAGGTACAGTATCCATAAGTTTCTGCTTTCAGAAACAAAGCTAGAACCTACTGATTCATATACACTAGTCAATGGCAGGGACGCCAAGAGCTTGTACTTGCAAGCTAGCTTCCAGAAAAACTAAGCTAACATTGTGCAAAGACTGCCCAAAACATAGTTGACTTCCTGACAAAAATAAGTACTTTTTTTGTTCCTTTAATCTGAGCTGTTTTCACATTTATACACATCTGAACATTTCTAGAGAGTTTCAGGAGAACTGCCCCTGAAATCCTCCTGGTCTGGTTGTTCACACACGCACCTCACAGCTGGAGATCGGCTCCCATCGGAGGGGAGCGTGGGTCGCCTAAGGCAAGACCTGACGTGAAAAGAACAACACGGAAGTAGTAGACGAAGCCACTACACAACGCTATAATGAGAATATTTCCCCTTATGTGTAGTTTGACAAAATCCCAACATCAACAAAAGAGCGGGGAAGAATAGTCGTGCATCGATAGCATATAGGAATAAACGTCACCACCCCCCTCCTACTCGCTCGCTCCACATGAATTCTCCTGATTATATCCTGCTACGTTCGCGCATCAGCTCACTCTGACTTTCTGCTGACAATGTTCTAGGGGGCTGGCAGGAGAAACTCTGGATTAAATCAGATTAAACGTGTCTGTTTCAAGAGTTTTGTGTAAGTGTGAGAGCACTATTGGAGGCAGGAGCCTACAAAAAAGGGATACAGAAGATAAATGAATAATTCTCTCTTTCCGCTGTTTATGTAATAACAAACTTGCTGAACCATCACTGACCCACATATTCATCACCACTATTTCAGATTATCATCATGGACCTTCAAGGCATATTTTGGTGTCATTTGGAGGACATGTCAGCTTCCCATTATATCTCCAAATGCCTCGTAGATTGATTAATTTGTGTCCAATAGAACATGAGTGTAGACTCAGTATTTGTGAGAAATGATAAAGTGATGTGAATTATTTAGTGTCTGTATTTTACCATCAAGGATTCTGCCAAACCTAAAATCATTTTGCCCTTTGCCAAACCCCTTCAGGATGTTTTATTTGGAATATTTAGAAGAGCAAAGTGGAAACAAGCAAGTGAAATATCTTGCAGAAGAAAAATAGGCTTTAGCATCGCAACTCATCAACTTCAAAGGTGCCAGGGAAGGTATAAAGTCAGAGGAGGTTAAACATCCAGCAATAAAGAACAACTTCATTAACTAATGAACCTCTTTTTGCTCGTGGCTTTCTTTGTTGAACACACTTTATCCAGAGAGTCTTAACTCTGGTTTTACTGTCAAACACTGCATTTCTTCTGAACAATGACCTTCTTCACCTCTCCCCATCTTCTCAAGTTGAATCTATTTGAACTGCTTTCTTGGAGCGCAGTATCGGGTCGATTTATATATACATTCAAGCTTCCTACACAAGTGTCTCAAACGCCTCACTTTAAAGAACCACTTTCCTTCCTACTTTATCAGAGACCTCAGAGGCAGCAGAGCAAGGAATCCGAGTTATGTGGTGTTGAGCGGAGGTGGATAACAGCTCAGCGCTCGGACCGGATATGTGACAGTCTTTAGATTCTTCTTGTGTTGAATACCTTTCTCTCTGCCCCGCGGGACAAGCTGCAAACCTTCAAAACACCCACTCAACGAGAAACCAAAGTCACTGCACGCAAAAACACAGAGAAAGTTTGTGCGATCGAACATCAGAAGGAGTCCCAACTCGGGGTGTTGTGATATTTCACTGCACATGTGCAAACATCTGGAGTATAACATAAGTTGCATGTGATCAGACTATGTTTAGATAAATGAATGCATGTTTGGAAAGATGCATATCAGCAGCCAAAAGATCATTTGAATTATTAGAGTACTAATTTCAGCGAGCCTCATTAGTTGATTATAAAAAACTCTCATTAAAGCAATCATGATGATAAAACTCCAAATCAATTTCTCTGGCTCTTAGCAGCCCCGCGGGTAATGGTGTGATTAGCAATAGCGGTTAGCCTTAATTGGAAATAAACAAAGGAGGTTTGTGTAGAGAAAAGGTTCCAATGGGGGGAAGGCAATGGGGGGTGATGTTGGAAAGAGCGAGGGTGGTCCTTTCCTTTTAAATGCACTTCAACATCATATCAAAAAGATAAAGACAATAAGTGGAGGTTTATTTAGGAGTTGGGGTTGGGGTCAGGGTTAGCGTTTATTTGCTGTGGTTTTAACTTTCTATCTCAATAGTTTTTGTTATATATCTATAGATATTTATCTAACAGCGTAGAGTGTTAGATATAGTGTTATATATGTTAAATAAAAGGCGAGAAGGTGTTTTATTTTGGGATAAGAATATGCACAGGCAGGACTCTGTTGCTGTTCCAAAGCTGGGTCAGAACCAAAACCTCCCTAAGATCATCCATCATCTGCTAAGAGACCAGTCTTTCCAGACACAGTAATAACACCTCAGCAGACCTGACTCGATAGCCTCGATGAAAAAGGATCCAGCTAGACTGGACTTCTCACTTTGCTACTGTTAGCTCTCCTCTCTTTCTTTTGTTGCGCCATGTCTGGCTTTCTCTTCGTCTTTATCTGCTCTCGTTGTGTTTCCCTGCCTTTGTCTGCTTGTCTTTCTCGCAAAATCTAAAATGATAAACAACGATCAAAAGCGTCGTCTGAGTGCAGGTTCAGAGACTGTCAGTCAGCCTTCCTCATCTTTCTCCACCTTCTTGGTCCCCACATACATGTATAAATATATGTCCTCCTCCTTCTTTTTTTATTGTCTGGCGTGAGTGGACCGATGCCCACTCTCCATCCTGCTGACAGACGCTTCTATATTGGCGTCCAGCCGGCCACTGCAGTTAAACACGGGTTACTATCTCTGGTTAGCGGTTTTTGTTCCCTGTGACAGCATGCTCTGTTTTCCCTGAACCCAAACATTTAGTGTTATGACAGCTAAAAGCAGGGAGCGTAATTACTGCAGCATAGTAACCTGAGTGTTTCTGTGGGGGCGAAAGGACTGCACACACACACATCACTCTTAAATAGGTCGCATTCAAAATAGAAGAGCACAAATAACCTGGAGTAATAGAAAGAGCGCCTGAGAGCACTTCAGCCCGAGCATCACCTGCTGCAGAGTGCTTCAGATAGAAAACATATTCTGATATAAAAGCTTTTTACCTCCCTGTTAGTTTGTCTTATCTAATTCTGTCAACTAACATTTCATATAAAGAGCTGGAAACACTTACAGCAGGCTGTACTTAGCTGAAAATCTCTCTCACACGTGATAGACCTGTAAGACTGCATACCTCCACCAAGTCTGCACAATCCTCTAATCCGGCTTTTTTAATAATACAATGTTTTGAAAAGTTTTCTGTTCAAATCAGCATCTGGATTTGGATCTGCGTCAAAATACACAAAGTGATCTGAGAGAATCATGGGATGGGTGTGCATGTTTTTTCTAAGTTTAAGTTAGTTCATTGGTTCATGGGAAAATTGGGAATTTGTTTCACGTCTGTCCACCTAACATGTTATATCGTGTTTTGGGAAAACACAACAAACTAAAAACAGAGGAAGGGGAGGAAAGTGCTATGAAGATTTGACAGTTTGGCTAAAAGATTCAGTTTAACAGGACCATGGACTGCATATAAACATGGAGGACGTCTCAGTGATGTCATCCACTGGTTACTGAAGGGGATTTGTTAAGCCCGTCGATGGCGGTCACCAAATTGAAATTACGGCTCACCCTGAATTTTCACATTCAGGATGAGCTGAATGTGTGAACACAAACGTTTTTTCCCCCCGACTTTACCTGGACTTCTCCTGCCAGTACTCTTGTGAAATGACTGGGTAAAGTCAGGGTGAGTTGACCAGAGACTGCGGCAGGAAATATTCAGATAATTCAGTGCACGTGGGCTGAGGGGATGATGATGATGACATTTATATCTTTCGAGTGGGAAGCAACACGTGCGATCATTGTGCTCGTTGTGAAGCCGCTTCATACTCTTTTTTACTTACAACTATTTCATTCAATTTCATTTATTATTATAGTTTAACGAGGTCTGACTCCATTACAAATGCTTTACAGCAGGTTCCTGTTCCTGACATGGCATTGCAATATTATATTTTTCAGTGTCATCCTTCTGACGTCATATGCGGCCTCCTGAGACCCCGCCTCCTGTCTGACAGGGAAAGTCTCCGGCTGTGAGGTGCAAATGTTAAGAGGCAAGTAGACATTTTCAGGGCTGCATGTGAAAACAACTAAAGGCTGTAATTGATGCATCAGATGTTTGTGACTTGTGCAAACAAGTATTTTGTCTTTTTAAAATACATTTGGATCCCTTGAAGACATCTGTATTTTCTTTACAATAAAAATATTTTTCCTGTTCGACAGCGTTTTAATTCACACCAGTTTACAAACTTGATTCTTAAAATTAGCTGAAAATAAACCACTAGCACATTCATTTGCACATTTTACATGCAGGGCACATTCAAAATATATGGGCTATATTAGAGCACATTTTATAATCGACAGACACACTGAAAATTTCATTGAATTTTTTGCAAGCCGTTGTTCCTTGTGCTGGTTTTATGGGTTGCATTTTTTCCTCCCTTCACCCTCCAACAGCCAGGCCCTGCATTCTCACGATAGCTTGTTTTGACAGGAGCTCCACACTCCAGACAGACCAAGTATTACTTGACTCCCCCCGCCCCCCTTAAATGTGCTGAGCCTTGCCTCAGAAACCTGATTAAAGCCTTGGACAATAATCTTCCACTATTTCCACCCCCTCATCTTCACTCTTGCCCCCTCCCGAGCCCCTCCGAGGTCTCAGCCAGAGCTTCTTGGTTTTGGTCAGAAAAACGCAGCGAGATCCCTGGCGCCGGGGTGCGTGTGTTTTCACAACTGCTGGGCTAAGCACTCGGAGCGGCCAGTTAGTGCTGCTCTGTCCGCCACTGAACGCTTTGGACAAAAAGAATCTTTGAGGAAGGGGTGTTAATGTCAGTCAGTCCATCCCCCCTTAAACCCCACAAGTATTATGTTTCAATCCGGGTGGATTTACTGAACCGATTGACTACTGCAGATAGACTCCGGCCTGACTCTGAGCTGCTCTCCAACTTTAACCTGTCTTTCCTCTCCTATACCTTTATTTATCCATCATTCCTCCAGGCAGGGGGTTCTGAGAAAACAAGAACCTTTTCAGAAACATCCTGCTTTGTACTCAGCCACTTAATGCACATTCACACCTGAGCTGAGCCATAATTAAAACTCTACTAGGGTTTTAAGAAGCATAGAACCAACAATTAAGTTAAGCATCTCTTAATTATTTTTAATCTCTCATCTTTTGGTTTTCAAATCCCAGTGCCCTTTTTTCACAACCCCTTTATTAATACCCTTCTCATGTGCATGTTAGAGCGAACAAATCTATTTATGCTACATTGCAAATGAATATACTGACTAACAATGCTGAAACATAAACGTCTTAAAGGATGTAATGTTGGCTACTAAAAGACCCCAAAAAGTATTTACAGAAAAACCATCACACATCATTTTTAATCAAGTTTCCAGGAGAATTCAAGGTCAAATTTGATTGACCCTCATAGAGAGAGATTAATATCAAAAAAATTTTTTCACAATGTATACAATGTTCTCAGTACTTTAAAATGCCTTTGATTTGCTACTGTGCTATATCTAATTTCCAGGAGGTAAGGCCAGCTTTAGCAAGCTACCTGCTCAGTACCAGGTGCAACAGTTCAGGTGCTAACAAGACTTAATCAAAAGCACCTGGGTATGAAGCTGGTGTGATTTCTATGCCCTGATTATTTCACAGTATAAATCACTGCAGGTTATTGTGCAGACAAGGGTGCAGGATAGTTGAGTAAACTTAATAAGAGGAGGGAGTGGCTGAAGAAATAAAATGTTATGTTGCAAGGCCACAACATACAATAGAGACTCTTAGGTGACGCAACATTTATAAGTGTTCAAACCCTCCGTAACCAAGAGGGCAGAACAAACCAAACAAAGCAACACACATAGCAATTAACATAGCAGTTATCTGTAAAATGTACCAGCCCATGAATTAGCAGCTTAACATGCCCATTTTTAAAGCAGTTTATAATCAAACATTTCAACTTTATTGTGCTCATTTGGTCAGCCCCTAAACTCATGCAGGCTAAGACATAGACAGGCTGAGAGCTGGAGCTGAGGTGGGTCTTGAGCCTCTTGACAAACAGTTATAATGCGCCTGCCTGTCAATCAGGTCAGCTATGCACCTTATTGTGAATAACTCATAAAATCAAAAGGAATGAGTTTTAAAAAAATGAACCCCCAGTACAGTGTGTGCTGATCGGGACATGATCGAATCAGACCTATTTCATATTTTGAACCTGGCTGTAAACATGTTAATTTCTTCTGTAAAAACGGGCTATTTTGAATGGTTGTCTATGTGACTTCCAGTGCTTCTGCAGCCAGCCTCAAGCGGACACTGGACGAACTGCAAGATTTCACACTTCCGCATCGGCTTCATTTTTTTGACACTGTAGGTTGTCGCTTAGTTTGTGGAAGCTAAAGAGGAGCTAAACATTTTTATAGTAGGGACTAATGATTTGTGGTGTATCAAACATGATTAAGGAACAACGCACTTGGAATCTACAACTTCACCACTGTTAAGTTCATACAATGCAAATGAAAAACTCAACAAACTAGTACACCTATTAAAAAATGTGTTATTATAATGTATGCCTAAGTCCTAGCTACCAAAGATAGCCTCTGTTGATTTACTCAATAAGCTACTTTAGCTATCGGCACATTTATGTTACTATGGTAACAGCACTCCAGCTAGCTAACAAAAACCTGTCAAGCTAGCTAGCGTTACCCTTTAGCCACAGACACACCCAGCACAAATCTACCACTTAAGTACTGTTCATTTCATACAATGTAAATGAAAAACTCAACTACACATAGCGGTAGACTAAGTAAAAAAATAATGTAGTCATAGCTACCAAAGATAGCCTCCGTGGATTTACTCAATAAGCTACTTAAGCTAGCGGCACATTTATTGTTACTATGGTAACAGCTCTCCAGCTAGCTAACCACAGCCTGTCAGCCTAGCTAACGTTACCCTCAAGGCACAGACACACACAGCACAGGACATATGTAGTTTTACTTTCAGTTCACTTACAGTTTAAATGATAGCTTCATCTGATCACCGTCCTCCAGGTCGTCTTCGCTATCCTCCATGTTTGACATCACTATGTCCTCCACCATGTTAGCATCCCCGTAGCTGGAATTAGCCGCTTTTGATGTCGTAACCTCATGAATCAACTCTCCCTCGTGTTTTTATCAATAATAAAAAATAACGCCGTCCACACTTGGCTCATTATCCCGTTTCGTTTTACTGAAATTACTGGATACTTGTAGTAGCTCCTAAACAACAAGCTGTTAGAGTAATAACGTATGTTTATGTTGTCCCACACAGTCCATCACATGATATGAATGAACCAATCATAATGCACAACGCGCACCAAGGTTAAAGGTCATCATCGCTGGGACATTATTTTGTGAAGTAAAAAAAATGATTTCATAAAGTTTTTCATATAGATAAATATAAGCTAGATTGTTCCCATTGTATGTTGATAGTTCTTATTCCATATTCTTATTCCATTGCTGAGAAATTTTGAGTTTAATGCGAGCAACACGTTTCTAAACAGTTGGGACAGGGTCATGTTTACCACTCTGTAGCATTTCTTCTTCTGTCTGTACGCGTTTTGGGAATTAAGAAGAACAACTCCTGTAATGTTAAAAGCTGAATTTGTCACCAATCTTGCTTGATGTAGGATTTCAGCTGTTCAACAGCTCAGGGTCTCCTTTGTCTTATTTTACGCTCCATAATGCTCCACACATTTTCAAGGGCGGCAAGTTGGGACTGCATAATGCCTTGATGACATGAGCAAGTCCTTCCCTGAAAAAGACATTGGCAGCAAATGTTGCTCCAAAACCAGCATATATGGTTCCACATTAATGGTGCAACTTTTTTAGGGATAGGGGTTGTTAAGAGTTTTCTGTTTCTTTTGCATGGAGTGGATTAATTTTTAAATATATGTTTGTCTCTACAGGGCTGCCGCTAGTCGGCTTAATACAAGACAAAACATTAAGAACATGATCCTAATGTTGGCTCAGCGCCACATGGAGTCAGAGTGCTGGCTAGATTGTGGAAGAGTACTCATAGAGTATTAATCTTTGTTTAACCATCCTCTTCTTCTTCACCTGCTCCTACTTTTCATGACTGAAGTGGACTTTAAGAGATGAAATCAATAACACAGTGAGTGTGTGTCAGCTGGGTCACCGGCTAACGTGTGTGTGTGTGCAGCTCTGAATCATGCATACCCATACCTGAGCACACTCAAACACACATCAATCCACCAGCATGCTTTCCCTCCCAGCATTCAAGGTGTGCCAGAACGATCAGCGGAGAAGAATTGCTGCAACACGCGTGGGAGACAGCAGCAGAAGAAGAAGCTCATTGTGCAGCCACGCCTTCGGGGTGAAGGGACCGAGTGAAATAACCACAGATATCAATCATGCCCCGGCTCAGCTGCTGGCTGACGGGCCTGCGCCGACATTCCCCGGCAGGTGTGAAATTCCAGCAGTGAGAAATAATTAACAGAGCATTGAAGCGCGGTAACCTCTGATGGGCTTTCTGCACATGGAGCAGTGGTGTTTTTAAAAACACCCTGTCCACTGGCTCTGCAGTTTAAATATGCTGACTTAAGTTGAGTTTAGTTTGGAATGTTTCACTGACTAATCTCTTTGCTGACCTTCTCCTTCAGGTGAAATTATTTCAGTTAGGAAATCTTGAAACTGAACTATTTAGTAATTGCCAGTTTGAAAACTAAACTTGCCAACAAAGCTATTCTATTTGTGAGCATCTTATATCATACCTATGGCAAATGATTAAACATAAATAGACAATCTTCATGACAATTGACCAAACTGTGTGCAGGAAGATCATGAGATGAAGTTAAAACTTTGGTATTAACTTTACTGTTTTCACACATGCACTCCTGAACACATCCAGACAATTTCAGGACAGCCTGCCCCTGAGATCTTCCTGAGTTGCCTGTTCACATATGTTCCTCACATCGTAAGGTTTGTCCCTGTCGGGCATGGGGTCCCAGGATACAATTTTTTGAGAGTTAGTCGTAGATATTGCAACAGTAGGTTTATCTATACATCTTTTCCTGTTTTTTTTAATATAAAATCGCTTGTCATTTCAGCACCTGCCCTCATTACTCACCTGCATCTGATTATCTCTTCAGCCAGCCACTTCATATACTCTTTAGTTTGCCCTTTGTTGTCCTTCCTGTGTGCACTTTGCTTTCCAGCGTCTTCTATCATCTTCTTAAAGTTTTTTTTTGTTGAACATTTGCCTGTTCCCTGTTGGGTTTGTTTGCCTTTTCTGACGGCCTTCCTGGTGTATAACCTTTAATTTGTCAGTGAAAACCAAGAGTGCTTTTAAACCTTTAACTGTGTGCTGCTCACATCTGCATCTGAGAATTTAAATGTCTGGGACCTTTTACAGTTTTTATGAGTGGGTGGACATTTAATTTTGAATGAGAGTGCAAATCCAGGACACTGTTAAAATCTATCTTATTGTCTTTAAGCAAGTTAGAATCCATATAACATAAATTATGAAGAGGTGTCGGCTGACAGTCCGGTGAATAAGGGCCTTTCAGGTTTACAAATCTTATCACAGATCATTGCTTTTTGATTGCATCTGTTCCTTATAATCCCTATGAGCCCTGTAACCAGACACACATTGAACAGAAACACTTAAATATAATTCACACTGTTAAGAGAGTTGACATTGGCAATTACATATTTTGCAGGTCTCTACCTGTTGCGCTTGACAGCAAAGGGCTGCCAAGTCCTTCGGCAGTGTCTTGTTTCTTTTTTTAGACCCCAAATAACACAATACTCCACAGAAGTCTGTTAAACTGCTTGTTGCTGCCATTTATATCCACACCCAGACAACACCCTGTAAGACACACACTCGCGTCTCTTGGCTGCAAACTAATTTCTCTGGGAGTATTTCAGAGGCTAAATGTGTTGCTTGTACTTGCATGTGGGTTGGCAGCAGCAGCAGAAGAGGCTCATCACATTTCTGGTTCCACCGGGGAGCTTTTTTATCGACTTCAAAGATCTGAGGTTACTGAAGAGCCTCCAGGTCATCAGAAATCAATGGAACCACTGTTTGGAGATTGTCAACAGGAAAACGACACTCACACTCTTTGATTCTGGGCTAAGAATACACACTGTGGGTAATTAAGGCTCATTCTCACGACTTGAACTAATTTAATTGCGAGAACAAAGAAGCAGGGGAGGGGAAATGTTTAATTCATAAAAATATATTGGCATTTATGGAAGACGAATATCGCTGAAGGAAAACTGCATCCCTGCAGCTTCAGATCTTCCCCATCTTTGCTGTCCTGGAGACGTAACTTCTCCCAGACTCTCCCAGCGAATTATTACTCTGCACTTTCATTGCCATCCTTAATTAGAGGAGCTAATGTTCGTATATGACTCCAGCAGCTGAGCTTCTCCAGGACAGCCTGTCTGCTCCTGGTGAGGAGGAAGTGTAATACTTCTAACCACAAAGTTAATAATGCAGGAGAGTGCCAGCAGCCAATTTCAGAGGCATGTGCTGAACTGATGACCTGCTGTGCACAAGGAATACGGAGAGGTCACGGAGGGAGGGAAATAGAAAAAGTCCTGGATCTTATATCAGAACAAGTCGAAGATCTCTGGACTTCTGATGTCACTTTCACTTGACGTGATGTTCCCATGAACAGGAATGTTGATAGGTTGTTTCAAGGTAAACATGGAAACTCCTGACTTTTTCATTGCAAAGCAGAAATGTACTGCAATTTACAGCGTTTTATATTAGACTGCTGTGAGGACTATGTTGAAAATATGAATGTTATTGAATAAATGTGAAGAAGACATGTTAATAATCCAGTAAAAATAGTCTTTAAACTTGTGAAACTTTGTGATAAAATGCTGAAAATTACAAAACACACCAAGGTTACATTTCACTCTTGATTTCTCCATTTGTCTAATAATTGATCAGGTATTTTCCTTTACAAAAACGCTTACAGTGTAATTGTACGCTGCATAGAGAACATTCTCAGCGCTTCACTTTTCCGTCAGCGAGCCACTTTGTTTTAACGCTATTTTCCAACTCATGCACATGCATTCTCCTGCAGTGGACCTATCCGCTCTACGGCTCTTTAGTGACGAACTCAACTTGGATTAAGTAGATATTTCAAGTGTTGGTCAATTCAGTCTGCTTCATGGATCTGTGATCAACTTTTTAACCCACAAGAGTAAGAAAAAACCTGCAACACTTTGCAATTCGGAATCACCACGGCTCTTTCTTTCCTTCACGTCTTGTTGTCAAACTAACTGCTCTTTAGAGATGTTAAAAAATGATCTTCAACTCTGCTTAAACCGTTAAAAAGAGCTCCATATTAATAATAATGATCATTTATACTTTATTAATCCTGCGAGGGGAAATTCGGTTTTACACTTTGTTAATGAACATGCTACACACACATGCACAAACAGGATCCTATGGACATGCATTATTGGAAAGAGTGAGAGAGGGGGCTGCACACAGTGAACTGAATACCTTCAAATACATTTTTAATTTTTGTATGTGTTGATAAGAGCACAATAGGAGTACAGTATATGTTAGAGCACACAGAAAAGTTTAATTGATTCAGCGTGCTCCAAAGTTTCCAATAACATCCAAATTGATCGTAGTGCATAAGTAAGATGAAGTGAATCAATCCTGGGAAGTTTGCACCACATGAAAGTGATGTCACAGAGGAAGTAATTGCTTCTGTCTGTGCACCAACCAGCTCCGAAGAAGCCACATAAAGAGAGGTCATTACTCTGAGGCCAAAGCTCGGTCAATGCTATGATTCATGGCTTCATTTCAGTTTCATTATGTTAGCAGTGCTGAATGTAAAGCTCCTGTGCATCATGTGGTAGAGCCAGAAAAGCAGGAAATCCTGAAACTATAGAAGAAGAAGAACAGGTGCAAGACAGAGGAGATGTTTACAGGACATGAAGAGAGACTCTCGAGTGCTTAAAAAAGAAAAAACACCGACTTTTATGCTTTCAAACGCCGTTTTTATCACTTCACATTTTGACGTGCAGGCCTGACATTTCATTTGTTGAAAATGATCACACATAAACTCTTTCACTTCTTCCCCTTGTTCTTCTTGCATCAATTTGTCAGAGCTGAACAGGAAACACACCGCAGTCACCTGAGAGGAAGCACATGAAAAGAGATATCAAAGAATCTTATAAAAACAGCTCAGGCTCGAAGTAGGACAGTGAGGAACTACTGCAAATGAAACAGTCAATACTTCATTCATCTACATTAAACGAAGGTCATAAACACTTCCACGGGGCTTTGTGCGATTTCTCTCTCCGAACTTTAAAAGACAGATGACTTGACACTTTCAATAAGCAACTAATCTGTCTGCAGCTGGTGTTGTCACTTTGCAGTCGAATCAATAATGAATCCTGCTTTTAGGCTATATCGGATCATATTTAGCATCCGAGCTGCAGAACACAGTGAGCGTGTTTCTCTCCTGAGAAGCTTTAGATCGTGAACAAAGCTGAAGGTTTCCTGAAGGTTTAAACCCTCAGCAGAAAACAGGAAGACTCTCTGAAGATTTCAGGGAAACTCAGCTTTGATTAAACGGCAGAGTTGCAGCGTTATGTAGACATCCTTATCATAGAATTCCTTTAGATAAGGTTGTCTGATTTTTAATGTAACCGCCTGTGGCTACACGTAAAGTACTTTTATAATTTTTGTATTTCCATCTGTGCTCTTTGCGTCATCAAATCATAATCTAATGAAATGCTTGTGATTTGTTTTTTAAATTTAGAAACAAAACAACATCAACATGGGATTAAAAAATGTAATGTCAAAGTACAAATGGATCAAATTATTGCAAAATAAGGGGCGACAGTAGCCTAGTGGTTATTGTGCATGCACATGTACGGAGGCTGTGTTCCTCCAGGCGGGCGACCTGGGTTCAAATCCGACCTGGGGCTCTTTTTCCGCATGTCATTCCCTGCTTTCTTTCTCCCCGATTTCTGACTCTATCCACTGTCCTACCTTGAAAATGGACAATCACAATCAAGAAGGGGCGGGACTTCGGGTATCAGTGTTGTCATCACCAATGGCGGAGGAGAAACGTATCTGACTTGTCTTTTCGAGGGTACAATTTCATAATCTAGAGGTGCTGCTAATCCCAAGATTATATTCACGCTGAGCTATCTAAAACAGACCTAACTGTCCCTGCTGAGGGAAGAGGAGGTTAACTTACGTAACCTAGCAACATTGAGCGCTGGTGAGAAGTGCTCTGAAACAGCGTTAGTGGACACATGCCCTTAAGCTCAGTTGTAACGTTTAGTAGTATAACCAAATACTAAAGAAAGTTTTTTCATCATCATGATTAATGGGAAACTCATTTTAATGAGACCTTTCTAGCAACACCTCTACGTGCACCAAGACAGGTAGACAGCTAAACAGACACAGGCAGGGAGAAATGTAGACAGAGATGAATGAGCAGAGAGACAGGCGGGCACTTATTACTCTTACAGCAGCGGTGATCAACAGTAATTATCTATTGGGACCAGGAGAAGGCTGTCTATTAATGCCTCCCTCTCTGCTGACAGCTCATTAATCTCCAGCAGCTGAGCGGAGCGAGCATTAGAGCACAAACCTGTTCCGACAACCTAGATACATACCTGAGAGATGACAAAAATAAAATCACTCCCCCATGTTACCTAAAGAGGCTCGGCTGCATAGGATACTGCTTACATATATAACTGTGTCAGATCAGACGGGCGTCAGATTCAAAGCAGAGACAGCGATGGGATCGATTCACAGTCCTACAGTCGGTTTCCACAAGAGAAAGTGCTGCGAGAAGTCGTGGGAGGATGAACACATCTCTGACTACACTTCAGCTCAGATCGTCTTCGTTTCACTCAAATTATAAAGTGTATGTTGAAAGTTGATCCTCTTGTTTGACAAACATCAGCATGCCCACAGTGTTTTGGCTCAATGCAAAGAAGAAGGAATGGAAGTATGTAGGCGGATATGAAGAGTTTTATTACAAACTGAGACATCAACAAATAAACAAGGAAAAACCGCCAACATGATCTTGTGACAAAATGTGGTTTCATTGAGACGTTATTACTTGAACCAATCGGAAAACAAAAATCTCCCCAATGATTTGCATATACCCAACTAAGAAATGAGGATACTTCTGAGAAGAATAAATCCACTCCTCTGTGGACACACTCAGAGCTCCTCGGCAGCCGACACATTCCCATCAGGAGCAATCCCAGAGAGTGAACCAGGACCAGATGCTGTTGATACAATGTGAGTTCATTTTCAGGGGTAACAACTCACATTGTGTAAAGCAACAATAAAACAATGCCTCCTTGGCTGGGTGGCATGCCATAAACAGGCAGGCATGCGAGGCTGCTCGCTGCTTGTTGGAGGAAAGAGCTGGAGAGTTTCCACTCATTGTTAACCCTCTGTCACGGAGCAGCACACGGCGCTTTGAGACCAATACGTGCATTTTTTAAACTTTTTTCTCCTTTTTTTCTGGTGATAGTTCTGATTCTGTAACATCTATCCTCACATCTTTTTCATTTGGTTTGTAGATCTGTGGCTCTTACTGACATTCTTCCCAATCATTCCAGCATTTCATCAAACAACAATTAATAAGGACTTCTGTTGATGTTATTGTCGCTTCATCTTAATGCTCAAACTCAGTCAGACAGCATCCATGGTAACCTCAGGTGAAGATTTTATTCAGTGTCAGTGCTTATGAATTAGATTTAAGTGCTCGAATTTAACGCTTTAGGATGCTAATATTCTCAGCATTAACCTACTGTTTAGGAAAACTACGATATATACGAACTGCAGCATCCTCAAATCTGAACGATCTTAAGTTGCTCTGCTTCAGATTTTATTTAAAATATCTGTTTGGTGCTAAGCATGAGAGGAACAGAGTGACTTGCACTTCGGGTTATGGTTGAGCAGAACTCCAGTGCAGAGTTGTGGAATAATTTATTTCTCTTTTTAAAAATGCTAACATTTCCTCTGTTGCATCATTTGCCCTGAAATCAGATCCTTTAACTGTAATATTGGGGGAAAGGTTTGATGATCAACCTGATGCATTGGAAAGAAATGTTTGGATCTCTTAGGAAATGAGGTTGTTCACATTCCTATCAAGAGTAAGATGAAACATGATGCCTATTTAATGCACTTACTTTAGAAAGAATAAAGCTGGAAGCTGCTGGTTAGCTTAGCTTTGCATAATAACGGGCAAAGAGGGGAAAGGAGAAAACAAACTCCTGAATGTTGCTTAACTAGGCTGAAAAATAGTTCAGCACATAACAAATTAGGAATCTGCAGACTGACATTTGTGCACATCAGCCTTTGTACTGAATGAAATTAATAAAAAACGAGACATGAACTTTAACGATCTTCAGAGGAAAACTATTCCTTATGCCTCTAATTACGGGCTCCTTCGTTACTTAATGTTGATTTTAACGAACACTACAGACTTTCTATGAAACATGTTACCGTCCTGTAAGAGTATGATGATGCTGCAATCAGACTTTTACCTGACAGCTGCCTGTCTTTGGAGGCAGATCTTCAGCCTTCTAGCAGCTTCTCTTATCACTGAACTGCAGAGGTGAGACGTGAGCGCCACTTTTCTGCTAAGACCCCCTTACATCTGAGTCGTTGCCCAGAGTCGCCAGGATTGGCAGGCCCTCGCTGTATAATGACTGTAATTCATTTCTATTAAACAGGTCTGTTATTATTGTTAAACCATTAGAGTGGCGTCTAAGCGATTAACACACGCTGCCAGACAGCAGGCTGGGCGAGACAAATTAAAAAACCCGTCACCTCGGCAGCGACCGCCGACACTGTCACTGCTTTCACACAGCCGGGAGAATACAAAGAGCTTACAGGCTTCATATGCTTTATTCAGTGTATAATTTAATATGGAGACACGTGGTGTGCGGATGCAAATGTGACAGTTTGATACAACATTCAGAGGAGTGATAAGACACACAAGTACAGTGCTTAAAAAATGTATTATAGCATATTCAAACAGTTTCAAGGAGATATAGAAACACGTCATACTGAAAATAAATCACAAAACAACAACAGTTAACTTGTTAAAGGAGCAATCTGTAACTCTGACCCCTAGTGTTTAAAATGGGTACTGCAGTCCAAATTCAAAACATTACAGAGAGCTGTCCCCCCCCCCCCCCTCCTCTCTAGAGTGGATGCTCACGCAGGTTACCATGTGGTGGACACTGAAGCTTCAGTGTTTAGCCAGCTCTGCATCGGTCTGTAAACCTTTCTGCGTTCTAACCTCTCTCCATTTTTCAAAAGCATCTCCAATATTGATCCTAGTTTGAGCACGTTTCTGCTCGTGGAGCTTATTAGAAATGCTCATTTTTACAGCAGAATTAAACATGTGTACGGCCTGGTACAAAAAAAGATTTCAGTCTGAATAGCTAATGTATTACTGGCACTCACTGTATGGGGCTGAGAGTTATGCATTATGAGAAGCCTGGCTGATCTGACTGACAGGTTGTTGTTGCTGTTTGCCAGGAGGGTAAATGCCCGCCTCAGCTTCGCCTCTTTGTCTGTTACCTGGATGAACGAAGGTTTGTGTGAGACGTCACTGAGACTACGTCCATGTTTTATACAGTCTATGAAAATATTACACTGAAGCCTTTTCAGGAGAAAACCTGTAATTTTTACCTGGAGGTGCTTTCTTCCTCAGTGCCAATACACACATAATACAACCAGACACATAATGAGTAGTGTACTTTCAATCTTTTATTCCACAGAGCACGCTTATTCAAACTGTGATGAGCCTCAGCAGTAAAACTGTCTCTTCTTGTTTCCTGCACGTTTAACTTTCTGTCGCTGCCTCATGTTTAATTCCTGGATTATAAAGATGTTATTCACAGATCCCAAAAGCAATATTTGTAACATTAGATGTGTATAAGCCCCTTTTAATAGATTTTCCTTTCCATGCCTCCAGTTTTATTTTTTTTATTATGTCTGTCTGGCACCACAAATATCTCCGAGCTTGTCTACAGCCTCCACCCAGCACCAAAGACACCACAACAGCAGCAGTAAGGCAAATTGGATGGTTGAGGAAGATGGGTGGAGGGAGGAGAAGAATTTAAGGGGCAAGGAAAAGAGTTGAGACTGAGAGGGAAGAAGAGGGGAGTGAGAAGGGAGAAAAGAGGAGGAGGAGAAGCTGAATAAAACAGAGACAGAAAGATAAACAAACAGAGGAGGGAGCTAAAAGGAGGATAAAGGAATAGGAGTGTAGAAAGAGGGAGGAGAAGTATGGGAAAGAAAATAAGAGATATCATCTAGAAGAGGGAAGAGGGAGAGAAAAGGGCAAAAAGTAAGAGAGAAAATATTCTCATTTTCATGTGCCAGTCTTGGATAATCCCTCGAGACTGCAAAACATGATTCACCCACTGTATGACTCATACTGCAGATCTTCACTAATGATGCCAAATGAACAATTCAGAGGTAACACTTTAGTACAGCCGAGTGTTCAAACTGCTGAAAACACTAATTTTCTACAAGGAGAAACAGTCCACTCTGATTGTGGGAACACAGCAGCATTTTTTGGCTGTGTTCCTGGGAGAGATATTTCCTTTTATATAATTACATTTCTCAAAAATTTAGAGCAAAAAGACCTACATTGTGATTGACAAGTTGCTACCATGGTGACCTGAAAAATGGAAATTTCAGCATTCAGCGTCACTAAAAGAAACTCTGATGAGTCAGCTTTTCATTTTTCCAGGAAGAACTTTTTGTTTAAAGCTTCTTTTTGGTAGCCAGAAATGAGTATGGTCATCAATATCACATTTACAGTAAACTATGAATGCAGGTTGCTAACCAAGCTAGCAAAAGCATTAGCTGACAATTTAAGCCCCGTGTCCACCTAGCGGTTTTTTCTCAGTGCCAGCGTCTTTTTTCAGTTGTTTTCAATGGGTAGAGAGCGTTCGCAGCAGAAAGCGGACACCTGGATGAAAAGCGCAGCGCCCAGAGTCTTTTTTTACAAGAGCTCTGCCGTTTTTGTGCGGCCGCTTCAAGCACTCAAGTTGAAAGTCTTTCAACTTTTCAGAAAGGCGCTGTTGACGTCACCGGCGCTCTTTTCAGAATGTTGATATTCCCCGTTTTTTAGCCTCCTACGGATCGTGTTTTGTACCCGCATCCTCTTTGCTCCGTGTCTGATCGGGAAATAAACAATCTCAAATACAAAACATGCAGTAAAAAGTGACGGAGCAGTGTCGGTCATACAGTGCTGACAGGACGGACGTGCAGCGCTTTTCTTCTCAGCGAACAAACGCTTCATGCAAACACTCCCGAGCGCACAGCCAGCGCTTTTCTGCCCGGAAAAAACGTCAGGTGGACACAGGCCTTAGTTTGCCTATCCCTCGCTCACCCCAAGCTCCACCCTTGGGTCTGAATATGGTTAGTTTCGGCTCCAGAAAACCAATTTAGCAACAGCCAAATTTCTGAACTGAAGACTTTAAAAGGTATTCCAAAACCCAATGGTTGAGGTCACCACTTCTTATATACAGTCTATGATTTAGAGCTTACTTTGAGCTCAACTTAATCCAGTACTTGTACTACCACACCTTGTTTTACCAACAGCCATACCACAGATAGTTTGATATTGCTTGATTCTTTGCCAGCTTTCTATTTTCCCCGCTCTTTACCTTCAGGACAAAGTTGTCAGACGTTAAATACATAATCTGTGCATGGAAACCAGAAAGTGAGACTAGAGCTCCAGGAGAGGTAACGCACAAACGGGCAAGTCAGGCAAACAATGAGAAGACTGTGATTCTAGTGAATTTGTGATGAACAGATTCCTCAGGAGCCAGAGTGGAGGTATTTTCGTATAAACCCTCTAAATGCTCCTGTGTGCAGCAGCAGCAGCAGTTGCGTGGTGTTGATGGAAACAAAGTTTTATATCCTAATAAAAGCTGGTTTACTGCAGTCTAAATGGGTGTGTACTTATATCTATAAAAAAATAAGAAAAAACAGAGGGAGGATTCAGAGAGTTTTGTAATTCAGAGAAATTTGCACATGTGTGAATTAAGGTGTTAAAATAAAGTCCTGTATGTATAAAACAAATGTGTACCCTTAAATGCCCCGCTGGACAGAGCTGAATATCTGGGATATTTACAGCTTGGCATCGGAAACTTGCTGGTTAGTTTAAGCTTAAAATAATCTTGTATAGATTCCTTCTCCAACAGTCAGCTCTCCGGTGCAGTTTGTTAATCTGTAAATTGAGGACAAATAGGCAAAATGAAAAACAGATTCTTGTCGTTAACCACCAAAACTGAAATGGAGAGCTCAGTCTTAGCCTCGGCCTATTATTTCAAAGTAAGATATCAGAGCCTGTAGGGATACAATGATACCTGGGGAGAATGCAGAGGTACAAAGGTACAAAGATTCAGAAGACTCTTTTTTTTTTAAAACAGCAGAATGTGCAACCGTCCTCTGACTTCTCTTGTTAATCGTCATTACGTCTCATAAGCCTTTAATCACAGCGACGTGACAAAGTTCCACCATCTTTACTCCTATGTGCTTACACATTGCATCAGTGTCATATTGGTGCCCATGTGCGTGAATCCACATCGCATTATGGCGTTGCACACACAGCACTGTTCCGCCTTGCTAGCTCCAACGTTACACATCGCACAAGATAACGCTGATAGTTGTGAAGTACAGACCCACATCCTGTGACCAATTTCCCCAGAGTGGCACTACCCTCCTCCTCTGGTCACTTCTTGTCTTTAATGAAAGATCTTTTAAATCAAATCAAAGGTTTATTTACTTCACAGTATACCACCGTTTACATTCATTATTATGATCTTATGAGAGAGAAGAGCTGTAAAAATGTGGCGCCATGAGCCTTGTCCATCACTATGTATCCAAGCACGCTTGCTTTGCGCAGGGAAGCAACAGTTTGCAATACACAATGTGAGGGTCCAGACACGATTGAGTGATGGTCTCAGGATTTTATCCATGGTTTATTGGTTGCATCCGTATACTGTATAGGTTGCAGCCAACTTCTTAGATGAAGAAAATGAGAAGGAAACTGCATCCTATTATACAGCAAATTTTACAGTATTTAATGAATTATTTTACAAGGAAACATTGGAGGAAATACATTTAAATGTTTGTCTTGTTTGATGATTGACAAAGAATTATTCATAATCTGAATTCACTCTAATTCCCTTGAAAAAACACGCCCAAAACAGTCATGAATAAGTCATATTGTGAACCCAGCATTGTAAATTGTAGTGTGAGCTGAGTGTATCGTGGCGGTACATCCATAACAGCCTGTCATGTACCAGTTTTTTCTTCTGTTTTCAGTTTTATTTTGAAGGGATGCAGCTCTGAGCAGGTTTTGTGGGGTTAAACAGTAACAGTGGGGCTGGAGTTTTTGCTTTCAGGGGCCCAGATGCACGACCTCGAGACAAACAGACCTAAATCTCTGCAAACAACCGCCCTGTGGTGACGATGCCCACGGCACAGCTGCTGTCCCCCAAAATGGCAGAGTAAAAAAGCTGTGTTGGCTCTTGCGTTTAGAGTATATAGCTGTTATTCAGCATGCTAACCATGTGTTTTTTATGTGCGTGTGTATGAATGTGTGTTGGGGTATTTGGACAGCATGTTATTCTGGTTTGTAGAGCTATATCTGGACAGCAATTCAGCGAGCGACTTACGGTAACCTCGGACCAAAACTGGCTTCTCTTTACTGGATGCTGACCAGCGTTACTGCCGCCCGCCCGTGGAATTAAGAAAAAGAGACCAGGCTGGTCATGGAATAATGGCAAACAGATTTAGGTCAATCAACAGGGCTGCTTCATCAAAAGCTCCAACTTATCAAACTCATTTCCTTTCAATTCAAACATTCCTCTGGACCCTGAAAAGGATCCAAACAGCACTAGAATAAAAATATATAAACTTGATATTTAACTTTTTTAACACGGAGTAAAACACTGAACAAAGATTATGATTCAATAAAAACAATATTTATCATGGCCTGTCCAAGGCAGACTTCCATGAGTATTAAGCACTGACTGAAAATGTAGATGGCCGTGTCAGAGTAAGAAGTAGGGTTACAGTACAGTAGGTCACAAAAGAGAATGTTTGGGTTCATGTCACGGGTCAGTGGGAACTTTTTTCTTAAAAAATTAAGTAATCAAGACCGAGATCAAGTCACTGTCATTCATGACATCTCAAACTGTTTTCAAGTTCAGGAAAGATAAGACTAAACCAAGCGATTTGGCATTTTAGCACAAAATAGATCAGAGAAAGAAGAAACAACATGTTTGATCAGCTATTGGTCAATTGAAGGCATGTGTAGATGGTAAATGGACTCGAGCTCGTATAACGCTTTTCTAGTCTTCTTTTTCAACAACATTGTATGGTTTTCTTAGATACAAGTCGGGGTGGCTCCAAGAACAAAATGTTTGGAAGCACTAATATTTGTGGATAGATATGAGAAGATATTCAGAGGCCAGTAATTTGTACAGATTTCTACAGATGAATGCAACGTTCCTAAACTAGGGACACAATGAAGTATCTGAAGGGTTTTGGATTCTCTCTGTTGTCTGAGTAGCATAAACCAATCACATCTAAGCTGACCTTGGTTACATAAAGGGAAATGGTTTGCATTTGGAGCAAAATAGGAAGAATGCATTGGCTGAAAAATTCCATCTCAAACACAATTGTCTTGCATTGCCTGACAATTTAGCTGTTTATGAACCTCTGTGGCAGATATCTGTGAACGAAAGAAGATCAACTCCAGTCATTGATTTTCTGAATTTGCTCTCCGGGGAAGCTTTAAACGATTATCTTTCATTTCGTCTCTCAGCTTGAACTCGGTCCCTTCGTCTTAAGTTGCTTGTAAAAAGTGGCCAGCAAGATTGGTCTGAATTTTTGTTGTCAGATATCCAGACTTCTATATGCTATGTTGTTATAGCCAAGGAATATTATCAAAAGTTAATGGGTTTGAGATTGGTTGGCTCGCTGACTGGTGAAATGATAATGACACCAGAACACAATCATCATAAATCTGTATTTTAATAAGAACATGCTGAATCTGCTTTTTGTCCGTAAAACACTCCAAAGTATAAAAACAACAAGATTCCTTCACATTCTGGATAAATTCAATTTAAAGTTCATTTAATTTGTGGTTGCTGCATATTGACCAATATGTTTTGGCATGCAAAGATGTTGGAAGACAAAATGCAGAGTCTGCAGTTCTTAGGATACAGGCTTGATAACCCAACAATTACGCTCCTCCCCATTGGAAGCTACTGTGAGCTGTTAAAGAGCCCCGGTCACTGCGTTTTTAAGTCAAAACAAATGCACTTTTCCGCTCACTTTTCACTTGTATTGAAGAACTTACACACTTTTTGTTTCCTGATGAGTGTCCTGTACTTGATTTTGGAAAACTTTCTACTGCAGGGAGTAGTGATCTGCAAAAAGACACTGCTCTTCTATTATGACGCCAGACTCAAAGTTTAAAAGTTCAGCTGCTTTAATCGACACCCAAAACCTCCCCGAACCAACTCACAACAACATTATCAGATATTCTACTTTAACAGTTTGAAAATATTGATTTCAGCAGGAACTCAGGAACAATCTATCTAGTTATGTTCTATGCAACCGTCCTTCAGGGATGCTCGGCTACATCTGCTGTCGTCTTGATTCCTCCCAGACTTTGTGTTTAGCCTCGCAGACGACACACAGCCTGTGCAAAGCAAAGCCCTGCCGGCGTCTCATTAAAGCTTCACTTCAGCATCACTAAATATTAGCATAACAGAATCTTCTGCTCAATTTAAAGTCTGCAGCGTTTCCACCAAAGCGCCCCGTGGTTAGGTTCTGGTTTGGTGCTCCTCTTTTCTCATGAACATAAAGCGAACGATGAATTACGTGCATCGCAAGCTTGAACGCAACACAGTCACTGATGGTGGCGAGGCTTATGCTTCTCGTTGTGAAAATCTAAGACAGAAAATGTCTCTGGAACATATTGAAAGTGTTCATAAATCATCCCCACCCTCATCCTAACCCTCAGACCCAGAGTGTGTGTGATGTGTGTCTGTGTGTAGACTCAACTCAGACGCGGCTGTGATGACATCGTCGCCTTAAGTCGGCCTGTACGACAGAGCACACGGACCACCCACACGGGCTCACGTAGGAGCTCTGTGATACTTAAAACCGAGCTGCGGAGTCCCGTCTGCTGAATCAATGAGAACATTTTTATTGAGGCTGTTTGACTGCACGAACAAAGACGCAGCATCACCACAAAAATGTCAAACATGGGAAATGGGGGGGCTATTTTTTCCAAAGCATTCAAAGCGGTTCTTCAAAAAATGACAGATTGAAGTTTGAAGTTGATGTTTCTTTAAATCAAACAGCTTTGTAATTTTCCAACATTTCTGTTGACATTTGTCTTGTGGTAAACACAACAAAGCTGTATTTCTTCATGCTGCAGATGAGAGGCTGCTGAAAAGCCTCTTTTCCCTCTGCAAAGGCTTCATTTGTGCGTTCTGACATCCTCAATGAAAGATGAGCATGGCTTTCAAAACAAGGTGGAATTACAAAGTTTGCATGATGCATGAAATTTGATTTCTATACCTTTTTATCCAGGGTTTGTAGGCTGTGCTTATTGAGCTAATTACTAGCATGTGCAGAAACTCTACAGCCGCTCTCAGTTCAGCCCCTAATTAAGACCACGTAATGATGTAAGTCAGTTTTCAGATCAGAATAGGCTTCATGTAAGTACAGGTTGATCATGTTTGGTGCAACATATAGCAAGCCCCCTCTTGGTTTTGACTCCTGGTTTGAATATGTGAATACTGTATGCACAAGCATTTTTTCATCACTTAGTTGTAATGCTTCGTGTCTGTTTTTTAAATGAGCTTTGAGATTTGATGTATTTAAATAGTTACTAATTGTCCCTCATCTTACGTCTTACAAACTGCATGTCGCTGATCTTTCTCGGGGACGAAGTCTTACAAACTGAATGGGCATTAATATTAGCTCTTTCAATTGTATTTCTGGGACTAAAAAACGCCTTGTAATGCTTGAACTATATGTCCCATGTCACAGAAAAGTGGCTGTGTCAGAGCTTTTGTCCCTCAGCTCTGCTCATTTATCCGAACACCAACATGGGACTGGAGCGATTAAGTGCTCGAGGTGAGACAAGCTTCAGTAATTGACTGCGGCGTGATGGGTCACACCTCTGCAGTCAGCAGTGTGTTGTGACTTTGCCTCCGAGACTTTCAGTCATACAAGTAATTAAATCCCTTCAATGGGACGGGCCTGCGAGCAAGACAGAAACCACAGCCTCCATCCCCTCCCTCCGTCAGCCTCCTCCTCCTCGGCTCTAAACTCGACTCGCAGGCTCCGGCATTCCTTTGGCCTGACTGCATCGAACTGTGCTGAATTATAATTAATTAGTGGTTGGAAAAAAAATAGGGACGCGGCTGGCTTAGAGAAAATTATATAGTGCGCTTCCAGAGAGTAAAACTCTGAGAGAGTCAGAGAGAGCTCTGCTGCTGAAGAACAGAAAAACTCACAGAGTGGAGTCTTTTCACGGCCGCTGCAGGAACAACATCTGTACGTAGTCATGAAGGAGTGATGCTAAACAGGACGGAAAGAGGAAAGAACACATTAGAGGGGAACCCTGTAAATACCCTGAAAAAAACACGTATTGAAAGATTACTGCTGACCCAAATGATGTTCACTTTACTGCCTTTAGTATCACAATCAGGCATACAGTAGTCTCTTAATATTCACAGTATAGGAGACCTGAAGGATCTCTGTGAGCTCATTGGTTACATTGTTATTTCAGTTTGAAGCCAGTAATTGACTCAGTTTAATTATGTATAACTTAAGGGAGGAGAGGATTCATGGGACAAAACAGATCATTGAAAGCATTTACTTAAAATCTTTGCGTCGCTACTTTTGATAAATAACACCCTCAGCTCTCACAGGTGTATAAATGACCTTGCGGTTCTATAGTTTACCTTTGTCCCTTTAAATTAACGGACATAAAAGATCTCATTCTCTTTTTCCAAAACTAATAACAACCCCAGCAGGTAGAGCCCTTGAGAGATGAGCCGGAGATTAGCACCGTGTTGTGGGCAAATGTAGGTCCAACCGCGACTTCTATTTGAAATTGATCTATTTCCTTGAACTGGGATTCATCAATCTCCTCTGACACTACAGGGCTGATTAGATTTGCCCTAAAAAGTTCTTCCTCTCTGCACTCCATGCGGGCTAATTCATCAGAGCCGCTGAGCTAATAAAAAAACTTCAGTAGAAAAGTTAAACTTCTGTGAAACAATAGTTTTTTTTCTTGTATAAGTCTTAATCCCCCTGAACAAGTCTTATAGTTTATTGATAAATAGAGCCGGGTTCAAAACAATGTTCTGTTCAGACACACCTCCTTCATCCTTCAGCTCCCCCCTCCCCCTCCTGTCTCCATACTTCCCGCCTCCCCTCCCGCGTAGTTTCACAAGCAGGAATCTGTGAGACAGACAGCAGCAGACGAGGACTCATAAACATTATTTTTATGAACAGCTGAAGAGAGATGGAAGTGTTGGGAGGAGAGAGTGAGGGATGACATGCAGCAAAGGGCAGAGGTCGGATTCGAACCCACGGCTGATGCGATGAGGACTATATCGCCTCTGTACACGGGGCTGAATGAAACCTTTATTGTCCCTAGTGGGAATCTGCCTTGCACCAAGAGCATAAAACAATATACAAACAAACATTCACAGGACAGCACATAAACACACACTAAAGCATCACATGATTAAAAGAGGGATTTCAGTAGCAAGTTAAATAAAGTGCAGAGTTCATCCTGTACGATCAGAGCTTATTAAGCAGCTGAATACTGCGTGGTACAAAGGATGTGACGCCTCTTTTAGTCCTCATCCTGGTCTCTCTGTACCTGCACCCTGAAGTCAGGAGTTCATACTCCGACCAAAGGGGGTGCAGAGGGTCCGCTGTGATCTTGTGGCTAAATTCAATGTGCACCGGTCTGTCAGGTATGAAAAGCTGCACATTTGCTTCCCAGTTATCTTGCTGCCTCGTTTAACAACCTTGTCCAGTTTGTTCTTATTTTGAACGGACAATGCTCCTCCCCAACACTGAATACAAAAGGTCTTGTAGAATAATTCAAGCATAGTGCTGTCAACATTAACATTTCTAAGTTTCCTCTAAAATTAGAGGCGCTGTTGAGCCTTTGGCGTTCCATGTCAGTTTGTTGTCACGACATAACCGCGAGGCTGTCGGCGCTCCCTCTGCAATCAATTTCAAGTATTGATAAGCATCTCAGAGTTGTTTCAGCTGTTATGTCCGTCTTTTTGGCATTAGAAAGTCTTCGTTTTTGTAGAAAGTAACTGGAGGTGGCGTTGAAGTCAACACAGACGTAGAGGAGAAGTGCTATGTGCACCTATGGATAATGTAATGAAGTCAGACAGCTGGCCTAATCTCTGGATACTTTACTCAAAGCCTGAATAAATCTGAGTTGTGGTTGAATAATGTTGATGCCTTCAGATCAGCTGGATGCTTTTAGAGTGCAGATGTAAGTATCTTATGAAAGCTATTGACATTATTGTGAAGTGACTGCTATGCGTTCAAGGTGCAATCCATTCTCTTTGATCCTGAGTTTAAAATGAAAGAAAATCAATATCAATGCACACACTGGAAGAATGTGGACTATCCAGTGTTCATTTGGTACATCTTTGTGTCTTTAAATAACGGAGAAAGAACACAAAATCGAGTCATTTCCTGGACGTAAATATCCTCTTACTCGATGTCAAACACTTCTCCTTTTCTTACACTTTAAAACTCCTGAAGCCAATCAGGCAGTGAAGATGCCGAGCGTCTGCTAAACCTCAGCTACTTTGAGAAAGCTGCTGACAAAGACTGCGATTCAGGATGACCTAAATTACTTTGAGCTGAATCTGCTCATTCATGAAGAGAGTATCTCCCTTCGCCTCTCATTTAGCTCTGCTGAGTAAATTATTTCACGTCACTGTTGTTTAGAATCAGTGTCTGAAAGTTCATCTTTGATACTTGAAAGATGAAAGATTCATGTATTACTTCTTTTTATTCCGGGGAGAGGATGGAAGTTTATGGATTTTATGCTAAAGATGAAAGGGTTGCCTTCTGGCAGACGTCATGTCCATGAAACTTATTTTTCAGCATCCTTTAGACATTCATATTCATCATCAAGTTGTTCAGGTAGTTATTTATTTCATCATGATTTAAGATTCATTTTAGGTTAATCAAGAATATTCTTTCGCAGAAATGTGGATTAATTTGTTCTTTCCACTTCCTCTTTAACCAGAGAAGGTCACAACAGAGCAGCTGATGGTATACGGGAGCACAAAGAGCCCTGTTAGCATAGAAACTGAATACGGGACATTCAAGGTGAGCCACACAGGCGGCAAAAATAGATATTTATTCAGCAGTTTATTTGTACAGTTTAATGCGTTTCAAACGCGGGAAGGAAACCTTGTCCAACATCTTGTAAAAACGTGGAGTGATGATAACGTTGTGAGATGTTGGGGTGAGGGCTGCTGTGACTCCTTGGGGGGTCAAAGTGGTCTTTTTCTCCGTGGGGGAATAAGCTCCTATAGGCTCTATGCTCAGCGGCAGAGTATCCACCACAGGCCACACACACAAAGTTATATTTATCCCCTCATGTCGCCAGCGAGTTTTCCTTTCGGTGCAGACTCTCTGAGGCTCTTTTCAAAGTGCCTGTAAATGCACCCAGTGTAGCCCTGTTTCCCAATAACACAGGATCTCTTTTTATTCTGAAAGTCGCCTCTGTCTTCCTGAATCCCCCCCCCCCCCCCCCTCCTCCTACAAACAGTAATAGTTTTTTATGTGCTCTAATATATCAAACCTTTCAACCTTTTTTTGCCTCAAGTTTCATTTTTCCACAATTTCTTCACTTGACCGTTCACTATCGGTCTGCTGCTTCAGGTAAATGGATTAGTGGGATTATTAGAAGTATCACTTGTGTGATTCACAGACAGCATGAGTTTGTATCTTTGTGGCTGTATGCTTGCAAATGTGCATGGTTTGTGATGTTGTGTGTAAATAAAACTGAATAGAATGGAATTGAATAGGATCAATATTTTTACTTTTTGCAACCTCAAAGTCAGAAATTTGTCTTTTAGGGATCAAATCCGACCTCGGCCCTTTGCTGCATGTCGTCGTCCCCACTCTCTACTCCCAACACTTCCTGTCTCTCTTCTGCTGTCCTACCCAATAAAACGCAAGAATGGCCCCAAACGTTTATCTTTAAAAAATGTGTGAATGATATCTGGTGCACAAAACGACCAAACCTTTGGTTGCATGAAAATAAATATTGAAGAAATGTGTTCTAACTTAACAGTTTTTCCTCAATTAGCAGCTCTGGTTGCTTTTTTTAAGCATGAAAATAAGCACAAAAGAAATAAAGAACAAAGAGGTCTTGTATTTGATCTTCCATGATCTAAAAATGCAGCATTAGAAACTTTGCAAATGTCATAAATACCATCAAGGTTGTCAAAATGTTTGAACATCATAATTAAAAAACATCTAGTATATCAAAGTATCTTAAAGTACCAGAGCTTTAAAACAACGGCAGATGTTGAGTCATATTTTTAATAAAGGACGCTGTGAGTAAAAGAGAGAGAGCGTGTCTTAATTGCACAAATACATTACGTTATGCGTTTGTGTTTACGACAGTGTGCCTGCAACACTTGGTTATTAAAAAACAGAAAGAAAAGAAATAGCCCCAATATTGGTTGCCTAGGACTTGCATTGAGGCTGCTGACGGACTCAGTAAAGGCGAGTGTTGGTACATTGGGCCTCCTATGCTCTGTTCCTGGAGGATGGTGTTTATGTTAAGCTGAGAGCCTTTTTCTCCAGCAGTGATTAATGTGGTGCCCTGAATGCCACGACTTCCACATCACAGAGATAACGCCTTCTCTGCTTCCTGTCAAAGACCCGGCCCCGGGAAGGAACTGGAAAAAAAAGAAAGAGAATCTGGGTCTTCACACAAACACTTTCAGGTCTGTGCTGCTGGCTTCTGTCCACTGAATCCCACATACATTTTTAAAACAGTCACACAAACACACAAAAAGACATATGTGCACATAAAGAGACCTGTAAATACAGACACATACTCATGCAGTGCCCACAATCTCTCTCTCTCTCTGTCACACATCGACACACACACTTAGACACACGCACAGTGAGAGTCATGGCTTTCATTTTCCATTGTGCGACGGGTGACCCTAAATATTTACACCGCTTGGCAGAGTCAGTGCCCGGGGATTTGGGTCCTGTTGAGCAGTGAGCTCCCATTACGCAGAGACCGGGGTCCAATAGTAGCTGTGAACAAGTCTTGTGTTTATACCAGCCGAGTGGAGTTAACCACAGTTCATACAGTGTGCTACATTATCAATTAGCTACAACAGCACTCTGACTTTCAATTTCTTATCTGTGATTGTGTAAACACGCTTACACAGTGATGTCTGTCATATCGCTGACTAATGTTAAGCCCAGTCTTTCCAGTCCGGACTAGGTTACACACAGACTGGGAGACTGAGCCAAACCTTGTGTCAGAGTCTCAACATGAACCTCTACTTGTTAAGTAGGGTGACTAACATACTGGCTCATGTGAGGACTTTTCAAAGAAGCACTGTGTAAGCATTTTTAATCTTCTCTTGAGAATGTTATTAACATTAAGCTGTGTTGTTCGCAGTGTATGTGCCTTAAGTTGCAGACTCTGGACTTTGATTTTGCATACTGCAACGATTGAGCTTGGCAAAAAACTTTACTGAACATGATGCGTCTGTCTACTACTAAATGTAGATATGGTGGGCAGTGAGAACTAGCATGGTGGGGTTAGCTCTGGGACGCCGGAGCTAATTGTCGAGCCTTCCCGTGTTGTGGGACTAAATTGACACCAGCACTGGTGAACGGAGGTTCCCACTTGACAATCTCTGTGATGTTTTTGCTTTTGCTGCCCAATGTTCTACATAGTTGAGTAAATTGACACCTACTTATACCCTGTCCTAACAGGTAGTGATTAGCCTCTATTAGCCCCCACAGGCTAACAGAGGCAATTTAGTAGGGTAGGTAGGTATCAGTGCTGTCACTACCTGGTTAGCTCACATAAACAGAGCCTAGGTCTGTTGAAGTTGGCAATGGTGTTTTGGTTTTGATGGTAACTAAGGGCCATGGTAGGTAATGTAACATATCAGTAGAGCTAGGGATTTGCGTGTTTAGTGAATTAAATGGGTAAACATAATCCACTAGTCGGCATAAAGTTCCTAGTTTGCTGGAGTGGAGTTGGCATTTTCCCCCGGTGCTTGTGTGGGTTTCCTACAGCTTCCTTCTACAGTCCAAAGACGTGTTTGTAAGGTTAATTGGTGACTCTTAATTGCATGCGAGTGTGAATGTTTGTGTCCGTATGTTAGCCTTGTGAGTGACGGTTGACCAAAGCAGCACAAGCTTCACTATTTTCAAACAAACCATCTCAAATACCCTGACTTTTTGGCCTAAAATTTGTATCTGACACACTTTGTCCTTTATTGGCCCCACTTAACCAAGGTAACTGTATCTACAAATATACATACAGAAGTACTGTAGTATTAGTATTTAAGACATTTTAAGACTTCAACCATTTATCTTTGGCCACATAAATCTTTTTAAAAGCAGGCTTCAACATGTCTCCATTACACAAACTGTGATGTTGTTTTCACCTCCACTTTCTGCTGACTGTTAATAAAGTGTATTTTAGAGGAAAGTAACCGTCCAGATGTCTGTTAATGGCAGTCGGCCACAGCACATGGTGTATGACAGAGGCTAAGAGGACAGGAGCTCTGCCAGGACACTTTTCACCCTCTCCGGATGTTGAAGCCAGGCCTCGATAATGTCTCGGTTATGCCAAGAGTCAGTGTGAATGTTCAAGTCTGCATCATATTCACAGCGTTCCAAAGTTATGCCTGCATGACGCAAGAGTCCTTCTCCTGAGCCGAGGAATGCTGAACCCAGTAACAAAATGACTCCTTGGTGCCTCTTTTTCTCTGATATAATTTGCTTGAGTTTTATTGGTGCTGGCCTGTCTGGGCTTCTGTGCTTGTGGAGAGCTATTAACTTTAACAGGGCTCTGTCAGGCTACTCCGTCTAGCAGAGAGTCAGACAGACAGACTGGTGAGCAGATAGGCACAACTGTCATTAGACAGCAAGACAGAGAGACAGGCAGTTAAAACACGCCTTTCTGTAAAGCACAATATATTTAACAGTCCCTTTAAATATTTACAAGGTGGCTTTTTCCACTGGTATCCATGACATGTAAACGTTGGCATATTTACAGTTGTGGCTGAGGGTTGCAAATGCAGCGCAAAACTGAAAATAAAACACTTGTTTGTCACACCGACATTTGGCAAAGTTTGCCAGCAAGAAATGATCTAAACACACCAGGGCTTCCACTCTTGATCACTCATTGGCTTCAAACAGCAACAAATGGGGCTAAAATAAATTAAGCCAATGCAAAAATGCCCCAAAATGCAGTTCCTTGAGCGACCACTGGAGGCTTTCTCTAAAAGTGAGTCAATCTCCATTGTACCCAGTGTTAGGATGTTCAGGACTTGGTGGATTTGAGTGATGGTGTTTTTGTTGATGATGCCTTATAGAGACTTTTTCTTGCAAGAATGTGAAAAGTAATACGGCTAGCTTTATGTTTTTCTGCTAATATGCCATCAAAGACACTTCACCTGCACTTTACACCCGGCTTGTTAGCTTGCCAGCCTTTTCCATACATTGATGTATTTGTGACAACCCATGCATTGTAGTCCTTATGTTTTTGGCTTTTCCTGCAGAGAAAATGGCCGGCCGAAGTGATTACCAGACTTGTTTGAGTTTTCACCAATTAGTCTATCATATCTGTGTATTACTAACAACAGGTTGCTTGTTCTGCATTTCATTTAGACACATAGTGAAGACACTAAAGTGCAGTTGGAATTTGCAGTTTTCATACATTCAAGCAAGAGAATGTGTGTCTGCTTTTACAAGTTCAAGCCGCTCTTCCGGCCGCTCTTAGTGTGTGCACAGTCCTTATCTTAGTGTGTTACATCAGAAGTGAAGTGATCCTGCAAGAAAAAGAATTCCCTTCAAAAAGTGAGAGACTGAGTGATCAAAGTGCTTAAGGTGTCAAACAGGTGTTCCAACAAAACCGTGAGCCAACAAAGAGGTTTGGGATTACACTCATCATTGATTGGCTCTCTGATGATTTT
The DNA here is from genome assembly GCA_020745685.1 of Tautogolabrus adspersus. Lineage (NCBI taxonomy): Eukaryota > Metazoa > Chordata > Actinopteri > Labriformes > Labridae > Tautogolabrus > Tautogolabrus adspersus. Next base: position 24,311,357 of record CM036552.1, read on the forward strand.
GATCATTTGCCGACAAGTTGTCCCTCTCCGCCTGTATGTGGCGAGGTTCCCCTCTTGTTGCCTATGTGGAGTGCTGTCTATGCCGACCTGTTGGTTCTCAGCCAGCTGCTGAGTGAATGAGAACTGACTCACCCTGCATTTGGCCCATTGTTCCCTCCCAGGGCCCTTGGATTGGAGAGCTTTTTGTTGGCAGCTCTTGGCGCTGCCGCCCGGTCAAAGACGTCTCTCCCGGGCTGTTGACGACCATCTGTTTGCCCCCGGTGCTGAGGCAGGCCATCACCTCGGCACTACAGCTATGTGGCATTAGCTGCAAGCTGTGGGAAAGGATGATGTTCAGAGCTACTTCATGGGAACTGAAAATTAATTAAAAGTTGAATGAATGAGTAATATCTTCTTTTACAGCAAAGAGCAGACAAATGTTTTTAGCTGACAACCAAAGCCTCAAATTCAGCAAATATTTGAGGCTGCATACCCAAATTGCTTGTTCTTTGCAAATAATGTCCATTTTCAGAGTTGAGACTTTATAGTCCACAGTTATAATATGCTGCTTTTGAATAACAGTCTCCTGTGCAAAAAAGCTTCTCTAAACTCATATTTCAATGCACATTTTGAAGTGGTCTTATGTGTCTATATTCAGTAATACTGTTCAAACACAAATAAGAAATTAGAAATATAGAAATGAGTGCTTCTTAAAATATGTTGAAATGGCTGAGGAAGTGGCCAAGATAGACTTTAATTTGTGTCTAATGGGAATAATGCTTCAAAACAACAACTACAACTTGATTCATTGGTACATTAGACCCTCAAGGTAGAGGAGAGATATCTGGCACAAATTCAGCTACTATCAGGGGAAAATGTCTCAGGATGTCCAAACTCAAATAACACTTGAATGATGAACAATTTTGTTGTCGGACCAAAACACTTTCTATCTAAGGATTAAACCATTTTAAGGACTTTTTTTTTTGCTGAAAGAAGAGAAGATTGTTACCACTCATGTGTTTGAGTGGAGAACTGGAGCCAGAAAGCAGTCTGCCTCGCTTAGCAGGAAACTGGAAGCAGGGTAATGATGCTTGCCTGTTAATTTCCAAGGTTAAAAACATGCTTATGCCAACCTCTTACAATCCCTTCGGAAGAACTTTGACTTCAGAAGAACTTTGACTTCAGAAGAACTTTGACTTGTTTGGTTAATATTAGAGAAGCAACATCACACTTGCTACAACAGAGTTACTAGTTTGTTAAACATATTATAATACTTCAGCCCACAGTTCAGGTCAAACATTGTGCTCAAACTGCAACAGCCTACCTACCACTAGCTGGGGCTGTAGCCACAGACTGGCTGTATTATCGTTTAATGTACCTGCTCTCCCTGCTCTGCAACCTGGATGTAGACAAGCACAGTGAACAGATTGCATCTTTTAAGAGCAGCGTGGTGTTGGCAGTATTTAAGAATTTCTTAGTGTTAAACGCTCACCATCCCAGAATTCGATTAAAACATAACCTCCAACCCTGCCTTCAATTAGTTAAAGGCAGGGTTGGTTATTTTTTTCGAAACCTAGCATGATTTTGAAAGTAGCATTCCCTCCGTGCTCCATCTTCACCCACCCCCTCCCCTCTGTGCTCCCTCAAAATCCACACCCCTCACTTACATGCACGCACCCCATTGGTCCAGAAGCGGACCTCAGCTCATGCTTTGAGTGTGGGCTCGTGCATGCATGGGGTAGAGAACGAGCAGGGAGACGGGGAGACGTGATTGGTTCATAAAAATCGAACCGAGTGCAGACATTGGTGAAAGATTTTCACAGGCTTACAGCTGCTACAGATGACGGATTTTCTTCGTTCCTTTTTCAGAGCATGAGTTATTTATTTCTGTCAGGACCTAAAGACAATTTCAACCAAAATCTTAGAAAGTGTATCTGGAGAAAATGACCAACCCTGCCTTTAATACAGTACTCGAAACAAAATGAAACCCTTTGTCGTTGTTTTAGTGGTAATAAAGGGGTGCGAAGGTCTTTCAGGTCATGATAATTTAAAGCTTGATCCCAAAGGCAGCTGGACTTAAAGTTGTTGAAGACATTTCATCTCTCATCTGAAAGGCTTCTTCAGTTCTAGCACTGATCTTAAAACCTTTTGCATCAAGCTTTGAAGTGTTAATAGAAGTTTCCTGCTGCTGAACAACCTTAAGGAATAACAGTGTGTCCATCTGTCCAGCACTAATCTGCAGCCTTTCTAGGAATCCTCTACATCTTTGTCCCCGTCTGTTGTTTACCAAGAATAGATAGAGCACTTAACGCCACTGGAAAGTTGGAGTCTCAAAGACTAAGCTTGGATAACCCTGATGACATAACAAAGGCAACCTCCTCGAATTCAAGAAAGCTTCTACAGAACTTATATGTTCTTACAGCACATGAGGCCACTGAATTAATGAGTAAAATCCAGTGGAGCTCCCATTGAATGTCGTTCTAAAATGGCGCAAATGGGTTTCACTGTAAACTTCCCGAACCTGATATCTGACTCCTATGATGGCTACAGTATGTCCTTACAGAAGAACAGTTCTTTGTCAATAAATCACTTTGATGTAAGTTGTCTTGTTCTTAATTTTAAGGGGAAAACGAGGCTTTGACCCCCCTTTGGTGCTGCCTGCCTGGTATGGAGTTGGTAAAAGTGGGTGGGGTGGCCATCGAGCTGGAGGTGGGGATGATCGTGCTAGCCCGACACAAAAGCTAATCCACGGGCTAAACACTCAAAGCCCAGATCTGTGGGCTCTGATCCTGGCTGTGTGAACAGTAGTCACGACTTGGGGGATGCTGGATAAACAAGCCAGTAAACCCCCTGCTACCACTCACAGCCACACCGCTCCCCATTTAAACCTCTTCATTTGTTCATTGATAGGCAAAATAAGGAATGGTACTATTTACACATTCTGTTCTGCATCTGTACATTTATTAACTTTATCTACCTGGCCAGGATGCAGACAGCCCTGATTGTTCACTGAGATAGTGTGAAAAATGCGTTTTGCTCTAAAATCTTTAGAGTAGCTGGTGAATTATGGGTTGGGGCCTAAAATGAGGTATTGACCTACTTCCAGTTGGTCCCCAAATGGCATGAAAAATTTGTTATGATGCCCGCCCCAGGCAGGAGCCTTATTTCAAGATCCCCTTTAGTAAAGAAGTCATTACCTGAAGTTTTGGTGGTTGCACAAATAATGATCCCGTTAGTTTTATAGCTCCAAGAGGAAAAAGTTTTCAGCTTCAATCCTAAGAAAGGCAGCAGTCACAGAACGCTGCATCAACTCTCCCCAAAGTATGTAGATTTAGTCTTTAACCCTATGACGTACTGATTTAAGGTTTTTATACTATAACACTTTTCAATGCCACGTGTTTCAAGATGATACATTCTCCTGTATTTATCTGTATCTCCTGAGTCAAAAGCAGTATTTTGATCTAAAAAAACTGGGATTAAAATGTGTGTGGACTGGCATACCGACCCAAGCAGCGCATAACAACAGAGCGCATGGGCATGTGGATGTTAACCTGCATTGAGGACCCAAGGCCGGCGCTGCTAGCGCTGCTAATGTTAGCCGCACTCGGCAAACAAAATGAATCATCTCAAATTGTTTACCCATGTGCTCAAGTTTTCTGAGTGTTTTCGTATCCTTAGACTAGTTGGTTAAACAGAATTTAAATTTCCCTTAAACCGATTTGGAAATTCATCAGCTGGGAATGTCCCTCGTCTAAATTGCACACATGCAGCCCCGTTGGTTATGTATTTACAGAACTTAAACAGCATGTGTTAGCAAACAATTTTTGATGGTTGAAAATAAGGAGTTACCTGATATTGGTTGCCAAAGACTCATTTTTGTTTCTGTGGCATTGAAAACAGGTATCCATAGATTAATCTTAACTAGTATAGATTCAAAATGTAATATTCTGTTATCATGTTGTGTGGACGCTTCTCCTGGTCTAGAAGGCCAAAGAGCAACACGTTGGTGGATACAGTTCCTGTTATTCTTTCAACTAAAGTGGGTTACTTGGATTGTTTATGTTGAACTAGTTTTAGGTTAAGAAAATACATGAAGCTTTGAGGCTATTAAATATTGTGTTTTAGGGTTTCAAAGGATTCATATTAAGTTAAATGAATTTGAGACTGGATTCAGAGTAGGTAAAATACAAAGAAAACAAAAGGGAGAAATGTCAGACTTTGTCAGGGTTAAAAATGTAGTTTGCTGCATGAATTTCTAAGTATTAAAATTCGTCTTGGTGCCAACTAAAGTGACAGAAAGGAACCCTAATTAGTTTTGGGTTGTGTGCTTAAATCACTTTAAGGATTCTGTATTCTCCAAATGCTGTTATGGATCATATCTCACCATCTCTAACCTCCATGGCAGCCTGAAAACAGTAAAGAGCCTCTATTGTATGATAGGTAAGACCCTGGCTGGCTCCATGAAGCCCCTCAGTCACGCAGAAGCCCCCCCACTCTCATGAAAACCTCTCAGGTTGTTTGCTCAGGCTGTCGCCCTGAAGACAGCCCTCACAGTTTGGATGTTCTTTTCCCAGGCGGGAGCTGCCGGCTACATGTTTGCTTTCCCTCCGCTCTCAAAGGCCACATTCACCTCAGGCCCCGAGGAGAAAGGGAGCACGCTATATGAAAGTATGCAGCCCATGGTGGGCAGCGCTACTTTGAAACTAAGTGCCCGTTTGGTATGTGCAAGCAGGCGAGGGTCGTCTTGGTGCTTTTATTTATTTACTCTTTTTTGGAGGGCTCTTGCATCCCTCACAATGTGGTTCAGAGGTTTGATAGGTGCGTTTCATGGATGGTGTATCTTTCTACGTGGATGATACTGCAAAATACGTTTATTTTGGTACACGTGTCAATTCTTGTTGGAAAACCCGGTATGGCAAAGATGAAAAAATGGACAAAAAATACAGAGAAGCAATAAAAAATGAATGACTAATGTTCCCTTGTTTTAATATTCACATGAAAAGCTCGACTCTCTGACGTTCGGCTGTTCCGCTCATCAAACGACGACATCAAAGAAAGGAGCTCAAGTCCTGTATTTCCTGTTCCTCTGAGTCATTGTAGACCCTTAGGAGATAAAAAAGACATATTAAAGGTTAGAAAATATGCAGTGTTGGAGGTTGTCTCTCCTCTTCTCTCCGTCTCTCTTTCTCCTACATGGCTCTCTCTCTCTCTTTCCAGAGTGTGTGCAGCAGAGCAGGCAGTACCAGAGTCGTCTGCAGTCATTAATTAGCCAAATGAATTAACACCTTTAACACACAAACCCGCCGACTGTAATTAGTGTAGAGAATTAGCAAAAGTCTGTCTGATTATCCTGTCATAGCTTGTTAAGAAAGTCGATCTTGAGTAAGTTCACACTCCCCTTTGACTAAATCACCACCCACATCAGTACAGTTAGCTGTAAATGCATTGTGACTCTACACCCATAGACTTTATTAAAGAGGTGGATGCAGCCACAATGACATCAACAAAGCTTAAAGGGGCTATATGTAACTTTCAAAAAAAACGCGTTTCTAGTGACACCGCAGGCTGCTAGGCTAACTGCACCAGCAACCTGTTGCTCGCTCTCGCTGGCATGCTCGTACGTACACGAGCGAGCATCTTCATCGGCCGCGAAATTCACATGGTCTAGAGGAATTATCTTACCTTCTCAATAGAAGTGAAGCCATCTCTGGGTCGGTTTTTATCCCCAAAACAGATCAAAGCTCCCTCCATGAATGAAAAGCTCTCCCAATGTTCACTCTAGTTTTCGCCCGACACCGGTCAGATTCTAGTTTGGCTCGACGGGCTTCTACAGGTAAAACCTTTTTTGGTTTCTTGTGCTAGTCTGCGAAGGAGTCTGTGTTGTGCTAGAGGCCGGTCGTTTATTTGTAATAACAGATTCCATCTTAGTTTCATTCTCCATCTTGTCAGGCACAACTGTTGCTCTCTGTAAGTAGAGCTGTGTGAGGAGGACGTCGAGAACGCGCATAGAACGTCACTTCCTGCAGCTTCGCGGAAAATCGAACCGGGGTTCGTCAAAAAATAAAAAGTTATACAAGCAACACAGATAGACAGTGAATGTCTCATTTTTAACATCAGTTAACCGTTCTCTTACTAATGGGCGATAAAACACGATTTAAGTATGTGAGAAAGTTACATATAGTCCCTTTAAAGTTTACCATCTTGGTTTTTTTAAACCATGAGTGACCAAATGTTGAAGGTAGAAGAGGGCAGATGCATTGTCACCAAGCGGCAACCTCCAGTCTTGAAAAATGAAGCCGATGCGGGAGTGCAAAAACCTGCAATTCCTCGATTGTTCGCTTGAGGCTGGCTGCAGGATCACACAGGCTTTGTCCATTAATATTTAGTCTCTGACTGTCACACCTGGTCGACATGTTGCTGTAGTATTCCCTGCTTTATGGCATTATGGTATACTCTTAATGGGTACAAAAGTGACCAAATGAACATCGTGCTGCATTGAAGAAGACTTAAAACTAGCAATCTAGACCATAAGATTCTCAGAAAAATATTTACTGAAGCCATAAGTCAACTGAGAAGTACAACACTTTCTGCAAGGGCGGGCTGCCCCTGAAATCTTCCTGACTCCCAACGAGAGACCGTCACTGTCAGAGGCAGGACAATTATTGCAACTGACCCGCAAACAAATGCTCACAAATATGAATATCATCCTGTAAAAGCTGTCTCTGTCTTCTTAAGAAAGCCAAAGTCTCGCTGGATGTTCAATAAATAAAAGGCAACTGTAGAAGAAGAAGTTCAGTTTCTAACTTTTGGGTGATAAGAAGGGCTGCTGTGAACCAGCCATGGACACAGCAGGGTGACTTTTATGAATATTAAACATTGTTTCTCAGTTTAAAGTCAGTCCCTCCAGCATGTCATGTCATCTTCCTCCATTATTCTGGCCCAAAAGATCAAACACTCCTCTGTCACTTGTTCTTTTCCTTTGAATTTAGTCTCTCTTACCATGCTCTGTCTCTATCGCCAGTCTTTTTCGTCAAGATTAAGTCTTGATTTTAGTTTGTCTGCCGTGTAAAAGTGTAACTAAAAAACATTATTTAAAGCAACCTACAAGTTTAACCAATATTAGAACATTTGAGCTCTACGTTAATTGAAAGTCTTTGCAGATAGGTTGGTTTTGCATCGCCTAAAAGAAGTGACTGTAAAGCTTTATTTAGTCGATAATTGAAGTTTTGAACGGAGCATTTCCCCTCACAGGTGTTCGTAGATAATCTGGCTGATTAGACCTCTGCTCAGGTTAATGTTTGGCACATCTGAGCTCAACAAACTCTATGTACAGTTGACCTTTCTCAGAGCAAACACTGACCTTCTGATGTCAAGATATGCATGGATGCATGGATGGGTAGCTAATAGACATACTCGGCGAACTGATAAATGTTTACCCACAGACGGTAATAAACTATTCTTAATTTTGACTGTTTTCTGATTAGTCTTTTACCATAAGACTAGTCAGCTAGTCTGAATTTCAACTTGTGTTTTGTCAACTTTGAAAATTAATTGCCTAGGAACATCCCCAGTGTCGTTATAACCCTAGTTTGATGCAGTGTTTGTGTTTTGATTGAAGCTTGTAGACTCACTGTGAAGGGAACCTGAGTTAGAGGGAACAAAGTCCAGAACAAGCTTGTGTAATTTCCCCACGTTGCCTCGCAGGTATCGCTGTCTCTCCCCAGCAATGGCTGATTTCAAGGCAGGTTTTTGAAAACAAAACACTTCCTGCGGGCCACCACTGGCTCTGTGTGAGGACACATTGTGGCTGTGCAGCTATTTCTGCCCGCCTCAGAATGATGTGCACAAACAGAAAGGCTGCGGACAATGGGCAGCATGCAGTGAAGTGCAGGCTATAATGAGGCAGATGTCTGGCTATTTGGAGCCCACAGCAGGCGGGGGGGCGTTAAGGGGGGACACATCCCTGCTTTTGTTGATGGGGTTCACCCTCTCCCTCTCTCTCTCTTCTCAGTACATCTCCTCTCATGGCCTCTCGCTCTCTCTTTCTCTCATACAAACATGTGAACATGCACACGTAAAAACACACACATACAGCCCCCTCCCCTTCCTCCATTGGTTTTAATTATCCCACTCCAAATCCGTCGCTCCATTAGTAGCTGTATAATAGTGTGTCCCCCCTCTACCTCCCCTATTCCTCCGCAGTTCCTCTCCATTCAAGTCGGGCAGGAGAAGCTGCCCTTTGAGCCCCTGTCAGCCTCGCTGGCCGGGGTCTCCAGGTTCTCACATTCCCTCTCGGCCAATCAGAGCGCTGCGCAGAGGCAGGGCCCAATTAGATGACAGCGTCCTGCCAGAGGAGAGGAGGTGAGAAAAAAAAGAGAAAGCCAATCGCTGTGATTAATTTATTCAGATTCCCTCCGGGGACTGACTCTCCTGGAACGCACCCCATTTTTATGTACCCTCATACCCGACACCTCCCTCACCTCCCCTCTTACCCCCTCCTCTTCATTCTTTTATTGCGTTTGTGAAGAGTGATAGAAGAATGCAGAGTATTTCTTTTTCAGGCACTTTTAATATGTGTTCCCCCCTCTCTTCACTTCCCCATTTTATCCTCCCCCTCCTCCTCCTCCTCTCAAGGTAATTACAGAGAAGTCTCAATAGATGGGAAATTCATGTCTTTGAGCCCCGGCCATATGATGTATGAGAGTGAGGCTGGTGCAGAATTAAAGGAAGGAGACGGAGAATAGGGGGACGGCAGGAACTTGAACCCGCAAGTGTTATTGTGCTGGAGCCGAAGGGGCCAAAACATAGTATCCATGGTAAATAAAACAGAGAGCTTCTTCAGGCCCCCTCCACAGCCCTCCCCTCCTCCTGCTCCCTCCTCCCACCACCCCTCATGACCTGTTGCTTTCTTCCAGCCACTATTGTCCGCAAGTGTGAAGTGGGTGACATCACTATTTCCTCTTGTAAACAGGTGTGATGGGGTAGGAAAAAAAAGCCCAGTGTGCGCTTCGGGGCTCTCGTTTCTTTTCACTGCGTGGGTTCCATTTCACCTCCTGTACCTCGACGCTGCTGGGGAGGCTGGGGCCCACCCTCACCCTGACCCCACCCTCCACCCCTCCTTTACATCAACTGTAAGAGCAAACACAAGGAAGGAAACAGGGGGGGGAATCTAATTGGTTGATTTGAAGCTGACAGATCCATCTTATCTGACAGAATGATTGCTGGCATAAAGACAAGATAACACAGGGCTCATGGTAAGGCATTCGTGGAAAATTGTGGTGCACTGCATTTTCAGTAAAAACCACCTGTGTCTCAACATCAGGTGAAATCGTTTAGTTTAATGGATTGTGTTGTACAATTCTTTCAGTGACATCAGTGCATTGGGGTTGAAGGGAGAGCAGGACACCTGTAAGATGGTCACCACTTCCCTTTATTCCACTTAATGGGGCAGGGTCGACCAAGACATCCTTCCCCCCTAGCAATGTTTTCCAGTTCTCCTAGGGGACTCTGAGATGTTCCCAGGCCAGATGGGACACATAATCCCTCTAGCGAGCTCTGGGTCTACTTCAGGGTCTCCTCCCAGTTGGACATGCCCGGAAAACCTGAAAAAGGAAGGCGCCCAGGAGGCATCCTAACCAGATGCCCTCTACTGGCTCCGTTGGAGGCGAAGGAGTAGTGGCTCTATACTCTGAGCTCCCCCCTGGGATGTCTGAGCTCCTTGCCCTATCTCTGAGCCTGAGCCCAGCCACCCTTCAGATTTCTGCTCGTTCTCGTTCTGTCACTATCCAAACTCTTGAGCATAGGGTTTGAACGTTGATCAAGTTGTCCTTGACTATTATAGGTCTTAGATGTAGTCTGTACAAAAAACGCAAGGTAGACACGGGCCGGGGCCTTAGCTGCTTGCTCCCAGTATGTTTTTTTAAGTCCTGGCCTTGGTGCCCTGACTTTTAACTGGCATACTGGTCTGGTTAACTCTGGTCTTTGAGTCGCGATGAGCATCACCTACATTCAAATAAAAATTGACACATTAAAAAGAGTCAAGCTACATCTGAGCCTGCGGTCTCTGTTTTCTTACAAGCCAATCTCAGCCCGATGATTTGCTTCTTGTATAGTGTGACCACATTTGTAATGAACAAATTCACTCAGCAGGTTGTCTACCCGTGTCTCCTCCTGCGCAGGTTTGTAAATCTGGCAAGGTCAAAGTTTTAGCCATGGCGGCTGGAAGAGAAGTCATTCTATGTGATGACCTCTCTCTCTCTCTGCTGCGTAAATTCATCTTTTAATAATTAATTTGAATGTTCAGGATTACTCTGAGTATTGACAGCTGCAGATTTTAGACAACAAACTGCACTCTGAAAGTGCACACAGATGTGTCCTATGACCAGTTTGTAGTTCATAATCAACAGAGCAGTGAGGATTTATTTGTTGACCTTCATATGAGAAAGCAACCTTACACTTATTTACAATAAATACATGACAGATGTCAGGTGGAGGTGGTTCATTCCCGCCCTCAGAAGTAAAACACAGGTTCTATCTCAAAGTATAAAACATAGTGTAGGAGTAAATGTTCAAATCATACCATTATGATCTGTTTGTGTTAAAACTGGGTGTTAAGTTGTGAAGTTGATGTGTGGCCTTCATCTTAAATTGCTCTGTGTCTGTCCTCTGTGTTTCCTGTCACTCTCGCCAGTGAAGCAGAAATACCATTAAAAGCTGAAATCTTGAGGCTTATGTCCAGTTCTTGTTTTCCGCACATACACAGAGTCGATGGAGTGAGGCACTCTCTCTCTCTCTCTCTCTCTCTCTCTCTCCATCCACCACGTAGGAGCAGTGCCACCCATCTCCTGGAAGTTTCAGCACCCACCCGTATTAACCTCGATTAATCTGACTGCCTGTGTCCTGATGATTTATGCATCTGGACGGGCACTGCGCTCTCACGGCAAACCCTGCTCTGACAACAATCCACCAGGGAAGACAATTAGCGAGGCACTTTCACAGATGATCTAGTCGCCTCATTAGGCCTGTAAAATAACATCGCATGTGCTTTTATCCACTCGCTGCGCTGACACGGTGACGTAATTTGGTTTTGATCTTAGGCGGTCGCATCGCTAACGCTGCAAACTTCTCCATTCTTAAAGACGAGGGTTAATAGCTGGTGATGGTTGCTTTTGATGTTGCTCAGGGTTTCTGTCTGACTTAACTGTTGCAATCGCTGCAAGTCACTGCTGTATCTGTTTGAGATGCATGAGCGCGCAAGTGCCCATCTTGATATTTTACTGTAATACTACCATCATGTTTCCTCAGTATCGCTTCACAGCTGCAGCGACGTGACGAATGCATGATTCATTGAGTTCAAAGCGAGCTGAACTCCCATCTAACGAGAGCGTTGGTGGAGTTTCCATTTCCCACCTCTGCTTCTGCTGCAGAGATGGACTATCACGCTGCAGCTCCACAGAGGAAATTATATATTCATTAAAGGCCGTATTAAAAAGCACAAGTCTTTAACCCTTCTTCTGCTGTCTGCAACCAAGTTTTTGTTAAAAAGAACACTCTCTTTCTGTCATGCAAAAGATAAAGAATGCATTGAAGGGCTTCGTTATGAAGACACTGACGGTGGTGCAACATATTCAGTGGCAATATAGATCAATAACATCTTTTACTGAACATAAGCTCTCTACACTTTTTCAGGAGCAGCCTGCTCCACACACTGACTCAGAATGGAGTTGATGCTTCATAACGCTTTAAATACTTTAAGATGCCACATGCTGTCATGATTTGGTTTTTGTTTAGTTGTAATTTGTATCTGAGTTTAGATTTCTTGTTTTAGTTCTCTGTTTCCCTAGTGTTCCTCGTTTCCCTGTGTGTTTGTTTCCTAGTGTGATTGTTTAGTCTTTAGCGTTTTCTGTTTTATTTTGTATATTCTTATTCTTGTTTCTCTGTGTTCTGTGTCTTAAGTGGTTCTTGATTTACTTTGTATTTTGTCCTCAGTGTTTCTTGTTCTAATTCCTGTCTGTGTTTCCCCTGTGCTGATTTGCCCTGATTGTCCTCACCTGTTCCTTGTTAGTTTCACCTGTGTTTTTGTCTCACCTGTGTTTGATTACCCCTGTCTATTTAGTCTTTGTGTTTCTTCCCCTCTGTGTCAGTTCATTGTTATGTCAAGCGTCGGTGTTGTATGTGTCTCCCAGTGATTCCTTGTGGCTACCTTTTTGGATTTTCTTAGTTTTTTGGAAGTAAGTTTTGTTTGCCTTTTTGGTTAATTAAAAGATCTTTTTTGTTCCTGCAATTGGGTCCTCCTCCTTCCTCATTCTCACCGTGACAGAATGAACTGACCATTAAAATGGACCCAGCAGGAATATTTTCGTTGGAACTACGTGAGGTTACGTATAACCTCACGTGCATTCGTAATGACTTCAAAATGGCTTGCTGTGGCGAGGAGAGAGAGGCAGCTATTTCTGCAGCGCAAGAGGAGATTCACTCAAGGCCATGGCTCAGGAACTTTCTCCCTGAGTGGACAAGAGACTTTTTCTCCTCTTCTTCCCAGCCATGCCAATCCAAGCCTCAGCTCAAGCCTCAACCTCAGCAGCCTGTCTACCAGCCCAAGTCACAGCCTCAGTCCAGGCCTCAGCCTGGGCCTCAGCCCAGGCCTCAGCACGAGTCTCAACTCAAGCCTCAGCTTAAGCATCAGCCTGGGCCTCAACCCAGGCCTCAACCGACGCCTCCACAAAGGCCTCAACTCAGGCCTCAGCCCATGTTGATGCCCAGCGCACCCGAGTCTTCGCTTCCCAGAGCACCCGAGTCTTCGCTTCCTAGCGCACCCGAGTCTACGCTGCCCTGCTCACCCGAGTCTTCACTGCCCAGAGCTCCAGTGACTTTGCCCCTGTGCTCCCCAGTGACTTTGCCCCTCTGCGCCCCAGGGCCTCAGCCTCACTGCGTCCCTGCAGAGCGCCCTCTGCTGCCTGTGACTGCTGAGCTCCGTAGTCCCCCTGTTGAAGAGAGGGGGATTCCTGCGGGTTCCCTGTCGGCGGTCCGGCCGAGTCCTGACGTCCCCTCGGCGGTCCGGCCGACTCCTGACGTCCCCTCGGCGGTCCGGCCGACTCCTGACGTCCCCTCGGCGGTCCGGCCGACTCCTGACGTCCCCTCGGCGGTCCGGCCGACTCCTGACGTCCCCTCGGCGGTCTGGCCGACTCCTGACGTCCCTCCTGACGTCCCCTCGGCGGTCCGGCCGACTCCTGACGTCCCCTCCGCGGTCCGGCCGACTCCTGACGTCCCCTCGGCGGTCCGGCCGACTCCTGACGTCCCCTCGGCGGTCCGGCCGACTCCTGACGTCCCCTCGGCGGTCCGGCCGACTTCTGTGTCTCTGTGGGAGGTTCTGCCCACTCCTGTTTCTCCGTTGGAGGATCTGCCCACTCCTATGTCTCGGTGGGAGGCCCTGCCAACACCTGATTCCAAGTTGGAGGTCCTGCCCACTCCTGTTTCTCGGTGGGAGGTTCTGCCCACTCCTGTTTCTCCGTTGGAGGATCTGCCCACTCCTATGTTTCGGTGGGAGGCCCTGCCAACACCTGATTCCAAGTTGGAGGTCCTGCCCACTCCTGTTTCTCAGTGGGAGGTTCTGCCCACTCCTGTTTCTCCGTTGGAGGATCTGCCCACTCCTATGTCTCGGTGGGAGGCCCTGCCAACACCCGTTTCCAAGTTGGAGGTTGTGCCCGCTCCTGTTTCTCCGTTGGAGGATCTGCCCACTCCTATGTCTCTGTGGGAGGTCCTGCCAGCACCTGTTTCCAAGTTGGCGGATCTGCCCACTCCTATGTCTCTGTGCGAGGCCCTGCCAACACCCGTTTCCAAGTTGGAGGATCTGCCCACTCTCGTGTCTCCGTCAGAGGTCCTGCCGACTCCGCAGCTTCCTGAGCACTCGTCTGGGGTCCTGCAGACTCCTGCGCCATCGTCAGAAGGCCTTCGGACTCCCCCTGAGCTGGTCTCTGTGTTTGGTCGGCCTCCTGGCCGCCCACCTGAACTGTTTCCTGTGTTTGGTCGGCTTCCTGGCCGCCCACCTGAACTGTCTCCTGTGTTTGGTCGGCCTCCTGGCCGTCCCCCTGAACTGTTCCCCGTGTTTGATCGGTCTCCCGGCCGCCCCCCTGAACTGTTCCCCGTGTTTGATCGGCCTCCCGGCCGCCCCCCTGAACTGTGCACCATGTCTGGTCTGCCTTCAGGCCGTCCACCTGAACTGTTCTCCTTGTTGGGCCGGCCTCCTGGCCGCCCTCCTGAACTGTCCGGACTATGTGCCCTGCCTCCAGGCCGTCCGCCTGAGAGTCCGGAGTCCCTCCTCCGGACCCCCTCCACCCACCCTGTTTTGGTTTATTGACGTTTTGGAACGTCTGGGATCCGTCCCTTGAGGGGGGGGTTATGTCATGATTTGGTTTTTGTTTAGTTGTAATTTGTATCTGAGTTTAGATTTCTTGTTTTAGTTCTCTGTTTCCCTAGTGTTCCTCGTTTCCCTGTGTGTTTGTTTCCTAGTGTGATTGTTTAGTCTTTAGCGTTTTCTGTTTTATTTTGTATATTCTTATTCTTGTTTCTCTGTGTTCTGTGTCTTAAGTGGTTCTTGATTTACTTTGTATTTTGTCCTCAGTGTTTCTTGTTCTAATTCCTGTCTGTGTTTCCCCTGTGCTGATTTGCCCTGATTGTCCTCACCTGTTCCTTGTTAGTTTCACCTGTGTTTTTGTCTCACCTGTGTTTGATTACCCCTGTCTATTTAGTCTTTGTGTTTCTTCCCCTCTGTGTCAGTTCATTGTTATGTCAAGCGTCGGTGTTGTATGTGTCTCCCAGTGATTCCTTGTGGCTACCTTTTTGGATTTTCTTAGTTTTTTGGAAGTAAGTTTTGTTTGCCTTTTTGGTTAATTAAAAGATCTTTTTTGTTCCTGCAATTGGGTCCTCCTCCTTCCTCATTCTCACCGTGACACATGCTCTCTAATCACCGGACTGCCATTGACGATTCTCTATATCAGTGTTTCCCAAACAATTTCTGCCCAGCCCTCCTTTGGCAGATTCTGTAGCCCCCCACCATGCACATCCATATATTGACGTCACACACATACACTTTTTTATTTTTTCAGAAGTCCTCTCACAAAATGTCCCATGCTTTGCTATCAGAGACAAATGGTCTGTGCATTGTTTTTGTTGAGCCTTTCCGGGCGCCCCTGTCACATCTCCAGGCCCCCCCCCCCCCCAAGGGGTCCTGGGTCCAACTTTGGGAATCACTGCTTTAGATAAAGAGCCAAGTGTACTTCAGCTTTGAATAAGCTCAGTTCTACTCTGATAATAAAACTTTTACAAAACCAAACCAACGTCCTATAAAAGTTTAATTTCTGAATTATTTACATCTTGTTTACTAGAACCCCCCCCCCCCCCCCCTCCCCAAGTTTTCTTAAGACATTGCTTCCTCATTTTCCACATGACTGCTACCTATCAGACAGTAGAATCTTTTCAAACCAGTAGCCACCAGCAACAATGCAAATTGCATCACCAGCATGCACATGCACACACTGGAACAAAAGGATTCCTCTTTATTAAAGTGTTGATTTAAAGTGTTCCTCCTAGTCAAAGTGACGCAGGCTGATGATGCAGCTGGTCTGGGTAGAGCTGTTTGCTGCTCTTGTGAGCACCTCGGCATCTTTTTGTGGCCATCAAGATAAGAAGACAGTACAAGTGTTAGTCTAACAGTGCCTGTTTGCATAGTTTCATCATCAAACTCCAAATTAGAAATCATAGGCACTAAATATTGTGTAATTTCATGTTTTTAATCACTAGAAATCACTCCTGTACACCGTCTTAAGTTGCACAAATACATTGTCAACATTTGAATCTGTGCAGTTTAGACAGTGTCTCCTCCTCTGCTCTCTTTTCTGTTTGTAAGAGACCGTAAACATAACCTTTGAACCTCGATAAGATCCCTAAAGGACATGATAAACGTCAGTATTTACCGACATGTGAAATCAAAGTGACCACTGCTGCTCTCTCTTTCACTAACGGCGGCTTTGGGTGAAAGTATGACTGAAAATCTAGTTAGAGAAAGAAAAAAAGAAATAAGAAGAGACCTCCCATAAACTCTTGAGCAGCTTCCAGATGTCTGAAGTGGGAAACACAAGCCTACGTCGCATATCTGCACACTTCTGTTTCAAATCCAATTACATCCAGCTTGTGATGACTGTTTAGATGTTTATATTGGAGTCTTAATAGGTTTACTTACAGTACAGTGGCTCTCATGAGACACACACACACACACACACACACACACATGCACACGCACACACACACACACACACAGATGTAGACTGTTAACACAGATTTTTATACACACACACTCTCATGAAGAATCCATTAAGGATCCTCAACAAAGTGTGTTTTCTCTCTTTGTACCCCGGTGCTAATTTGTTCAGACCTACAATCAAAGTCAAGAGCTGCCTGTTTGTTTTTCTGCGCTCGCTCTTATCCTGTTTTAATGTTCGCTCCGAGAGGGAGGGAATTGTCACACATAAAAGCAAGCTTGAATGTCGTTCGTACCATCATACTTTCATTCTTTCCCCCACGATGAGAGCGAATCCCCGGGGTATTCATTAGTCAGCCCCCCTCGCTCCCCCCCAACCTCACTCTCTGTCTGTGTCCTCCTCTGCTCGTCACATAATTGCAGGCCTCCACAAATGGCTCCACTTTGAGTCCATATTGAGAAATGTGTTTTTATGAGAACTGTCAGTTTTATTGATTTGTGTTGAGGCACAGCGGACGGAGCGAATAATACCCGTAAAGCAGCGAGGAGGTGGGGGGGTTGGGTTTTTTCTCGCAGTATGAGATGCTTCCCGGCTCATGTTTACGGGGTTTTCTGAGTTGCTTGTGACAGCTCATCTAAAATGCGTTTTGATCCACACACTGAGAATGGTTTTCAAAAAGATCTCCAAGTGATGCAATTATGGCGTCATCGGCGTGAGAGGAGTGACAGCCGAGGTAGAGGTCAACGCAGGAGAGATCTCAATCGGGATGAAAGGTCTTCAGATTCAGCTGCACAGTGTTTGTGCTGTGTTCTCAAACACAGAAAACTTGAGGTCCAACTACGATATTATGATTCATGAAATAGTGAAACTTTTGAGATAAGCACCTAAAATAAGCTCCATCGAGTTTCTGTCTCACCTGCACACACTCATATTTCATTTTCTAATGAGGCGTTAAACATTAATGCTTTAAAGATCGGTGATTAGTCATTTTTAAGAGGAACTTCTACGGTGCCAGGTTGTGAAAAATCTCTGTATGTGTATATTCCCACACCAAATCATAAATACAAACCAGCTCACTTGTCTAGAAGCATCTGAAGGACTTGTTGCCATCGTCTCTGTTGATGGTTTTCCACTTTAACCTGTTTGGTTTGTGCGTTCTGAGGTACGTTCTAGTTTGTGGTCTAACATTTTTAAACCATAGAAATGCACTCACTTGATTGCTCTGCATCTTTTAGCTTGGGCTTTTATTGGGAACACTGGTTGTAGTCGAGACCAAGACATACCTGAGACCAGAGTGCTCCGAGGCCGAGACAAGACCAAGACCAAGGCAGGACAAGACCGAGACCATAAATATCACAAAAAAATCATCAACTTGTGTGCAGCGGGCGTGTCACTCATTTAGACTTTAACAACGGGAAGGTTGCGAGATGGAGACCTTGAAAAGGGGTCTGGAGACCGGCCGTCTGAGCAAGACCGATTTCGAGTACTACAACACTAATACTGGGGATGGGAAAAGAATCTATTCACTCAAGTATCGGGAATTTTAATCGGACAATTTTGAAAATATATTTTTTCCCCGGGGATCAAAGAAGCAGAGGATTTTCTGGCACAAACTTCACCAACTGACTCAAAATGCTCCAGCAACACTTGTAGTAAGAAGATCAGCTTTATTAACAAATTAGACTGATGCATTTCAGCTCGTGGCCTTCATCAGGGTCATCAAGAAACAGATTTACAAACATCATTTAAATAGGGTACTGTAGGTACAAAATTGAAAGAAAGATAAAAAAATTCAAAAAGGTAGGGAAAACCAATCAAATGCCTCCACATATGTGTATATCAGCCAACAGGGCACATGCAAGGTGGGCTGGTTAGGTTTGTTGGCCAGGTAACATGGAGGTGAGGGGCGTGTCTAGCAAAAGCAAGGCTGACACCACACCTGGTCAACAGGTAGGGATCTAGGGGTTAAAAGCCTGCACAAGAGTCATTTAGAGTGCTTCAAACCCCCTTTCCCCCTGGGATCGATAATGGTTACATCATAAGCCTTGTTTTCTTTCAGAACATTACTGAAACAAGATAACCAATGGCGGACTTTACTGTAAGACATACAGTTGGTAGGCAATTGTAGGGGCTCCACAAAATGTCTAAAAAAAACAAGTTAAGAATGTTTTTTTTAACTTTATGGTAGATTATAATGTTTTTCTAAGAAATACGGCCTCAGAAGAATGCCTGATGCATCTCTCATGTCTCAGAGCCCCCTCCCCCTCAACCTGTACATGGACTGTCCCATGATGCACATCATCATTAAGAAAGGATTAATTAACAGCTAATGAAGGCTTACTTATTCTGTTAGTCGTGATTGATGCAGCAGTGTAAACAGGGACTTTCACCGTGTTACACAGCTTGCTTTTCTTCCCCTTCCTCCCACGTTATTCTTCTATTCTGGATGTGATGTTTTAGTGTGTAAGATATCAAACGTGACGTATCATTTGGAAAAAACGTCAGCGACGAGAACACAAACGTCTCCCTAACCAGACGTCGACGCAGCCTGTTTGCCTTCCCAGCCTCCCCTGGGCTGAGAAATGGGAGCGTTCCTTTAGCGACTAGAGGGGCAAAAAAAAAAAAAAGAAGAGATTGTTTTCTCAGATGTTCTGTGGCCCCGCCGTTCCCCACGGTGACGGTGACAGAAACATTCTGGGATAGGCTGTGGCCGCGCTTGGCAGGCCTCGAAGGCGTCAGCGCTGTTTCTCCCGGGACGTCCTGGCACCGCGTCCCAACCCGCAACGCTGGAGCAGCCGGCTAATTAAAACCACACCGCTCCTCCTCGCACAGTCACATCCCCTGACTCACAAAAACACTCTCTCACTAAACCAATCTTAAAAGCTATTTGCATCTAATTCTTACACAAAGTGTTTGTTTTAATCCTCTTCAAGCACCAGATGGGTGGAGTTTATAGCATCGGATTTTGTTAGATTAGTTGTCAATCACGTAAAACAGCATCAAATTAAGTCTCAAACACTCTTTTGTGGTTGTTAAATAACTTTCTGGCGCTCATGGTGTTGTCAAATGTGGTGAAACCCACCCATCTGGCTTTAAAGTTGCTTGAATAAAACTTTCAACTTGAAAGAAAAGTATTAGCCCAGGTCTGAGTCAGAGTCCACACACACTGAGTGAACTTTTCACTCTGCCCAGACACACACAGACACGGGGGTCTGTGCCACCCGCCGCTGTGGGTTCAACATTTTACATCCAAATGTTTTTCTGCTCTGCTGCAGAAGGCTCCTATTAGCTCATTTCTCTGCTTCCATTAGCAGAAACGTCATCAATCAGGCTTGTTAGCTACAAAAGAAAACAGTTTGTCAGAGTTCACTGAACCTGGATCGAACTGTTTGCATGTCGTGTCTGAAGTTTGTTTTAGCGTACATTTAGGCGCCAGGTGGGGTTAAGAGAGTTTTTCTACAGAGTGCCAACAATCCTGACAATCTTAGAAAAGTGTTTGAGTCAATATCACTCCGACTGACAGCTCACCACACATTATTTAAACTGTCCTGACGTGCCACCAGCCCGCCAGTCCAAAACATATAAATCAAACACGGAGAGGTGCTGTATTTGCAAGTGTGTTTTTCGCTCAGGTTGGCTAGAGGAAAAGGCTTCTTTAACTTTTGCTGCTTCGCTGCCGAAAGCTGAAGTGTCATCAATCACAGGCTTGTTAGGGCCAAGAAACGAGATACCCAGGATCCACTGGCAGCGGCTGAATGTATCGTTCAGAGTTTAGACCTCACATCATCTTCAGGAGCTTTGATTTTACAGACAGGCTGCAAGAAAAAGGAAAAGGAAAGTAGCTTTTCTCAGCTGTTGTTGCTGCAAGAATTCCCGAACTTGACATCATCAGCGCTCCCGCACGTATTGATGTTCCTGAATTTTCCAGAAGTATTCCCAAACTTCAAACCCAGCTTTCATTGTAAGTCATGTTCTGTATCTTTGCCAGGATTCTCTTCGTCTGGGAAAGCTGACTTGTGTGTCATGCTTGATGGAGAGAACGTTTCTAAAACAAAACATTTGTACATACCACCTGGAAAAAACCTTACATGCGTCTGTCGTGTGCTGAGCGCCAGAAAGGCATCCTTACAGTAATAGTCTTGTTCCACTACAAAGTCCCAGCGGCTGTGCTCGGTAATTAGCTTCATCTCAATCAGCCCAAACTGCAGCAGCTCTGACAAATCCATTTCTCCAGCAGAGTGTTAGATGAGGAGAATACTGAATATGCATGAAAACATGTGACAAAGCAAGTCAAGAAAAAAGGAAAGAACAAAACCTTGCAGGGCGCTGCGTGTCAGATCGATGAGTGATGGAGCTGATGCAGTGTCTCCATACAAACTAACAGCATGACGACTCTTCAATATGAATATTCAGTGTTGTACAGTAATAAATATTTCATTCAATGTAAAGCTCTGCAGAAGCTTTCAGTCCTGAACTTCAGTCCTTGTCCTCTAATTTAACCGACAGTTTTCTTTTGATTATTTTAAAAGTTAGTGTAATTTTACAGAATGATAAAGGAGGTGTTATTAGTGTGTTTGCTGCTCATTTGCCCAAACTGACATTCCTTTACAAAGAAGAGCTTTCTTGCCGAGGTCCTGCATGGTAGGTCTTTAAACTATAGAGCTCAGGAAAGTGGGACAGCGTTTGTTGTGTTCTGATCTTCCCTCTCATTGGACACACCGACGTGTCACACACAAACAGCTTGCACAGCCTTGCACTGCGCTCAGCCCGGCGCAGCTCTGATACGCTCCCTCCTTTCACATCATGCCTCTCCACAATGATCAATGCCGCGCCCACACAGTCCTCGGAAAATTGCACCAAACTATAAAAATAAGCCATTATTGACAAAGTTTAGAGAGTTATAAACGCCATCCAAATAGGGCCTAATGATTTAGGTTGTTTTGTCGTCACAGTCCTTGCATAACACAGAATATAAAGTGCGGTTAACTCTGCAGAGACTTGTAAATATGGTAATGTTGATTAATTGATGCCACATGCGTAATGTTGCACCTTCTCTATTCGGCTGCAGGACGATATTCCCTCCACGTGACGCGTTTTTAAACGTCGGCTGAGGCGTGTTTGTGTTGCTACTTGCTGATTTTTTTCTTGTTTACACTGTGAAAGAATTCTAACAGGATGATCACACTCCCCTCTCTGCTGCTATACGATATAAGATACAGCTCTCATAGATCTCTTTCTGCCTTTTATTTCCTTATATAAGCATCATGCGCTGCCACACACACTCCCTCTTGGATATAAAAGCAGGAATGTGTAATTTGGTAGATGAGATTACATCTGAATTACACTTTATGGGCCCTTTTCCACGGAGTTGTTCTCTTCTGTAAATTGGATTAGCTCCGCTCCCTGCTTTGTCTTCAGCGTTGTGTACTTAAAATGTTATTGGCATGACAGAAAGCAATATCTACAATGTTCTACTGTGTAGTTCTGTTTATACTGGAGACGATATAAGGCCCAGAGAGTCTGTAAAAGCTGTTTCAAGCCTCAGCCCTGAATTGATTTGGTGTTTAAGTTTAAGGCAAGCAGTCCACGTTCTTTGTTTAAAAGGTTGATTTGAACATGGAAAATAGGATCACTGCGACTTTATGTGGCCTGTGAGACCTTAAAAGTCGACTTCATTGAGGAATAACATCACAATGACTAAATAAATACCTTTGGAGCTTTTACATACCAATAAAGCACACGTTCCAGTTTAACCACTTTGTATACATCCTGTATATAACCACTTGTGCAAAGATTGAAATGAGAGCTATCACACATAGAATATCTTTGTTCAGTTTACCTACAAACACGCCGAGGACAGGAATATCAAGCGTGAACATGATATCACAAAATGAAACTGAAACCTTTAGGATTGTGACGAATCTTCTCATTCACTTCTAAAACAATAAGGGCCTGTGTCCATGGACGGCGCCCATTTTTAAAACAGAACCAATAGAGACGGACATTTCAGAGGGAAGCAAGAATTAACTTTCGTTACCTGGGACATAGATTTACCTTGTTACCTGGCAACAATGAGCGCGCTCTGAAACTGAGGTCGTGGGCGCGGCCAGCGGACACAGACCTAAATTAATGATCTTACCTCTCAGTCGAGGTTTAGATGCATCTCTATCAGCCTTTGAGGACATGGCTGTGTTGGAGACTCTAACCAGCCTCAAAATAATTATCACATTATCACATGTGCTGTCGGTTAGTGGCTGGTAGATTTTTAAATTCACCAGGCAAAAAAGTTCATCTCTAATGCTGGTCTGTAGAGTCATGTGCTGGTCCTGAATATTTCCTGCTGTGTTCTCACATCAGCTCACCTCGACTTCACACGGACAGGAAATATTCCAGGTAGAGTCGGAGTGAAAAGGCGGGCCGTTTCTGTTCACACCGTGAACATTTCAGGACGTTTTCAGGAGTTTTGTGCGTGTGTGAAGTACGGAGAAGCTGATGATGACGGGTTGGTCCAAAACAGACGTTTCTTCTCTCCTCTTTTCGACACATCACTCCCCGACAACTTCTCACTATTTATATACATTTCTTAAACTTTGCACAAGTGCATCCCACACATAGGCCTGTTCTCCACTGCAGACGGCTACTTTCAGACCTTCCTCATGAACCTCCCCGTGTGCAGCTCTGCTCCTCAGCTCGTGTTACTCCCAGAGAAACACAACATGACGGTGACTCACTCTAAATACCTGTGTGGGTGCAAGAGCATCGCGTCCTAGATTACTCACTTCTGTTCCAAGACAGAATCAAAGAGAAAAACTTTATTTCCTTCTCTATTGTCTTGTTTTTGTTTCCAACACTGCAGAATTATCCCCTCAGTCTGAGAGGTAGTGTTTGTCACCTGTGCAGAAACATGAAATCGAGGAGGAAACATTTTCTGCTCCACAGTAGGAGAAAATTCACTGTCTCATCACTGCAGGGAGATGTGTTTACACCTCTGCAGCTTTTCCAAAAAAGGTTCTAATGATGTGGAAAATGAGGAAATAAATACCTTCCCTGATTCAGCTCGTGATGTAACACACGCTCATCCGTATAATTTTGTCGAGTGTTTTGACTGCGTCTCATAAAACAAGACAGTAATCCTGCACGCTATATCACCGCACTCCCTCAAGGCTTCCAGGAAATCCCTGCATTCCTTACAGATGTTTTTTTACTCTTGTTTATTGTGATGTTTTCTAGATTTAGACCAAATTTATGTCTGACTGTTTGCTTGCACCACCACCAACACTGCAGCAGCTGTGCAGAATTACCACGAGGAAACTATAAAATATCCCGCTCTTCTGAAAATGTGTCGGGAAATGTCTTCAGTTTGACGTCTCTTACTTGTTGTTTTGTTCGGTGTAAACCTCACGTCTCATTGTGTCATGTTGCTGCACTGACATTATACCATGGTGTAGATTATAATGCAAAACGTATGAAGCAGTTGATTGCAGCTTGAGTTCATGTTCATTTTGGAAAGAGATAAATATTCAAGTGGAACATTTAATATTGTGACTTTTTATTCCCCCTATAAAGCCATTATGTTCTGTATCTGTCATGAAGTTTAATCGACATGTCTGTAATCATTCACTTCACTTCCTCCATGAATGAATGTTCTGCCTGAGGGACATTTTATCTGACTTATGGGGCGCGGGTACATAGTGGTTAGTGCATGCACCCCATGTGCGAAGGCTATAGTCCTCAAGCGGGCGGCCCGGGTTCAAATCCGACCTGTGGCTCCTTTCCAGCAGTTTCTATCCCCAGCCCGTCTCTGATTTCTGACTGTCATTGTCCTGTCTCTAAATAAAGCCATAAAAAGCTCCCAAAAAAGTAGAAATGTTATCTGGATTAAACATTTTTTTAAAGAAAGGAAAGTTTCAAATTACTGCCAAAGCAATTTCAGAAATAAAAGTGCATGACAATAAAGAAGGAGAGAGACAGCTAAGAGACGTTTAAAGCATTGTGGACTGGTTTGTTTAATATGGACCAGAATGACTCCACCAGTCCACAAGTCCAAGTGATAAATGAGATGTTAATTACTGCACCGTGCTGGTAGGTCAGGATGTGTGTAAAAGTAATGTTACCGGTTTGTTTGGAATAAAAAAAAAATAGAAAGGGAAGGAATGGCTCATTAACTAAAAATGAAATTTGTGTTCTACCACAGCGGACCACTTTTCCACATTTGTGACCAGGAACACCAGGACGTCAGGCTCATTATACGTTTACAGGAACCAGAACTCCCAAAGTGCAATTAAAACACTCACACACACAAAAACTGTGAATGAAAAATGGAGCTGAAATCGCTGTAATTTGTTTCATAAGATGACAGGGAAATGGAAAGACGCTTTCTCCTCATTTATCAATTCCATTTTTCAGAAAGACGAAATGTGATTTAGAGGCACTTTAAGTCCAAAGAGGCATCAAGAAATCTAAAGAAAAATCCTAAAACTTTTGCAGGACGCTACTTCTCTGCCGTCCATCTTTACGCTCACACGTGTAACCAGGTTAGTCCGGAGAAAAAAGTAAGACTGTGGTGATAAGAGATTTTCTTAGCAGCTCCTTTCCAGGTCGAGTAAACAGAAATTCTAATTGAGAATAGTCGACTACTCTAAGAAAACACTCAACAGTTTGAATTGAGAAGCTCTTGTGCAGCGTCTGCCGTGTTGAACGTCTGATAGTAAATAACCTTCAGGCACTTTAACCCTGTAGATGACATTCTGGGGGTCACATGGCACGCAGGCAAGAGGGTCAACATGGATTCTCCTAAAACGCCATATGGAGTCATGGAGAGGGGGATTGACACAGAGAGCTTTAGTTTGATGAGAGCACTTTAAAGTCTTGATCTCTCTTTCTCTCTCTGAGGGTGTGTTCAGCTCTAACACTTTGCAAATGTTCACCAAAAAGTATTCACACAAGTGTCTCAGAGGGTGGGCTCTGAGATGAATGCTAACACTAGCATGGCAAATTGTTCATTATGGAAAAATATTTAAAGGCTCATGTTGTGCAGGAATCTAATGTGTAAAACTTCAAATAAAAATGGATCAAACGAAGAGTTTCTTTCCAGGGTGGATCTGATTGGCCACCCAAAAATCCTCCACTATGATTGGATTGATTGATTTGTCTCCTCAGAGGCAGACTGATGTTAAAATCAACTAGGCCTATTTGGACTGTGTTGCAACAGGCCACTAGTAGCTTTCTATACGTTTGAGTTTGGCCAGTCTTTGTCCACAAATGTTCTTCAGATATAAGTTAAAGGCTGTTCTTAATAAAGACGCCTGTCCCAATGATATGCAAGGGGAGTTCAAAGATTGCAGGTGGGAAAAAAGCTTGAACTATTCTTTGAAGTAATATGGTATTCATGGCATCGACTATGAACTTCTGTGCATGCTAAAACTGGTCACCTTTACTTCTAAAAAGTTAGTTTAAATGTAGTGCATCACCTACATTTTACTCATTGAGTAATTTAGTCATTAACGTGTAATCTGTGCTTTCCAGTGTCACGGCAAACAACCCTGGGATTGCACCTTGTTTTAACCTCGTCTAGGGCTTCCAGGCGTCTGCTGCCCGCGGCATAATTGTTCGGGCTGCCAATTAAGGTAAGGGAGACGGACCTTACCTGTTGCAGTCTTCTCTCGGCACGACGATGTGTCACTTTCTGGACCAGCTCACTCAACCAACGCGTTCTTCTCCGTGTCGGATGACAGTTCAATATTATAACACTCAACACGCGACAATAACTCAACAGGCTTTTACAAAGAAAACACAAAGCATCTCACAGTCCCAAACATTTGTGCTTCATGTAAGCTACATTATGTATTTAGCTAAATTGAAATCTCAAGTAAAGGTTAATTCACTGCTGTGGTCATCGTGCCTAAAAGGTTCATTTCAATCTTTGTATTTTACGTCTACTGATTGGTTGATATTTACACCGTCTCAAACAACAGAAAACCCACTCAGGCACTTTCTTTGTCTCTTTGAGTCTGTGAGGCTGAAGACTTGTGAGGAGGGGGTGATAATGGAAGAATGATGGGGAGAGACGGCCTGTTTGAAGCATCACAGAGGAAATCCAGAGTCGTCACTCACCGTGTGGAGCATATGGAGAGCACATGGCTCCACACTCTTTATCTCTCTCTTTCTCTCCGTCTCCTACTTAGAAAGGTTTTGGTTGGAAGACTGCACTTTGATGATGGTCCAAAACAATCTTCTTCTTCACTCTGGACATTAGTTATGAGGATTAGTTGTTTCCTTGTGCAGTGTTGGCCCATCCAAAGGTTCCCAAAGAGGTCCCGTCTATATTTAGACTGATTCTCTTTTTGTCTTCAGGCGGAGAGGAAGTACAGTAACAACCTGCGTGTCCAAAATCCTGACTGCTGGTTTTGATACAAAAGAAAACACAGGAAGACTAAAAGGGAAAGATGAAAGAGCTGGCAGAGGAAACAACGGAGCAGAGTTATGTTAGTGTTGATATCTGGAAAGAAAAAATCAATTATTTTTTGGGCCAAAGAGGAGGATGTGTCCATTTGACTCTTTAGCTAACCATAGATGGTGAAACTATTGGTAGATGTCGGCCTACACGGATTATTCAACACGTTCTGTATAGTCAAACGTAGAAGGTTGGGTGATTTCTATGTTATTCAAGTTTGGTTGAAATTCAATATTAGCGCAAACCTCAATTCCAAACCTGGTATCACTGCTTAGAATCACCTAAAGAGAGACAGGAAATGCTGAGAGGAGAGAGTGGGGGATGACGTAGCAAAGGGCTGAGGTCGAATTCGAACCCACAGCCGCTCCGACGAGGACTACAGCCTCCGTCCATAGGACGTGTCAATTCAAACCATTATTTATTCTCAAAAGGACACTGAAGCTTCCTTCATTTCCAATGCCGTCGAGGTTACAAGCACAGTAAAAAGAGTAAAAACAACAACCAACACTTAAAATCAATTACAAAAACCACTGAGCTCAATTAAAACATTACAATTCGTTAACTCTGCAAGAGAGGGAAGAACTCCGATCCTTAGAGTTTGCTGGAGGGCGTTGTGACGTAACCGTTAGGCTATCTGATGCCCCATCCAGACTATATTTAAAATAAACTATTATTAATGTTGATAATGTGCACTGAATCATAGTTGCGACATGTAGAGCTCTATAATCAGCTTTGAGTTGCTTTTGTGCCCGCCCTGGCAGCCATACTTAGCTTCGGTACAGTGACCAACATAGGAAGGTGGGTGTGAGAAAGCCCTTTGGTCAACATGCTGATTTTATCCCTCACATCCTGAACAATGTTCGGCCTTACTTACAGAATGAACAGAGTTTTAAGGAGGGTTTTCCTTCATTGTGATGATCCTGGTCCGGCCTTTCATTCATACATTTTTTCTGCTTTTCCCCTTCTTTGATTTTCTTTTTTCTTTCCCGCTTTCGTTCCCTGTTCCCTCCTGCTGCCAATCAAACTGCACACCTGAAACACATCTGCTCATCAAGTTCCTGCTGCATTTATACCCAGACGTTACACTCCTCTGCCAGGTTGTTCAGTTCAACAACTTGGTACCAATCCTGTTACGTTCTAGCAGAAACAAAACCTGGATTACAGGGGTGGCAATTTGGGATACTAACAAAGCACTGCTCATGTCACAAAAGGGTTTAAAAAAAATAAGTGGGCCTTGGGACTTTGAAAGGTGGAAGAATGAACATAGCCTCCCACAGCCCCCCCCTGATTCTATCAAAATGAAATACAAACAGAGGAGTGTGAGTCACTGAACAGAGGGGGAATGGGATGGAATAGAAAACGGCCAGAAGAAAAATATCACTTCAAACACAAACTCAAATTAGATTTTCTCTCAAACATAAATTATAGAAAGCCAACTGATGGCGTTGACTCCCTGGAGAGACACAACTAACTGAACAGGGAAAGCCCAACCTCCCTATTAAGCCTCCCAGCTGATCGTCATCAGCCCTCAGCTGAGGGAGAACATCACAGGTGAACTCAACAGCTCCTGATGTGCAGGGAAACCTGCAACCTAGTTCCCTGTGACTCTGTCCATGACAATCTCGAAACCCCTTTCTTGCTAAATACAATACAAACCTTTGGGATCGGCCAATGTTTTGGGGCTTTTGGAGTGGCCACAACTTCCTTTTTGGTCATTGTTTACAGTCTTACTTTAGACATTAATATATAGATGATTTGAGGGACAGCTTCTAGAGCGATTGCTGCACTTGTTAACAGATATCTGTTTGCAGAGATTTAGAAAAGGCTTTAATGTTAAGAGCATGTGTAGGTTATCAGTACCATGAATGCTTTATGGCGGATCTGTTCTTCCGGTTTGTTTTGGGGGGCGGCTGTGGCTCAGTTGGTAGAGTCATTTGCCTCATAACCGGAAGGTCGGTGGTTCAATCCCCATCTCTTGCTGCTACATGTCTGATGTGTCCTTGGGGAAGACACTCAACCCCAAGTTGCTCCCGCTACTTCGTCGGTGGCGTATGAATGTGATTAGCTACTTGATGGTCACTTTACATAGCAGGGTGTGAATGTGTAGGTGTGACCTGCGGTGTTAAAGCGCTTTGATTAATCAGAACACTAGAAGTGCTATACAAGCTTAAGTCCATTTACCATTTTTTCTCTACAAATGGATTGTTTTGACGAATACAGCCAATGTCAGTTGGATTGTGCTTCTGCGGTAACAAACGGGAATCAGAGCACTGCCGCCACCAAGGATCATGTCCACAGTTAACAGAATAACGTGGTGTAATGCTATGATGAACTGACTTCTGGATCAGTTTTGCTTGTTGTTTTGTCGGTAACCTTCTATGATCTCTGCTGTACCACGGTTCCCTGCAGGTCAACCCCCAAGGCACGAACTATCTCCGCCTGCCACGCTGCACTGTTACGCCAACTATCCTCTTCCTTGATAAAACTTAACGTATTGGCACTTTGACTTTGGATTTCTGCTTTTGGAGGCCCCAACTTGGTATTTTTTTACATCCAAATACATGTTATTGCCATGAAATCTTGGGCTTTATAAGTCCTTCAAGCTTAGAAGTTCAAACCCATGTTTTCCTATAATTCAACACAGTCTAATAACTGTGCAAAATGACTTATCATGAAGTTTAATTTTACTTTTTTCTTTCCAACATGAAGCACAGCATTTATACTGTGATGTCAAAGATATGCTATTCATGAACATTTATACACACATTTTCTAAAATATATGAATTTGAGGTATCAGACCCTTACTGTATGTGAAAACTGAATTCTTAATAAAAGAGTCGGAGCAAAGTCCTGCATGAGAATCTCTGACACAATATGTCCCAGTGCAAATATCAATCTCTGACATCTCCGTCCCACAACTGAATCTCCAGAAATGTTTTTTTGAATACATAATAACCGTCATTTATGCAAAGATATTACATTTGGAAATAGTTTGAGTTATTGGGAGACAATTACAGCTGTCTTGTTTCTCCGAAAGTGGAGATCTCTCGGTCTGCCAAGATCCCTTCTGACTCACACATTACTGCTCGCTGCATGAAGCCTTAAACTGTAAACTACAATTAGATCACATTCCAGGTCAGTTTGTGGTTGTCCAACACATTTATAATGCTTCAATTAACTTCCTCGGGGTTTAGACTGCAGGGATAAATTCACCCAAATGGACCTCTGGGCAGCTCGCGGTCACAGAGCTATTTCATGTATTTATCGTCTCAGCATTGTTTGTGGCTCCGCGGCTTCAGCATTCCTGGAGTTGTCACTTTGACGGCCAAGACAACATTTCGATGAAAAACACGGTCCACCAGGGGAAGTTGTCATCGTAATTTTTGCCAAGTTACATGAAGGAATGCTTTAACTAAATTACAGTGTGCTTTTTTTTTTGGTTATTGCAATTCGACTTATCTGACAAGACACCAGCTTGTTTTTAGGATCCATCTTCAAGGAAACAGAAATACACGTCCCTCGTAATGATAGAGTTGCAGATAGGAATTTATTTTAATTAACAGTGGATATAATTGTCTGTCTTTCCCAAACAGCACATGGGTGTTGAAGCTTGTGTTGGCAGCTTTAATTTAAGATTTAATGGATTTTCCTGCAGGGTTGCTGGTTGGAATCCTTTTATTGGTCGGTTTATGGGACAATATAAGGACACCCGACAAAAGTAACTGGACACTCCAACACTTTATAAGTTTGTGCATTCAGAAACCAATGCTCACACAATGGTTTGAAGGATATAAAATGTTATGCACAGGTTTGGGTGAATGAGAGTCCCAGGCCCTCATTTATCAACATTGCGTACGCACAGATGTGTGCCTATTGAATGCCCCACGCTTAGTGTGAAATGAATCAACTTCTACTTAGGAATGTGTGTACAAGCACAGCTCTGACCATGCTCGATCACAGAATAATGAAACAAACGTTTCCTTTCAGATATTTTTGCAGAAATTCCCATTCTTACTGAGATCTCTGTTGAACTTACTGAGCTTGTTAAGGTTCAAACCAACAGAATTACTGTGAAAATCGTGAATTTAAAACATGGCAGACTTGATACACTCTTGTGTTTGAGTCTGCGATTCCTCAGATGAACATAAAACATCTTAATCCCCTCAAGGCTTGGCCCACTTTAGCCCCCCTAACCGGCATTCAAATATGCTCTTTCATCCACTTCTTCTGGTTTACCTTGAGTGCAGGGTTTTACTGAGGTCAGCAGCTCTCTGAATGTAGCAGAGAGCATCGGGGCTTAAGGAATGCCAAAAACATCCAGGGGCAGGAGATCACTGACCTTGCACCCTCCTATCTGTGGTCATAGTCCTGATTTACCGGAGCAGCCTAAACCTCCCCCGTCACCTTGGAGGCTTGCAAAAGGTCTGGATAGTTTTCTGGAATGTCCTTTTATCAGTTGTAGTCGCTCACAGAGACGAGGCTGGACAATAAATCAATATGTTTGCTCGGCTTGAGCCTCTGACGATTCTAATTAAGTCTGAACACGTTGCCCAGACTAATTATCTTCTTATATTTCCAGTAAATATTGGCTGTTTACACAAGCTCGCACGTTCACAATGTCAGCAGTTACATTTAATTTACCACTGAGGAGCTGTGATGAGGCAGTTTGCATTTGTTAACAAGTCAGTTTTAAAGTAATGCTCGTGGAAAAGCTCCAGGGATGGCGAAGTCTGTTTGTTGGCCCATCAATTCACCACTTTGGTCCTCATGATAATCTCATAAAGTGTTGGACTGATCACCACATATAACACAAGAGGCAGATTAGTGCCCAGCTAATGTTTCCTGACAACTTTGGCATCCGATAATTCAAATATTTGACTTCTTTAGTGACATATGTAAACATCGACTGGAAAGATTGGGACAAAAATTGGCACAAATTCTAACAATCCCCCCTACTGTAGGTTGAACTGTAAAAACTTTGCAATATTGAACAATTTCATGGTGAATGGACTTGAGCTTGTAGAGCCCTTTTCTAGTCTTCTGACTACTCAAAGCGCTTTTCCGCCACATGTCACACCTACACATTCACACACTGATGGTAGAGGCTGCTGTGTGAAGTCACCATCAGAAGTATCCAATCCCATTCATACACATTTCTACGCCGCTGACGAAGCGGCAGGAGCAATTCAGGGTTAAGTGTTTTGCCCAAGGACACATCAGACATGTTGCTGCAGCAGCTGGGGATCGAACCCCCGACCTTCTGTTTGCGAGACGACCAACTCTACTACCTGAGCCACAGCCGGCCATTATCTCTTCTTTTTTCTGAGAATCTCAATTAGCATTGTCCCCATCTATCTACTACTTCATGCTGTAACATATATTTGGCTGCCACCTATTGTGTGCCTTGCTCATGGGAGCTTTGTCCACAGCTGACAGACGAGGGGAAATAGACTCTTGCTTCCTGGTCCTGGTGTTCCCATGCTCGCAGGGTGTTCCTCAATGAAGTATGTTGGTTGAGAGACAGGCTGCATCTGTGAAATGGTTACACTGCCTCTCTCCATTTCCCTCCACAATCACTGACAATAGAACAATATCCAATTATCTGCAGAGCAACGTCACCTCACTGCCAGCTGTACATTAGGTCTCAGTTTCTGGGAATGATTCTCATTTCTGGCTGGCACTGAGGGGCTCTCTCCACAGCTGCTCAGCTCTGCTTCCAGAACATGAAAACAGGAAGACTGGGAGATACAATGACCCTCAGTAAACCACACCAATCCCTCTATCCATTTGTTTAATCACTGATTGCCTCTGGAGAACCTAATTTCTTGTTAAATTCATTCTGTCTGGTATAAAATCTGGTTTTGGGTGCAGCTAGTTTGCATTTTGAGTCTAACTAGTGAGGAAATTTGAATGATTGGTAGATTCATTATAAGATGCTAACAGGAACAGGAACTTATTCTGGAAAAGCTGCAATGACAAGTAATGGACTTGTGACATTACAGGTGGAGTCAGAAGGGTTTGGGGGCATTGGGGGGGCAGTAGCTCAGTCTGGAGGGACTTGGGTTCGGAACGGGAGGGTTGCCGGTTCATGTCAGTGCAGACCAAATCTGGAAATTGGTCCGGTAGCTGGAGAGATGCCAATTCACTTCCTGAGCACTGCCGAGGTGTGTGGAGCAAAACTCTGAATAACTTTTTTTATTTTTAGGTCATATAGAGATGTCACTTTTAATTTCAATCGGTTTTATAACCAGCTAAAAACTTCTGTACGGGCTGTCAGATGTGAGGTTACCAACTGAGAATACGTTTACTAAATGTAACAGGAGCCAGATGTGGAAGTCTTCTTATGTTGTCCTGAAACTATGAGTGGCCTTGACCATCACACTTTAAAATACTATCAATCAAGGCATCTTCATCTCCTCATTTAAAATCTCAAGCATCAATATCCCAAGTATGACTCCAATATGCTTTGCTGCATTAAAACTGAGCACTCGAGTATCTTAAGTGAGCTGCAGTTTCCCTTCTACATGAGTAATTTCCTCCTCAAGTGCTCTTAGGTAAATTTGAGCCAAAGCAGCATCAGTGCAGCCGCCTCACTGAGACGTCTCCAGCTGTGGAGAGGGAGAGAGGGAGGGGGGGGGGGAGCACGAGGAAGGGTGGAGGAGAAGAGATGAGAAGCGAGATTGGAGTTTGGGGTTTCCTACAGTAGATCACAGGGTCAGAGGAGGAGGGTGGGTCCTGAGAGGATATTCCATCTCGGAGTAATGTTAGATGTCTATCTTCTCCTGCCGTCATACATAATGTAACATGCTTTTTTTTTTTTTTTTGCATATTCTGCAGATATAGAATCAAAAAAACACTGCTTCTTCTCCTGCCATGTGTGTAAGCAACCCCATTCCTGTGAAATCCTCTCGGCTCGATTCTCAATGGGCATATTAAGAACAGCAGCTCACTCTGACTACTTAGTCGGAAGGATAACATATGCATTTTTAATAGAGACACAATAAGAACGCCATGTTCAATCAGGATGAATTTGCATTGCAGAAAGTTATCACTGCACAGTGGGAGCAATGTTTTGTCTGGAGATATTCTATCATGCAATTTTGTTATCGGGTTTGCTGCGTGCACGGAGCGAGGGAATAGATAGTCATCTCCATATGATACTACATCCAAGAGGGATTGTCTTTGTGCTTTTTCTCGCCTCTGCCTGTCTCTCATCCCTTTTTTTTTTTTTCTATCTTTGCTGCTCACAGTCTCTCTCCTGAAGTGGAAAATCTGAAGTAATTGGTTTCTGAATTAAAGAAAGCAAGCAGGGATGAAAACAGGCTCTAATTCATTTTAGTCTCCCTGGGAGAAAACTGGGATGGCAAGGGACTTTAGGAAATTTTTAGTGGACGACAATTCGCCCCTCAATTTCACCGCCAACAATCAGCACCGTCACTTATAAGGATCTAGGTGTTTCTATTAATAGAGCTCCGGGTCAGCGTCGGCATGTGGAGGCTTATTTTGATTAACCTCACGCCTCTGCAGCCGAGGCAAACTCTGTGGCTTAATGCACTCGAGAAAGAGGAGTTTTAGACGAGGCGAGAAATGGGTTTGCTAAAAAAGGGTTTAAAAAATACATAATTGGTCGTCTGTCAGGGGAATAAAGTGGCAGAGAGTCATAATTGGAGGGGAGAGAAAGCTTCCATTTAAACTGCAGGAATTAAAGAGAGTTCAAACTCTGTGTCACAGTCTGACACAAAGGCTCGGCGTGGTGTATTACCTGAAAATGAGGCATTACGCAGGCTCTGACAATGAGCCATTACATCAATCCTGCATGATACGTCTCAGGGGTTCAGGTAGCCGCTGTCCTCTGCATACTTAGTAGTTAATCTGCGCCTGTAAATCTCCGCCGTCTCATTCTGTGGAGGATGTGACTCACTGGAGATACATAACTTTAAAGTTAAGATAACTTTGAAGCTGTAAGAGCCTCCTCCATTCTGAGCATGTATGATGAGATGGACAGGGGAACAGAGCGTGTGCAGATCAGCCACTTTGGATTTCATCAAACCGTTAAATGTCCTGTTACCAGTTTGTTTCCACCTTCAATAAACGGCTTCGTATGGGTACAATGTATTCACGTATGTTGAAATAGAAATGCAGAGCAGAGGACCCAAATGCAGTCTTCAACGTCAACTGTGTAGGTTCCAGATGTACGTGGGTGGTCAGATCTGTTCGGGGTCCTTCGCGTGCGTTTGTATGACAATGTAGTACATTGTGATTGGGGGAGTAGCAGAGAGAACTCCCATGATTCCCTGCTAGCCTCAACGTCATCTTTTGTTGTCGTTAAGCATTCAAACCAGTAACACATACTGTTGTTTTCCAGCGAGGCGTGGTGTCATACAAGAACACACGTCTGAAAAATGTTCACAAGCTAATTTGTAGAAAGGGCAATAAATAGATATCATATAGGTTTTACTTTTTCCTCATCATTTTTCATTGAAACACTTTCCACACACTGACACTGGTTACATCTGTTTGCCTATGGCTCGACTTCTGTCTTTGTTTTTCCAAAAGGATTATTGGTTGTATGACAAAGGAGCCAGCAGCGTGAGATTTTAATATTTATTTTCTGGGTGAACAGCTCTATGTTTGTGTGGCCTGTAATATTCTGTTAGTTGGTTTATTTATGGCAGCAGAGGTGGTGACTCACCGAGCATCAAAGGTTTCAGGAAACTCAATGTAAATAGAAGTTGATGCAACCGCCTGCAGCCATGAAGTGGATCTGTGTGCATAGAGGAGCAAAAGGGAAACTGAGATCTGTATTGATTTGTTTGCTGCCATCTTTATAATGCTGTGAATCATGGGACTGATTTATTTTGGTTGTCCAATAAGCATCCATGCAGTTTACATATTTATTGACATAATGGGTTTGACGAAGCATGAAGGTAAAAAGTCATTAAAGTTCCTTTCAGCTACTTCAAAAGCTCCTCCTATGCATGTTCCTTTTGACTGACTGGCTCAATATTTCTAATTAGTTTGACTAATCTGTCTCTTTAGGTCCAATCAGTCTTAAACGCACAGAATGTAAATTCCTCCACCAGGGGGCGTTCAATCAAAACAATTACAAAAGATGACGTCCAGGCCGGCGGGGAATCGTATCATGGCATTGATTTCTATGCTACCCACCCCTGGTGACAAAGAAGTCCAAGTTGACCGTAGTCATGACGACCAGGCGAAACTGACCTGAGGAAGAGAATATGCTTACAGACGAGCTAATGTATCCGAGTATGATTTACATGACGTTTTTATCACAGCAGCACATACAGCGACAGAACGGCAGCTTTCAGGAGCAGCTCACGCTGACTTGTGCAGCGGTCTTTGACGTTGTATCCATGGCAACAATAACTATGTCTTGACTGTCATGGCTGCTTCAGGAAAGACACGTCCAGTTACAACTTTAAAATGAAGTATTTCTCTGGCTTTAATAACTTTAAAAGAAACTACATATTACACCTTTAATTTTGGATTTTATACTTTTTGGATTTGGACTAAGGGCAGTGAGCTTCAATCCTAAAAGTGAGTTTAACAATGTTAATCCAAGTGGCAACCTCCGGTGTTGAAAAAGTGCTGAAAACTGCAGTTCCTCGAGTGTCGACATGAGGCTGGCTCCAAGAGACTCGGAAGTCACATTCACACGTCATTCAAAAATGCCCGTTTTTACAGCAGGAATTAAAATGTTATGACGTGAAAACACTGCAGTTCCTCGAGCATCCTTTGGGACAGGCTTCAAAAGCCGGGGAACCCCATTAAGAACCCATATTTATACTTCTGAATGTGCTTCATTTTTCGACCTGCCTCATGTTCTACCAGCTGTCCCTTTCCAGTGCAAATAAGAAGTGTGGAAACAGTTGTAGCGCCTGAACAAGCGGGCATTAATGCATACCTTGTGCTCCTCGCCCAGGTTACAGTTCAGTGTTTGATCCTCTGCAGGCTTCAGATCAATCAGCAGCTATCAGGGACGTCACAGTGACACTGATGGATGTGGTGTAGGGAGCTTTCACACTGTAAACAGGGAACATGTGCGTGTGTGGTGGGAGTGGGGTCAGTTAGGCCCCTAGTAAGTGTGTGTGTGTGTGTGTGTGTGTGTGTGTGTGTGTGTGTGTGTGTGTGTGTGTGTGTGTGTGTGTCTGGTATCATCATCCCCACTCTTTACTCTCAGCAGATAACCTCTGATGTGTATGTGGAGGTTAATCCGGGGATGACGGGGCAACGTTCCTCAACGTGCTGCATCTGCAACCTCTCGGTGTGCGGGGATTTAACCGTCCAACAGTAACAAACACAACGAGACAACTGTCCCCTTTCACTCCCCCCCCCCTCCCAAAGGATCACAGCACACTGATCAGCAAACCCCATTCACTCAACCGCTGGATCACAACATAAAGGGGATCAATGCTTTTCAATGAGGGAATCCCTTTCATGGGATTTGGCAGTGATCTGCTGGAGGACTTTTGTGTTACTCTGCAGAAACTGATTGAGTGATGGGATTTTTATCTCTCTATGTAAAACCCCTTTATTCTTTCTATAAAATGAGGTTAACACAATATTGAAACACCTCATTCAGAAGCTTCCCTGCTGAACACGAATGTTGACATTTCATTTTGGAATTATTTCGATTTTTTTCCAATCAAGGTGCTCTCGACTGAAGCACAGCGTTTCAAATGAAACAATCGTTGCACGCTACACGACTACCATGTCACTCCACTTGTGTATATATTTTCAACGCTATTTTGCCCCACTAGAAAAAAACAGCCTCAAGGTTAACACATCAACAAACACGGCTCTCTGTAAGACTTATTCAACCTTGGTAGGAACCTTACAAATACAGATCTCTGTCTCCATGTCGTGCTCCCGAGCATGTTAATAGTAAAATGAATGGCACTGATTTGTAAGCACCGTCATTTATTTAATTTTATACTGACAGAGCTTGTTGGTACTTGATGTTTTGAATACAAACTGAGGGAAGTTAGAAATGTATTTCACGTTGAGTGTTGGGGGTTAATTTTGGGACAGAATCAGGCAGAGCCCAATACAGTCCTACAGGCCCTGGTAGCTATAGCTGTTTTCACATATGCGCTCCTGAAAATATCTAGATCATTTCTGGAGGACTGCTCCTGAGATCTTCCTTATCTGGTTGTTCACATGCACCTCTCAGTAGGAGACTATCCCCTGTGGACGGGAGGGGGGGGCGGGGGTCTCATGAGGCAAGGCATAACATTGAAAGAACAACGCTGAAGTGGCAGATGAAGCAACAGAGTCCGCTACCCGGCGCTATCATGAGAATATTTGCCTTTATATCAATGCTATGTGTAGTTTGGCAGAATCACAACGTCAACAAAAGAGTGGCGAAGAACATACTGGAGAACAGAAAACATAATGCAGCCATTTCGTTACGTGCACAGAGATCGCAGTCACCTGCAGACAGTCTATGGTCGTGCACTGCTCACAGGGAACAAACGTCACTCCCCCCTCCCACTCGCTTGAGGTGAATTCTCCTGACTATATCCTGCTGCGTTTTCACGTTTTCACTCTGACTTCATGTGGAGAAAATAGTAGGGGGCTGGCAGCTGAAACTCCGGATAATGTCCCGAGGGAAAAAATCTGTCTGTTTGCGTTCACACATCACAGCTGACCTTAAAAACTTCAGGAGTTTTTCAGGAGTTTTGTGCAAGTGTGAACAAGGCTTCTGATGCAGGAGAGGTGGAAGGCTGATGATATACAAATATTTGAGCAATAAGGTTTCGTTGGACAGGCAGGTAATTGTGGGAAATCAGTGGATTAAACACGCACAGGACTATCACTCAGAAGACCAGGGTGGGATATCGTTAAAGTGAATATCCTGTAAAGCAGGCATTGTACAGCTGCTGTATTTAGCTCATATTTCCTCACATCCTCATATTTTCTCTCGACATAACAGGCTAGCAGAGGTAGTTGTGATCTTACAGCTTTTCCTGATGAAGAAGAATTGTCATATTTCATTTTAAACTGCAGAAAAAGCTTCTAGGTTACAAAGAAAAACATTGCAGAAGTGTGAAAGACTTGGAAAAGGAGTAACCTTGAGAGCCTTCACACACACACACAAACACACAAAATCTCACACAATTAACCGCACACTAAGATTTGGCTCTAACGTTTACAGTGTGTTTGTTTGACTCTGCATTATGTCGCTCATCACCTTGTAAAGAACTCGGAGCCCACTTTGTTTAAAGCACTTTCTAAGTAAATGTGTCTGCGCTGGAAGTGGGTCAGAAGCACTTTGTTCATCTTCAGCCTCTTGTGTTGTCTGACACTCTCGCTCACTATCAGCGCCTGACAGCCTGATTGATGGAACATGCTCAGCAGATTACAGCTCAGTTGTTTTGATACAGTTTGCACCGATGGAGCACTTACGCAAGGCTCCACTTGTGTTTTCATTCGTGTCTGCTGACAAGTCAGGGATTGTAGCAGAGCGCTGAGGGACGCCGTGTTGGGCAAGGCTGACTGGTACAACAACACGGCTCTGTTATCAAAGACAACAACTCGGGGATAAAAAAAGACACTTTTTATTCTACGGGCGCTTTGATTCATTTGATAGTTTAATTAAGAGGGACGGGAAGCTGGAGTGTTGCCACTTCATATACTTTTACTCTTTGCTTACAGAAGCTGAAGGATAAATGTAAATCTTTCTCTTCACTGTAAGTGTCCTGGGACGTTACGTATGAAGTCACACAGTTCCTCAAGCTCTGTTTCTGTATATCTTGGTGGTCGAAAACTCTTTTTCTATGTTGTGACTTAACTTCTGCCACACATCCTCATTGTTCTTCAATGATTTATCTCTCCTTTATTTTAGTTAAGTTAAGCTCTTTAGAAGAAGATGCAACAAAGTGAAAACCTATCAGCTTCGTTATAGCAACAGAGCTGAAAGGTTTTCACTTTGTTCAATTCGTGTGCTTCCACTGGCTCCGCTGCGCTGCGTCTCAGCTCCGGCAGTCTGGAGCCCGCTGTAGTAGATACGCAAGACTTCTATTTTTGCCGGATGCCGGAGCACGGCGCTTCAATTTACCACAGCAAAGATTGGGCGGGACAGGAAGTCAGACATCGAAACAACATTAAAACATCCGGTTTATTTTCAGAATAAAACACTCTGTTTTGACGTTTAAGGGCAATGACCGTATGTATGTGTGTTTATGTGTTTTAAATGGTTTTATACGGTTTTAAACCACATACACCGTATTATCTTGCACTGTCGCGAGTGAATCCTTTGTCTCGGCACTCCAGCTGTGAGCCAGAGAAAACAGTAAATCACTTCCTCCTCCTTACTGGTACACTAACCATTGCTGGGTGATGGAAGCCGCTTGTGACTTTTTCTGGGAATTAATTTAACCAGAGATCTGAGCATGAAATCTGAAGTGGGAGCTTTCTTATTAGATATCTGATTGCTATATTATTAGTGCTCTTGTTTATGTATTATGGAATAATTCCTTTGAGCAGATATTCATTAGACTGTCTCTCACTGTAATGAAATCACACAGAGCTTCTCACAGCGAGAAGAGAGCGACTGAATGAGACATCACTGTGTCTGAGATCCATAGGTGCTCCACATGACGCCTGCAGGCCTTTGTGTTTGCTGGATCCTGATAGACAGACTTGAAGCAGAATAGAATAAGGCCCTGAAGCCCTTCAATTCCCCACTGTGGACACTGTAAATTTTTTTTTTTAAATCTGAGCCGACGTGAGTGGAAAAGTTTCTTCTGCCAGTGTTTTCTTTAGAGATCTACGTCAGATACTAATCACTATGTGAAGCACCAGTATCCTAATTAATTCCCCCTTAATACAGAGATGTATATACCTGAAATGTTTAGGCAAAGATGTAATTTGTTGGGTAAAAAGGGCTTGACTGGATATTTGATTATAAATGAATACCTTCTCACTCTTGTTTTGTACTCAACAGACACATTTTATTTGTCCAGCAGCGTTTTACATTTGCATGCTGATAAACTAATAAGTCACGAGTAGCTTTGCATGATTTTTCAGTTAAAAAAAACTCATCAAATTGATCTGATACTGACGTTGGTCAAATCCTTCAGCCTCTGCCTCAAACGGTTTGTTTCAGCTGCTGTCTCTTTAAGGCCCACCCCCTCCCCAAGTGCCCACTTTCTTCTGATTGGCCAGCTCTCTGAAAGCCCTTGGGGGGACAGAACACTGCAGGGCTGCCATGGGAGGGCTGGTCTTCAGTGCTGGGAGAGGACAGTCGATGTAAAGTAAGAGGTTTTACCGACTTACGTAAAGGCTTGAAGCTGTCTCGTTAAATTCTTCACATCAGGTTGCAGTACAAGCCATTTAGCCCCCTCTGTAGCTAGTAGTAGCTACCAAAAATGGTGTCAGGCTTTATCACACACTGTCAGTGTTGAATACAAGGTTTCCTGTAAATATAATGAAATACACAGAAATAGAAGAGCAGCATCAAAGACAGAATGAAAGGAAGAGACGACAGAAGAAGAGGGGTTTAGGGACTCAAGATTAATCTCACCTATAATCTGACGGAGGCAAAGTGGCAGTGTAATAGCACAGCAAAGGTCTCCCTAAAGGTCTCAGGGTGGAAAATTGGCTCGCACCTTTAGCTCAGACAGACTCGCAGAAGACAGCAGAGACAGAGTGGTAGTGTCACTGGAGCCATGGCACAGTCACAAATTCCTGCACGGCCTTCACACTGCTAACTCATCCCAGAACGCTCTGTAGGGATGACTAATATTTTTGTTGCAAAGACATGAAATGTGTACCCTTTTGCCGTCCCCTTCTACTGAGTTTTGTCTCCATTAAGGAATCTCCCTGAACATCAGTTAAACGCAGGGTTGGTCATTTTCAAAAAACTAGCGTGATTTTGAAAGTAGCCATTCCCTCAGTGGTCCGTCTGCACCCACTCCCTCCCCTCTGTGCTCCCTCAAAAGCCACGCCCCTCACTTACATGCACGAGCGCCGTTGCTCCAGAAGCGGACCTCAGCTCATCTCTTGCATTGTGAAGAAACTACGTCGTCTCATGTCACATTCAGCGGTAAGTAAACTCACAGTATAAACTCCGTCATCGGTGACGCGCTTTGAGTGTGGGCTAGAGCACGCAAGAGGTAGAGAACGTGCAGGGAGACAGGGAGGTGTGATTGGTTCATCAGATTGGGACCTTGTGGCAGACATTGGTCGAAGTTTTTACAGGCTTACAACTGCTACAGATGACGGATTTTCTACGTTCCTTTTTTCAGAGCACATGAGTTATTAATTTCTGTCAGGA